>CM060692.1:48991712-50191712 GCA_030686995.1 Artemisia argyi
AAGGCAAACTAACTTTACCAAACCTTTAATTTATAATCTATAAAAAGATCGTATCTAATAAAACATCCAAGAGATATGCGGGCTCACATATATATCCGATTAGTATAGAATTTTTTTTTTAATCTAATTGCCCAACAATATATAGTTAAATCATGGCCCAACAATTATATAGCATGGAAATTTCTTTTGAATCTCATGGCATAAATATAATATGTGTGTCTTCTTTTACCGTCTTCTTCTAGAGGTGCAAACATGCAACCGGTTTTTTTTTAACTGATGAAATAACCGGAACCGGTTTTTTTTAAAACCGGTCCGGTTTTTTTTAATCGAACCGGTTAGATCGGTTATGGGTTTTTACTTCCGACCGGTTTTTAAAAATAACCGGTTTTAACCGGTTTTATTTGTTTATTTATTTATTTTTTTAAATATATACACGTGGCCCGTTTTAAAAAAAAAATTTACCGTTTTTAAAATTTATTCGGTTTTACCCGGTTTTTTTTTTTTTTTTAAATTTATAGCCGTTTTAAAAAATATATATATATATATATATATATATATTATATATATATATATATATATATATATATATATATATATATATATATATATATATATATATATTTCTTTTTTCAGTTTTTTTTGGATTTAACGAGGCCAACGGCTATAATGCCAAATAGCCATTTTTTTTATGGTTTTGAGAGTTTTAAGCCACTATAAATAGAGGTAATGAGTTGGGGTTGAAAAACACATAAAAAAACAATCTTATTTCTTTCTTTAATCTCTCAAAAACGCTCTAATATCGCTAATTCGCTATAATGGTGTAACAACCCGCATTTTCATGACATTTCTCCTATTCACTATTCATCAGTTACTATTCACCGGTCACTATTCATCATTTTCGGAGTCAGTTTGTGATTCTGAGAAGCGTTCAGAAATTTTACTATTCATGTGACACTATTCATTCCCGGAGGGAATCACTATTCATGATCATCATTCACCATTACGTAACTGAGTTTACGAGTCTTCAAATTCGCGTAACCAATGTGGTTTAACTGCGAATTCATGCATCATTCATTAACGACACGTCATATAGACTAGAATGTCTACACATTATCATCACATTAGTTACTACACGGATATGCATTATTTCTATATACGTATGCTTAATTTGTAATTAAAGTTACCACTCAGTTTTACTACGAACGTATACCCAATACTCCCGACTACGATCCTAACATATTTTCACACTCATTATAATAATATAAAAATTATATTATTAATTTACCCGGTGTTTTGAAATCAATTGCTACATTTTACGGTCGGAGCTTATTACTTCGTCGGTTTGCGTTATTTCAATTTAATAATTTTTTCTAACACCCGATTCTCATCAGGAATAATATTTTACAACTTTTACAACTTCGTCGTATTATATTTCACCTCATTAACAATTATTTTTAGCTAACTCGGTACCCGATAACACAAAAAATACAAAATATCTAACTAATACTTGCAACCAAGAGACAAGCTCATTTAATGAGCTCACAAAACACATTTCCTTGTTTCACTCCTTTTGGTGCCCCCCCCCCCCTAGGACCAAGACCAAGAGACTTTTGACCAAGACCTTAAATATATATACTTCATTTCATCCCATTTCTTTCATTTACACATCAAAACTCAAGCAAAACACTCTCTTCTCTCCTTCCTTGTGTGTGTGGATCAGCCAAGAACAAGACCAAAGAAAGAACCCATCATTTTTCAATAATCAAGTGTTTATCAAGTCCTAGTAATAATCTAGTTTGGGTTTTGAAATAAAAACCACAAAGATTAAATGGGTTTTCATCACCACTTCTTAATACATCACATGTAAGTTACTAATAATTTTACCTACCCTTTTAAATATCTACTTGATGTATTTTCAAGTTATATTAGCAAAAACATGCAAATATACTATGATCCATACCACTTATTGTTTATTTTTGTTTATAAATACTAGATCTATAAATTTCACTAATAATCTCATGAGATCCACCAAGATTGGTGATGTATAGGAACCCATGACACCCTAAGAAGGTGTATGGTAGGATTGGGTACTTGTGGAGTTGATTGGAGATAGTTTGGTTAAGTCTTGAGCAAGTTACAAACTAGAAAAGTTGATTTTTACAACTATATAAAAGCTACTGTCCATTTTTGTTAAACGTGGGAAACTCAGGGTCTAGGGTGTAATTTTGGACCAAATATTTAGAAAATACATTCCGAGACGAAACTATGGCCGAAAACGGGGATAAAATCCGAGTTACGACGAAAAAGATATGCTATTTTCAAGATTAATGACGAAAACTATATTTTCTGAAAATATTGAATCTGTCCCGATTTTTCTAGCTAGGAAAACTGAGATTTAATGATATCTAGACTAGCCGAGAGCTAGAGAAACCTAAAGTATATTTGATTACCTTCGCAGGGATATAAAGAACATAGAAAACGGGTTTATAACGAAAAAGATACAAGTGTTTGAAATCCGACGATATATATATATTTCCATCAGCTTTTCTATTATTATTTTTGCCGCAAAACTGTCTTTGCGAGACACCACTTTCTTGACTGTTTTTCTTTATGATCGGATCAATTTGAGTCCGAGCCGTAGTTTTATGAAATCAAGATCTTCCAACAAGCTTTTCAAATCAATTGGCCGTTCGTCGAATAGACTTATAACGAATAAACTACGACCTCATCTACATACCCGATAAACTATATATATATTTTGACAGCTTTTACTATAATGAAATTTTCTAAGTGTTGAACATAATACTTTCAAGTAACAACAATAAGAGTCGATTTTCTCATCGATCAAGACCCGTATAACCAAAAGTTAAATGACACGACTTCATGATATTGTTACAAGGTTTTCAAAAACGCCGAGTTTCATCACTAACCCTTAACGTACAACATTTCGCGACTTGTTTTGCGAGGCCATTTTGGGCATATTTTCAAGTAATGAAAATGTTATTTTTGCAACGAAAACCTTATATTTGCCGATAAGACACCAAACAAGGATCGTGGAGTACCGTTTCAACGTATTTACATGGAAAGTGAGTATTAACTTAACGAGACGTCAAAAATGTATTTTTCGACGATAAACGTTATTTTCAAAACTAACGAGTGGTATCGATAACATACGTATTTGCATGTGTAGCATTGCTTCATTTCTTACATTAGATCATACCATTCATATTAGGTTGCGGTTAGAGATCGTGCCTCATTTCTGTGTATTCACTTTTGTCATCGTAGCTATCGCACCAGGTGAGTTCATAACCCCTACTTTTACTTGTATTACCACTGTTTTAGGGGAAGATACATGCTCATTACTATTTGAATTCAATGCTTGTTTTATTTGAACGCAATTCATTTTCTCAAACATTACTAAATGGTTGAAATACTTGTTCTATGTTTTTTTTTATACGATTTGAATTACTTATGGGGAAGAATACGCTGCTTGAATTATTTTTGTACAATGCCAAAGTGTTACAAATTCCATACATTGCTTAAGTTTCCTTAGTACTACCACATTAAGTCCCCTTTATTATCATGGACCGTTAATTATATTGCCAAGCGAGAGTGAGTGGATAGATCTATTGAGGGTGACGCCTCCATTCGTGTTTGGGTTGCTCCAAGAGGAAAACGAATGCATTTCATGTCTAATGTAGTACGAGTGTCTGGTAAACACTCATTTGGGGCAAATTTTAGTACGTCTAGCTTCGGGGTCATGAGCTTAAGAGACAATGTAGCATTTTGACATATTGTCACCTCACTTTATATTTTTGGCAATGTATTTTATTTTTGGGTTAACATTGTATTTGTTATAATGGTTATCCTTACTGAAAATCTTGTGTTCCGCGAAATACTAGTTTACACAAACCAAACATATTACTTTTGGCAGTGGGTTGTAAACACACAGGTTACAAGTCTCTTATGACGGGACTTGTAACTGAGTGGATTTATGATGCCTTTGCCGGGAAATCTTTATTTAAATGCAATGTATTTCATTTTACACTAAACTCTATGAACTCACCAACCTCGTGTTGACACTTTAGCATGTATTTTCAGGTATTAAGCAATGGCACGCTACAAGAGGTTTTGGCAGGGCATGGCATGGTCATAGAAGACTCTGATTATTTATTTGGGGACCGTTTTAAACTATTTTAAGGGCCTACTTCCGCACTACTTTTGACAATGTAAATTCAACATTTTTGATTAATATATTTTATTCTAAATGATTGAAGTGAAAACCATTTTGTACTTGTGTTGTGGTACCAATTGAGTTACACCCCAGCTACATGTATGCTTCCGCTGGACCCGATTTTGGGGGTGTGACAAATGGAAAACTCACAATCACAACAAGCTTCCACTACTCCCTCCGTTGCTACTAGCAATGCCCGAAAACAACATTACACAAATGATGATGTTGAGAAAATTAGACCAACTACCCGAAAAGGTGATGTGTGGTCTAATTACGAGTTGTGTATTATGAAAGATCGTAATGAAAGGGCACGTTGCAAGAAATGTGAGAATTTTTATAGCGCCAGTGATGCGTGGGAATCGCACCTTGCTTTACCTCTCGAGGGATCTCGCGAGGCTTACAACCCCCACCAGGCAGTGTACCTGATCGTTGTAGTATAGTATAGTGACAAGTACCGGGGGATTGATCGTTCAGCTTAGGAATAGTGTCGCTAGGATTAGAAAACCTAATTAAAAGTTCTAGAGATGAAAGATGATTATTTTTGTGTTTTTATATTTTATGAAAGCAATTAAAATCTCGGGTTTTGAAAGAGTGGGCGGAATTAGTTGCTAATCAACTAACCCAAAGCTAAGATGCAATCAAAATAAAATAATAAAAATGAAATTAAACTAATTAAACTAAGGTTGTGAGCAGTAATTGGAGAAATTGTGTTTACTTAGACTTCATTACTCCCTAGATATCTTTTACATGTTAATTACTTGTTACACTTGTATGAATGACGGGTTGTATTCCTTAATACCATTCGTGGAGTGGCATACATAACTCCCCAACTCTATGAGCTCTTATCTCCTCCTACACCATGACCCAGCACAACTATAGGGATTGTAAACAGTGGCTCATGCATTAAATACAACCAATAAAGACCTAGTACGCCTCGGTTCATGTTTCTTAAGACGTTCAAGCATGTTACCATTTGGAGATCTGCCAGTTTTCTTAAGCGTAACATATAAAATCATTCATTCAAAACAAGAATAGACAAGTAATCAACACATAATCAACATCTAGGTTTCATTAGATCTAAGCAAACACAAGAGAGATCTAGCCTAGCATAGTAGAATTAAGATAAGAACAAAAGATAAACAACCAACACATAGACATATTGATTGAATTAAGAGTATACTTATCTCAATTACAATGCAAGGTCTCAAGGGTTTGGAACCCTTGAAAAACCTGTAAAAGAGGCACCAAAATTGTCTTTAGGGTTTCACCAAAACTTCTCTCCTTTTAATGAAAAAACTAGAAAACTATATATAGGAAAATCGTCCTGACGGCGTCAAGAGTTAAATCTGACGCCGTCAACTCGCCGCCATATACTTCCTCGGACGCCCTAGATCCAATCGTGACGGCCTATGTGACGCCGTCACCACCTTCGGTAAATTAATCTTGGCCACTTTGACGCCGTCATAACTCCATCTGACGCCGTCACCAGCTACGGTAAATTATTCTTCATGTCTGACGCCGTCAAGAGCAAACCCTTGACGCCGTCACCTTGTATTTCCAGCTTGGATTTTTGGTACTTTGTCGTTTTCTTCACTTTATGCTCCAAAAACGTCCAAAATAGCCTCTTTTCCAGAATTCACTCTCCAAACACCTAAAATCACAAAAGGAACGATTTAGGGCAATATTTGATCAAATAAATTCGGATTCGGGCTTAAATGACCCCCTAAAAACGGATCATTTTTCGCCTCATCATATACCCTTACACTTGAGATTTGCTTGTCCTCAAGCAAATGAGCTTTTATTCTACTCAAAAGACAAGTTAGGGGTCATTTAACACTAATATAATAGTAATTACAATAAATAATCGTTCCACTAAAGACCAATAGACAAGCACGGAGGTCATACACAAGCACCTCACAAATAGTGTTTAGATACTCACATCTCTCGGGTGTAATAAAGTAATATAACATTATGGAAATGGAAGATATCTCTCACTACCTGTCATAGCAAAATAGATTATCATAGGCTTGGGAAAGGATCAAACCTCCACCACATGGCGTAAGCACCTAGGATAAACTATCAAAGAGGTCTTTTAAAAAGGGTTATATCGTTAGGTGTAGGGATATGAATTACACGGTTTTGTTGGATAAAGGGAATTTTACTGGTGGCAAGTTAACAATCTTAGTAAATTACATGTACAAGATGGCGTTGCTAAGCCAAGACTAGACTCGACTTAAGCTAATAAATGAAAAATAACAAAAACATAAAATGAACATAGAATGAAACGGGATGGTAGTCCGTTTTTTTTTTTTTTTTTTTTTTTTTTTTTTTTTTTTTTTTTTTTTTACATACACTCTTACCCTACCATCCAAAATAATACATCATAGGGGATGAGAATTCCCCTTACACTTGAATCTTTACATACTTTACATTTAACTATTCTAATGACTCGAATTAAGAAAATCAAAACACTTGGAGCACTTTTAAGATTAACGTACATATGGGGGTAATAAGTGATGTTCTTCCCCATTACTCCATAAAATAAGTACTTACCCATGAGTCCCAATCGTCCCAAAACAATATGTACAAGGATATGACTCGACTTAGCAACCATGTAATCAATTAGAAAGTTAACTTAGGGTTTAACAAATAACAATAATGCACTAAAAATGAGCGCATACACGGAAGGCTAAGGCGATTTGGTTGTACATTTAAGTGGGGTGTAACAAATTCTTCCTTTAAGTAAAGTGCTTAAAGTTAGAAACGAAAAGATAGGCTCGGAGGGGTGTACTAGGGGTATCGTGTACTAAAAATGAGTACAACGCTAAGGGTGTGGGAAAAATTAGTTGACTTAACTAGCCAAGTAATATGACTTAAATGGTCAAGTAATTATAATACGGGTTTAACACAAGGGTGATCCTAATGCCTCTTATCATGTAGTAAATCCTACCACACGAATGTAGTCTCACTAGCGGTCTCGGGATGCATCACTAACGCAAGTTCTAGAATCTAAATGCTACCGGTACACTCATAAGCACTAATAGTAAATGCTTTTCCTATCAAATCTAAAGGCGAACCTCACAATTTTGGGTGGAAAATTTTTCTGAATATACGGTTATGTGCTAGTCATACAATCTCCTATCCATGAGACGCTTGCTACAGCTAAAGTTTCATTCCTAAATGTTGTAAAAAATTTTAAATTTGGCGCTAAAATTACACTAACAAGTATTTCTCATAGTTTTATTACTCATCTACTATCAAACAAAACAAACTCAAGCGAAAGTGCATATGTAAGGTATCATCTTTTTACCCTCCCCTTACACTTAAGATGAACATTGTCCCCAATGTTCAAGTAAAGAATGTAAAAGTTAAAAAGTAAAGAGAATGAAATCAAATACTCCCCTGATTCGCTCGGTATGGATTTTAGTTGGCCAGGTTAAATCTTCCTCCAAGAAAACGAACAATCAAAGCTTCCCTTCCAGAATATAAATCATCTTCTTGTTCTCAAATAACCTGTAAATCCTGACAAAAGTAGACAAGGCAACCTCGCGTAAAATCGGCGGCATCCTATATAAGTTACTAAATCCTAGAAAACAAAATAAGATATAATGCTTGTGGAATGAAGTTTGCAGATTTCCTGGAGATTATAAAACTTAATAATTTACAAAAACTATAAGATTCCGTTAGAAAAACAAAACCGGTAAAATTTCCAGATTTTTAACTCCTGACGCCGTCAAGAGCAATTGCCTGACGCCGTCAGAATGGACCTGCAGAAATCCTTATGTTAAGTTTCCGGAAAATTTCTGGAAAAACTTTGTCCTACTTCCTGGAAAATCCTGCAAAACTTCATTATGACTCAATACAAGCATTTGACTCTAACAAATACGAATATACATGTTCATTAAATATTGTGGATAATCATGATCGGTTTGTTTCTTAAAAACATATTTGGGGTTTCCCCTTACACTTATCTTTTGCAAAAATACCTTTAGGTTGGAGTTAAGACTAGGCTAAACAACATAATAAAGTATTTCACATTTTAATTGAGAAACATGATCAACCAACAATAAAAATAAAAAATGCATACGGAAGCAAATAACAATCAAACAATTAAAATCACACAAAACATGGGTTGCCTCCCAAGAAGCGCTTTTCTTTATTTACGAGTCTTGTAGCTAGACTCAAAGTCGTGGGTTACTACGTGATCTCATCATTGGTTCCACTACCTAGGTCATCTTCTAAACTAGTGTCGCTCTCATAGTGTAAGTACTTTGGATCTTCAAATTCGAAAACATCCCTCCGATACTTAGAGCCAAGCTCACTAACATCCTTAAAGAACCCACAAGATAAATCAGAAACATTTCTACAACCTCTTCTAACATCGTCATCACACAAGACAAGTTGGGAGCTCATAACATCAAGCCCGTCGCAATCTATCTCCCTAAGGTCTCTTCTTTTGTATGGCGTTTGGTATGAAATCCTCCTAATCCCGTCAGTGAAAGTCATGATTCCATTCAAGTCATCCACCATCAACTTAGTGATTTCACAAAAGGGCGCTCCAAATACAACTTGCGATAACCTAGGGTCAACAAAGTCCTCTATGTTGTCCACAATTGTGAACTCCATAGTGAATGCCATATTTCCTATGAACACTTGGATTTCATGATCCTTACCAACCACTTTCTCTCCCTTGTAAATCATCCCCCATCTGCAGATATTGTTATAGTGAAACAATGACATGAAATTCTTTGGCAGGAATACATTAATGTACACGTTCTCGAAGTGTTTGTGACCGATCATGCAGGGGATTTTTAGGTTATTCGGATTACGTCGTTTGATCTTTTTCAACTCTCCTCCCTTTGACCCGTATGGATTCCCCTCAAGGGAGGGACGATACTCATAAACTTCCTCACCATCCCCACGAAAAACTACCGTTCTAACACCATTGGTGAATAATACACTACCATCCTTCTCGTCAAGGATTGCTCCCGATTCATTGATAAATGGTATCCCAAGGACGAGGTTGGTCAATGCTTGATTGGCGAGAGGGTCCACGTCATCAACCACAGTGAGCTCAGTATCGTAATCAAATTCTCCAATCCTAATTGATACATTCTCTATTACTTTCTTGCATACGACGTCCTCTGGGAAGGTTTTGCGGTACAGAGAAAGTGGGATTACGCTGACCGGGAAGCTAGGATCTATACGGCTATTAATTAAGACCATTCCCTCAATGGTACAGGGGATTTTGAAAAGCTTAGGGTCGTTCCCCTCGGGTTGATTGCTATCCCAACTTATAGCATCCTCTTTTTCGGATTCTTTTATAACCGATTTGCTCAAAATGGTTGGGTCTTTCTCCTGTTCCTCCGATGTCTCGTTCCAATCATCCAGTTTGTCGGATTTCTGCGCGGTGCACTGCTCGGGTGAGTTGGCAGGTTTCCTTGCCGAAGCGTGGTCAACCTTTGGTGTCTCATCATTCGTTGTCTGACTAAGGTTGTCAGTTTGTTGTTGGGTTGGTTTGGATGCAGCAGCTGAAATTGTGGTGATGGTGTTTACAAAGTGGATTGGTCCAGAGGGGTTGATAGGTCCTTTCTTGTCAGGGGATAGATGTTTGAATAGCTTGCTAGGACTTTTTATCTTTACAGGGGAGGCTGGTGGACTCATGACGGTAGCAGACTTAACCTCATCAACGTGAATGGGCTTATTATCAATATGCTCTTTGATAGCCGTCAACAGATTACAAATCTTGTTGTTCACGTTAGCCTGCTGTTGTTTGAATTTTGCCTCGAGTGTCGTAAGCTGCAGTTCTTGAGAAAGAATGAATTTTTTTAAATCATCTTCACAGCTTTGCCTAGAGGTATCTTGTGATGGAAAATGTTCGGACCAAGTGAGGGGTGAGGAATCATTAAATGATACACTTCGTGTTTGGTACCCTCTAAAATTAGGTTTATCCTTCCATGCCTCATATGCTTCGGCAGAAGTTCGAGGACCTTGCCCTAAGTGTGATGATGTGAATTCGTTATAAGCACGTTTTGGAAGTTCCATGCAGTTGTAGGTCTCATGAGGGCCATTGCAAAGTTTGCATGTAGAAGCGATTCTGCTTACTTGGCTTGAAGGCTTATGAATTTCGTAAGATTTCATGAGAGACTTGACTCGACCTTCAAGTTCCATGATCCTACGGTCGGGAGTGCTTGAATTATTCGAAGGCAAAGATATTGCCTTGACCATTTTGTTCAAATCACGGGGATCATTCCAACTTTCGTTGTCATAGAGAGCAAGATCTTCTATGAGTTCCCATGATTGTTCCGCACTAAGATCACGTAGCTTACCACCGGCCGATTGGTCAATGGTTCGCCTCGTGGAGATGTCGATATGGTCATAGAAGATTTGGACTTGGAGCCACAGATCTATGCCATGATGAGGGACTTTTTGGAGTAAGTCCTTGAAACGAGTCCATGCTTCATAAAGAGATTCATTTTGACGTTGTTGGAACATCAAGATGTCATTCCTAAGCTTAGTAGTTCTTCCCGGTGGGAAAAATTGAGCAAGGAAACGAGTGGTGAGATCATCCCATGTGGTGATGGATCCCGGGGGTAAAC
The DNA here is from genome assembly GCA_030686995.1 of Artemisia argyi. Lineage (NCBI taxonomy): Eukaryota > Viridiplantae > Streptophyta > Magnoliopsida > Asterales > Asteraceae > Artemisia > Artemisia argyi. The sequence continues at coordinate 49,002,546 of CM060692.1, forward strand.
GCTCAAGCCATTGACTAGCTTGATCCCGTAGAGAGAATTGGAATAGGCGTAAACGGGTAGTCTCTCTAGTTTCAACACCTAGGTCTATGGAATCTACGATTTTGAGGAAGTCCTTAAGGTGTTGGTTTGGATCTTCGGAACGAAGTCCATGGAATGCACATCCGCTTTGCACCAACCGGATGGTGTCGGATCGCAAGGGGGTCACATTGGCTCTGGTGAGCTCAATGGTGTTTCGGTAGCCTTGGTGGCTAGGTCGGGAATACTCTCCTAAGGTTCGGGGCCTAAGGGGTTCTAATGGTGGGTTTTGTTGTGGTGGGATGATGGGTTCAAAGATGTTACCACCTTCCATGATGTCGGATGGTAAAGAGTTACGAACAAAAGCACGAAGAAATAAGATAGACTAAAGAAGACCTAAAAATAAAAATAAAAATCTTACTAGAAAGGAATCTAGCAAGTAGACCTAATAAAAAGAAATCCTAACCTAGACAATAACTATTCCCCAGGCTGCGGCGCCAAAAACTTGATGCGTGGGTATCGCACCTTGCTTTACCTCTCGAGGGATCTCGCGAGGCTTACAACCCCCACCAGGCAGTGTACCTGATCGTTGTAGTATAGTATAGTGACAAGTACCGGGGGATTGATCGTTCAGCTTAGGAATAGTGTCGCTAGGATTAGAAAACCTAATTAAAAGTTCTAGAGATGAAAGATGATTATTTTTGTGTTTTTATATTTTATGAAAGCAATTAAAATCTCGGGTTTTGAAAGAGTGGGCGGAATTAGTTGCTAATCAACTAACCCAAAGCTAAGATGCAATCAAAATAAAATAATAAAAATGAAATTAAACTAATTAAACTAAGGTTGTGAGCAGTAATTGGAGAAATTGTGTTTACTTAGACTTCATTACTCCCTAGATATCTTTTACATGTTAATTACTTGTTACACTTGTATGAATGACGGGTTGTATTCCTTAATACCATTCGTGGAGTGGCATACATAACTCCCCAACTCTATGAGCTCTTATCTCCTCCTACACCATGACCCAGCACAACTATAGGGATTGTAAACAGTGGCTCATGCATTAAATACAACCAATAAAGACCTAGTACGCCTCGGTTCATGTTTCTTAAGACGTTCAAGCATGTTACCATTTGGAGATCTGCCAGTTTTCTTAAGCCTAACATATAAAATCATTCATTCAAAACAAGAATAGACAAGTAATCAACACATAATCAACATCTAGGTTTCATTAGATCTAAGCAAACACAAGAGAGATCTAGCCTAGCATAGTAGAATTAAGATAAGAACAAAAGATAAACAACCAACACATAGACATATTGATTGAATTAAGAGTATACTTATCTCAATTACAATGCAAGGTCTCAAGGGTTTGGAACCCTTGAAAAACCTGTAAAAGAGGCACCAAAATCGTCTTTAGGGTTTCACCAAAACTTCTCTCCTTTTAATGAAAAAACTAGAAAACTATATATAGGAAAATCGTCCTGACGGCGTCAAGAGTTAAATCTGACGCCGTCAACTCGCCGCCATATACTTCCTCGGACGCCCTAGATCCAATCGTGACGGCCTATGTGACGCCGTCACCACCTTCGGTAAATTAATCTTGGCCACTTTGACGCCGTCATAACTCCATCTGACGCCGTCACCAGCTACGGTAAATTATTCTTCATGTCTGACGCCGTCAAGAGCAAACCCTTGACGCCGTCACCTTGTATTTCCAGCTTGGATTTTTGGTACTTTGTCGTTTTCTTCACTTTATGCTCCAAAAACGTCCAAAATAGCCTCTTTTCCAGAATTCACTCTCCAAACACCTAAAATCACAAAAGGAACGATTTAGGGCAATATTTGATCAAATAAATTCGGATTCGGGCTTAAATGACCCCCTAAAAATGGATCATTTTTCGCCTCATCAGCCGGGTCTAACACTACACTTAGGAGTCATTTGGGTAGTTGTAAGGCGGTTCGAAATGATATGTCGCAAGGTACTATTGGTGCGGATGGTCAAGTTTTTATATATGATGCGGATGCGCTTTGACTTGATTTTACGAAGTTTGTCATTCAACAAGGGCTTCCATTCAACCACTTCGACAACGTCAAGCTTACGGAGATCATCAAAAGGAGGCTACAACCGCGGTATCAACATGTAAGTCGTACTACTCTTAGAAGTGATGCTTTTAATTTATGGAAAACGGCTAAAAAAGATATTATTGATGGTTTTCGTGAATATAATTATGGTGTTGCTATAACTACGGATACTTGGACCGCACCACATGGTACGACAAATTCTTTTCTCGCCGTTACGGCTCATTGGTTTAATCCCGAATCTTGGTTATTAATGAAACGGACAATTGCTTTTAAACTATTTGGTTATCCTCATACGGGATCTAATTTAAGAAAAATTTTACATGACACTTTAATTGAATATAATTTAGATGATAAAGTTTTTATGATTTCACTATATAATGCATCAAATAATACTAGAGTTATGGAATTGTTAAAATTACGTGTAAAACCTATTTTAGATGGTGCTTTTTTTCATTCCCGTTGTGTTGCTCATGTTATAAATTTATCCATACAAGCGGCTTTAAAAATATGTGATAGTTTAAAGATGAAATTTAGGAATTTATTAGTAACTATATATGGTGTGAGCAACGAACGACAAATTAACTATAAACGTTTTCGTATTATGTGTAATGAAAAACCCCTAGGACCTTGCTTTGATAATAATACTAGGTGGAATTCTACTTGCATAATGTTTGAAAATATATTACGACAACGAACAACTTTACATGCTTTTAATGAAAGACTTCTTAATAAAAATAAGTCCTTTATAATACTAGACGAACAAGATTGAGATCGACTGAATGAATTAACTATGTTTTTACAAGTTTTTAAAGAGGCAACAACTATATTATCGGGTGTTTATTACCCAACTAGCCCATTAGTTTTAAACCAAATTTATGCTATGACGGAAAAATTATATGAATTTAAAAACTCACCTACTCAAATGTTTAGAAAAATGGTTAAAATTATAAAAAAGAAATTTATAAAATATTTTGCTAGTTTACCTTTGGTTTTTACTTGTTCCGCCACACTTAATCCATGTTTAAATGTTGGAGGTGTAGAACTTTTAATAACAAAAATAATAGAAAATTTAGACTTATCTTTTGGGTTAGAAGGTGAAGACCCCAACTATATAACATCTCAAATTTTTAGATTTAACGATAATTTTAAAAAAGTATTTGGAATTTATGCAACAAAATATGGTCAACAACAAAACCCAATTGTTGACCAAATGCGGGCCGGATCGTCCTAAATGACAAGAGACATTAATATAAACCTTTATAATTCTTTATTTGAAGACGCTACAAAGCGTCAACGAACATCGGCTCCAACAAGCGAATTGGGACAATATATGGCTACAAACTTTTTAAGAACTTTAAGTCCCGATGAGTTTGCAAACTTTGACATTTTGGCTTGGTGGAAAGAAAGGGAAATCCAATTTCCAATTTTATCCGCTATGGCTCGTGACTTATTAGCAGTCCAAGCTTCGACGGTAACTTTCGAATCGGCCTTTTCTACTAGCGGTCGACTTATATCGGAAAGAAGGTCAAGACTAACCCCCGAAGCCGTGGAAGTATGTGTATGTTTGAAAGATTATTTGGACGGAGTAGATATGATACAACATGAATCATCGTTGGAAGGTCCAATATTAGATAAAGAAGTTGATGAAGGTATAGTAAGAGAAGAAGAAGAAATGGGGCTATCACCTTCGAATACCGAAGGCGAATTAGATGAAGGTGAGTTTGAAGAATTTGATGTTGAAGATGTAGATGTACAAGATTTTTTTGGAAGAAAATGATCTTGAGTAGTTGAGTATAACGGGTGATGGCAATGCCGAAGCTCGATATACTTGATTACACTAATATGTTTTCGGGTGATGGCCATGCCGAAGCTCGAAATGTATTAGTATTTATATGTTTTTATGATTGTATTGTTTAAATAAAAGTTATGATTGTATTGTATAAATAAAAGTTATGATTGTATTTTTTTTGTTGTATAATTGTTGTATAATTGTATTGTTTAAATAAAAGTTATGATTGTATAATTGTATTGTTTAAATAAAAGTTATGAGAATATTGTTTAATTATATGTTTGATAATTAACAAGTTTATTAAATAAATGTTCGAAGTTTTTAGTAAAATTCCGGAAAAAAACGAACCGGTAAATAACCGACAAAAAATCCGAATCCGAACATTTATAACCGAAAAAAACGAACTGGTAAAAAACCGATAAAAAAACTGATTCCAAAAATTTATAACCGAAAAAAACCGATTCCGAACATTTATAACCGAAGAAAACCGATTCCGAAAAACCAAAACCGAACCGAAACTAGTTATTAGAAAAACCGGTTTTTTTATAACCGGTTTTTAAAAAACCGAAAACCAAAAAAAACCGATTTATTTGCACTTCTATCTTCTTCTACTATTATTTTTACTTTACGTACCATAAAGCTTATGAATTATTAACTTTTATATTGTTAGAAATACAAACTTTTATCTCTAACGTTGAGTTTTCGAGTTTTTTGTGTGAGGATTTAAATGATGGGTAAAGAAGAGGAAAAAAATAAAAGGAAAGGAAAGGCAAGAAATTTTCTTTTTAATTCATATTATCGAGTTGAAATGAAATGAAAGGAAAAATAAAGAATGTTGTGCTCTCGAGTTGAGTAGAAAAGAAAGGAATACAGAGACATAATAACAAAAGAATATACCACAAACAAAGTACTAAGTTTTCCTAAAAATTCTGCAAAGCATTCTCACATTCATCTTCAGCAATTTGGAGTTGTTTCCTCTTTCTATCGATGTCTATCATACACAATCGATAGTCTTGAATCAAAACTTCCATCTTGCCTTTTAGTTTGTTAGTTCGACTGATATGCAAGTCATCGAGTCGGTGTGTCGTGTCACTCATGTACATTTTCTGGATGTTGGGTGGGAGCAGTGGAGATGGAGAGCATGGAGGAGATGAAGAAGGGGTTGCAACCATTGTGCGGTTATATGAAAAGCAAAGTGGAAGGTATGATATGCTTATATGAAAATCAGATTGGTATCAACCTATGTATAGGGAATGAAACATCTTCGAAACACATTCGCAACAAAATTGGCATTAATTTAGCAAAAATTGCATATATATACCCCTCCAAAGATACAAAATTTCATAGAGATCTAAAACATGCATAAAAACCATTGTACCGGTGCATTAAAAAGTTGTACCAACTATCAAGGATATACATCCAACAAGTAATGTAATTCTAAATCCTATAACGCCACTTATAACCTGTTTATTAATACTGAAAACGCACTATAGTATCAGGAATGACCAACCTATGAGCTATTGAGGTGGAACAAACATAAAATTTGGGAGGAGTGTTTGGCATTGCTTATATACACAGCTTATCAGCATAAATGCGATTAGTTATCAACGACAGTCAAACTATGAGCTACACAGGCTTGATAAAAAAACAATTTGAGGGTGTTTAGGACTGCTTATCAACATATTGCGTTTTTATTTATGTTCTTTATAGATGTAAGAACTATTGTGGTGTTTGCATGATAAGGATTTGCTTATTTTGGGGGTGGTTGTTCAGGTTTATTAGCTTATTTGATTCGGCTTATTATTTATAAGGCTACATTTTCCGGCTTATGTTACAACTTATGGCTTATATAAGTTTATTATGATATAATAAGCGTACTGCCCATAAATCTTAAAATAATCCAGAAAATTTGTCCTTATAAAATATAAGCCGAATCAAATAAAATGAAGAAACCACACCAAAAAAACAACAACATAGAACTTACTGGAATTGTAAAAAGCTAATAAGCTCGATTTTAGCGGCTCATCAACTTGAGTTAATAAGCTCGGCGTCGTCACATCCCATGATTGCATTATCAAACCTTCCATCTTCTGTTAATTCAGCTTTTTCTAAACGAAGCCTTTCCTTTGGCTAAAAAATTATTGGATCGAAAGTGTTGCTACTCAACTTAGCGTCACACGTTTCAACTTATAACACGGAACCTTTTTATTTCGGTCTCATTTTCCCTTTTCTATCATCTTGTAGATTGCCACAAAGAGCATAGATTTCAATGGAGCATCAACGAATTCAGCAGGCAAATAAGGCTTTATTGTTTGTCCAATTTTTTAGATAAAAGTAATAAGAGGTATTTGGGACTATTAATTTTGTGATTGCATGTTTATGTATTTACTTATTGGCTGAAGGAATTTTTGTGTCTACTTTTATTTATTCGGCTTGCATTTTTCACATTCATGGTCAAGCTACAATATGTAATGCAATGTAATACCTGGGAACTAAGGTACGAAGTTACAACGTTGGACCATTCTGCAAAGCAAGAAGTTGCCTATTTTCTGCCAATGGCTGCACGCTATTCTGCACAATGAAAATACAGCATAGTCAGAACGCCATTAAGAAGTATGCTGTCAACCTTATTGTATGAAGTTTGTGTCACTATCCTGTAACAATACCAATCATGACATAACATCAAAATACTCTGAAGTCAGAACTCATAATCTTTCAATTACCTTGTATTTGACAGTAAAACACTAAACACACAAATACCCGATATGGTTTAAGAAATTAGAGCTTTTTATGGTGTTTTATAAATCCTCACGATGATCGAAACACATTGGAGGATCTTAATAACTTATATCAGATTGTCCCACATTTTAAAGTTTCAACGATCCTAACACTTATTTTAAAATTACTGGTCAGTGTGCATATTATGCAGTAATACTAATATCAGATTTTTTCACATCTTATTAGGATAAATGCCTAAAAATATTATTCTTTAAGTTATCAAGTGTCTAACACATTACTATATGTTTTGCGTTACTTTTCTAGCGTAGGACTTATAAGGACATTAACCTCTTTTCCCTAAGGTTAGAGATAGAAAGTTTCCGGTTAAACCAACCCAACCCTTTAGAAGAATTTACCTGGTCTAGTATCTGCAGTGGCTCCAGGCCACATGTGTAATGTATAACGAAACGCCTTAATGCCATATCACAAAATGCCTCAATGCCTGCAATAAATCTAAAGCATTATTTGAGGGTGCCAACATAATAAATTAAGTAATGTTATTTGTAAATTTCATTAAACTGAGAGGCGTCAAGCCGGTGCATTATCACCTTAGGTTCAAGGTCTCACCAAACCGCACGAAAACCCCAATTTCGTCTTAGAACCAATTGGTGCTAGCTGTGGGGCCAGAACAAACAACATACATAGTGTTCCAAACACCTGAAAAGAAGTAAGAGAAATAAGAGAAACAATGACCAAAGAGAATCAGTAAATTGATAAAAGGTTGCAACTTAAATCTAACAAAGAACAATTACAAATTTCAGTCTTCCCACTTAGTCAAGCTAAATTTTATATTTTCCCCAATTAAATGATCCTAAAAGAAATCTACCAGCAGCATACACTGACCATTTTGTTAAATAAAAGGTTACACCTAAATCTTTGATATAGATGAATGCTACAACGGTACATATAAATAGTTGCTAACAACTTTGGAATTAATATACACTCTGTAATTGTTAAATTGAATTACCAAATATGTTAGGTGGTTGGTGATTGCTTATTATAACTGCTTGTAAATGGGTGCTTAGGTTTCCTACTGGAACTCTTGCTAAAAAATGTTATGTTTTGGATTGCTTAGTGAAACTGCTTTTAAAGATGTAAAAAAGTATCTAAAGAAGATATATAACCATAGAGTGGGCTAAAACACGTGTAAGATAACCATATTAGCAAATAATCCCTTGATTAGCACAATTAGTAATCCCAAACAACCCCTATATATTGTAAGTGTATCAATTAAATATACAAAGAAAGGTACCTCTTTAACCTGTTGGCACGTATTTCTCTTCGAATCTCTGTCAATTTTCTTCACATCTTACAATAACACAATATGCAATGTGAGTCAAAATACCAAAACTAAAGTTTAAAATCTCATAAAAAGCAACATATCTTATTATTGACTCAATACTATACACTTCAACATGAAAACTGTTGCATCTTTCGTAAATGTAAAAAAGGACGAAAACGTAAAAAAAAGATGGAAACGTAAAAAAACAGACGAAAACGTAAAAAACAGACGAAACGTAAAAAAATGGACGAAAACGTAAAAAACGGACTAAAATGTAAAAAAAATACGAAAACATAAAAAACGGACGAAAATGTAATAAAGACGAAAGCGTAAAATATGGACAAAAACGTGTAAAAAGGGTCGAAAACGTAAAAAAGGGCAAAAACATAAAAAAAAACAGACAAAAACGTAAAAAAAAGGTCAAAAACGTAAAAAAGGGACGAAAATGTAAAAAACGGGTGAGAACGTAAAAAAACGGGTGAAAACGTAAAAAAACGGATGAAATGTAAAAAGTCTGTTGAAAACGTAAAAAAATAGATGAAAACGTAAAAAAGACAAAATCATAAAAAATGGGCGAAAACGTAAAAAACGGACAAAAACGTAAAAAATGTAAAAAAAACGAACGAAAACGTAAAAAAACAGTCAAAAACGGTCAAAAATGGTCGAAAACGTAAAAAAGCAGACGAAAACGTAAAAGAACGGACGAAAACATAAAAAATGGTCTAAAACGTATAAAAACTGATAATACATATAGAAACGAACGAAAACATATAAAAAAGGATATTGAGGAAGAGATGTAGGGCTTGTGAGAGAAGATGTAAGAAGTGAAAGAAGAGGTAAGAAGTGAAAGAAGAGGTAAGAAGTGAAAGATAATGGCTGAAATTTAGAAGTGGAAAGAAGTGGAAAGAAGCACTTATGTCTCAAAAAAAAAAAAAAAAAAACAAACAAACAAAAACCTCTGCCCTCCCACAAACAAAATAAGTGAAAAGAGGGAAAAAGTGCTTCTTGTGAAAAAACAAATGACACCAAAGATTGTCAGTACCGAAAGCTTTTCAAAATCTTTATCAATATTGAAACATAGTAAATTAAGTTTGGATATCATATCATAAACTAATTAAATCTTGTATCTTGTATACTAAATATACCGAAGTGAAAGTAAAATAATTCAGCAGTTTGAAACCTCTATTCTCCATTCAAGCCTTTCATCGAAAAGTTTGTGTACATTGAACAATCAGAACCCTTATCTCCAACATTGCTGCTATAATCCACTAAATTTATATGCTAAAATTGTCGCCTTATAGTTATTATTTATTAGGGATGACCGAACAAACGAATTGAAACTTTAAATTATCCAACAAAATAACAAACACAAACCTGAAAAGCACAAAAATACAACACACTCTGACCCAAAGTGAACACACTGACTGACTCTCCAGTGAAGTTTATGGAAAAAATTGATGCCTGGAGATCTCACTTGATTCCGGGGGTGTTTGGATTTGTGTTGTCGTTGAATCAGTTTTTGATTTTCATGAAGAAATTATCGAAGTCTGTGGATCTGGTTCCGATTTGTGGACCTGGTTTTTTTTTATGATCATGCCTGTTTATTTTTATGATTTGTGGATGTCGTATATTTTTTGGAGATTCGTTGTTGTCTGTGTTTTGAGAATAATGGTTGTAGGGAAGATATGAAAAGAGTGTGTGGGAGAGGAGGGAGGAGAAGATAAGAGAAGTGTGTAGATGGTTCGGTGATGAACAGTTGGAATAACAATATTGTACCATTGGTTGAAGCGCAGGTTACTGTTGTTCCAACTGTTGGTGATAACTTTTTGAAGCACCCACCTCTTGGGCTTTAGATATATAGGATAATTATACACCATTGTAACACATTCGAAATTAAATTGCCAAAAAAATAATAAATATATTAATAATTGGTAATAATTACAAGAAGAAAGACTGAGTTTCTGATACACATAAATTAAATACATCCACAATATATTCGCAGTGGGTTCACACTACATTTGCAATATGTATTAATTAAAATAAAAATAATTACTCTAACATCCTTAGCACTGTCTTTTAATAGTCTAAACCATTCACATCTTTCCAAAACTATAGTTAAAGAAGTGTCAGAACTCAAAGATGGTCTTTTTCACTTGTGAACAGCCACCTCGTAGTTGTAAAATGGTGCGCCAAAAATAAAGTACTTTTGTGCAACTACAAATACAATCAGAATTTGGTGAACACAAGCATCAATGTGAAATCCATGTAGAAAATGATGGACACAATTCATGTTCATCTAAATCTTCAGGGGGGGGGGGGGCTCTATTGTTAACCTTTGTGAAAACATCCAACATTATATAATTGTTGAAGATATTAATGTGGTGAGATTTGATCCATTGTGATGACATGTTGAAAGGGTAAGATCTAGTTGTATAGATTATTTAAATCTAGAGACCATAAATTAGTGCATAAGGAAACCCATAATGTGTACTTCTAAAGTCCGAATTTAAATTTTAATGTTTCTATGAGAAAGGGAAGCCTAACCTTGTCATATCGCGGGGCACATTGCGTTATCTTGAACATTTGTAACGCTTCACAGGATGTCGAAGTCAAGCAACCGTTGGGTGTGAACAATGTCTGGTTTCTTTATCATATGACCCTCACTTCGCAATTAGATCATAGTATCTTTGACCTCGTTTTGGTCAAAATCGGGCGTGAAGGAAAACGGATGAGACGGGTGTCATCATGATCGGAATGAGACGATGATAAAGACGGTGTAAATTATGGGAAGAATGAAGGTGCCTCTGAGGAGTTATGGTCAATTCTGTGACATTATGGGTGTAGTAGGCTATTAAATAAAATGATAAATATGTGAGAAATAGATGTGTAGTTGGTGCAGAAAGGTAAACTCGGCAAAAAGTGATTCAGATACTAGTTTTAGCAATATGCCACAAAGTTGAGTGAAGCTAAACATAAATGCCATCTTTGGTCATTGTTAGTGCAAAAAGTGTGAGTAGGTTTAGATTGGGCTTAGTCCGCGTTGGGCCGTCCTTGATGGACCGCCAGTTGTGTGAGTTATGCACTAATCCAAGTAGAGGGTTGATTTCCTGCATAAATGAAAGTAAACTGTTAGCCTTATCATGGGGACGGATGTAAAACCTAAAAATTTTAAAATGTGTAAAATTACCAAAATGCCCTTATAATTTAAAAAAACTAAATAAAAGCTTAAATAAAATACAAAATAAATCCTAAACACTTGGAAATAAGTAACAAATGATAAATATTAATTTTTTTGGGACATTTGAATTATTTAGAACTTATATTAAAGTTTTGGCACGCCTAAATTATATTTAACTAGTCCAAATGAATAAAAAAAAATTGTACAAATTATTTTAAAACCAAGATATGTATAAGATAAGTATGGAAACCAATTTTTCTGATTTTGACTCATTAAACCAGCCCATATTTTCGGCCAATCACCCCAAAAATACAGCTATATAATTTTAGAATCAATCATCATTTTAATAAATCAAAAAACCCTAATTCTCTCCCAAAATACGCACCGGCGGTAAAAACGTTTTACAAGGGCTATTACTATTTTTTCTGGACGTGTTTTAGATCATATGAGGTGAGAAAATTATTGGATAGGTTGTGGAGTGATCTGGGTAAGCTTTGGGAATTAATTGGTGTCGTAATTTTCACCCGAGAAGCAATAATTCACAAGTCCTTGTTCCTTTCGATTGGTGGCTTTCTGGTATTTTTTTTATCATCCTTCCTACTCTATATTATCAGTATAAAATGATAAAAATGATCCATGCATGATATCATAAGCTATACGAATTAAAATCAAACAAAACCCTAAAAACGTGAAAAATGATTTTTTAGCTATATACGATTTTTATGTGGCTTGTTTATATTTTTCTAACATGTTATTATGATCATAGAACATAAATAAAATGAGGCATAAATTATTCAAAGCTTATGTGAATTGTTTGGGCTTGTTTCATTTTCATCCGATCGCAGATAAATAAAAATGGGGTGAAATAATTATGGTTATATTTTTTGGGGTATTGTATGATGTAATTAATGATTAATGGAAGTGTAATAATGATTGAATGATTGTGGGAAAATTAGGGTTTGTGATTTGGGAATTTTGTTTAAATCGAATTGATTTTTAAAAGGGAGGGGTGCGTTTTATAAATTATTAAACTTGAGGGTTGTTTTTAGAAATCATAAAAGATCAGGGGTGAATGGTATAAAATTTGTACAAGGGCTAAATGGGTAAGTTTTATAATTAAATGGTTTAAATTATAAATTATATATTTATATATATACGATTTGTATTTTATTGTAATAAAAGGGTTGGTTTTGTAATTTCTGATAAATATAAGGTTTAATTCGTATTTAAATAATATTAAAGGGTTAAGAGTGTAATTTTGATAATTAAAAAGGATTTGTTTGCAAATTAGATAATTTAAGGATATAAAATGTAATTATTTAAATATAAGGGTTAAAAATGTAATTATTGGAAACTTGAAGGTGATTCGTATATAAATTAAAGTAGAGGGTAAAATGTGTAAATTCAGATAATTAAAGGTTAAATGTGCTAATATGGAATTATCACGGATGTATTTGTAATTTAAATATTAATAAGGGCTAAAATTGTAAATAATAGAACTAAAGGGTGTAAAGTGTAATATTTGTAAACTTGAGGGTTTGATATTATTAGCTTCTGTATAAATAGTGTAAAATATGAAAACTTGTGATATTTACATAATAGACCCTTAACTATAGCATATTTACATTTGAAACCCTAAAATATGGAAAGTTAGTTATTTAAACCCTAAACTTACTATGACTTGCTAAATTGAACCCTAAACTCCATAATAATGTTTAAAAAATGATTTAACTTGTGTTTTGATATTATTCTTTCTAATTATGGAAAACTGCTAATTATCGAAACTTACTAAATAAGGAAACTTTCTAAAAATGGAAACTTACTAATTTTGGAAACCTGCAAAAAATAGAAAGTTACTTAAAATGGGTGAACTTACTAAAGTGGAAACTTACTTAATATAGAAAGTTACTAAATTTGGAAAGTTACTTAAACTGGAAAGGTTACCTGAAATCAGTTATCAGAATTATAAGAACCTATTGTAATTATGACTTCTACTCCTTTAGGTGTGAAGAAGGAGTGATCCGGTCTTTCTCATATTTATTTCCTTTTGTCTTTTGCTTTTCCCAAATAAGGTACAGATATTCCGACCTTTCAGTAAAGTTTCCTTTTGACTACTGTTCCTATTATGACTCTTAAACCTCTGTATGTCTGACATCTTTGGTTCATTGATTTTATGATTATCTAAAACTCTTTGTGGAAACCTAATCTGGTAATTAAATTATGAAAATATGATAATTTGTTGGTTTTCTAAATGGAGGTTTTGAATGACCTTTGCTAAAATATTTTAAGGAAATACTTTTATGATAACTATGTTTTTAAAATGAATTGCTAAGTTTTCCAAATCAGTTTTTATAATGTTTTCAACATTTGTAAACCTTGAACCATTGATATGAACTTCCGTTTATTAGGATTCCCTAAGCCACTGCTATGATACCCTTTATTATTTGAATCTGTATGCTTTGAACCTTTTTGATTTACCTTTGACCTATTCACTATTAAGACCCGGGCTATCACTAGGCATGGGGGTTCCATGTCCATAACATTAATGCACTGATGTTATGACTCCAGTGTTGTCGAGTGATTTTCCACACCGTCCCAATCTGTTATATGATATGCGTGCTTTATTTATTTATGGCCAACTGATTTCTATGGGGCGTATGGGTGCATCCTAGATCTGTTATCTATTATATGTATATGTTATCTGGTGATTGATTTTGCGTGCATGCACATCCTTCACAACCCATTGAGGTCACCCCTTTGATGTGATAATTCTGAGGTCTCCCCTCTGGATTGCATATGAGACCATTTATGTTATGACTTATTCTATTCTGGGCACGGGGTTGAAATACTGAATTTTTAAATCTAAACCGTAACATGTTCTTCATCTATTTATAACCATTTTCATATTCCTTATCACTCATGCTATGCTTGTAAACTGATATCTTATCTTTGTCTTGTTTCTTATTCCGTTATCCTTTTACTTGATTGTATATATTTATATCTGTTCACTGAGCTTTTTAAGCTCAGTCGTATTTTTTTTCTCCCGCGGCAGGTACTTAAGCTAAGAGCTGGGGTTAGCTGGGGATTTGAGAGCAACATGTGGACTTACCCTTAGACATTCTTAGCTTGGACATTTGAACTTTATTATTTATGCTTTTGGATTTTTCGATGTAAACTGTTGGTTATTTTCTGTTTGGAACTTTTGTATTGTTAAGTCGTTTGCCTTACTCTGTTGGTTATTATGCTAGACTTTCGCTGCTTTGTTTATGTATGCTCTGATTTTGACGCCATTTATTGTGATATCTTTACCCTTGTCGGGATGGGGTGTTACAATTTATGGTATCAGAGACAGGTTCCGAAATCCTTAGAGCTTAAGCTATGACCTGTGAGGATTGGGTAGACATTAGGTTTCTTCCTGCGTACTTTCCTATCCGTACTCTATCTTATTTTAATCTTACTAATCGTTTTGATAATCCTTCAGATGGTTAACACCCGACGTACCGGACAGCCCAATGGAGGCCCTGATGGGGATGCTGAAATCCCTAATTTGGAAGCTATGGTTGCTACTACTATAGCTAATATGTTACCTGGCCTTAATGCTAATGAGGTGATTTCACGGATTGTTAACGACTTCCGCAATGGAGTGGGCTCTTCTGGAGGTTCTGGTGGTGGTGGTAGCGTGCGGTGAATGTTTCTAGACTAATATTCTAGTTGCTCCGCTCGGAGCGTGAGGATTCTCCGTGACGAATCTGGTGTGGTCAGCAGATAAGATCGTGGGGGACATGGGCCATTTTTAGCCTTTTCACCTTCTAACTGATTTGATCGCTTAGGTCGCTGCTTAGCTGTCATCCTTATCTTTTTACCATTCATCTTGTCCGTTGATCAAGGTGTTTTTTGACATGCGTCATCTGATTAACCCAACCGTGATTAAATGTACCGTGGGTATAAATAGGGTTTTTTTTTTTTTACCATTCTTGTTTTTTCCTTTTCATTTTGTTCCTCTGTCGTTGGAGTTTTTTCGATCTTTTCCGCTTCTTCTCTGGTTATTCCCATTTTATTTCAAATAATTTCTCGTAATCATGGTTAATTTTTAGGATGTCCAATGCAAACTTTCACAAAATGTGTTTGATACGGTTGGTAAAGATTGCCACATCCCTCCCCAGGTTAAGCCGGTTTGACCGAATGAGGGTGAACTTATCCGTAAGCCTACGAAAGGGAAGATAGGTGTTTATACACGTCTTTTTGATTTTTCCCAGTTTCGTCTTTCGTTATCCAAGTTTTTGGTTGACATTCTTAGGTATTACAAGATTCATATTTCGCAGCTTCATGGTATTGGGGCGACCAAGGTGTCTCACTTTGAGATTCTTTGTCATGTTTGTGGGATTGAGCCATCGGTTGGTCTTTTTCGTTATTTTTACATAAAGATCAAAAAGAATGGTTGACTGTCTTTCGGCCAACGCTCCAGTAAAACGTGTTATACAGAACCGTTAGATTCATTGAAGAACTGGCAAGACCGCTTCTTCTGGGTTGACAGCTTCGCATGTCTTGTTCTTTTTCCTTTTTGTACTGATGCGACTGTGTCTAGAGATAAGCCCCCAAAGGCTAGTGAGTACAATGTGGATGATGTTGCCACCATTCTTGGTAGCCGAACTCCGTTCCTAAGGTTTTTGGAGCCCTTTCTTTGTTGGATTGGCCTGAGCCATTATTATACTCTGGGCGAAGGTTCTTACCCTGTCTATTACTATAACTGTAGGTTACACACTAAGTCAAAAACATGATGAACATGGTGGTTAAGTGGCGCTGGAATTAGAAGATGAAGAAGAGAATGGGAACCTTTAGAGAGAATGAGAGAAAAAGGGAATATTAGATTACTTGCAAATGAAAGGTCCAACCCTCTCCCTTGGTGGGAGAGGGGTATATATAGTTACAAATAAAACGCCCACTCCCGGGCTGTGGATCAGGTATATAGTGGGTAAAGACCTGTCCTTCTTCCACGATGTTACTTAAACTAATACTAACTAAATAATAAACTAACTACGAGCTATCTTAATGCTATTACATCATTTAGGTGATCGAGTCTTCCATAGGAATATTTTTATTCCTAACAATCTCCCCCTAAGCGAGGTCACCTTAGAAATTAAGTTCTTGTTCTTGAAGCATTCTTTTGATCTTGTAGCTCGTAGTTTCTGATTCTTCACTTTTGGTTCACTTTGTACACCAAGAAATGATCTTGTGATCCATGCTCCTTTGGAATGTGTGATCTTTGAGCATTCTTTGAGATCATCAGCGACCGTAAATCTCCAAGCTCATCCTTAGTCGTATTGCCTTGATGTGATGTAGTGACTTTAGGACCATCATGCTCACACCCTTCTATATTAGGAGACTTTTCATCAGAGTTGCAGAAACGTTGTTGGTAGTCTCTCAACATTCATTGTAGTGAGTCTCTCATCATTCATGATCATCATTGATAGTTTGTGAGCACATTGAAAGGTTTTTGCAAAAGTATTCGTCAATCCATTTCCTGGAACAAGTTTGATTCAATGTTGAATCGTACCATCGTTGCTTTCCAGTTGTGACTTGATCATTGATCCAAGACGGATCTCACATGTCACCTACCAAGAGCTTGTGTGATGTTCGCTCTAGAAGGAGTTCCATCTTCATCGTGAATATTTTCATATCACTCGGATGTTCTGGCAATACCACAAGGATAATGCGTAGGACTCTAAATATTTTATCTTACTTTCCACATTGTGTGAAACAGTAAGCATATTGGAAGTGTGTCCTAGTGAGATTTATGGATGATCTCTTTGGCTATAGACTCAATAGTGCATTTTGATCCGCTCCTGGAGACTAGGGAGGCGTCTCCTATTTAGGTATCAACATAGCTCGCAATGAGTGGTCGATACATTGCACAGGCTTCCCCGTGAGAATGAAACAGGCTCTTTTAAGAGAACTTGAGTGGCTAGGAAGTTTAGTGCAGTGTGTCACTGGGTCCATGACGTCTTGTCTTCAATACCGGTGTTACCTTAGTAACCACCAGTAGCATTTGAATTGAACCCGGTTTCTGCCCTAAGGTTGAATATTTGGAGGGCTATTTCTTTTCACCCTTTCTCATTTCATTTCTTTTTCATTCTTCAACCCCTTCAGTGCTTACCGAGACTTCATTACTAGAACCTTGTTGGGTTTGTTCCAGTACTAGCTCCATGTCAGTCGGCACTCTTCCCTTATCTCACTTTTCTCCTTTTTTAATCATTCCTAAGGACTTCTACTCTATCAAGAGGATTGTCCCTGGGAAGATCCTTCCGGTTCTGGTGGATCATGGGAACTCATACCTAACCTTAACCATCCTTATAACTCCGTGTATTAAAGTAAATGGCTGGTCTTTGGTATTTTTTCACAAACGCCTTTTGCTCCCCCTTAATATGTGCATCGGTATTACGAAAACATTTAGCACATATGAGGTATGAGGGAGCCTATTATTGAGTCCAAAAGATCACATTATATCAGATTTCATATTTAAATCACATTCTCTCCCCCGATAAAAAATATCAAACCTTCTGAGATTTTGGATCTCAATTGATTTAAATAAGTTAGAAAACGTTTTAGGGAGAAAATGTGGTCAGGTTAAACTTTGTCTGATAATAGGAACATTTTTAACCTCCCCTTAATTTATGAGGAGGACGGTTATGTGTCAAAACTGATGAGTTTATAAATGATTTTGAGTTCAACGAGAAACTCATGAAAAATTCATGCATTGACACATAACCATCACAATTTGAAGAGTTGCTTGATATGTACAAAGTGGAGAGTTTTGATGATACATAAAATTTTGAAATCACTCTCCCCCTCAATCAATGACGCATGTTAAAACTGAAATAATTGATGTCATTGATTGAGTGATAAATTTTATGAAAATGTTTCAAGTTTTATTGATTTCCAAAAATTTCATGGTACCACCAAGTTTTTCACAAATATTTTCTTGAAGAATCATAGAACGGAAAATATTTGCGATGGAAAGAATACTTCTCTTCTTTATCAAGAAATAATGCACTGAAGCGTACATTAGATCGAGGGTGCATGAATATAAAGTAATTCACGCTCGGATGAATGACACCCTTTGCTAGGAACAACTGTCTTTTTGGTGATGTGTTTTCCTCATTTTGAAAAACGGGTTGCTATCTGAAGTAATAACAAGCCATAATTTTAAGTCCGGGTTACAGCCTGAAATGACTGTAAGCCATATTTTTAAGAATGTTTTGAGAAACGACATGTTTTAGAAAAAAAACATTATTTGAATGATAAAAGAAAAACTCTTGCTCAAGCATATGTATGATTCCTTTTCATTATTGAATGACATTTCTAGAAACGTACATATTATTGATTACACAAGAGACATGTCGTGAGAAGAATATTTTTGGATTTTTATGATTTTTCAGATTTTTATGGTTTTTATAAATTTTATAATTTTCTATTTTCTTTTTGTTTTAAGCTATGTACAAAGGATATGTGAAAGCAATCCTTCACTCCTCATTTCCTCTTGAAGACATTTAAGAGTTTCTGGTGTGAGGCTCTTCATCCCAAGTCGTGGAAGAATGAACTGGAATCTTTCTCGAGAGAGAGCCTTTGTAAAGATATCGGCCAGTTGAAACTCTGTCCTCACGAAGTAGAGTTCCACTACCCTTTTCTCCACTTGTTCTCTGATGGAGTGATGATGGATGTCAATATGCTTGGATCTGAAATGCTGGACATTGTTGCAGCACAAAGCAATGGCACTTTTGTTATCATAATACATTGGGATTTTGTTGAAATCAAACCCATAATCTGATAGTTGAGATCTCATCCATAAAATTTGAGCACAACACGAGGACATGGCAATGTATTCAGCCTCTGTGGATGATATCGATGTACACATTTGCTTTTTAGATGATCAGCTTACAAGTTTCTCACTCAGAAATTGAGCACCTCCTGACGTACTTCTATGAGTATCTTGACATCCCGCATGGTCAGCATCCGAGTAAGCCGTGAGAGCCATTGCATTGTCTTTAGGGTACCAGAGACCCATGTGAATGGTCCCTTGAAGATACCTAAATATTCTTTTGGCTGCTTCTAAGTGGTTTTTGGTAGGCTTAGATTGATACCGAGCACACATACAAACTGCAAATAGAAGATCTGGCCTGCTTGCTGTGAGATACATGAGAGATCCAATCATGCTTCTGTATTTTGTTTGATCAACAGGTGAGCCTGCTGGATCGTCATCAAGTTTGGATCTTTCAACCATTGGAGTGTCAGCTGAGTCACTTGAATCAAAACCAAATTTCTTCAGAATGTCATTAGCATATTTGGCCTGATTAATGAAGATGCCGCTTGGATTTTGTAAGATTTGTAACCCCAAGAAGAAAGACATTTGTCCCATCATAGACATTTGAAACTTGGAACTCATTTCTTTGGCAAATCGATCACATTCATTGGAATCGGACGATGCAAAGATGATATCATCTACATAAATTTGAACATGAAGCAGATGGTTTCCAGTCTTCCTAGTGAACAAGGTAGGATCAACAACACCCTTGGTGAATCGGTTTGCAAGAAGAAACTTGGACAAGGTGTTGTACTGATGTGCGGGATTGTGCCCTCACAAAAGGTTTTACCTCTCGAGGGATCTCGAGAAGCTTGCAATCCCCGCCAGGTAGTGTACCTGGTCATTGTAGTATAGTATAGTGACAAGTACCGGGGGATTGATCATTCAACGCAGGAATAGTGTTCGCTAGGATTAAAAATTCTACTAAACTAGGTCTAAAGGTGAGGGATGATTCTTTTTGTATTTTTATATTTTTTAGAAAGAAGGTAAAAATCTCGGTTTTGAAGGAGTGGGCAGAATTAGTTGCTAGTCAACTAACCCAATTAACTAACCAATGCAATCAAAATAAAATAAACTAAACTTAAACTAATTTGTGGTGGAAACAATAATGAGAGAAAATGTGTTTACTTAGATTTCATTACTCCCTAGATATCTTTTACCGGTTGATTAGCTTGTTACAATTGTATGGATGACGGGTTATATTCCTTAATACTAGTCGTAGGGCCATGTACGATATTCCCTAACTCTATAGGCTTCTACTTCATTCTAGGTCGAGCCGACTACTAGCTCCTAACGTAGTATCACTAGCAGTGGCCTACGCATTAAATACAACCAATAAATCGTACTACACCTCCGATCATGTTTCTTAAGACGTTCAAGCAAGTTACCAATTGGAAGTCTGCCAGTTTTCTTAAGCCTAACATCGAATTCAATCATCCACAACAATTATAAACAAACCATCAACCAATAATCAACATCTAGGTTTCATTACATCTAAGCAAACACAACAAAAACCTAGCCTAGCATGTTAAAAAGAAGACAAGCATAAGATAAAATCAAACAACACATAGACATATTGAATGATTATTGGAAAACTTATCTTCAATTGAACATGGATGGAACAAGGGTTAAAACCCTTGTTGTTACAGAAAATTCGTCTAGGGTTTGCACAAAAAAAGTTCTCCAAAAGTTCCACAGTTAATGAATGAAAATTAGAAAACTATATATAGATTTTACACCTTGACGGCGTCACGTTGTAGTGTGTGATGCCGTCAACTCGCCACCAAAACAAGGGTCGTATTGCCTAGATCTAATCTTGACACCGTCATGTTGAGAATAAGCTCTGGGCCGTCACGTATAAGTTGATCCTGACGGCCTTGGTGACGCAGTCAGGCATTTTTGCCTTGAAATAGTTCTGGGCCGTCATGTGTATTTTCCATATGCACCTCTTTTGCCAAGCTTGATACCGTCACTTGTATGGCCTTGACGCCGTCAGATACTGTTCCCAGCAAGGATTTTGAGACTTTATCGTTTTGTTGACTTAATTGCTCCAAAAATGTTTAAAATGCTTCCATTTCCAGATTTCTTCTCAAAAGTACCTAAAATGACAAAAGGAATGATTTAGGGAAATAATTGATCAAATAATCACGAATTCGGGCTTAAATGACCCCTTAAAAGCGGTACACTTTTTGCCTTATCAAATACCCTTACACTTGAGATTTGCTTGTTCTCAAGCAAATGCGCTTTTATTCTAATCAAACTACAAGCTAGGGGTCATTTAACACTAATATAAAAGTAATTACAACAAATAATCGTTCCACTTCAAACCAAAAACAAGCACGGAGGTTATACACTAGCACCTCACAAATAGTGTTTAGATACTCACATCTCTTGGGTGTAATAAAGTATATATCACAATATGGAAATGGAAAACATCTCTGACTACCTGTCATAGCAAATAGATTACCATAGGCTTGGGAAAGGATCAAACCTCCACCACTTGGCGTAAGCACCTAGGATAAACTATCAAAGAGGTCTTTTAAAGGGTTATAACGTGAGGTGTAGGGATATGATAAACACGTTTTTGTTGGATAAAGGCAATATTAACTGGTGGCGAGTTAATCATCTTGGTTAATTACATGTATAATATGGCGTTGCTAAGCCAAGACTCGACTCGACTTAAGCTAATCAAAACTACAAACTACGAAACAAACATAAAATGAAACGGGATGGTAGTCCGTATGTTTTTATTTATTTATATATATATATATATATATATATATATATATATATATATATATATATATATATATATATATATATATATACATTTTTTTTGCATACACTCTTGCCCTACCAACCAAAATAATACATCATAGGGGATTTACGTCCCCCTTACATTTGAACTTTTACATACTTTACAATCAACTATTCTAATGACTCGAATCAAGATAATCAAAACACTTGGAGTACTTTTAAATATTAACGCACATATGGGGGGTAATAATTGACGTCTTCCCCAATACTCCATAATATTAGTACTTTACCCATGAGTCCCAATCATCCCAAAACAATATGTACAAGATATGACTCGACTTAGCAACCATGTAATCAATTAGACAATTAACTAAGGGTTTAAACAAATAACAATAATGCACTAAAGATGAGTGCATACAAGGAAGGCTAAGGCGATTTGGTTGCACATTTGGGGTGGATTGTAACAAATTCTATCTTTAAGTAAGATGCTTAAAGTTAGAAACGAAAAAGATAGGCTCGGAGGGGTGTACTAGGGGTATCGTGTACTAAAAATGAGTACATCGCAAAGGTGTGGGAGAAATTAGTTGACTTTATAGTCAAATAATTATGACTTCATTGGTCAAGTAATTTATGATACGGGTTTAACACAAGGGTGATCCTAATGCCTCTTGTCATGTAGTAAATCCTAACTACACGAATGTAGTCTCACTAGCGGTCTCGGGATGTATCACTAACACAAGTTCTGGAATCTAAGTACTACCGGTACACTCATAAGCACTAACAATGAATGCTTTTCCTAACAAATCTAAAGGCGAACCTCACATATTTGGGTGGAAAATTTTTCTGAGTGGTACGGTTTTTGTGCTAGTCATACAACTCCTATCCATAAGACGCTCATTAAGGCTAAAGCTTCACTCCTAAATGTTGTAAAAAATTTTAAATTTGGCGCTAAAATTGCCCTAACAAGTATTTTTCTCAGTTTTATTACACACCTACTATCAAACAAACAAACTCAAGTGCAATTGTATTCTCTAAGGTATCATTATTTACCCTCCCCTTACACTTAGGCTGAACATTAACCCTAATGTTCAATAAAAAGATGTAAAAGTAATGAAGGTAAAAAAATGAAAACAAATACTCCCCTGATTCGTTAGGTGTGGATAATGTGTCAACAAGGTTAGATCTTCTTCCAAGAAAATGAACTTTGAAAGCTTCCCTCCAGAAATATAAATCATCTTCTTGTCCAATGTAACCTGTTAAACCTGAGAAAACAATCAAGGCAAACCTCGCGTAAAATCGGCGGCAATCTATATATACTAAAAAAAAAAATCCTAGAAAGCAAATTAAGATATAATGCTTGGGGAATGAATGTTTGCATATTTCCTGGAGTTTATAAAATTAAAGAATCAACCAAAAACTTTAAGACTCCGGTATAAACAAAACTCGCAAAATTTTTCAGAATTTTTGTACCTGACGCCGTCAGGTTATAACTCCTGACGCCGTCAGAATGTTCCTGCAAAAATCTCATGTTAAGTTTCCGGAAAATTTTTGGAAAAACTTATGCCTTACTTCCTGGAAAATCCTACAAAACATCATTATGACTCGATACAAGCATTTGACTTAAACAATTACTAATACACATGTTCATTTAATATTGTTGTGGTTCATGCTCAATTTCGTTCTTGTAAACAAATTTCGGTTTCCCTTACACTTAGCTTTTGCAAAATACCTTTATATGTAATTAAGACAAAGTTAAAAACAAAATAAAGCATTTTCACAATTTACTTTGAACCATGATCCACAAACAATAAAAATAAAACACGCATACGGAAACAAATAAGATCAAACAAACAAACAATCAAACAAATAAAACTTGGGTTGCCTCCCAAGAAGAGCTTTTCTTTATTTACGAGTCTTGTAGCTAGACTCAAGATCACGGGCTATCACGTGACCTCGTCATTGGTCACGGTCTCTAGGTCATCCTCAATCTTAGTTTTGTACTCCGGCTTCGATTGTAAATATTCTTTATAAAGATCGACCACCTTTTTCTCAATTGCTCCTATAAACCTTTTGGCCAGCTCTCTATCAATTTTATATTTTGGCCCTAGGGTTAAGCAATTCTTATAGTAAAGGCTCCTCTTTTCCTATACATAATCCATGCCCTTTTTCTTATCCTCTTCATTAATGTCCTCAAAAGCACCGATGTTATCTATATGAAGTCGAGGCACATAACGGAATTCCTTCATTCTATTAGGCATCCTATATGTAATCCTATCAATTTCACTAGAAAATTGGACTGTTCCCTCAATCCGATCGTATTTTAACTTGGACTCTTCAACAAATGGCTTACCTAATACAACATGGGATAAGCGACAATCTATAACACTAGCCAAGTCCTCAGCAACCATAAAGTCACTGATATAAGTAAGGTCCCCAACAAAGACATGTAAACCTTTAATTCTCCCGACAAAATTACAAACTCCGCTGGGGTATTTGAGGTCCCTCCGAGGTTCAAGTCTTGTTTTTACTATATCATTATAAACACTTGAAGACATGATGTTGATTTGAGATTCGAAATCAATGTAGGCATTATCAATGTACTTATACCCAATCATACACGGTATCTTAACATTCTTAGGGTCACCTTTCTTAATCTTAGGGTCAATTTTAACAAAAGGGGGCTAAGGATTATGAACAAGATTATTATAGTAAGCGGTTTCCTCCTTAGTGGGATATAAATTGAAATAATCATCTTGTTTTAGATCTATCTCCCCTTCCTTAAGTTCGTCCACATCCTCAACAACAACCTCAAAATCATCAGGTCCTAGGTCCTCATTCGAATACAAGGCGGTCGCTAGGTCACTAAATGCATGATCGAGCTCAACATTAATCAACCTATTAAGTTCCCTAAGTTCCCTAATCTCACTCTCAATCTGTTCACGCAACAAAGCAACTTCACTAGGTGAAAGGAGTGGATTCGCGTTTTCCATAGTGGCCAACGGAATAGTCAATGAACTTTGTTTACTAACAAAGGCACAAAGAAAAAGATAGACTAAAGAAAACCTAAAAATAAAAATAAAAACCTTATTAGAAAGGAATCTAGCAAGTAGACCTAATAAAAAGAAATTTTAACCTAGACAATAACAACTCCCCGGGCTGCGGCACCAAAAACTTGATGTGCGGGATTGTGCCCTCACAAAAGGTTTTACCTCTCGAGGGATCTCGAGAAGCTTGCAATCCCTGCCAGGTAGTGTACCTGATCATTGTAGTATAGTATAGTGACAAGTACCGGGGGATTGATCGTTCAACTCAGGAATAGTGTTCGCTAGGATTAAAAAGTCTACTAAACTAGGTCTAAAGGTGAGGGATGATTCTTTTTGTATTTTTATATTTTTTAGAAAGCAGGTAAAAATCTCGGTTTTGAAGGAGTGGGCGGAATTAGTTGCTAGTCAACTAACCCAATTAACTAAACAATGCAATCAAAATAAAATAAACTAAACTTAAACTAATTTGTGGTGGAAATAATAATGAGAGAAAATGTGTTTACTTAGATTTCATTACTCCCTAGATATCTTTTACCGGTTGATTAGCTTGTTACAATTGCATGGATGACGGGTTATATTCCTTAATACTAGTCGTAGGGCCGTGTATGATATTCCCTAACTCTATAGGCTTCTACTTCATTCTAGGTTGAGCCGACTACTAGCTCCTAACGTAGTATCACTAGCAGTTGCCTACGCATTAAATACAACCAATAAATCGTATTACACCTCCTATCATGTTTCTTAAGACGTTCAAGCAAGTTACCAATTGGAAGTCTACCAGTTTTCTTAAGCCTAACATCGAATTCAATCATCCACAACAATTATAAACAAACCATCAACCAATAATCAACATCTAGTTTTCATTACATCTAAGCAAACACAACAAAAACCTAGCCTAGCATGTTAAAAAGAAGACAAGCATAAGATAAAATCAAACAACACATAGACATATTGAATGATTATTGGAAAACTTATCTTCAATTGAACATGGATGGAACAAGGGTTAAAACCCTTGTTGTTACAGAAAATTCGTCTAGGGTTTGCACAAAAAAAGTTCTCTAAAATTCCACAGTTAATGAATGAAAATTAGAAAACTATATAGATTTTACACTTTGACGGCGTCACGTTGTAGTGTGTGACGCCGTCAACTCGCCGCCAAAACAAGGGTCGTATTGCCTAGACCCAATCTTGACGCCATCATGTTGAGAATAAGCTCTGGGCCGTCACGTATAAGTTGATCCTGACGGCCTTGGTGACGCCGTCAGGCATTTTTGCCTTGAAATAGTTCTGGGCCGTCATGTGTATTTTCCATATCCACCTCTTTTGCCAAGCTTGACGCCATCACTTGTATGGCCTTGACGCCGTCAGATATTGTTCCCAGCAAGGACCTTGAGACTTTGTCGTTTTTCTTCACTTAATTGCTCCAAAAATGTCCAAAATGCTTCCATTTCCAGATTTCTTCTCAAAAGTACCTAAAATGACAAAAGGAACGATTTAGGGAAATAATTGATCAAATAATCATGAATTCGGGCTTAAATGACCCCTTAAAAGCAGTACACTTTTCGCCTTATCACGTACCAAGCTCTAGGAGCTTGTTTTAGACCATAAAGCGCTTTCTTCAAACTTTGGTTGTTCAGGATCCATGAAGCCTTCTGGCTGAGTAATATATACCACTTCTTTCAAATCTCCATTCAGGAAAGCTGTCTTAACATCCATCTGGTAAATAATCATGTTACTGCTAGCAGCATTGGCAAGGAAGATTCTAATGGCCTCGATACGTGCAACTGGTGCAAACGATTCTTCAAACTCAATTCCCTCTTGTTGACTGTAACCTTTTGCAACTAGCTGTGCCTTGTTTTTCAAGGCATCACCATACTCATCAAGTTTTACTTTGAAGATCCACTTGAGAGCGATGATCATTGCGCATTCTGGTGGCGGCACCAATTCCCATACATCAAGTCTATCAAACTCATGGATCTCTTCTTGCATTGCTGTGAACCAGCATTCTTTAGATAAAGCATCCTTGAAATCTTTGGGCTCGGTTTTGGATAGAATGGAATTGAAGAAGCACCATAAGGCATCAGTAGCAAGTTGTTTTCTGGTGGACACCGGTCGTGAGGGATTTCCTATGATGTTGTCAATAGGGTGATCATTGGTCCATTTTCAGAGATGTTCATGGGGTTGAGGGTATTGAACTGATATAGCAGTGTTGGATTCTCTTGAGGATGATGCTTCGTTGGAGGATTCAGAAGCGAATACATTTTCAAATGATTCATCTTCAGGTGGAGCAAAAGGATTAACTTCACATGAATTATCTGCTATCGTTCCTTGATGTTCAGAAGATGGTTGTACGTTTGACGCATGTTGAGAGGTGCTACATTATGGAGCATCCAAATCAAGAGACATGGAAGTGGATGGACCATTAGTGGCATGAGGGACATCTACAGCCATATCATTAGGATCTGCAGCCTGCTGTTCAGGTTCGTGAGGTTGCTATGACTCGAAGTACTCATCAAACATGGGGTCAAATAACTTCTTCAATTCTTCATAAGTGGGAGGAACATAAGGAGTGACAGGGTTGGTATTCTGTACAAGTCCCGAACTAATTGGTCAAGGAGATAAAAGATTTGGTGAGGGTCCAGAACTGGTGTGTCCTGAAGCCGTATGCTCTGTCAGCTAATCAAACGGGACATGGATTTTTTCCATGATTTGTCGGGTTCCTTTGTTATAGATTCGGTACCCCTTTCGATCTGGCGCATATCCAACAAATACCCCAATATCCGCCTTAGCCTTGAGCTTCCCTAAGTCTTCACTATCGTTAGTTGGATAGCACAGGGCTCCAAATACACGAAGAAAGGAGAGATCAGGCTTTTTGAGATGCACCAGCTCATAAGGTGTCTTGTTGTGGAGAGGATGTATCAACGACCGATTTTGAGTGTAACATGCAGTAGCAATAGCTTCAGCCCATAGAAACATTGGTGTTTCAGAGAATATCAGCATAGTGCGAGCAGCTTCAACTGGTGTACAATTCCGTCTTTCAACAACTCCATTTTGTTAAGGAGTTCAAGGAATACTCTTTCGATGACTGATGCCGATACTTTCATAAAATTGAGTGAGTTGTTGGTTGACAAACTCAGTTCCATTGTTAGTACGAATGATTCTAACGGTCTTGTTAAGCCTTACTTGCAACTGCTTGATGATTTTGATGATGATTTCGGGAGTTTCATCCTTGGATCTTAAAAACTTCACCCATGTAAATCGTGAGTAATCATCCATAATTACAAGAATATATCTTTTCCCATTGAAGCTCTGCACTCTCATGGGTCCGCACAGATCCATGTGAAGGGTATGGAGGACATCAGTGTTGGAGTTGGCGGGTTTCGGTTTGTGAGTGTGCTTCTTGCTTTTACCTAATTGACATGCTGAGCAAAGATGGTCTTTTTCATACTTCAATCTGGGCATGCCTCGAACAAGATCTTTGCGAGAAAGTTCATTAATGGTGCCGAAGTTCAAGTGGTTCAAACGACGGTGCCACAACCACGATTTGTTCTTTGAGGCCTTAGAGAGCAAGGAAATAGGAGAGGACCGCATCATGTCTTCGATAGAGATAGTATACAAATTAGTGCCACGACTTCCCTTAAGAAGATCAATTCCATCCAATTCTCAAACAAAAACATGTGTGCTTTCTGAAGGCTATTTCGAGATTGGAATCACAAAATTGTCCAACAGAGAATAGATTATGCCCAAGTCCTTGCACATAGTAGACTCTAGAAATCACACTGTCACCAAACACATAATCACCATACCCCATAATGGCTCCAAAATGGTCGTTTCCGAATCTGACAGTCCCGATAAACTTTTCACGAAATTTCTGAGCCGAGAGCGATCCCCAGTCATATGTTTTGAGCAGCCTGAGTCCAAATACCACAGGACGATTTGTACGACCTGCATTTGAAACCAGACAGATATGGATAACTGAAAAACATGGATCTCTAAGTGTAATTGGGATCCAATTGGTTAGCACAAGCATACTTAAGAGAAGCAGGATTAGTATTTACAATGGCTTTCTCAGAGGAAATGATACTAGTGGGTGCTACTGACTTATTATCAAGGCATTGAATCACTAAAGGGAATTTTCTACCAGTTGCCTTCCATTTCTTAACGCTAATGACTTGGGATCGGGTATTCTTGTTAGTGGACACTGGCTTCCTAAAGTGAACTTTCTTCCAGTAGGTTTCCACTGATATCCTACATTGGTAAAAATCTTTTCTGTAGCTTTCCAAGTATGGTTTTCCATTTTATGTGTCTTAGCAAACTTAACTGAGGATTTGTAAGAAGATTTCAAAAATGACACAACACAATCATCATGATTACCAGAAATTAAACAACCATTACAAGTCTTACAAGTAGCATTATAATTCAAATTAATTACAGTACGCTTAAAGAAAATACTAGAATCAACACGATTCTTTTCACTCAAATCAATCTTATTGTTCCTAAGGTGGTCTTCTACTTTCTTCCCTTGAGCACTCTTAGCTGGCGAAGTCCTATCATTCCTTGTATTGCCTTTAGGCTTTGACCCGCTAGCTTTAGTGTCATTTCTTACTCCTGTAGAATTGATGATGGGAACATTAGATTGTTGCATAGTTGTTTGGTTTCTAGGTGGTGATGTGCTAGGATCAGAACTAGCCAAAGGTATATCAAAGGTAACATGCTTTTTCAAACTCTTAGAAGAGGATGTGACCTTTCTATCTCGCATTATAACACCCCCCAAAAAAATGAACAATACAGCGGAAGACTTATATTGACGGTGGAAGACTTTTGGGGTATTATATCGAGGATCTTTGTCACAATTATAGAAAACGACTCGAATGAGACGTTTTAAGTTTTTATTCAAAATACCAAATATCCATGTTTCCAAGATTGTTTTATTATTCAACAACAAGTTTTATTCAAAGAGAAATAAACATTTCTTTATTTGCCCACTTCGTGCCTTTGCCATCCATTCCATTTAGTTACCTGAGATAAACATGCTAAAAGTCAACAAAAGTTGAGTGAAATTCATAGGTTTATAATTAATAGTTTGAACACAAGAGATAGATGTTTATTGTAATATCGATACAAATAAACAAGTTAAAAATCACATCCATTATTGCCTTAAGCTCATGACACTCAACGATTCAACAGACATCAAAATTATCCATAATAATGATGTGAAATAAGTTGCCCCCAAGATAGGTATTTGACAGTAACCTATGATATCAAATAAAGTGCATTTGGTGACTTTCCTCTAGCAACCAAATGGGGATTGTCAATCCCTAATAGATTTATTCACAATTATTTACGTTCACCCTGCAAGTGATTAAGGTTCATGATCGAGGGACTTTTGGCAATAGCTACTTAAGCAATAACAATATCAAGAAAATACTTGTGTTCGGTTTTTAAGCATGTATCCCCCCCACAAAGACAAGTTAAGTGTGGGCTATGAACTCACCTTAGTAGTACAGTCGAATAATCGTAATCTCAACGATGTAAGGCAACGGCTTCACACACAACCTAAAAGATATGGCAAGTTTCAGTTTCTAAGTCTCGTTTTATTGCGAACATTAATTATTAGTCATGAATAAATCATAATGTGTATAGGTGATGCGTTACATCGTAGATGTAAAAGAAAATAATTACGTATTGTTTTATCGTCTAAAGTTTAATTATAGTTATACGAATTTTATACGTATATATATAAGTTACGTTTATTTTATTATCTCAATATATATATAAATATATTTATATATAAAATTCATTATTCAAAATCAATATTACAATTCGATCCTTTATGTTTCTCAAATTTACACATTTTACCCTTAACGGAATATATTTACATCGTTAGTCCAAAGTTTTATATTATTACATTTTAGGTCCAATCATATCAATATTTACATTTATTAATACTAAGTTTTAGTATTAACAGTTTATAACCTCAGAAAAACAATTTTGATAGTTTTTACCCAAACTTTACAAGTTTTACAGTTTTAGTCCGTTGTTAACGAAAATTTGCAAAAATAGTCCAAAATTTACCAAACTTAAAGTTTAATATTTTTATCATTCCAATAAGCTCAGAAGGTTCAAAATAGATTATTTCAACAGCTTATTAGCTTAATTTTCTTATTTTTCATTAATTGGGCCTAACGATCCAATATTAAGGGCCCATTAACGTTTTATGATCCAAGGGGTTTGGGGGAACACTTGGTTTGTCAAAATCCATCATTTTAAGTTCTAAAAACATTTCAAAAGAGCTTTTATGCTCAGCTTATCGTAATAAGCTAAAAATAGCTTTTTGGGCTTAACGGTCCAATTATTGTTTTTATTTCTTGAAACACTTATGAAAATAGCGATACACTTTAGGTTCGTTTAAGTGATCAAATCAAGTTGTTAAGTCTAAATATTTATTAGTCTCGTTACTTTATCAGTTGATTAAATAGGTCACGTTCAAACATATGGTGGTCATGTGTCGAAATATAAAATGGCGAGGCCAAAGTATACGGTTTAAAACTCACAGCGCACAAACATTATAACTTGAAAATATTCTAAGTGTTTTTCATATAAATCGTATAGGTCCAACTGTATTAGAAACGTGTGATTTTTATACTTATTCGTTAGTTATGAGTGCAAAATACTTATAGGGTCTCGTTAAGGACCTATCCAACAATTGGTACGATATATAGAATATGCATGTTGTGTTCACGTTTTATGAGTTATTTATAGAAAGTGTTTGTTGGCATGAATATTACGATATTTAATCTAAACATTCTCTTCATGTTTTGATGATGACAAAGATGTAAGTTACAACATATAACGTAAAGTGCTTAAGTTACTTGTTTACACAATTCATCTTTGCATTCTTACGTCAACAAGCCTCGACATCTTAACGTCTCGAGTTTGCCTCAACAATCACTTAAGGTATGTACAAACAAATGTCTAATACATTTTATGATCAAAGGGATTTTATTTAAACTTTACAAAGTTTATAAAATGATATAAACATGTTATATATTTTTTGAAAAACAATTTTGGTAATTAAAGGAAAATGTTTAATTCATAACAAATATATGAATTCAAATTTTTAACGAAAATCAGTTAGTTTTTCACCAAATAAACTTTCACCAGAAAAGACAAAGATTTCTGGCCGTTTCAGTAGGGCGGCACCCTTAATTATGGGCGGCCCCCTTAATAATTAAGGGGACCGGCCATACAATTAAGGGGACCGGAACGCTCCTCTGTCAGAAATCTTCTCCTATAAATACCACCTCAAACCTGGTATTTTTCTCACCCTTTTGCACAAATATTTTCAGATCCAATTCTCTCTAAACATCCTTCTAAAACCCTTTGATCATAAGATTATTAATCTTTGTTTCAACTGATCCAATCTTTCATAACTCAAAGTGCAAGAGAAGAATCCTCCCCATCATAAAGCAAAAGATGTAGTTAGTGCTTATGTAAAGTTTTGAGCTTTGTATATGTAATAAGTAGATCAAGATGATCTTACTTAGTAGTGAGTTTATGAGTGAGTAAGAAGTAGTGTGATGAAGTAGTAGTGTGGAGAAGTTATGTAGGTGTGAAGTAATAGATGTGTGAGTATGTAGTGGAGTATAGAAGAAGTTGTGAAGTAGTGAAGAAGTCGTGAAGTTGTGAAGCCATGAAGAAGTCGTGAAGCCGTGAAGAAATAGGTGTGTTGTGAAGAAGAAGTAGTGAAGGTGTGATAAGTAGTGTAGTAGTAGTGTTGTGAAGAAGGTGTGTTGTGGTGTGAGATTGGTTCTAGCGACTATTAGAACTCGACATTTAGCTTAGTGTCGTTAAATGGTGTAAGCAAAAGTTGTGTAAGGTTTTCTCCGCCAAAAGGGAGCTTGTTAAGTAGTGAAGAAAACTCTCGAGTAGGTGACTCGGGGAGTGGAGTAGGGCAAGGAAGGTGTCCTTGTAGCCGAACCACTATAAATCATCGTATCCGGTTTGCATCCTCTTTCTCCTATCTTTTTACTTTCATTCTTGCATTTATCGCGTTATATCTATGCTTGCAAATATGTATTGATTGTTGCTTATATTGTCATGATGATTGATTGTGGTATAGTTACAAGTTAATATTGTGATAGGATGTAAAATTGTATGATATTGTCCAATGGACTTATATATATTATTAACACTTCTCATATCAAGTTTAACTTAATCGATAATTTGATACAAAACGTTTAAAGATTTCAAAAGGAAAACGTATTCACATAAAGATCGACCAAAGCTTCATTTATAAAACTAAGTTTCGAAAACTAATTCATAAGCGTACATATATAACCAATCATATTGATTATATGTTGTTTTCACACTAAACTCTAATTGAAGGTTTTTTCAAAAAAACAATTGAATAAATTTGAATCAACATTTTGAAACCAAGTTTTTATAAAATTAAAAAGAGGGGAAAACTATTCAACCCCCCCTTCTAGTTTTCCACAATTGGTACCAGAGCCAGGTCGCTCAAATTTTCAAAACAAATGGTTTTAAAAATTGAGTACGATCCATGTATCAAATTACCCATTAAGGAGGATTAAATATGAAAAGTGTTTTGTTGATAAACTTGTATTAGTTTTGATGATATATACACTAATTATACTAGCTCGAAATAATATTATGCTTAAAATAAGTGTTATATGTTCGGTATCAAAATCAGAAAGCTACACACCTTTCCGAAAAGTCAGAAAACAATTTTTTACAAAATTGAAATTTTGAGTACCAGATGGGCGGCCCCCTTAAATACTGGGCGGTCCCCTTAATTATTTAAGGGGTCTGCCTGTCTGTTCGACAATTTCTTGAAAACTTTGAAAAATCATATAAAATTAACCGTAACTCCGTAGAAGTCGTGCCACCCGGCGTTTTAAAGGTAATTGAGTCTACTTTCATTTAAAAATATTTACAAGTAACCATTACAAACTCAAATAAGTAATAAATCCAAAATACTATACGGTGGTCAAAAATTTGTGTTTCGTTTTAACGTAAAACTTTTGTTTTACCTTTTCCTTCAAGTCGGGCATTCCTAGTTGATATACTTTTGAAAAATTAAGTATTTATGTTTTCAAAATATTGATCTTAATTATATTATAGAATGAGGAGGAAACTATTTTATTTTAAAATAAATTCGAGCTAAGTAAACATTGGTGTATATAATACACAAAACGACGACAAGTGTTTTATGTGTTATGTGAACTTCTTTGTGATTTTATTTTCTTAATTGAATATATTTAATGATTGTTGCTATTTGAAGTTTAGCTATGTGTATATCTATGCATATGTGCCCTGTTAGTTTATAGCTAGTTTTCCGTTTTATACTTAACTAGATCTTATGCTAGATTTCTTGCGTTAGGATTGTTATTATATGCTTGCATTGCATATAGGTATAGATGGCTTAATGTTACTCAAACATCTTGTAAATGAGTTCAATCTAGTCACCTAAACATTTCAAACAATTTAATCTATTCTTCACAACACACTTAAATATTTTCTACAAATTAGCTTGTTTTACCTTAAAATGTTTAATAAGAGAAATTGAATCATTGTAAAACATTAATAGCTATATAAAAGAAAAAGTATTTTCAAAATCTAAGTGTGTTCATAATAAGTAAAAATGAAAAGTCTTTCACAAAAACAAAACATATAACAATTATGAAATAATAAGTCAACTTTCAATCATTCACTAATAAATAATCTTGGGATTAATGGAACACACTATCAAAATGTTTATTTATTTCAAATGAGTGTCCGTGAGGGTCAAGAAAGATCTTGATATTATGTCAATTCGTTATTCAAATTATGGTTGATATATTTATCAAATCTAATTGACACATTTTTGAGTGTGGACAAGAAATTGGATTGCTATTTGTTTAGCTTCAAGGTTATATCAAATTACAACAAAAGATATAGTCTTAAATCTACATACTCAATCACACTAGATTGATATGAAAATAGTTACATCCTTTGTAGATGAAAAGAGTATGCATTGGATCATAACTCGCACTTGTGTTGATAATGTCATATTGAATCTAATTGTCCAATAATTGTGTTCCAAATATTAGAATAACATTTTAAACACATTTATAAAATATACAATGAAGTAGGATTGACGACTTGGATGTTTCGTCCGAAATATTCAAGCAATTTACATTGCAATGCAATGGATAAATGTGTCATATCCGAAAAACCAAACATGAGCAAACTAACAACATATGTAAACTTTGCTCACACTACTTAAAATCATCACTTCAAGATAAAATACATATTTAAGAATAATACACACTATATATTCTATGTATTTCATTTTCTTTGTAGCATGAATAGTTGTGTTACAAAATAATGCACTACACTTTCCTTTTTGAAATAATATAAGTTATTAGAATTGAAAAATAACTTGTCACAATCCATAAACAAATAATTTTTTTTAATACTTATTAAAGCATGATATATAACATTGGCAAAAATCATAGAAAATAATATTTGTTTAAAAAATATATTAATGTCTAGTTTTGATATCATTTGAGAATCACAAACTCATTTAAGATAAATAATCTTAATGAGATTCATTTCACAAGAGATGCTAAGGTGCACTCTTAAGTTTAGCACAATTATTAAATCAAGTAATATGTCATCAAAACCAAACAACCGGTAAATCGTGAAGAAAAGATTAAAACTTTTTGTTTACTCTTATCTAAACATTCAACACGTCTCTATTAGGATCGTGAATATAATATATCATCTAGATTTACCTTCATTAAAACATGATGTTTGAGTCACATTAAGCCAAGCATTAGTGAATCAAGCAAACTTCATATTTGGTACTCTTCGATAGGTAAATTTAGGAACTCAATTTCTTCTAAAAAGAGAATGACTACTGGAGAATCTATTGACTAGAAATTCAATTTAACCTAACGGTTGAATTGCTTCTATGTGAGAAGTTGGGTGTGTGTAACCCGTAAAAATGGTCGTGTTTAGCCTGAATTGAGCACCACTAGTAATAGTCTCATACTCATTCTCCAACTTGATTTAATTGCTCTTCCTAAATATACCTAACGCTAGTTTAGTTTTATGAACTTTGTTTCTCCTTAGATGCTTTCATTCCTAGATTTATGGCATATCGCATATATGTTATTTCTAGATGATTATTTGTTCCTATGTGATTTGATTGTATGCCTTTACATGGTTTACTATATATG
The DNA here is from genome assembly GCA_030686995.1 of Artemisia argyi. NCBI lineage: Eukaryota > Viridiplantae > Streptophyta > Magnoliopsida > Asterales > Asteraceae > Artemisia > Artemisia argyi. Next base: position 49,038,578 of record CM060692.1, read on the forward strand.
TATCATTCATCTAGGTATATTTTTCTTACCTTTAGATCCTACACCCTCATTTCATGAGAACCTTAGTGTCATAATCCGATAGGTCATATTAGTCTCAAAATATATCCGGATGAGCATGAATTTAATGGGAAGGGAAATCACACTCACTCACATATATCCCTCTACCTCACACCCAAAACCTAGTCATCCTTTGTACTACCAATCTTGAGTCATCCACCATTTCCATGTCCTCAAAGAAACCAAGACTCATTACCATACCCCCTAAACCACTCCTCATTGAGTTAACACAAGATAACACCAACACTCCATCACCACCACCTCTATGTTCATCTCATAGTGCTTCCAATGCACCATCCAAAACACCATCAACTCAAGAAACCTCTACCTCCTCCATACCATCAAAACAACTCTTCATTGATCTTACTAATGAAGACGACACCACTCCATCCATCAAAGAAAACATCAACTCACAATTGTCTCCACCACCAAAAGTATCACCACCACCTCCTACCCAAGAAATTCCTTCCTTGAACATCACTCTTCCGCTGCCACCTAGTCATCTCCACTTGATCCTCATTTCCCATCTTCACAAGAAGATTCAACCATGTCACCATTCCCTACATTCTACTAAGTACGCCATCACCACCAAAACTTAAATCCCTGAAAGTCAAGTGAATTTCTTTATGAAATGTATCCTTTCCACTTTATAGCAAGTGAAGAACACAAAGAAGATATCCAAGCTTCAAGTGTTGTCAAGTTATCACCACCTCATCCAAGTGAATTTCATTACTAAATGCGTCATTTCCACTTTCTAGCAAGTGAAGAACACAAAGAAGATATCCAAGCTTCAAGTGTTGTCAAGTTATCACCACCTCATCCAAGTGAATTTCATTACGAAATGCGTCATTACCACTTTCTAGCAAGTGAAGAACACAATGAAGAAATCTAAGCTTCAAATGTTGTCGACTCATCACCACCTCATTTCACATATCCACCTTCGGTCGTCAACCAACAAAACACCTAAAAATCCCATGATTCCTTATCATCCACCCTTGTCAAACGATATATTAATCTAAACCATAATTGTCAACCCTTTGTCATCACCTTCCCTTTACATTCACGCTCATCCCTCCTCATTATCCTACATTTTCCTAGGTTCTAATCTTTGCATTAGGTTCAAATTTTTTTTTTTTTTTTTTTTTTTTTTTTTTTTTTTTTTTTTTTTTTTTTTTTGGATTTAGGTTGTTGTTTTTAAAACAATAATTGCATGTGTCATACTTTTAGTGCATATACCTAATATGTCCATATATTGCTCCCCTATTAGTTTCATGCATATATCTATTATCATCATTATATATATGTGCACTGGTCTACTAACTTTGTTTTGAAGGATTACTTCACCGCTCGATTCTTTGGTAGCCAAAACAAGTTTTGAGCATACACCAAGGGGGAGCATACACCAATGGGGAGCATACACCAAGGGGGAGCATTGAGGTTGATAGGATAAAGGCTTCACTTACGATGATGCAAGCTCGCCTTTTACATTCTATCTCAAGAGTTCAAGCGTAGTAGAATTCTCGTTTAGAGTCCACCTTTTTGCTTCGACAAAAGGGGGAGAAGGAGTGTAAACAAGTAACTTATACATTTTACTTTAAGTTATAGTTTACATAGTTTGTCATCATCAAAAAGGGGGAGATTGTTGGCATGAATATTACGATATTTAATCTAAACATTCTCTTCATGTTTTGATGATGACAAAGATGTAAGTTACAACATATAACGTAAAGTGCTTAAGTTACTTGTTTACACAATTCATCTTTGCATTCTTACGTCAACAAGCCTCGACATCTCAACATCTCGAGTTTGCCTCAACAATCACTTAAGGTATGTACAAACAAATGTCTAATACATTTTATGATCAAAGGGATTTTATTTAAACATTACAAAGTTTATAAAATGATATAAACATGTTATATATTTTTTGAAAAACAATTTTGGTAATTAAAGGAAAATGTTTAATTCATAACAAATATATGAATTCAAATTTTTAACCAAAATCAGTTAGTTTTTCACCAAATAAACTTTCACCAGAAAAGACAAAGATTTCTGGCCATTTCAGTAGGGCGGCCCCCTTAATTATGGGTGGCCCCCTTAATAATTAAGGGGACCGGTCATACAACTAAGGGGACCGGCACGCTCCTCTGTCAGAAATCTTCTCCTATAAATACCACCTCAAACCTGGTATTTTTCTCACCCTTTTGCACAAATATTTTCAGATCCAATTCTCTCTAAACATCCTTCTAAAACCCTTTGATCATAAGATTATTAATCTTTGTTTCAAGTGATCCAATCTTTCATAACTCAAAGTGCAAGAGAAGAATCCTCCCCATCATAAAGCAAAAGATGTAGTTAGTGCTTATGTAAAGTTGTGAGCTTTGTATATGTAATAAGTAGATCAAGATGATCTTACTTAGTAGTGAGTTTATGAGTGAGTAAGAAGTAGTGTGACGAAGTAGTAGTGTGGAGAAGTTATGTAGGTGTGAAGTAATAGATGTGTGAGTATGTAGTGGAGTATAGAAGAAGTTGTGAAGTAGTGAAGAAGTCGTGAAGTTATGAAGCCATGAAGAAGTCGTGAAGCCGTGAAGAAATAGGTGTGTTGTGAAGAAGAAGTAGTGAAGGTGTGATAAGTAGTGTAGTAGTAGTGTTGTGAAGAAGGTGTGTTGTGGTGTGAGATTGGTTCTAGCTACTATTAGAACTCGACATTTAGCTTAGTGTCGTTAAATGGTGTAAGCAAAAGTTGTGTAAGTTTTTCTCCGCCAAAAGGGAGCTTGTTAAGTAGTGAAGAAAACTCTCGAGTAGGTGACTCGGGGAGTGGAGTAGGGCAAGGAAGGTGTCCTTGTAGCCGAACCACTATAAATCATCGTGTCCGGTTTGCATCCTCTTTCTCCTATCTTTTTACTTTCATTCTTGTATTTATCGCGTTATATCTATGCTTGCAAATATGTGTTTATTGTTGCTTATATTGTCATGATGATTGATTGTGGTATAGTTACAAGTTAATATTGTGATAGGATGTAAAATTGTATGATATTGTCAAATGGACTTATAAATATTATTAACACTTCTCATATCAAGTTTAACTTAATCGATAATTTGATACAAAACGTTTTAAGATTTCAAAAGGAAAACATATTCACATAAAGATCGACCAAAGCTTCATTCATAAAACTAAGTTTCGAAAACTAATTCATAAGCGTACATATATAACCAATCATATTGATTATATGTTGTTTTCACACTAAACTCTAATTGAAGGTTTTTTCAAACAAAGAATTGAATAAATTTGAATCAACATTTTGAAACCAAGTTTTTATAAAATTAAAAAGAGGGGAAAACTATTCAACCCCCCTTCTAGTTTTCCACAGTGTTGGTGCAGAAATCATAATCGTATGTGTATAAATATAGAAAGACGTTCAAAGTCTCACCTCACCTCTAAAAGGTGGAGTAAAACGTGATGTATGGATCGTGTGAGGGTACGAGTGCTTCGTGGTTCACTTCACGTTCCACCAAAGGTTCTAGAGACGTTTAGCTTGGAGTCCTAGGTTCACTTGAGTCGTGGTACACTTGAGCAATCCAATCGTCCTTCAATACTCCTTCCTTCGTTAATATTTGGTGTAGTATGGTACGTATAAGTGTATGCATCGATTTGTGCTTGCATGGGGAAGCTTATATAGCGAGTTTATGAGTGTAAGAACAAGTTGGGTTCACAAGAGTTGGGAAGTGGCATGTTAAGCGAATAGTAACACCTCACACATTGTCCATTCAATAGTTTACAAAGCTAGGATTGTGTAAGTAAATCCCTGTTCATTCCTGACATTCACAAGGTGCAGATGGTTCATTTTTTGCCATTGGGAAGCATGGGAGGTGTGTAGGAATGTTATGCCACGTTTTGGACTTATCCTTCAAGGGTGAGTTTGGAGCTTTACTTGGGTTGTTTCTGGGGTAGCAAACGAGTGAGTGAGGGTGTGATATTTATCATTCATGATTCTTGGAAACATGGTAAAACGAGTTAAGCAAAAATATATATATGTCGTGTATCAAAATCGTAAGAAAATAGGGTGCGTTTGGTTGTGTATCGCGACAGAAAACAAAGAAAGAAAAAGATATATAAAAGGGTGTGTTTGGGCTTGGCCTGGTGGGCTGCTGGTTTGCTTCGGCCCAAAGAAAGAAAAGAAAGAAAAAGGAGTCCGTTTGGTTTGTAACTTGGTATCCGTGGCCCATTGAGTGATGGGGGCCCACATGGCGTGTTTCGGGTATCGTGTCGAAGTTCAAAAATATTAGTGATCATTCTCGGGAATTTTCGTAGGCTCGGGAAATGTATAAATAGTATACGGTATTTAGACGAAATGTATAGTTATAAATATAAACGTTTTATATATTTATAGTTCGCAATAAGTATAGATTATCTAGGTTGTGTGTAAGCATCGTTCCTAGGTAAACAGTCAATCACAGTTATCGTAGTGGTTCCAATATCAAGCCATTAGTAAAAAAAAAAAATTTTGTTACCCGTAAAAGTGGTGTTAAGTTATCATAACATCGTTTTATTTCCTTGAGAGCATTTACTAATCGTAAGGGAAAATTACGGGAGGTTACACGCATGTTGAGAATCTTGGGGCACGTACCTATGGCATATTCTAACAATTCTTGTGACCGTTTGGTGAGAAAACTAATGTCTGATAATATGTTATCAGAGGGTCTCACCATCCTATCTTCTTCAATGGTCTCACGAGTCATGTCAAGGCAATCCTTAAGATGTCTAAGGTAATCACTATGGACTAACTCATTGTTCCTAAGGGGAAGCGGTATGTACATAGCCTCACATGCATATTTTTTACATTCACAGACCTTTGAATTGACGAGTCATGTCAAGGCAATCCTTAAGATGTCTAAGGTAATCACTATGGACTAACTCATTGTTCCTAAGGGGAAGCGGTATGTACATAGCCTCAAATGCATATTTTTTACATTCACAGACCTTTGAATTGACATTGTCACTTGCAATGACCGGCATTTTCCCTTTCACCTTAGTCTTTAGATTCTCAATTTCATTTAGCAAAGAAGTTATCTTTTCATTGGTTTTGTCACGTGTGATCTTAATTGAATCATATAACTCTTTGTAATGTTGTTTAAGTTTAGAATTCTCAGCTTGAAAACAATCATTTTCATACTTGAGTTTGTTGATCATGTCTTGCAGTTGAAAATTCTGAGAATCCGCAGACTGTGGTTTATGGGTGTCGATCACATCATTCTTGGGAGATTTCAATTGGGCAATTTGAGCCCTCAATTTCCGAATCGTGTTTGTGTGAGCTTGAATTTTTTCATCCCTTTTTGCTAATTCAAAATATGTACCAAATTCAGGAACATCAGAAGATGTCTTGGCCTTTGATATTTTAATCCTTTCTTCTAAATGTTGATATTTTAATTGTAAGTTAAGATTATCAACTTCTAGTTTAGAAAAGTGCTTGACCATGTTGTCATGATCATCATTTTGAATTTTTTCATGCAGTTTTAAATTCTCCCCCTCAAGCTCAACAACACGATTTTGGAGAACATTCAAAGCAATAGACATTTCATGAAATTGACAAGCATTTAATGTAGAATTTGTAGCAGTGTAGAACACATCTTGAGCAATACATTTAGCAATCAAATTGTCATTCATGATAAGAATATTTTTCCTCGCTATCTCACTATGTTGAAGATCTATTGCAATTTGTTTTCCCTTATTTTCCACATTTTTAAACACCTCTTTCATTTCTTTTAGTTCAATTTCAAGGGACTGTTGTAAACCCTCAAAGTGTTCTTTGATTAGTTTAAAAAATGTGATAACTTCAGTTAAGTAACACTCTTTTGTAAGCTCAAAACCCCTTTCACCCTCAGTAATTCCAGTTGGTGTGATTCTCTTTTTGCATGTTTTATCAAAATCAGTGAACATTTGACAGAGGACATATATGCTAATAAGAGTTCTACATTGTGTGGGAAGTGACAACCGAACTAAGTGCATTGGTGTATTGGGGGGATACACCATTGGGGTAGCAAACTTTTAAGGACTTTTGGCCTTAAGTTCATCAGCTTTCCTTTTCTCAACATCTAATGGCCAAAATACCTGCTCTGGTGTTAACTTAGTTTGGGGTGCAAAAATAGTCACACGGTTTTGTTCATAATAATCATGGGGTTTAACAATGACACGGTGTTTAATGCACTTGGGATCCTTCATTTTATTATCAAATCTCTCTCTATTGGCAGATTCAAGATCATCCATTTCTTTATCAGACCAACTATTTGGGGGGGGGGGGGGGGGCATGATTAGGTGTAAGCATAACCTTGGCAGTTTAATGTGCTTTTGAATCATTTGAGCTGTTTGAATGGTTTGGCCTTGGATGTATAACTTGTTTTCAAGTTTGTTTTTCAACTTCTTAAGGTTGGAAAATTCATTTAATAGTTTAGTTTCTTTTTCTAGAAATTCACCTTTTAGAACACTTAAACTCTCCTGAATTTCCTGTTTTTCCTTAACAGCACGATTAAGTTGATTTTGAACACATTTTATCTCTTGTTTTAATGCTTTTTCCTTTAAGTTATGTTCAGTTATGTATGCTCGTATTTGCCAATCCATTTTTTGTTCACGTTTGATTAGCTCAAATTTTGCACGTTGTTCATAACACATTACTTGATCATTAAGAATATTAATCCTAGTGGTCAGAGTGTCATTGGGTGCAACAGCAGTGTACTCATCTAATTCACACACATTATCATTAACAGTGGATGCATCTCTTGATACAACAAAGTCGACATTTTGCTTTACATATTGTTCCATATGGGACCATATTTCTATTTCCCAGCTTAGCAAAATCTAATTCTGCAACGTTTGTTTGTTGTATTTCGTTATAAATCCTTTGTTCATGTATCACATCATTGTCACATACAACAGAAGACATTCCAATAGATACGTCAGAATCAATGTTGTGATCCGAACGTTGCTCAGTTGGAATAACATTATTGTTCTCCAATTCAGCCTCATTTGGTTCACCAACATTATTATGTCGTATATCGTTGAGGGTCTTCTGTTCATTATTAATTTTACATTCATCATATAACTTCAATACCTCAGATATGATGGATGATTAGGAGGGACTGGATTGTTGTGATGCTGAAACAGCTGATGATAAATTGGCCATGAAGATAGTCTGAGCAGTGGGTTCGTCATCAACGTCCGAATCAAAGGTATCACAATCATCAGCTTGGAAGATGTTTAGATCATTAAGAGCTAAATCCTGGACAGGTTGTTCATCTACATCAGCATCAAATGTCTTTCCTTCATCCCCAACAAGAAACACCAATTCTTCCTCATTCAGCATAACTCCATTTTCTTGAGCTTGCATGAGCAACATTTTGTCCTTGAAGTAGTCTGAGTTCTGAGGACGTTTTGGCTGAGTGCAGTTCCTTGCGTTGTGACCCAAACCCCCACAGTTGTAACATTTGGGTTGCATTCCTTGTCCTTGATTAACATTTCCAATCGTGTTCTGCATATTGCCTCGTGCAGCATTCCTTTGATTCACATTCTGTCTGCCCTGAACATTTTGTGCCATCACTCTTCCATCTTCCACAACAGCCTGATTTCATGGATTAGAGGAAGCTCTGAGTTGGTTGTTGGTTGGTGGAAGCGTAGCTCTGAAGTGTTGAACGAGTAGAGACACTTGGTTGGAAAGATTGTCAATCATCTTATCAGTATGAGAATATCCTGAGTCGAGATGGGTGTTCATAGCCATTGGTGATTGTAGAGATGATTGATCCACTAATGACAAAGGTTGATTAATCGGCTACGTACTAGTCATGAAAGCAAGTGATTCATTAGTAGTAGTTGGATTGAGCTTTTCCCTTAATTGACGATCAAAAGCTGCATGTTTCTCATGTTGTTGTAAGTAAGCAAACAGCTGTTCATACTATGTATTTCTCAGTCCTTTGTTGAGCTTCACTGCAGTGACAAAGCGATCCCACTCGGGTGACATGTTGTTGACAAATTTAGAGTTGAGGTGGATGTTAGGCATTGTCATTCGGATCATTCTCATGTCATTAACAAGCTTGTGAAATCTGACATAGTAGTTTGTAATGTTTTCACCAGGATTCATCTTGAAATGCTCAAATTCATCATACAACTGAGACTCATGGTCTTCTTTGGTCAGCTCTGAGCCAGATAGAAGCATTTTGACATTGTCCCAAACGGCCTTTACTTCAGTGTTGAAGTTGATTAGCTTGTAAACATCTTTGGTTAAACCTTGTATCACTATGTTGGAGGCTCAAATGTCTGCATCATAATGCTTCTTTTCAGCCTCACTGAGATCATCGTAAGTACGTGGCCTGTCAATTCCAAGGGTGATGGTTCCATCATCGGCAGTGGAGATGACATCCCTTGTTGTACCCATCTGCAGGGGACCTTCATCAATTGATCTGTAACCCCCGGTACATTTTCTAAACTCATTTCTAGCCAAAATATTTATTTTCGTACCTGAGACACATTAAAAATTTTATTTGTGATTATTTGGGCTTGAGAAACGTGAGATATATTGGAAACGAGAACTTTATTCCTTGATTGACTCAGCACAACCTAGAACACTCGAATTGTATTGCATTTACCAAATTATTTGAATTATTTTGAGTTTTGGAAAAACTCTGAAGTTTATGCTTGATTTTATTGGAAAAATTATTTCGTGAACAATGGCGCAAGTTTCGTAAATTTTTGAGTCCGTTTGCTATGTCGTTCGAGCCTCGAAGCGTTTATCGTAATAAGTTTGATTCGTTGGCAACTTTGGCCCCTAAACTACTTCCCTACACTTACCTTATACTTTCACAAATTACCAAACAAACCTTATACTTATTCAACCATATAAATACCCCACACACCCCACTTTCTCTCATTTTCATCACAAAAATAAAACACACACTCACATATTCTCTCCCTCTCTCTCCCTTGTTCGCCGGCCACCCATCTCCGGCCGCCGGAAAAATATTCCGGCCACCCCATTTTTCTTGTACTACCTTGTAGATCGGGACGTCCTCGTCACACCCGTACCACCCACGCACCTCCAAACGCCCCGTAACCACCCCTACGAGGCTCCACCGCCGCGGTAACACCACCACCGCCGCTCCCTTTTGTTTGTTCGACGGTAAAAACACCTCCCCCACCATTCTTTTCTTATTTTTTTTATTTTATTTTCAAAACCCTAGTTTTTATTTTATTTAAATCCGATTTTTAGTTATAAAAATCTTTTTATAAAAATAGTTTTGATAAGGTTTTAAGCTCAAAACTCGTGTGGTTTTGTTTTGTTTTCTCGTTCGACCCACCCTTTGGCCGCGACTCGGTATGAGCTCACCGAGTCAACTCGTAACTCGGTGAGGTTTCATGATTATTGTTGATGTTGTTTGATACTAGTGGCGAAGAGGAGTTCATAATTGTGTTTGGTTTAATTTTTAAGGGTCCGTTTGGTTGCGTTGTATTTGGCAGCCGAGAGCCACCACCACCGCACCACGGGTGGTGGTGGGGAGGGGATGATATTGATGTTGTTGTTGTTGTTGTTGTGTTTTGAGTTAGGTTAGTTAGTTTGGATTTGGTTTTGTTTTGGGTTGAGCCGAGGAGACGGTTAAGGCTCGTATTGGTTTTGGTTTGATTCGGGTTTATTATTTAACTTGGGATTATTTTGAAGTTATTATTATTGTTGTGGTGATTAGTTTTGGGTACGGATTAATAGTCTTGGGCTTTATTAGTTAAACGGTAACTAAAATAAATAATAAAACGGATAATATATATGTGAAACATAAAAATAAATTGTAATAGTTTAGTGGACTATTTATCGGACATGTTTCCATATTGTGACATTGTGAGCTTGTATTGGACGTATTGGATTTACGGCCTTGGTTATTTGGATATTATGGACCCTTTGGTACACGAGACGGTAGGGTACGTTAGGCCATAAAGATCTTAACGTACCTGGAACCTGAACAAATACAAAATGGTCGATAAAACCTAAACAACTAACAGAATACGCGAATGATATATCTAAGCATATTTATTTATATATTACTATTATTTAAAAATAAAGAGTCGTTGACTCGGGAAATGTTATATAAACGGGCAGGTCATGCCGAAATTTCATAAAATTCTTTATAAACTTATATTATTTTACTAAATATTATTATTATTTCAAAACCTTTTATTTCAACATTATTTTGGGGAAAACGGGTAAAATCCGAGACTTATTGTTACGTGTTATTATTTATATTTAGTTGGGTGAGTTCTTCTATTCTTATTCTTTTCTTTTCATTTCTTTTCGACGACTTTCTCGAGGAGTTCTCTCGTCTTTTCTTTTGTATTCGGTTGATTCGTCGGCTTATTTCTTTTCTAATTTTCTTGTCTCCCACACGAGACCTTTACGAAATCTATTTCTTCAAATGCCATTGTGTTTAGGAAACTTTTACTCAAGCATTGTTTATGGGAATATTCGAGTTTAGTTCTGAGTTATGCCATTTATATTGATTAGGTTGTGCTGAGGTCCACTTTGCTGTGACGCGTTATTGATTGTTACTATATCTCGTTTCCTGCTGCTGTTATTAAGGTGTGATTCATAGCTCCGCTTTTTATATTTTAATTGTTTATAAACTCATGGAGTGAGACACATGCTTTAAATGTTTTCTAAGCAGAAGTATTATTTATTTTTGGTATGCTTTTCCTGAATGATGATATATATATATATATATATATATATATATATATATATATATATATATATATATATATATATATATATATATGTGGAAAACTAGAAGGGGGGGTTGAATAGTTTACCGCTTTTTGGATTCTTTTTAACTTGAATATCTTTAAAAACATTTATGTTTGCTTAAATAAGTACAATGTTATATGTTTGATTCTTTGAAAAGCTTTTCATGTGAATAACAATTCTAACTTTACTAGTTTCAAACTTTGAAAAGCTTTGCTTGTGATGATCCTAACTTTACTAGTTTAGTTCTTTGAAAACCTTTACTTTTGTTTAAAGATATAAACACATCTTTACTTGTTTAGTTCTTTGTGAACCTTTATAAGTAACTAGCTATGTCAACTAAAGAACAACATGTAATAAGCAAAGATAAGGAAAGAAACGATCAAACCACAATACGATTGTTTATCGTGGTTCGGCTACAAGGACTCTTTTTCCTTGCCCTACTTCCACGCCCCGAGTTTCCAACTCGAGAGTTATAAGCACTAATCAACAAGCTCCTTTCACCGGTGGAGAAAACCTTTACAACGTCGCTTACACTTTTACCGACACTAAGCTAGATGTCGAGTTCTTTTACACGGGTACAACCACTCCCATCGTCACTTACACTTTTACCGACACTAAGCTAGATGTCGAGTTCTTTACCAAGGGTACAACCACTCCCGTTAGTTCTTTTACAAGGGTACAACAACTCCTGACACACTACGTATTTTGAGGCCTAAAATACTAACCAATCACTTCTACATACATGACACAAATAAAGCATAAACTACCAAAGCTTATGCATGACCAAGCTACCAAGACTTGCAACTTTAGAGTTGAAGCTTGTAACTTCTTGAATGATCTTGTGAAGACCCTTGCTACATAAGAGAATCACACAAATCAAAATGTTACTGAGTTAGTTGAGAGAGTATGTGAAAATATGTCCTAAAGGGGTGACTCAAAACTAACAAATGGTTTGGTATTTATAGCAAACCATTCTGCAGGTCTGGCGGATCAGGCGGACCCCTCAGAAGGGTTCTGCCCGTGTATCCCCAGGGTACCGCCAGGCTTGCAGTTGGTTTTTGCAATAAATCTTCCAAACCAAACAAGGTCACATCACATTATTTCTAGTCAAACACAAGACTTGCAAGAAAGCATAAGGTTAGTCAAACACTCTTTCTTACGATAAATGTATATAGACAAAGCTTACCCTAAATGTGATGTGACATTACTATTTTAAGAAATAAATGTGATGTGACAAGACACTTTCTAATTTAAGAAATAAAAAAAATGTTTTGTTTAAAAGGAAATGTAAACCTTAGTTAAACAAGACTTAAACACTTAAAGTGATGATTTACTTATAGCTAAACTTCATACTTTGTCATTAACAAAACTTAGCAAATATCGTAAAATATAAATAACGTTTTTAGGCGATATTTGTATTGACTGGCTCCAAACGGTCAACCTAAACTGACCAGGTGAATGGTCAACTAAGTCAAACGTCTAGAATCAATCTCCGCGGAATATAGTGTTTTCCCCGGGTCGTTATGTCCCGACGAGGTGTGATGGTTATTTAAACGGGTTTGTGATCGGGTGAATTTGGACAGAGGGGTGTATAAAGGGTTGTGAATGATTACACTACGAGATAAGGAATGAAAATAACTTAGAAATACTATATTAACATTTACTGATAATCAGATATACTAAAAACATGAGCTAAGACTAAAAACGCGTTCGTCTGATTTTAAAAAAAAAATACGTTAACGTACGGAATAAAACGCGAGTTTTAGTGAAATAAAATACCTACGAATATGAAAATTACATTTTTACAATCCTAATGATAAAAGAAAATTTTTAGAAAAAGAAAAATAATTTTTACACTATTTAATTAATTACTAATTATTAATTTACTTTTAATTATTTAAATTACACTAAAATACAAATAATTATAAAATTAACTTTGAAAAATAAAATTAAAACTTAGAAAAATCTAAAATAATATAAAACTAATTTTAAAATAGAAAACCTAATTTTTCTACTTTTTAATTATTTAATATTAATTAAAACTAATTATTTAATTAATTAAAACTACAATTAATTATAAAAAATACTAAATGACAAAAGAAAAATCTGAAAAAATTCCTAAAATTATTTTAACTAAAAAGAAGCTTAAGAAAAATTTAAAAATGAAAGGTGCTTATAAATAAGCAGAAAATAAGCCAAAATGGCTTAAATAGAAGCTATGACTTTCTAAATTTTTGTCTTTTTCCAAATTTTCTTTTACAAACCTAATTATATACTGATTTTATGGAACTTTTGTGAAGGAACTATTGGTGGAACTCAAAAATAAGCACAATGCAGTTGAATAAGCTTAACAGTTGACTTTTTTGTGGTCAAATAAGCTTATGAAAGCTTAGCATAAGCTGCTAGGTGAGAACCAAGAGTGAACTAAGATGTGTACAGGTGAAATATACTGAGAGTAAGCCTGAACAACCACAAATCCTTCAGAATAAGCTAAAAACTTCCAATAAGCAATTCTAAATCTCAAATTAGCCAAACAGGCCCTAAGGGCTCATTTGCAGCCTCCTGTGGGGCCCGCAGTGGTAACTTAGGGACCAATTGAGATGGTGATATAGAAAGACTGCTAGGAGAGGTTTCTAAAACATCCAAGAGCAAGCAATAAGCTCAAGGATTGAGCTTATTGCAGGCTTGGGGAAAAGGGTCAGTCAGCATAGGTTCAAAGTGAGTTAGTGAAGTAAGCAATAAGACCAAATAAGCTATTGAGCATAATTTGTAAGCAAACACACTCACACACAAACTCAGGCAATCACAACACTAAATTAACAACACTTCACAAACTAACCCACAATTTGGAAACTGGAAATCAAACAAACTCATATTTCAATCTGATGCACAAGCAGTATAGAGTTCAAAATGGTGACTTGAAGGTAAAAATTAAGCAAGAAAATAAGGACTAAAGAGCAAACAAAGAACTAATCTAGTGAGACAGCCTAAGTGGGTGTTCAAAACAACAAAAATCAAACAAGATTACCAACTTAGGAGCAAAATGTGGTGGGTTAAAAAGCATTGGTCAGAACTGAAACTGGGTGCAGGGCACCTTTTTGCTCAAACAGCCAACTTTGGAGTCAAATTTAAGTGGGTAAATGGGTTCCAATTTGCAATTTTCTTTCTGATGTTGTTAAATAAACTACCAGGGTGTCCAAAACAACAAACTTTATCCAATTTAGAGCAATAATGAAGACTACATGTGATTATGAAAACTGTCCCATTTTCTAAGTATGCAAGTTTGACTTTCAAGGTTTTTGCCCAAGTTGACTAAAATCAATTTATTTAGCTAAATACTACTCCTAATTTGTTGAATTAAGCCATTATGATTCTAATTTAGGCTAGCTCCAACTAAAATGCAACTTTCACCTTGACTAGACTCACTGATTACACCACAGTTAAAAGTAAATGCAATTTAACTTTAACTTTGACCTTTTTTTAAACTAAACTATTGTTCTATTGCTTTAAAACCTGATTTTATCACTGAAAGAGCCTAGGTGTGACAGAGAAATAACAATAAAACAACTACTGAGTTCAGTGCACCACACATCCAAACACCCCCTTAGAACTTGTGCAAATGAAATTCCCAGAGATCCACACTAATTCAGATCATGATCCAGACTTAGGATGATTAAATGTGAGATATTAAGCTACTGAAAACACAAGTACACTACTCTAATCAATAATATCCTACAAACAACTAGTTCACTAAATTGACAGGTAATATGATATAGCTAGGTAAATAAAAACCAGTGAACAAACCAGATAAACTAGACTTAATTCTAAGCTCACAGGGCTAAGTATGCATGAAGAAACAAGCAAAACCTTTAAACAATCAATTGAACAGTAATCCTGTAAGAAAAATTTAAGAAGGGATCTTACAGAAGCACTCCTGCCAAATATCATGAACCCAAGACCAAAGTGATCACCTATTACTCCCCATGGAGTCCTAACATACCCAATGCCTTCCAACTTTCTTCTCTGCTTCTTTTATTTTTAACTTATCTCATTTATTTCTTGTTATATTTTCCTTTTTTATATTTTTGAGGAAACTGAGAATTGAATTAAAATTGGAATTATATAAACTAAAAACTTGCTTTATTCAAATGAAACAGATTACAATTACTGAGTTTGAAAAGAAATCAAAGGTTACAACTAATTGGACATAAATTTAAAATAAGCTAAAAACTAAACTAAAAACTACTACTGGTCTTCACTGCATCTCTCTTTCTTTTTATAGGGCACAAATAGGGTTTTGAAACCCTACTGAGTAAATCCCACACAAGTCTTAAGCCATTGGATAAAGAGGTTGCAATCTTGGCCGTTTAAATTCTTGGCACCAAACTCCTTTTTGGCTGTTTCCTCTTATTATTGATGCCAGGTGCACATTTTTGGAGCTTTGCCCTTGGTTTGGAGTGCAAGAGGGGGGTGGAGTGTTGAAGGGGTGAAGGCAGGCTAGGGTAATGATGGGGGTGAGTTTGGTTTGTAGCAGGTTAGTGGGAAGGAGGGTCAATGGTGGTGTTGACCGGGTATCAAATAAAACGGGGTGTTATAATATTTGTGGGAGTGGGCTGGAAATGTGATTGGGCTAGGGGAGTTGTGAATGGGCTGGTTTATTTGTTGGATTGGGGTGGTATTTGGATTAGGGAATAATAGGGTACGGTTTGGTTTGTAGTAAGATTTACCCCAAGGACCAATCTTGTACATGCTGAAAATTCAGGGACCATTCATGTCATTTTTCCAAACCTGCCAATAAGGGTTATTATTGCCATCTTATAATCAAACAAGGACCTTTGTTGTTCATTTTCCAAAATAAAATCACCCGGGGGCCAAAACTGCCAAGTCACCAAACTTGGAGGACCAAAACTGTAATTTTCCAAACTTTATGACCAGGGACCATTTATGATCACTTTTGAATTCCCAAGGACTTGAAATATAAATTTCCCACTTAAAAATGCCCAGGGACTACTTTTGTCATTTTTGAAAGTTCGGGGACCAAAAGTGTAATTTCTCAAAACTTTTCTCCCAAGGATCGTTTTTGATAATTTTTGACTTTTCAATACCTTGGGTTGACTTTTCTTTCGTTTTAAAACTTCAGGGACTAGTTTTGTCAATTTTTGAAACTTAAGGGACTGAAACTGCCAATTGTGCAAACTTTGTTCGTTTTTCATTTGTTTTTAAACATTTTGCATCTAAAACATATAAAACACACTTTTGGAATAATTTCTGTATTTTGATGCGTATTTGAGTGTTTTTAGATGTTTTGGCAGTTCATATAAGACAAAAATAATGAGTATTTACACACTCATCAATCCCCCACACTAAACTATTGCTAGTCCCTAGCAATCTTTTGAGAAAAACTTAATGGATTTTAAACTCTTTACCAAAAGCCATCACTTCTGGAGTAGCTAGGTGTGAGAACTGTGGTACACCTGATAACCTTGTGATTTTGAGCAAACCACCAGCTGTCAACGGATTTGATTAGTCTTTACCAAAAGCCGTTTGCTTCTGGACTAGCCAGCTCTTGATGGAATAGTCAACATCTTGGTGAGCTGATTACCAATTATGGATTTTCCACTGCCTTTACCACAAGCCATAATCTTGTGGGCTAGCCAACTCATTCACTTTATGGGATATGGCGAGTTGAGGTACTATACAATTTTGGGCAAATTGCAAGCCATAAACGGATTTGAGATGTCTTTACCAAGAGCCGTTTGCTCCTGGACTAGCCAATCCCTTTTGTCGGTTAGACAAGGCGGACTGATTACCACAAAAATTTTGAAGTACCAGTGAATTTTTTTTTTAAAATTTTTGAAATTTTGGCTAAAAACGGGGGTATTATATAGTAAAATGTGATAAAATTCGCTAGAATCGCGAATACCCCCCCACACTTAGGATGAATATTGTCCTCAATATTCAAAATCCCGGCTATTATGCCGACATTTTGAACGTAAAAGGGCAACATTACAAGCTAAGCGTGGAAAAACACCATTTTTTTTTCACTTCATTTGTAACCATAGCATGGGGTAACTCCCCCACACTTAGGGTGAAAACCCTATAAACATGCTACTGTTTTTGTTTACCGAGTCGCTAGCTTGACTCGACCCCGAATTCATTTGTCCTTGGGGAAGCATGATGTGGAAGAAACAATCTCAATCGGACTTTCATTCAAGATGGTTGGACAAACATTTGAAGCACGTGAAAGTTCCACACCGATGAGATAAGTACCCGGCTCAAGATAATGATACATGAAAATGCCGGGATCAAAGATAGTGTCTTCATTCCCGAAGGAGTGAAGAACAAGAGAAGTCACCCTGTAGGTGAAGAAAAGGAAGAAAACCATGATGAAAATCATGATAAGATTTTCTTCCTCGAGAGCAGGCTCCGTAGCCTTAGTTTGGATTTCAAAGGTTAAGCTCGTAAACAACCCGGGAGGGTAGGTGGGAATTTGCAAATTCTCATAATTGAGAGCATCTCCCCCCGGGCTATCAAACTCCGGAGGAGTCATGATATGATGAGTGAGTTCACCGGAGAACTCCTCATGAAGAGAATTATTCACAAGATGTGAATCTGTGAACTCATGTTCCGGAATAGACTCATCACAATCCTCATTCTGAATATCAAATAGTGGATTATCAGAAATCAAAGTGAATTCAGAGTCGAATTCAAATAGAGGATTGGTGAGAGTAGTATTGAATGCTTCAGGAACAAAGTGATCAATATTCTCTATTGGATTGCTGGGATAAGAAGTGAGTGACGGATCATGATATAGGAGACTTTCAATTTCTCCCAGATCAGCTTGGAAATCAAGGAGACCATCATCACTTTCCAATGAAAGTGGATTGATGTGAGCAAGTTCATCAGCGAACTCCTCAAGAAGAGGATCAACATCAGACTGAGGGAGTGATGCCTCAATATACTCAATGTCTCCATGAGATGTACAATCATCATTAAAATCTGAGAAAGTCTCAAAATGATCGTTTGAACACTCAAGACGGGAAGGAATATCACACATATCATCCAAAGTTCCCTGTGACTCTCCTGGGATTGGGACAAGGATCTCAACACTAGACTTTATTAATTCGTCTGATTCCTTATTAGGAACAGTGCTAAGATGCTCATCCCCCATGTTAAGAGAGTGAGTGTGAACTTCGGGTGTGATAACAACAGACTGAAGGAGTTTAGAAGTACTAGCAGTTATGGAATTTTCAAGTTCCGTTTGATCAACGGCTAGTGACTCCGTCACATTATTTTCTCCCTGATTCTCCATGGAAGGAATCACAACAGATGAATCTGATGAATCTTTTTGAATAATTACAATGTTATCTTCATCATCATCACTGTCATCATCATCATATAGAGCAGCAAAGCGAAGATTGGCACGTATTTTAGCCGCTCTTTGCTCAGCAAGTAATTCTTCCATGCTCAATTCGTTTCTAGCATCTCGTTCTTCAGCAAGTAATTCTGCCATTGATTTTTAACGAGATTCTTGAAACGATGTAGTAGCCAGCCCCTCCTTAAATTTTTTAAATGCTTCAAGAACCTTATCACAAAGGTCTTGCGGGAATTGAGGGGTTGCTTGGGTAATTGGGTCTTGTGGAGGTGGGTCTTGACATGAATAGTCATAATTGTTAAAAGGAAATGGATTCCCTGTTTGACAATCCGAGCTAAAGTGAGGACCTCCACAATATTCACAACAGTAAGACTGATGTGGCTGTGGGTCGTATGTGCTAGAGTCATAATTGTTATCAGGAAAATGCTCATAAACAAGCGTGTTGCCCGATTGACAATCAGAACTGTAGTGTGGGCCACCACAGTACTCACAACAGTTAAACTATTGAGTCTGGTTTGGTGAATTGTATGGATATTGGTCGTAACCAAAATTTTGATTATTTTGACAATCAAAACCTTGGTGAGGACCTCCACAATATTCACACGAAAAGCTTGGTGTATTTTGATATGAACAATCATTGTGGTATGGATAATATGATTCTTGCTCGTATGAATGTGATGGGTAATTGGAAAAATTTGGGGAGTCGTTGAACGAGTTCTGATTAGGATCATAAAAGAATGAATTCCTCGAACCACAAAACAAACAACTCCCGTTTTGAATATCATTACCACATTGCACACATGTACACCAACGACATGGCAAACCAAAAAGCGGCTCACCACAACCAACACAAGGAATAAAATCCGGAGATGGGACAAGTGGTGTGCTCTAAGAGCTAGCAATTTCCACCACTTCCGTTATGGTCTCGGGTTTTGGTTCTTGATGAACGTGAAGATTGGGCAAGTCGTTCTTTTCAGTCACTGCCCTAAGCTCAGTACGTTTGCTTGACAAACTTTTAACCGTAAACCGTGAAAGGTTAGGATCAATTCTTGACGGTTTAGGAGCAATTATGAGCTTAAATTTTTGGAAAACCGTAGGTTGGACGTATTTAGTACTTTCATCGTCAGAGGGAAGTACGGGGTCCTTTGTCACCTCGGTTTCTTGATCCATTTCCCTCACCGGAGAGGGAATAGGGATCGATGGTCCATCATAATCACTATGACATCTCGATATCTTTGATAAGGCCATAAGTTTTTCAATTTTGCTCTCAAAGGCCCATTGTTCAAAGAAATCGTCATCGAGAGATGCCATTAGAATCAATTATGGGACAAGTGGAAGAAGGTAGAATCAAAAGGATAGAGGGTAAAGGGATGAAGAATCAAAAAGGTAGGAAGGTAAAGATGGATATTTTTGGTGTTTTTGGAAAACATTTTATAAGAAGGAAAATCTTTTTGTGTTTTTGTGTTCGTTGAAAACTAATTTTACAAAGTTTTCGGGAACAGTTTTTATGAAAATATACACAAGGATGGTAAATATACAATGGATGTATATCCAGGTTCACTAATACGCAAAACCGTTTAGAATAACGCGCACAACCTCCCCGGCAGCGGCGCCAAATTTTGATTGGCTCCAAACGGTCAACCTAAACTGACCAGGTGAATGGTCAACTAAGTCAAACGTCTAGAATCAATCTCTGCGGAATATAGTGTTTTCCCCGGGTCGTTATGTCCCGACAAGGTGTGATGGTTATTTAAACGGGTTTGTGATCGGGTGAATTTGGACAGAGGGGTGTATAAAGGGTTGTGAATGAATACACTACGAGATAAGGAATGAAAATAACTTAGAAATACTATATTAACATTTACTGATAATCAGATATACTAAAAACGTGAGCTAAGACTAAAAACGCGTTTGTCTGATTTTAAAAAAAATACGTTAACGTACGGAATAAAACGCGAGTTTTAGTGAAATAAAATACCTACGAATATGAAAATTACATTTTTACAATCCTAATGATAAAAGAAAATTTTTAGAAAAAGAAAAATAATTTTTACACTATTTAATTAATTACTATTAATTAATTACTAATTATTAATTTACTTTTAATTATTTAAATTACACTAAAATACAAATAATTATAAAATTAACTTAGAAAAATAAAATTAAAACTTAGAAAAATCTAAAATAATATAAAACTAATTTTAAAACAGAAAACCTAATTTTTCTACTTTTTAATTATTTAATATTAATTAAAACTAATTATTTAATTAATTAAAACTACAATTAATTATAAAAAATACTAAATGACAAAAGAATAATCTGAAAAAATTCCTAAAATTATTTTAACTAAAAAGAAGCCTAAGAAAAATTTAAAAATGAAAGGTGCTTATAAATAAGCAAAAAATAAGCCAAAATGGCTTAAATAGAAGCTATCACTTTCTAAATTTTTGTCTTTTTCCAAATTTTCTTTTACAAACCTAATTATATACTGATTTTATGGAACTTTTGTGAAGGAACTATTGGTGGAACTAAAAAATAAGCACAATGCAGTTGAATAAGCTTAACAGTTGACTTTTTTGTGGTCAAATAAGCTTATGAAAGCTTAGCATAAGCTGCTAGGTGAGAACCAAGAATGAACTAAGATGTGTACAAGTGAAATATACTGAGAGTAAGCCTGAACAACCACAAATCCTTCAGAATAAGCTAAAAACTTCCAATAAGCAATTCCAAATCTCAAATTAGCCAAACAGGCCCTAAGGGCTCATTTGCAGCCTCCTGTGGGGCCCACAGGGGTAACTTAGGGACCAATTGAGATGGTGATATAGAAAGACTGCTAGGAGAGGTTTCTTAAACATCCAAGAGCAAGTAATAAGCTTAAGGATTGATCTTATTGCAGGCTTGGGGAAAAGGGTCAGTCAGCATAGGTTCAAAGTGAGTTAGTGAAGTAAGCAATAAGACCAAATAAGCTATTGAGCATAATTTGTAAGCAAACACACTCACACACAAACTCAGGCAATCACAACACTAAATTAACAACACTTCACAAACTAACCCACAATTTGGAAACTGGAAATCAAACAAACTCATATTTCAATCTGATGCACAAGCAGTATAGAGTTCAAAATGGTGACTTGAAGGTAAAAATTAAGCAAGAAAATAAGGACTAAAGAGCAAACAAAGAACTAATCTAGTGAGACAGCCTAAGTGGGTGTTCAAAACAACAAAAATCAAATAAGATTACCAACTTAGGAGCAAAATGTGGTGGGTTAAAAAGCATGGGTCAGAACTGAAACTGGGTGCAGGGCACCTTTTTGCTCAAACAGCCAACTTTGGTGTCAAATTTAAGTGGGTAAATGGGTTCCAATTTGCAATTTTCTTTCTGATGTTGTTAAATAAACTACCAGGGTGTCCAAAGCAACAAACTTTATCCAATTCAAAGCAATAATGATGACTACATGTGATTATGAAAACTGTCCCATTTTCTAAGTATGCAAGTTTGACTTTCAAGGTTTTTGCCCAAGGTTGACTAAAATCAATTTATTCAGCTAAATACTACTCCTAATTTGTTTAATTAAGCCATTATGATTCTAATTTAGGCTAGCTCCAATTAAAATGCAACTTTCACCTTGACTAGACTCACTGATTACACCACAGTTAAAAGTAAATGCAATTTAACTTTAACTTTGACCTTTTTTTAAACTAAACTATTGTTCTGTTGCTTTAAAATCTGATTTTATCACTGAAAGAGCCTAGCTGTGACAGAGAAATAACAATCAAACAACTACTGAGTTCAGTGCACCACACATCCAAACACCCCCTTAGAACTTGTGCAAATGAAATTCCCAGAGATCCACACTAATTCAGACCATGATCCAGACTTAGGATGATTAAATGTGAGATATTAAGCTACTGAAAACACAAGTACACTACTCTAATCAATAATATCCTACAAATAACTAGTTCACTAAATTGACAGGTAATATGATATAGCTAGGTAAATAAAAACCAGTGAACAAACCAGATAAACTAGACTTAATTCTAAGCTCACAGGGCTAAGTATGCATGAAGAAACAAGCACAACCTTTAAACAATCAATTGAACAGTAATCCTGTGAGAAAAATTTAAGAAGGGATCTTACAGAAGCACTCCTGCCAAATATCATGAACCCAAGACCAAAGTGATCACCTATTACTCCCCATGGAGTCCTAACATACCCAATGCCTTCCAACTTTCTTCTCTGCTTCTTTTATTTTTAACTTATCTCATTTATTTCTTGTTATATTTTCCTTTTTTATATTTTTGAGGAAACTGAGAATTGAATTAAAATTGGAATTATATAAACTAAAAACTTGCTTTATTCAAATGAAACAGATTACAATTACTGAGTTTGAAAAGAAATCAAAGGTTACAACTAATTGGACATATATTTAAAATAAGCTAAAAACTAAACTAAAAACTACTACTGGTCTTCACTGCATCTCTCTTTCTTTTTATAGGGCACAAATAGGGTTTTGAAACCCTACTGAGCAAATCCCACACAAGTCTTGAGCCATTTGATAAAGAGGTTGCAATCTTGGCCGTTTAAATTCTTGGCGCCAAACTCCTTTTTGGCTGTTTCCTCTTATTATTGATGCCAGGTGCACATTTTTGGAGCTTTGCCCTTGGTTTGGAGTGTAAGAGGGGGGTGGAGTGTTGAAGGGGTGAAGGCAGGCTAGGGTAATGATGGGGGTGAGTTTGGTTTGTAGCAGGTTAGTGGGAAGGAGGGTCAATGGTGGTGTTGACCGGGTATCAAATAAAACGGGGTGTTATAATATTTGTGGGAGTGGGCTGGAAATGTGATTGGGCTAGGGGAGTTGTGAATGGGCTGGTTTATTTGTTGGATTGGGGTGGTATTTGGATTAGGGAATAATAGGGTACGGTTTGGTTTGTAGTAAGATTTACCCCAAGGACCAATCTTGTACATGCTGAAAATTCAGGGACCATTCATGTCATTTTTCCAAACCTGCCAATAAGGGTTATTATTGCCATCTTATAATCAAACAAGGACCTTTGTTGTTCATTTTCCAAAATAAAATCACCCGGGGGCCAAAACTGCCAAGTCACCAAACTTGGAGGACCAAAACTGTAATTTTCCAAACTTTATGACCAGGGACCATTTATGATAACTTTTGAATTCCCAAGGACTTGAAATGTAAATTTCCCACTTAAAAATGCCCAGGGACTACGTTTGTCATTTTTGAAAGTTCAGGGACCAAAAGTGTAATTTCTCAAAACTTTTCTCCCAAGGATCGTTTTTGATAATTTTTGACTTTTCAATACCTTGGGTTGACTTTTCTTTCGTTTTAAAACTTCAGGGACTTGTTTTGTCAATTTTTGAAACTTGAGGGACTGAAACTGCCAATTGTGCAAACTTTGTTCGTTTTTCATTTGTTTTTAAACATTTTGCATCTAAAACATATAAAACACACTTTTGGAATAATTTCTGTATTTTGATGCGTATTTGAGTGTTTTTGGATGTTTTGGCAGTTCATATAAGACAAAAATGATGAGTATTAACACACTCATCAGTATTAACAATCTCCCCCTTTTTGTTGATGACAAAACATAAACTTTATTTATAAGTAAGTCACTAGTTTTAGTGTTAAGTCTTATAAAGTTAGTATAAAAACTTGTTTTTGCAAAGATGAGGTGATAAGCACTAAAAACTTGTTTTTGCAAAGATGAGGTGATAAGCACAAGTTTATATAAATTCTCCCCCTTTTTGTCGAAACAAAAAGAAGAGTAGCGAAGCGGAAGCATGCAGTTGCTCCCCCTTGGACGATACTCCCCCTAAATGGAGTGCCAAGAGAGGAGACATGGATTTTGAACCTACAAGAAAAAGGTTAGTTGGCGCACAAGACAAGTCATGAAAGCATTTCATGTCTAAAACACAACTAAGAGTTGTGAAGCGGAATAATGCAATACTCATGCTCCCCCTTGAATATTACTCCTCTAAATAGAGTATCAAGGAAAGAAAACATGGAAAATGATCCTACAAAAAGAAAGTTAGTTTCTAAAACACAAGATATACAAGTTACCATAACAAGGTATAGTGCAATCACAATACTTTAAATGGTCAACAAACAAAGCATATCTCATAGTAGGATAAAATTAATTTCATGTAAAATTTAACTTTTAGGAAGTCGAAGACGAGAAATGATGTGAATAACATCCTACTTCTAAAAATAAAAGACCAAATAAAAAGAAACTAAGAATATAAAAATCCTACATCTATAAAAAGGAAACCATGACTTTCCTTAATGAGAAACATTCTTCCAAAACAAGGGTAAGGTTGTTTGAGAATAAAAGTAGGTGGTGGAGGATGTAGCAGGTTTCATTTTGAATGTTGTGGGGGTGACACGGTTTTGGTTTGTTTGTTTAAATGGTGAAATATTTTCCAAAAGAAACGGTTTTGTTTTATTTTGGAGACTCTAAACTTGAGGTGGTGTTGGTGCTCTAAACTTGGTTTGTTGGTTTTAATGAGCAACATTTTCCAAAAGAAACGGTTTTGTTTCATTTTAGAGACTCTATACTTGAGATGTTCCACAATGTGGTTTAGGATAAACCTCATTTCATTGTTTAGAGGATCATGGATGTCTTTGTAGATAAGGTGAGACAACAATAGTTTTGGGTGGTGATATTCTTGTTGTGGTGTTTGGTTGTGGTCAAAAGACTCATTTTGGTCAAGCAATGACCGTGGTTTTTCATTTGTGAAAGGTGGTGGTTTTGTTGGTCTTGATGGAAGATCATTGAGATGCTTCTATTTTCTTATACGAAGAAAATAGAGATTCAAAGTGTTGGGAAGGTTCATGTGGTGGTGGTAGTTGAACAGAGTGACAAAGGCTTGGTTTTCCGGATGGATTACCATAAAGGTTTTTGTAAATGGGGTGAAACACAAATGATTGTAGGTGTGTATGACCTTGATCATTTGGAAAAATTTAGGGTCTAGCATAACGGTAAGCTAAACTCTCAAGCAATGACGGTGGATGAGGTGCATCATCCAATGACTCATTTGGTTGAAATATTGGTTGTTGTTGGGTTTCCGTTTCGGCAATGGTGTCAAAGAGTGACAATGATGGAGGGCTTGATGGTTTAGGTGATAGGCTTTCAAAAGTTTCCAATAGTGGATGTGGTGATGTTGGTGGTGTATGGAAAAAGTTCCATTGGTGTAAATGTTGGTGATCGATGGTTGAAAAAGTTTTTGATGGTTGAAAAGTGCATATGTTTGTATTGCCATGTTTGGGAGAGGATGTTGAAGTAGCAAGATTGAGGAAATCTTGAATAGTGGTCATGTTGATGTTGCAAGGTATTGAATATGGTGTTGAGGTAGTAGGGTTAAGGAAGTTTTGGATAGGTGAAGAAATGTCAAGTGATGAGCTTGATTTGATGGTTTTGTTGAAGCAACAAGTTTTAACACTAATCCTAATGGCTTTAGCTTGATGATTCGGATGAGGTGTTTGATTAAGTCACCTCAAATCTTTGGTTTGCAAAAGTTTTGAGATTGAGAGAAGTAATGGTGTTGGTGTGAGTTTTGGGGTATTCTAAAGTGATCAAACTTAAAAAGAATTGTGGGAAGGGGTGTTTGGATTTGATGTTCTACCATTCAAAGATTGAGGTATCAAATGATTTTCATGAACTTGTCACATCATTTGACGTCAATCCAATGGAATAGGGTGGAGTGAAAGACCAACATATGCACTCAATGCTTTGTGATCATGGGATGTGATTTGGTTGAAAATGTTCCAATGGTTTGAAGGATCCTTTAAAAGGGTTCCTTGGGTTAGTTATGTTTGAATTTGAACTTTTGGTGGGAAGTGACTTCCTAATTGTTTTAGTGAGTGAGAGTTGTCCTAATATGGTTATTGGAGGTAAGGGAAGATGTTTCTCACTAAAGAAAATGGTTTGACACTTTACAAGTTTTGAACTTAAGAAAAATGACAAAAATTTTCTGCAGGTGTCTGGCGGAACCCTCGCGGTACACAGGCGGAACCCATTTGAGGGTACCATCTGGTCCGTTGGGCCAATTCTGGGTTTCCCAGAAAATACATTGGCAGAACCCAATTTTGGGTACCGTCAGATCCGCCAGGGCTGAAAAATTAGGCAGTCTGCAATTTTGACCCGCGAGACGATTTTCAAAATTTTTGAAAACTCCTAAAATCAAAAAGATAATGCATTTCTGGTTTGGCAATGCAAAAATTAGACACGTAAACACACATATCATAGGACTTTGACCTTGAGGTCGAGGATTTCACTATACTTAGTAAGAATTGCCATAAGCATAAAAAATTGACAAACACCTCAAACATTGTCATTATGCATAAAAGCTCATACAAACATAATCCGACAAATGTAATAAAACATGTAAGTGAAAAACAATACAAATCACGTAGTTTAACACATAAAAGGTTCTAAAACATTCATAAGCCAAACACTCCTTAATCGTCTCATAACCGGTCTATCTTCTTATTGAGCTTGCTTAGGTACCTTCCAAAGCACTTGAAAATTCCTTTTGTTTGCTTGAACTCTTCGGATGCATTTTCAATGACGGGGAGTTCTAGAAGGTAGTCTAAAGGAGGTAACTTAGAGTTAGGAAGTTTATCATCCTTGCTCATGTCAGATGATGGTGTAGGTGAGCGAGTACGTTTGCCCTTACCTTTGAAAACTCGTTTATCACTTAGAGGAACGAAGATGTGAGGAATGAGAGAATAGTCAAGGCACATTCCATTATCATTAGGAGGAATGGGTGAGATTGTTCTAAAGAGGCGGGTGAGAAGCATTCCATAAGGAAGAGCGGTTGTTCCTACCGAAGGTATGTCGGCCATTCTTTTGGCGAGGTAATAGGCTAAGTTAAAAGGTTGACCGGTGGAAATGCTATAGAGCATGTAGCTAAGGCATGTGTTGACATGATCTCTATTTCCTATGGAACTTATAACGTTGGCTCTAAGAATCTCTTCCCATTTCTTAAATTGTGGTTTGAGTTCATTGAATTCCATTCCATATGGGTCCTTGATGACCTCATTTCCGGTTCTAGTTCTCCTAGTGTTGGTGGTCCTAATGAAGAGGTGTTCACGAAGTTCATCTTTGGATACAAGAGGGGTATCATAGGGATAGATGCGGTCAAAGAGTGTGTCAAGAGTTGAGAGGGAGTGCAAGTTGGAGTAGATGCAAGTACCATGGTTTGGGACACCTAGGATTTGAGCAAACTCCTCAAGAGTGAAGGAGTATTGATGACTACTGGCCCTAAAGTTAATAGACATGCGACCGTACTCATCCTTAGAGAGGGTGACGGATGCATAGAATTCTAAAATGAACCTAGAACAAATAGGCTCGTCGATTTCTAAGAGACACTTAAAGTTGATTGTGGCAAATTCTGTGTAGTGGTTGTACCTTCTAAGAAGGATGGATCAATGGTTCTACCCTTATGGACATATCATTTTTCTAAGGATTTGTAGACAACGATTAGAGTTTGAGTAAGACCTTTGGTTTTGTGGTGTTTGGGTAGGTACTTGATGGTGTCCTTGTAGTCGTAGTGAGTTAGAGGAGGCATGATGATTCCTAGAAAATCAAAATTTCACATTTTAGTCTAGGTAAACGACTATTGTAATGTGTATGTTCTAGTGTGTGCCTATATGAAAACAATGTGGAGGTGCGGTTAACTTGACTCATTTTGATGCTTAAAAATGTTTTATAATGCAAGTGATGTTTCAATGACGTTTTTCATTTGTTTTAACAATGTGGTGAACGGTGGTAAAGTATGGTTGACGACCGAGAGTGGATATGTGAAATGAGGTGGTGATTGCTTGACAACACTTAAAGCTTGGATATCTTCTTTGTGTTTTTCACTTGCTAGAAAGTGGAAGAGATGCATTTCATAATGAAATTCACTTGACTTTTGACGACATAGACAAATATGTTAATGAGAGTATGGATATGACAATTGCCTTTTGTTTCAAAGAGCGACACAAAGGTGAACATAGGTTTATGTATCATGAAAGGTGGTTTAATCTTAATAGGTTAGGTTATAGTGGGGATGACACACTTGTTTGGTTACATTGTGGAATCTTCTTGTGAAGATGACTAGGTGGAGTTATTGGTGAAGATGATATTGACTCTTGGTTTCTTTGAGGGCATGGAAATGGTGGATGACTCGATATTGATAGGACAAAGGATAACTCGGTTTCTCATTCCACATTGGTTGTTTGAGGTTTGAGTGATGAACGGTTATGAGGAAGATGCTTGAAGTTTTGCTCATTTAGTGAATCTCATGGGCTGAGATATATCACAAGGTGAATGTGATGAGATGATGGTGAAAGAACAAGTGAATGATTAAGTTAAGAGGGTGTTTGGTTTAGAAATTAAAAATAAAACATCCTGTGGCTTTGGCGGACTAGGCGGAAACAAAAAGTGGGTTCCGCCCGTATGGTCTGAGGGTACCGTGGGAGCTGCAGGGAAAAATTCAAAAGGGATTGTCTTGATTTTTGTGGTTTTATCCTAATGTTCAAAACTAAGGTTTTAGGTCTTATGAGTCCTTGACTAAGCCTAGGGATAATGAATGCTTCTCATTCAAGAGGTTTTGTGAAAGCGTTGATAGAATGGTTAAAGTATACGACTTTCTAAGTTAAGATGTTCCTCAATGAACATTTTTACCAATACGATGATGATGGATCACAATATGTCAATTAATAACATAATGGATTGGGTTGTTGCTGAAGTCGATGCTTCCTTTGTTGAAGGGATAACAATGTTGATGAGATGAATTCCGTTGTTGACACGAATTTGCTTGTTCAAGTGGAGCTTGTTGATGTGCTTCTCCATCCGAAACTAATTTGAGAACCTTATGTGTTTTGGAGAATCATTGGGTAAGTAAGTATAAAAGTGCAAGTACCACTTGTGCTTTTCTTATCAACTTATTACCGGCATAATTCCATTTGGAATACACTATGGTTTCTATTCCCGTTCTTTTGGGATACCATAATCCTAGTTGTGTAGTACCTTATGATATATCCAACCAAGCTCAACTAAAGAGTTGCTTTAGGATCTTCTTTAACACGAGCACATAGACAAATGCTAAACATAATGTTGGATCTAATTGTTATGAGAACAAGTAGTCTTCCGAACATTTCTCTACGTTTAGTTTTACCTACGGATTTACTAATCTCATTCTTGAAAAGTCATCAATAACCTAACCATTGAGAACAAGAAAGTAACTAGGAATGTCTTTAAGTTAAAATCTCTTGCTTTTGGAGATTGCTTTTATTATCAAAAAGACTTTCAAATATTGACACTTATAATCACATGATTACTTCGAAACATTTATTTTGTTTCACTAGTTGTTTTACTCTAAATTCCAAAAACTGTTTTTGTTGAATTTGTTTAGACACAACTATGACCTATAAATCAAGTTTTATAACTTATGTCAATTTTACTTGATTCAATGTTTGACTCATGGTGAGAAGATGTTATTTTGTACTTTTATCCTTAATGTTTTACACAACATACTTGTCTTGCCATCATTGGACTTTCGACTAAGTTATCATCTACCAAAGATGATATCTTAGAAGGAGGAGATCACTTGTTAAATGTTGTATTCAACGACTCCTCGACTCTTTGGGTTTTCTTACTTAAGACACTATGAACTCTATTTGTTTTGAAAAAGTCCAAGAGGTACAACATCATGAGACTATGTGTCACATTTGATGAGTAAATCCTAGATGTTGAAAACTCATTTTCTTTCACACATCCTAATGTATGCTAATGTGATTTATTTCACCTTGTGTATTTTATGTGAGATTATCATAAAGGAGTGATTAAAGAAAAGCACAATTAAAGACTCAAAGTATGGTGTTTGAGAAAGTTGTTTAACAAAGGTTTGTTTTGCAAGCATCACAAAAGTGTTAGACATTTTAACACTTAGGAAATTCTTTGTTAGCTCACTTGTAAGCAAGAGTTGAGTGAGACTCACTCAAGAGTTTCTCGTGTTTATCTCTTGACGGTTAAAGAACCGAAACACCTTATATCTCCTACTAGTACTAATAACGAAATTCCTTGTTGCATAGAATCTAATCTTAGTTATTACTAATAGCAGGTAAACACTTAAGAGTATTACAAATAACACATATTCCAACACATAATATTAGAAACAAGAGACAATCAAAGTCGAGTTGAAGTAATGCGTACCTTTTAAATTGCATAGAGATGCTATCAAGAGGATAAACACTACACGTAAAATCTTGGTTTGACGACACGCTTTGAAACTCAATAACTCATGTATCCAAGAAGGTTAGATAATCATATAAAGGCATAGAGAATGATAGTCTTAATCCTTTTATCATGAGTTTCTATTAGAGATTGAATTATCTCTAAATCTCTCTTCTAGGTTTGACAAATTTTACATGCTTAGTTTTATTAGTTGATGATGTTTATGAGTTAAATCCTAACCCGGTTTTATCTTTAAACAACCTTTGACTCCTCAACAATCTTTCAAGAGATTTTGAGCTTTCATCAAATTTAACTAATAATTTTTCCTTTCTCATTTTGCATTTTAATCTCATGTTTGTAATCTAGACATAATTTACATTCTAGATCAATTTCAACATTACTCTCAATTCTAGACATTTTATCTTCTAATAAGATTTCCTTTTCAAAGATATTCTTAAGAGATTTTGAAGACTCATTCTTGAAGATAGTTTTTAGGTCCATGTTGCATAAACGTTTAGACTCATTTTCTAGTTTAGAAAACTCTAGGATAAATTAATCAAAGCAAAAGTGTTTGGTTTTAAAGTGTAACTTGCTTGATGTTTTATCTAGTTTAGAATCACAAACCGGATGATTGACTTCATCTTCATCCGTGTTATTCCATGAATCGCAAGCAAGACTCCTACGAGCTTGACACGAGTAATCACCGGATCATTGTCTTCGTCAACATCCATTTCATTCCAAGAAACGCAAGCAGGTTCATCAAAACACACGTACTCATCTTCACTTGTACCTTCATTTAAAACATTTAAACTAGTAGCACATGTATTAACCTCTACTAAGTGTCTATCAATTAGTTTTTCTAAAACTTCTAATTCATATGTAAGATCAAATTGATCATCTTTGACTTGACATATTCCTTGATGAGAGTTTACCATATTTTTCCAAACATCATTAGCCTTTTGACAAAAATACATTCTCTCATATTTGGTACTAAAGCTTTGTAAAGCATTGTTTTAGCTTTAGTATTTTTATCAAGTTTAAGATAGTTATCTTGGTTTTCAAAAACTTGTTTTCTTTGGTTTGAAATTACCAAAAGAATTAATATGCCAAAGATCTTGATCAATTGATTTCACATAGTTTTCAAAATTACTTTTCCATTCAAGTAAGTTTTCTTTTTCAAATAGTGGTTGATTTTGAATAGGTTGCCCTTCTTTGAGATTTTCAAAATCCATGGATCGATCCAAGTTTTAAAATACATTCTATTTTAAAGATCTTGAGTAACGTAGCTCCTGATGCCAATTGTGGAAAACTAGAAGGGGGGGTTGAATAGTTTACCGCTTTTTGGATTCTTTTTAACTTGAATATCTTTAAAAACATTTACGTTTGCTTAAAGATATAAGTACAATGTTATATGTTTGATTCTTTGAAAAGCTTTTCATGTGAATAACAGTTCTAACTTTACTAGTTTCAAACTTTGAAAAGCTTTGCTTGTGATGATCCTAACTTTGCTAGTTTAGTTCTTTGAAAACCTTTACTTTTGTTTGAAGATATAAACACATCTTTACTTGTTTAGTTCTTTGTGAACCTTTATAAGTAACTAGCTATGTCAACTAAAGAACAACATGTAATAAGCAAAGATAAGGAAAGAAACGATCAAACCACAACACGATTGTTTATCGTGGTTCGGCTACAAGGACTCTTTTTCCTTGCCCTACATCCACGCCCCGAGTTTCCAACTCAAGAGTTATAAGCACTAATCAACAAGCTCCTTTCACCGGCGGAGAAAACCTTTACAACGTCGCTTACACTTTTACTGACACTAAGCTAGATGTCGAGTTCTTTTACACGGGTACAACCACTCCCATCGTCGCTTACACTTTTACCGACACTAAGCTAGATGTCGAGTTCTTTACCAAGGGTACAACCACTCCCGTTAGTTCTTTTACAAGGGTGCAACAACTCCCGACACACTACGTATTTTGAGGCCTAAAATACTAACCAATCACTTCTACATACATGACACAAATAAAGCATAAACTACCAAAGCTTATGCATGACCAAGCTACCAAGACTTGCAACTTTAGAGTTGAAGCTTGTAACTTCTTGAATGATCTTGTGAAGACCCTTGCTACATAAGAGAATCACACAAATCAAAATGTTACTAAGTTAGTTTAGAGAGTATGTGAAAATATGTCCTAAAGGGGTGACTCAAAACTAACAAATGGTTTGGTATTTATAGCAAACCATTCTGCAGGTCTGGCGGATCAGGCGGACCCCTCAGAAGGGTTCCGCCCGTGTATCCCCAGGGTACCGCCAGGCTTGCAGTTGGTTTTTGCAATAAATCTTCCAAACCAAACAAGGTCACATCACATTACTTCTACTCAAACACAAGACTTGCAAGAAAGCATAAGGTTAGTCAAACACTCTTTCTTACCATAAATGTATATGGACAAAGCTTACCCTAAATGTGATGTGACATTACTATTTTAAGAAATAAATGTGATGTGACAAGACACTTTCTAATTTAAGAAATAAAAACAATGTTTTGTTTAAAAGGAAATGTAAACCTTAGTTAAACAAGACTTAAACACTTAAAGTGATGATTTACTTATAGCTAAACTTCATACTTTGTCATTAACAAAGCTTAGCAAAGATCGTAAAATATAAATAACGTTTTTAGGCGCTATTTGTATTAACAATATATATATATATATATATATATATATATATATATATATATATATATATATATATATATATATATATATATATATATATATATTCTTTATGATGTGCTAAGTAGCTTGTCTTGCCTGAAAGACCCTCAGATCATGAGCCATTAGTCACCTGCGGGTGAGTACGAACTTAGTTTATAGGCCTATAGGACTGACCATCCCACCCGTAGTTGTCAAGGGCTTGACATGCGGGTGTACTATTTGTCGTTTTGCTAGGTATTGGCAAGTACTCAGCCTTGGGGGCACTTATTATTATGAAATTCCGCGGTTATTATTTATGTCAGTACAGCGTACTGTCGATTGGTTTGGTTAACATTTTGCGTGTCATGAGCTTAGTATCATCAACCATATGTATGCACAGGGATGCCTCTACATATTGGGTGTTATCTTGATTTCCCTGGTATTTGCATTGGTTGCTTATATCGTATGATTAAAACCCTTATGCTCAACTTTATTATTTTAAACCTATGGATTACACTCAACCTTTGTGTTGACTTTTAAGCATGTGTTTCTCAGGTACTACTACTAATTAATTTGTGGAGCTTTATGATTTTGGGCGTGGTGGAGTGGCTGGATGAACGAAGTTTTTCTGTCAAGGCAGCTTATCTATTTCTACTATCTTTATTTATCATGTCATTCGTAAAACCTTGGTGTGTTTTAAAATGTTTTCCGCTGCTAAACTTTGTATTTCTACTACTATACTTGGATTTCCGATGCTAAATTTTGTCATTTTCCGCTGCAATCCTTATTTTTATTCCGTTGCTATTTTGTTAAAGAGTCTATGTACTCTAAAATGGTTTGTAAAACGAATGATATGTTTTGAGGCACTTTTAAACGTCCCGTGTTGTGGTCGTTTGCTATAAAGATGCCTGGTTTCGATTCGCGTAGTGCCCCCAGCATGTCAGCTGCCGTATTTTGAGTTGGGGGTGCTACAGAATGGTATCAGAGCCATCATTTATAGAGAACGAGCTCGCACTCGACTATAAACTTTTTCCTGGAGTCAAAACATTTTGAGACAGAAAGCTGACAGCCTTCCATGCCACTTCACGCCCTGGTATTTCTTTTGAACTTTAATTATATATGTGTTTGATATTGAGATTGGGTTGGACTTTTTCCACTATCATTCTTTGGCTTATAAAATGGTTTTCCGCAAAAATTTGGCTAGTATTTTTATGCTTTTTTTTATACTCTTGTAGAGTATCATGTCTGTCCCAGTTCCCCGTGATCAGGTTCCGATCGCACCTGTTGTTGACCCATTGCCCTTGGGAGATGATGTTGATGTTGGGTTGGATGTTGATGTTGGTTTAGATGATGAGGGAGGTTTATAGGATGATGTTGATATTGAGGATGATGAAGAGGAGGAGATGGATGCCGATGATGATGATGATGATGATGAGGAGGATGATGAGGAGTTTATGGAGGAGGATCAGGATGTTCCTTCTACGCATGAGATTGGTGAGTCATCGATAGCAGTCTGTGTTACTCCGTCAGAGCTTAGAGCTGCTATGAGTCGTTTGAGGCAGGATATAGTGTAGTGTAAGACTAGTCATAAGAGTATCACTAGGTGTATGAGTGACATGCAGTTTGAGGTTGCAAGATTGAGGAGGGAAGTTCAAGATAATAGGAGAACCGCAGGAGAGATGTATATGGAGCTTCAGAGGCAAGAGGAGAGGTTGAGTTCGTTGGGACGGATGAGTGTTACGTTTCAGGAGCGTATAAATTCGCTAGATAGGAAGATGGTTGAGATGGTTGACAAGTTTACCATGAAGGAGGTGTTCTTGGACATTGATAGTCGACATTATCGTACTAGTATCAGCGAGTTATGGAGTGAGTTGCATGAGATTCAGAGACAGGCGTATGTAGAGAGGATGACCCGTCTTAGGTCCTATGATAGCATTGATGTGATGGCTATGTATGGTGGTCGCTTGGGAGATCAGTGATTGGATCATTTATAGTGTAGTATCTTAATGGTAGTTTACCTAGTATATGTAAACTGAATATTTCAGTTGGAAGATTTTATTTGAAACTTGTACTTGTTTTGCATATCTTGTAAGACCAATGTCAAGTATGAAATCTAATATGTATTATGGTGATGTACTATTATTGATATTGACCTATGCTATATTATGATTTTATTCATGTGATGATGTTTTATCCTGTGCGATGATTCTGACACATTAATCTAATACTTACAAGTGTTGTGCTTTGTATTGATTGATAGAATTATGCCTCCTAAGAAGATGACCCCTGCTGCGATTCAGCAGTTAATTGATGAGGGTGTTGCAGCAGCGCTTGCCAGGCAAGCAGGTGTACCTCAGAATGTTAGACCGGCTAGAGCTCAAGCGGTTCCTAACAACCATTTCTGCACTTTTAAGGAATTTATGGATTGTAAGCCAATTACCTTCAAGGGAACTGAAGGAGCTGTTGGATTGACTCAATGGTTTGAGAAAGTGGAATCGGTATTTCATAGGAGCAATTGTACTGAGAACAATAGGGTGAAGTATGCGACAGGCACATTGTTGGAGCATGCCTTGTCTTGGTGGAATGCTTATGTTCAGGAAAAGGGAATGGAGGATGCTTATAATACTTCCTGGGAAGATTTCAAGAAAGCTATGGTTAAGAAGTACTGTTCTCGTAGTGATTTGAGGAAGTTGGATACTGAGTTCTATTATTTGGCTATGAAGGGTTCTGATCTTGTTACTTATGTGCGACATTTCTAAGAGCTGAAGGTGTTTTGTGCTCATATGGTGCCCAATAATGAGAAGTTGCTAGAGAAGTTTATTGGTGGATTGCCTGTGAGTATTCAAGGAAATGTTACGTCGTACAATGCTGAGACTTTGGATGATACTATTAGCACGACTGAACGTCTTATGGATCAGGTGACTAAGCATGGTGCTGTTCAGAAGAGTAATCACTTTGACAACAAGAGAAAATGGGAGGATAACAGAAGGAACAACAATTATAACAACCCCAACAACCGCTACAACAACAATCAGTATCGTAACAACAATCACCATCACCAACAGAATAAGAGACAGGAGACTATTAACGCATTTGTGGCCGCACCAGCATAAGGAGGAGTCAATGCTGGACAGCAAGCTCCTTGTGGGAAGTGCCACCAGCATCATACTGGACCATGTGCTGTGAGATGTATGAAGTGTCAGAAGGTTGGTCATGTTGCGAGGTTTTGTAAGAGCAGGGTTGTGGCGACAGGAGCAGGTGCCCAGCCTGTGGTTACGTGTTACGGATGTGGAGAGCGTGGACACTATAGGCATCATTGCCCGAAGAATGCTGGACAAGGAAATGTAGGTGCTCGAGGAAGAGTGTATGTGATGGGAAATGGAGAGCCACAACAAGATCCTAATTTTGTCACTGGTACGTTTCTTCTCAACAACCTTCGTGTTAAAGTTTTGTTTGATTCGGGTGCCGATATGAGTTTTGTGTCTTCTAAGATTTTGCCGTTACTTCGACTTACCCCTACTTTATTAGATGTTAGCTATAGTATTGAGTTAGCTGATGGTAACCTAGTAGACACCCGTACCGTGATCTGTGGCTGTACCCTTAATCTTTTAGATCACCCGTTTAGTATCGATTTGATGCCTATCGAGCTCAGAAGCTTTGATGTGATAGTTGGAATGGATTGGATATCCAAGAATCGAGCGAGCATTGTTTGTGGAGAACGAGTTGTACATATCCCTCTCAAGGATGGGATTTTGATTATTCGAGGTGATAGGAGTGGAACTCGCCTGAATATCATATCATGTATCAAGACCATGAAATATCTTGCGAAAGGATGTCACGCATTCCTAGCACACGTGGCTAAGAAGGAGTCAGGAGAGAAGCGACTCGAGGATGTTCTTGTGGTGCGTGAGTTTCCTGAAGTATTTCCTGAAGATTTTCCGGGACTTCCGCCATCCCGACAAGTGGAGTTTCGTATCGACTTAGTTCCAGGATCTGCACCAGTTGCACGTGCACCGTATCGTTTAGCGCCATCTGAAATGGAGGATTTATCTAAGCAATTGCAAGAGCTGTTGGATAAAGGATTTATTCGACCGAGTTTCTCGCCCTGGGGAGCTCCAGTATTGTTTGTGAAGATTAAGGATGGATCGTTTAGGATGTGCATCGACTACCGAGGATTGAATAAGTTAACTGTGAAGAACCGCTACCCGTTACCAAGGATTGATGATTTGTTTGATCAGTTGCAAGGATCCAGTTACTACTCTAAGATTGATTTGAGATCTGGTTATCACCAACTCAGGGTTCGGGAAGAGGATATTCCCAAGACCGCGTTTAGAACCCGTTATGGTGATTATGAGTTTTATGTTATGCCTTTTGGTTTGACCAATGCGCCTGCAGTGTTCATGGACCTCATGAACCAAGTATGCAAGCCTTACCTAGATAAGTTCGTGATAGTCTTTATCGACGATATTTTGATCTACTCAAAGAGCGAGGAAGAGCACAAACAGCATTTGGCTACGATTCTTAAGTTGCTCAAGGATGAGCAGTTTTACGCTAAGTTCTCTAAGTGTGAGTTTTGGATTCGGAAGGTTCAATTTTTGGGTCATGTAATTGATAGAATGTATTTTAAAACTTGGACAGCGATTTAGACTTTTGTAAAGGACAGTTTTGTCTTATTAATCTAGCGTGTTGCTTCAGTCAGCGAGTTGAGAAATCTAGAGAGTTGCTTCATTCAGCAAGTTGAGAAACTAGCGATTTGACAATCCAGCGAGTTGAGAAACTAGTGTGTTACTATACCAGCGAGTTGAGAAACCAGCGAGTTGATTAACTAGCGAGTTGCTTCAATTAGCGAGTTGCTAAACCAGCGAGTTGCTTCAGAGATTTGACCTTTTTTCTTCCAAACTTCAAACGGCTATAACTTTTGAACCGTAACTCCGTTTTCAGCGAAATACCTGTCAAAACGACCGTAAGACAGAGAAGAAGGACACGTTGAATTAAGTTATTCATTCAACCCAAGTTTTGAAGCCTAAAAACACTCCAGGAAGAAGTTATTGAGGTTTTAAGGTTTTAGATCAAAATTTTCACCATAAAAACATGCATCAACTTACACTAAACACAACTCCTACTTCGTTGAAACGATCCAAGATCAACTTTATCATACACACCTTAATCAATGGCAACTCAGCAAGATATTCATGCAGCCGGTGCCGAAAACCGACCTCCCATGTTGTCAAAGGGTGGTTACTCACAATGGGCTAGTTGTATGATGCGCTATCTTAAGAGCAAACCAAATGGAAAACTTCTTATCACATCCATTATGGAAGGACCCTTCAAACCAAGACAAGTGCTAGACCCTGGTGATCCTAATGGAACCCCCCCAGTACAACCATACTATAGAGATCAGAATGAGACTGAGTACACTGCGGAAGACAGACAACAGATTGCAGCTGATGATCACGCATTTCACCTCGTCGTTCTTGGTCTACCTGAAACAACATATGCAACTGTTGATAGTGAAGGAAGTGCTCATGCAGTCTGGGAAAGAGTCAAGAGGTTAATGTATGGGACAGACATCGGGAAACAGGAAATGGAAACACAATTGCTCAAAGAACTTCGCAAGTTTACTTCAATTCCTGGTGAATCCATAGAGTCGTACTACCTCAGGTTCTGTAAGATCATGAATGATTTATCAAGACACAACCTCAGTCAGACAAACATTGCTAACAACACCAACTTTCTGAATGAGTTACAACCAGAATGGGGAAGATACGTCACTATTGTCTATCAGACAAAGAACTTGCATGAAGTTACTTATGATCAGTTGTACGACTTCTTAAAGCAGAATCAAGCTGAGGCTAATAAAGTAAGGGCTGAATTACTAGCTAAAAAGCATGATCCTCTAGCATTAATTGCTAATACACCAACACCTCTACCAGTGAACACACAACAACCATCATCATCTTCCACTCACAACTACATGAAACCATCATACATTCAACAACCAACACCTGTCTACCAACAACAATTCTACCCACCACAACAACATGTTATTCCACAACAACAATACCCACAATTCCAAGAACCAGAATTCACTGACAATGATGAAGCTACTGCAGCCTTGACACAAGCGTTTGCTTTTCTGACAAAGGCATTCCAAGGACGCTATTCTACACGAATTAACAACAACCAAAGGATTTCATCGAACAATCGCAACAAGCAGATTGCTCAGCCGAGTTTCAATATGGGCAACAGAGGCCAAATGGTTGGAGTTTATGGGAATCAGCAGGGATATGCTACTGGATTTAACATGGGTAATCAGAATATGCAGAATCAATTGGGTAAGTATGCAGGGAATCAGTTCGGTCAGTATGCAGGGAATCAGATGGGTCAGTTTGTTGGAAATCAGAGGGGTCAGAATGTTGGAAATTAGGCAATGGGTAATCAGAATAGGAATGTGGCAGCTCCAGTTGTTGGGAATTATGGAAATGTGAATCAGGGAAATCCGGTAAAGTGTTTCAACTATCAGGGTGTAGGTCATATGGCAAGGAACTGTCCTACTAAGCCGAACAAGAAAGATCCAGAGTATTTGCAGAAATCATTGTTGATGTTACAAAAAGATAAGGCAGGGTTTCAGTTGAAGGCAGAGGAAAATGATTTTATGGCTCTTATGGATGACATGGAAGAACGAGAGGATATCGATGCGAACTGCATCTTCATGACAAATCTTCAGGAAGCTAAGTATGACACGTATTCTGACACACTTCCTGTTTATGACACCAGTGCACCATCTGAGGTATCAAACTTTAACACATGTCACAATAATGATATATTTGATATGTCTCCTCATGAGGAACAACATTCTGAGAAGCTAGCACCCACTTATGATACATATCTGGATACGCCAAATAGTAGCAATACTCCTTCAGCAACTCCCGATGTGAAATATAATGGAGGCTTCGTTTCACAGCATGCTGAGAATGATG
Organism: Artemisia argyi; assembly: GCA_030686995.1. Taxonomy (NCBI): domain Eukaryota; kingdom Viridiplantae; phylum Streptophyta; class Magnoliopsida; order Asterales; family Asteraceae; genus Artemisia; species Artemisia argyi. The sequence goes on from CM060692.1 coordinate 49,078,695, forward strand.
AGGAAACACGTGCTTTATTTGAATCATTATTGAACAATTGTGGTATTGAAATTGAGAAAGTTAAAAAGGTCAATCGCGAAGTTAAGGCCGCGAATGAGAAATTGACCACTGAGCTTGAGAGATACAAGGAAAATTCAAAAAGTTTTCAAATTGATAAAAAACGCGAGTCAGAATTTGAAATTGGTTATAAGAAGTTACTTGTTAAAGATAGGGAATTGCAAAACAAATTTGATACTCTTGAAATTAGTTCAGCAAAAACCATTAATTCTTTGAAACAAGAAATTTCTGATTTAACAAACCAACTTTCAAAACAACAATTAGCTTATACTAATCCTGAAAAAGAAAAGGATGAGTTGAAAAAGGACTTTGCAAAGAAAGAAGATAAACTTTTGGATGAAATCATAGAGTCAGAACACAAGATTGCAAAAGTAGAAAACTTAGTGGTTAAGTCGGGTCAGTCAAGTCAAACAATGAATATGATTGCTAATCAAACTACGCTGATTTACCATACGAAACATAAAATGGCTCTTGGTAACAAGACTCCTTGCAATCTCAAGAAAGCTCAGGAAGAACAGAATGTTTTGTATAATGGTAATGTGATTTACACCAAACATGATCCTCCTATTGTTCGTGATTATGTGGATACAATAGAACTTGTCGAAGAGAGCATTATTAAAATGAAACAAAAGAACTTGAAACAAATCGATTACAACAAACTGAACAAACTTTCAGGAGTTACTTTTGTTCCACAAAAAGAACCATCAGTGTTTTCTATAAAACGACCATTCTCAAAACTAGTTTCTAAACCAGTAGTTGCTTCTAAATCGCTTTCAAACATGGAACAGATGTCTTCAAACAACACTTTTAACATAAGTGCTGCAAGGGGATATCTTGACGATCTTAAAACTAGAGTTGGGTAACTTAAAACGACTTTAGAATCTAAAACGAGACTAAATGAGATCAATTGGAATTCCATGGTTCATTTACAGCTAAAAAAGATTCTTAATAGTGAATTTGCTCCTCAAATTAATAACATTCATGCTCGAGTAATTCATTTTGAACAAGCATTTTTGAAAGAAACAACTGACTTCGTCACGGATCACAAATCCCTGATAAAGAAGGCTAATGAATCTTTTGAGCAAATCACTGTTTTGGAAAACTTAAATGATTCTCTCTTCAAAGCTGTTTTGTCTACTGATATAATGTCCATCATCTTACAAACATATTCTGTTCATGACGATGAAAGACTGAGAGCTGAGACCTCCAAAATTGTTTCAAAATATGAAAATGCTCTTATAAAGATTGTAAAAGAAAATGTGTCATATTTTAAACAACTTGATCGGAAAAAAGAAGAATGCAAGTATGACAAAATGTCGTATGAGCGTGCCTTAAAGAACATGAAAGAGCAAAATGATCATTTGAGGGCTCAGCTTGAAAGTTAAAAAGGGAAGGGTGAGGAAACTAAGTTTGCAAAACCATCGACCTCGGAGGAACCAAATGTTTCAAACACGGTTAAAAAACCAAAAATGTCAATTTCACGGTTTGCTCCAAAAGTCGATGAGAAAAAGGATTTGACAAAACCAGTCACTCCAACACCCTTGCCCAAGCAAAGTGAAAATGAAAAGATTGTTGATAAAGGAAAAGCGGTTGTCGAAACACCAAAAGTGATAACACCTGGCCTTTTTAGGATTAGTCCCACTAGTGCGTCTGCCTCTACATCTAAGACAAATGACAAGTGCAAAAAGGATAATTCTAAAGAGTCTAGTGATGCTAAAAAGGACAACAATATGAATCCTAACGCGTGTGCCTCACCTTCTACAGGATTAGAAAACACCTCTAGGAGCAGCAGACTAAAGCCTAAGAGCAATACAAGGAACAATAGGGTCTCGCCTGCCTCTAAGAGTACTTGCAAGAATAAAGTGGAAGAAGTAGAAGAACATCCTAGGAATTTATCGCTTTGTAATAAGAGACATATTTCATCTGAATGTAATGTCAAAAGTACTATTTCTAATGCATGTAATGACTCTGCTTGTTTAATATGCAAGAACTGTTTAATTAATGATGTTCATGATGAATGTGTTTCTAAGAATGTGAATGTTACGCCTGAACAGAAGAATGTTCCAAAAGGAACTAGTGCTAGATCTAGATCTATAGAAAGATTAGTTGCGCACTTTAGGTCTACCACTAGTAGTCGAATGCCTAGGAACTACCTTAAGTATTGTGTATGGAAACCAACGGGTAGAGAATTCATTCTCCAGGATGGAAAATTGAACGTTGTTCAAATTGAACAAGTAGAAACCTTCTATGAGTGTGATATGGATTTTCCCCCTAACACAATGGAACCAAATTCAAAACAGTTTCCAAATACAAAATCTTCTGTTCTTCGCAGGTTATCAAAATATGTCTTTGGATCGTCGACTTAGGTTGCTCCAAGCACATGATCGGGAACTTAAAGCTGCTGATCAATTTTGTTTGGAAATTCATGGGAACTGTACGCTTTGGAAATGATCATGTAGCAGCTATTATGGGTTTTGTAGACCTTCAGTTTGGGAACTTTTTGATCACTCGAGTTTACTACGTCGAAGGGTTGGGACACAATTTGTTTTCAGTTGGGCAGTTTTGTGATGCAGATTTAGAAGTTGCATTCAGGAAAAACACGGTTTTTATTAGAAATTTGGTTGGTGATGATCTCTTAACTGGTAATCGTGGTACAAACTTGTATGCTATCGACATCAACCAAATGGCTTCTACATCACCAATTTGTCTTATGACAAGGGCAACCGAAACTAAGTCCTGGCTGTGGCATAGAAGATTATCCCATCTCAATTTCGACACGATTAACAAATTAGCCAAAGAAAACATTGTCACCGGTCTTCCTAAGTTCAAATACACCAAGGATCACCTATGTCCATCATGCGAACAAGGAAAAAGTAAAAGAGCATCATATAAACCTAAAACCATACCTAGTTCGGAAGCAAGGTTACATATGTTGCACATGGACTTATGTGGCCCAATGAGAGTTGAAAGCATTAATGGGAAGAGGTATATTCTTGTTATCGTTGATGATTATTCAAGATACACATGGGTAAAGTTTTTGAGATCAAAAGACGAAGCACCAGGCATCATCATCACCTTTCTGAAGCGAATTCAAGTGTTACTTCAAGCTCCAGTAAGGATTGTAAGAACAGATAATGGTACAGATTCACAAACCAGGAGTTAAGAACGTACCTTGAAGATGTTGGAATTACACATCAAACATCAGTTGTTAGAACTCCACAGCAGAATGGGGTAGTTGAAAGAAGAAATCGAACTCTTGTAGAAGCTGCTCGCACAATGCTGATTTATTCTAGTGCTCCACGATTCTTATGGGCTGATGCTGTTGCCACTGCTTGTTTCACTCAGAACCGATCCCTAATCCATCCAAGATTCAATAAAACCCCATATGAGCTAGTGAACAACCAGAAACCAGATATCTCTTACCTTCATGTATTTGGCGCTTTGTGCTATCCGATGAACGACAGAGAAGATCTAGGAAAGTTGAAAGCTAAGAGTGATATTGGAATCTTCATTGGATATTCTGAAAACTCAAGGGCATTCAGGGTGTATAATAGAAGAACAAAAAGGATAATGGAGACAATGAATGTGAAGTTTGACGAGATTTCACAAATGGCTTCTGAGAGACTCGCTCTAGAACCCGCGCTTAATCCAATGGCTTCTAATCAAAATGGATTAGGACCCGCACCAAACCCGCAGACTTCTGGACACATCAGTTCAGGACTCGTGCCTCAAGGAGCTCATTCAACAAACACGGACAAACCTACAGAACAAGAACTGGAAAATTTCTTCGAGTTAATGTTTGATGAATACAATGGTGGAACTTCGACAAATGCATCTCCACAACATTCCGCTGCACCCGCTCAAAACCATCAACCACCACCACCACAAGATGCATCTACAACAATCGAAGTTGAAGCACCAACTACCTCAACGTCATCTACATCTACTCTAGTAACTCCAGTTATTGAAACTGTTCTACCAAGAGTTGATGAGCAAAACCAAAACTCAAATTTTCAAGAAAAACCAACAAATAATTCAAACGATGTTGCGTTAGAAGAAGAAGAAGTATTTGAAAACCCATTTGCAACAGACTCTGCTGAATCTTCTTCATGGTTACAAGAACCGTCTAACACACATACGTTATACCCAAGGTACCCTTCTACACTCAAATGGACAAAAGACCATCCAATCGAACATGTTATTGGTGAACCTTCAAAGCCAGTTCAGACGAGGAGATAACTTACCACCGATCTCGAATTGTGCATTTACATTTGCTCAATCAGCCTCAAAGAACCAAAGAACATTCAGGAAGTAATGGTAGAAAACCCATGGATAGAAGCAATGCAGGAGGAAATTCTTCAATACCAGTTACATGATAGTTGGGAACTTGTTGAATGACCACTTGATATACGTGTTCTTGATCTCAAGTGGTTGTGGAAGAACAAACTGGATGAGGAAATGACTATAATTCGTAACAAAGCTCGTCTCGTGGCAAAAGGATATCCACAAGAAGAAGGGATAGATTTCAAAGAATCATTCGCGCCTGTAGCTAGACTTGAAGCAGTCCGGATTTTCTTAGCCTATGCCGCTCACAAAAACATCACAGTCTATCAGATGGACATTTAGACAGCTTTCTTGAATGGAACTCTGAAAGAAGAAGTGTTTGTGAGTCAGCCAGAGGGATTCATCAACAAAGATCCTCCAGACTACGTCTACAAGCTTAAGAAAGCCATTTATGGTTTAAAACAAGCTCCACGAGCGTGGTATGACGAACTATCATCTTTCTTGCTAAAAAGCAATTTCACCAAAGCAACGGTTGATGACACCTTGTATATCAAAAAATTCAAAGATGACATTTTGATTGTTCAAATTTATGTGGACGACATAATTTTTGGATCAACCAATCCCAACCATTCAAAACATTTTGAAAATCTCATGAAAAGCAAATTTGAAATGTCCATGATGGGGGAACTAAAATTCTTTCTTGGTTTACAAATACATCAATCCCCTCGTGGTATTTTTATCAATCAAGCTAAATATACAATAAAGATTTTGAAAAAACATGGAATGGATAACTGTGATTCTGTTGGTACACCAATGGTCACTTCACCAAAAATAGGTGATGATTTGTATGGGAAACCCATCGATCTGAAGAAATATCAGAGCATGATCGGCTCTCTCATGTACCTAACTGCTAGTCGACCCGATATTCAATTTGCTGTTTGTTTGTTAGCACGGTTTCAGGCAAAGCCTACCGAACTTCACCTCAAAGAGGTTAAATGGATCTTTTGGTAGCTACGAAGCACCATTAACATGGGACTTTGGTATCTGAAGGATTCGGGGTTTAATATAACAGCATTTTCAGATGCAGACCATGCTGATGATCAAGTTACAGCAAAGAGTACATCAGGTGGAGCACAATTTTTGGGTGAAAAGCTACTAAGTTGGTCGTCAAAGAAACAAGATTGTACTGCACTATCAACCGCCGAAGCCGAGTATTTTTCTCTATCTGCGTGTTGTGCCCAAGTTCTTTGGATGCGGACACAGCTCACAGATTATGGCTTTACTTTTGACAGAATACCTATGTATTATGACTCAAAAAGTGCCATAGCCATCTCGTGCAATTCCGTACATCACTCAAAGACGAAGCATATCAAAGTACACTACCATTTCATCAAAGAGCACGTAGAAGAGGGTACTGTTGAATTATTGTTCGTTAAGACTGATTACCAACTCGCCGATCTACTTACTAAAGCCCTTCCAAAAGAACGGTTTGATTATTTAGTTCGACGAATTGGCATGCGAAGCCTAATCCCTGAGGAGTTAGAACATCTTCTCGAATCTTCTTGAAAAATGTTTTCAAAATCGCTTCGCTGTAAATACTTTTGAAAAAACAAAATACAAAATTTGAAAAACCAACAAAAACAAAATACAAAAATATAAAATCAAAAAATCCAAAAATATTCTTCTCACGACATGTCTCTCGTATAAATCAATATTCTGTACGTGTCTAGAAATGTCTTTCAACAATGATACGGACATGCACAGATGCTTGAACGGGAGTTCTTTAATGTTTTTCTAAAACATGTCGTTTCTCAAAAGTTTTTTCACTACGGCTTTTGTATACTTCAGTACGAAACCCGGAATTCAATGATGACTTCTGATTATTTCTAATCAAGGAATCAAAAAGTTCGAGTCTAAACAAACGAAAAAGACTTCAAACAAAAACTCATTTTCAAACAGAATTCTTGAGCACTTTTTCAAGATTGTTCAAAAGATTTCTCAAAATCTCTCAAAATTAGCGCTCAAGATAACTCCCTCCAAACCCTTAATTGATTTTAAAATGAGCTATCATTAAGGGGGAGTACAAAAACAAAAATGTTCCGAATTCATGCAAAATGAAATCTGTCTTTCTCTCCAAAAAGCTTTCTTAATTAGTTGATATAAAAATATCACGATATGCTATTTTTGAGGGGGAGAAGACATGAATAAAATGTGATAAAAAAAACGTTTAAAGATTGTGGCTGAATCTCAAAAGAACTCGACTCAGATATTACCCTCGAATTGACGAAACTTAAATGTCTGAAATCGAAATGACTTGTCCTAGACGGGTAATAATTTCAAGCTAGTCTAACTAGTGATGTAAGCGTGTCTTGAATAGGACTTGTCTAAGTAGAATGTACTGCATCAAGAGACTTTCTTTGGACTTGACCAGGACGGGTAATAATTTCAAGCTAGTCTAACTAGTGATGTAAGCGTGTCTCGAATCGGTCATGTTCACTGAAAGTGGATCAATTCAAAAAGTGCAAACTCCTCATGCATGTGCAAATTTCTTAAAAATCCATGAGCACATGTGGAGGGGGAGTCCTTCAAAAGTTGCAAAACCCTCAAAGTGGTAACGTCAATGTGTTTTATTATCATAAACACTTTGAGAGATTTTCAAATGAAAGGTTTTATGGCATGTGATCAATAAATCTAGGATAATCATGGAGTTATAAGGTGATTAGGGTTAGGTTTATGTCCAATGATCCACCAGAGCCAGAGGGATCTACCCAAGGATAATTCCAATAGATTAGAATTAGAAGTCCTTAGGTATGAGTGAAAAAAGGAGTAAATGAGAAAGGAGAAAGAAGGGGTTGAAGAATTAAAAAGAAAAGTTATGAAAAAGGGTGAAAAGAAATAGCCCTCCATATGTTCAACCTTAGGGCAGAGACCGGGTTCAATTCGTATGCTGCTGGTTGTTGCTAAGGTGACATCTGTATTGAAGATAAAGACGTCATGGACCCAGTGATGCACTGCACTTAACCTTCTAGCCACTCGAGTATCTCTCAAAAGGTAATTGTTTCATTCTCACGGGGAACCGGTGTAATCTATCGACCTGTCTCTTAGAGATGGTTGATATTGAAGCAGGAGACCTCTCCCTAATCTCCGTATAGGAAACCTAATGTGCACTTATCGAGTCTAGAGCCCCGAGATTCATCAAAAGATCTCATAGGAACACATGATATTTCTACACTGGTTGTTCAACCTTAAGGACACCAGATGTAAACTCAAGAGTCCTACGTAGATCTTAGCAATCTACTAGAACATTTATGAGAGAATTCACACAAGTGATTCTCAATGATTGAATGGAAATTCCTGCCAGGGTCAACATCAAACAGCCCTGATAGCAGGTCACTTCGGTAATTCTTTATGGGTTACGCTTAGTGTTCGCGGTGGTTCCAAAACGGTCTACAGTCGTGGAGTGATCCCCAGCGACTCACCCATTCATTGATCTACTTAGTAGGTCTCGTAAGCTCTCTCGGGAGTATCCGAAAAGGGAATGGCCTTGGTAAGGGTTAGAAGAAGTCTTCACACTATGCTGTTGACGATCTCTAATTCCTTATTTGTAAGTACCGGTTGATTTATTGCTAACTGTTTACCTGCAGCTATACATCATCTCCATGGCGATGGATTCCACATGCTCATACATGCATCTCGATGTCAAAGGAAAGTTCTCACAAAGATCAAAGCAAAGAAATGTTCAAAGAAAGATTCTACGCAATATGAAAGAATCTACAGAAGTAAAGTGACAAAGATCTGTGTGAAAGAACGGGAACAACAAATGCATGTATCACAAAGACTAAAGATGTATGAGCATGTTGGAATGGTGGATAATCACCACAGACGTTGAAGTGACGAAAGGCAGACAACTTCATAACATGATCACCACAAAGAACAAAGAACGAAGAAAAGTCATTTATCAAAGATCACAAAGCATGAAGGAACAAAGACTAAAGATTATTCTACAACGACACACAAAGTTCAAGACAAAGAACACAGAAGACCTAATCACGTGGAGCATCACTCGAATGACCACCCCTTAGGGGGAGATTGTTAGCATTTAAGAATTATAGAAAAGTGATGGTCATTCTCATATTTGTAATATAGTGTGTCGTGTGTTAGAAATAGTTATAAGTTAAGACGATTGGGCGTTGGGCTAGTTAATCTAATATGTTATAAGTTATATTAAAAAAGCCTTGTAATATTCATTTAAACAAAGTCCAAGCCTAAGTCCAATGTAAGCCCATCTAGTCCATAGATGGAAGTATAAAAGCCTCAACATACCTCATTTGTGTGGGTACTTGAGTGTGTGTATGTGTGTTTTTCTCTAGTTTAATACAAGCCTCCTTTCATCTTATTCTCTTATATACATTCGACATACATATATATATCTTAAGTCACCATACAAGCTTATATAACATGATAGAGTTGATATATTAGGTCCTAACAATAAAGTCTGATTCTTTGTGCCCATGATTCATAGTCAGTCCTATCGAGCATAGGAGGTCGAGTATCGTACCCTGCAGCTTGAGTGTCATCAGAAATAGTTGCCATGACAAAGTCTTCAAACGGGATTTTACAGCTCTTGTGACTTAAACTGAGAAATCGATTCTTTCTCGGGATTTTACTAAAGTCAATAAAAGAAATCGGAAGATGTACTCAGCGAGTTAGACTTAGAGAGAGATATCGGATGGGTCACAATTTGCACTAAGTGTCAAGTCGCGACAAGTCGAGTTACAATATATCCGATTGAAATTAGTCAAGTCGTAAGAATTAACTCACAACATCAGATTAATTGAAACGACTTAAGTTACAACAATTCACCAAATACAAATGATTAACCAATCACAAAAACCTCACCACTTAGTTAATCGCTAAACACCCCGAAATAACTGAAGTTAATCGCTGAAAAGTAGAGGTAATCGCTAGCTTGAGGTAAACACTAGTTGGAGCAAACTGCTATCTTCAGGTAATCGCTATCTGAGGTAATCGCTGAGAGAAGTTAAACGCTAGAACTGGTAAGGTAAACGCTAGATGGAGCAAAACGCTATCTTCAGGTAAATGATATCTGGAATTAATCGCTATCAGAGTAGCAAACCGCTAGATGAGGTAATCGCTAAGATTGACAAATCGCTGAACTGAGTTAAACACAGAAACTAACCGCTAACACTAACCGCCGATCTAATCGCTAACCACAATAGTCCAAACCCGTCGCTATCTAGCGCTTTGTCTGTATATCCCAACGTAGTAATCGCTAACGAGCTAAACGCTAAATTATGGAGCTAACCGCTACTAAGAAAACCACCACAGAATAGGTAACCGCTACCAAGAACTCGACCCAAAATCAATCACAACTTCAAACCAACGTATGATATAGCTTATCCAATTGAAAAACTAAGTAGTTCTGACACCACTAATCACAAAAGTACACCCCTAACACATAACATAACACTAGAAAGATCAAACCAAGATGTTTTCAAAGAAAAACTCTTCTAACTAATAAAAACCACAAAAACAACACCAAATCCGAGTTTTCCAGGCCCTAAGATGAAACCATGGCTCTTGATACCAATTGTAGGATACACACTAAGTCACAAACATGATGAACATGGTGGTTAAGTGGTGTTGGAATTAGAAGAGGAAGAAGAGAATGGGAACGTTTAGAGAGAATCAGAGAAAAAGGGAATATTAGATTAGTTGCAAATGAAAGGTCCAACCCTCTCCCTTGGTAGGAGAGGGGTATTTATAGTTACAAATAAAACGCCCACTCCCGGGCTGTGGATCAGGTATACAGTGGGTAAAGACCCGTCCTTCTTCCACCATGTTACTTAAACTAATACTAACTAAATAATAAACTAACTACGAGCTATCTTAATGCTATTACATCATTTAGGTGACCGAGTCTTCCATAGGAATATTTGTATTCCTAACAATAACAGTCAAGGTATGTTCTTCTCTTCCATTTTTTTTATTTTCTATTTTTTGGAATTTGTGTTTGATCTCATTTTTCTTTTCTTACATGCAGAGGTAGACGCTTTGGCACTGTTTAAGTTGGATGAACCTTCTAAGGTAGGTGTTGAGAGTATCCCTCACTGTGACGGGGAACCCAAAGTTTTAGATGTTGCTATTAAGAGACTGGTTCTGCTTCACCCGATTGCCCTTGCTGTTCCCGAGAGTTAGATGTCGGATGACATTGATGTAATGTTTGGTGATGAGGATGGAGCTGGACCAAGTGTTCCGGCTATTGATGGAGGTGATACGGAGCCCAGTAATTCTAACGCTGGTTCTGATCTGGATGGACACGTTGTCGGGGTTGTCAATTTGGTGGGTAATGTTGCCAGTACCAATGGGAAAAGGAAGATATCTGGTACTTCTTTGAATATTGGCGAATCGTCCTGCCCTATTAAGAAATCGAGGGGTAATTATAAGGTTGTTCCTGGTTCAACTGTTGCTGGTAAGTCTTTGACCGGTATTCAAAGTCTCTTGAATAGAAGTATGTTGAATTGTGAATGTGGGGTTGACCCTTTACCAACTGTGCCTTTTGTTTCTTCCTCCGTGTTAGATACGCCGGAGCGTGAGGTAGATGTTGGAGCAAAAGTCACTTTTGGGGCCCCATTGCGCCCTACAAGTTTGGTTGAAAGGTTTATCATTTCCTTAGACTCTTCATCTCATTCCAGTGCTTTTGACACTAAGGTTGATTCTTTTTCTAGATCTCCGGCTCCGTTGTCCATTCCATCTTCTACTTCCGGAGGAAAGAAGAAAAAGTTTTTTGCCAATCCTTTTGGTCGGATCCGCATTGCAGAGGACGTGGATCCGTGTCGTCTATTGGAGACTTATGTTTCGGGATGGAGTGTGACTTATTGGTCTCGTCTTAATAAAGCTTTTAAGTTTTGCGAAATGCTTGATGGCTTTTCTCCCCAAAGTATTTGCAGAGATTCGCAATATGGGATGTAACCAGTTTTTCTCTGAGTTTAATGTTAATGCTGCCCGCCAAACCATTTTTAATGCTGAGTTACGGATGCGGGTGGAGTCTCTTGTCCTTGAAAACAGGTAGCTTTCTGCCGTGTGCGACCAACAAGATGCTTTGCTAAAAGCGAAGGATGGGGAGATTGAGAGGTTGAAGGCTGAGGTGTCTTTGTCGAAAGATGCGGGACTTCCGCGTCTTCGTTCATTGTTGAAGACCACTGAAGGTGCTCGTGCGACTGAAGTTTCATCGATAAAGGAACAGGTTTCAAAGCTTGAAATGGAGTGTGGCTCTTTGAGTACGCAATTGAAGGAACTTAGTTCTTCTTTGGGTAAGCAATCCTCTTTTCTTGAAGAGGAGCGCAATTCCACATGTGCGAAGTTGTCGGAGCTTCAGTTGCTTCTGGTTGATAAAGATATTAAAATTGCCGCCCTCAACACTTCTGTTACTTATTCTGGGTGTGATAGTGAAAACCTTGTTTGTTAGGTATATTGTTTTGCATTCCTTTGCGTGCTTCTTCTGTTTCCCTTCCCTTCCATTATCCTGATATTCGTTCTGTATTATTTTAGCTGCAAGTGTTAGAGGCTGCGTTAAAGGTCCTGGAGGGGAAGTTTGAGAAGGCTCAGGATTCACAATTGCAGAACATTACTGACAAGGTGGCCGTATTAGAGTCCTATCTTGCGGAAGCGGTTATTAGCTTCAATGAGGAATTTCATCCTCATTTGCTTATTGTCGTAGCTGGCCGCAGGTGGTTATTGTCCCGTGGCTTAAAGCCTTTTCTGGTAAAGTGTCTGAATTCCTCTGAGTACCTTGAGGCTTTGAAGACAGTTTTACATTTTGCTTTCGTGAATGGAGCGCAGAAAGGCTTGGCCACTGGTATTACTCATGGCAAGTCGGGTAGAGAGCTTACGGATGTCGCTTCTCATAGACCTTCCATGGAGGCGGACTATGATTCTGCTTTGGCTACATTCCGGGGTCTTGAGTTCTCTTTCTTGGATAGCTTGGTATCACACAGGGATTCTTCTATTGAGAGTATCATGACCCTTCTTCATCTCGATGAGGAGCTTGCTGAGAAGCCTGACATGGCTGAGTTGCAACCAGATATGGGACAACTTAGCATTCCCTTCCGCGGGGCAGGGGATGATTTAGTAGTTAGCGAGACTCCCCTATCTTTAGCTCTAGATGTTGCTCGTGAAAGAGTTAAGAGTGTTAAAGATGCCATACCTGTCGGGCAACCCATTGTCAGTAATGTTTTTACTTCCTTGGCAAAGCCTTTTTCTGCTGAGCTTCTGCTGGATATGGATACTCTTCCTTAGGATGAGCCAAATGCTATTGCGACTACTTTAACCTTTCCTTCTTCCGATGCTTCTGACAAACCCCTTTCGGTATAGGATTATAATGTTCCAGATGATGATGGTTTTTCCTCGTTAGTAGGCAGTTTTGAGGGAGAAGGTAGTAAGCCCTTGCCGGCGCATGGTAGTGCGAAGTAGCTTACCTTATGCCATGACCATGTGTGGTCTTTTTGAGCGGCTTCATATGTATTTGAACATAGTCTATGTTTTGTTGACAATTAGTCTTTCTTGCCTTAGTTGTTTAAACTTTTCTTTTTGGCAATGCATATAAGACCTCTCGCCTTAGCATTTTTTGTTTACGTTCCTGCTTATATCATGAGTGTACATGGCTTAGCTTGTATGAACGTTTTCATTGTTTGCGCTAAGGTTACGTCTAACCTTTGTGCGGCTTTTGTACACTTGTTAGTTGTGCTAGCTAGTATTAAAGAATGTACAAATACGTAATTTATTTTTAGTCTTAAATTGAATACTTGCGGGTTATTCTCCCGGTACTGGGCTTGCAATACCTCTTACATACTTTTAAGTTGATTGGTGGGTGACTCGACCTTTTGTTATACGGAATAACTTGTTTGGATCATGCCCTTTGTGTGCGCGTCTTACTCATGTTTGTGTGTTATTTTATTAGTAGAGAAAGAGAAACTTAAAAAGTTTAAGCTTAGCGGAGGTAGCTAATCTCCGCTTTCTTTTTATTAAAAATATTCGTAAATAATACAAATAAAGAATTACAAGTACAAATGTCTACATCTATAGTCCGTCAGAGCAGAGCTTTTATTTCCTTATGACTGTAATACTTTGTGTATTTTTCCATTCGTTCCATGTTTGCGGAAACTGGTTTCCGACTTTATTTTTTTCGCTTCATGTGCCTTTGTAGAGTACTTCCGCTTCATATCCTTTTGGTCTTCAGAATATTTGACTGCGTGCTGATGCTTTTATGCGCTTTGCACTTTGCGGAAGTTGATCTTTTTCTCAGACTTGTAATTTAGATCTTTTTGTCACTTGTTGTTTCGACCTTTTGATGCCTAGTAAGGACACCGGGTAGTATTTGGTGACCCTAATCAACAAGCTGGTCAAGCTGAAGTTCTTGCAGCTGCGAGCTTGTTGCTTGTGGATCCGCGATAGGCAGCAATAAAGTCGGAGTCCTCATCCTCATCCTTTGTTGTTTGGCGTTGTGGCGAGGATTTTGATAATCGGGGACATATTTAAGAAACGAATTGCCCCTGATTTTTTGTTTGCGTCCCTCCTTGCCAATGCATGCTCTTACCCATTTTGTCTTCCCCTTCCGTGCCCTTATGGTCTTCCTCCTCCTCCATGCGGTTGTTGTTTCTGCCAACCATTAAACATTCATGTTTTTTGCCACATTGATGGTCAACGAGAACCTTGATGGTCACTGGGTTTTTGACATCCATGCATTCTTCTAGAGCAAGAATCTCGGATCTGAACCGTGTGGGCCAGGTAGGCTTTTCGTTGGTCCTGACCGGTAGCTTTAGGAATGTATGTATTGGTAGGATAGAGAATGGACGTTTTGAGTTCTGTTTCTGCACAAGTACGGTTTGAAATCCACCGTCTTGGTCAAAAGAACGCTCAAGGGTGTAGCGGAGGGGTTTTTACACTGGTGGGTCTTATAGAGTATTATGCTTTTTGGTTATTAGTCGTCGTTTAAGAGCGACTAATTTTTATTAGTTGTCTTTTAAGAACATTCCCATTTCACAGGGTTAGGGATGAGCACGGTACCGGTCCCGTACCGATCCTGTATCGAATTAGTGGTACCGATTTTTTCCCGAGCATAAATTAGTGGTACCAGTACCGTACCAAACGGGATTCGGATACCGGTACTAGTACCTGAAAATCGGGTTTTCCCGTTTTTTTTTGGGAATTTCCCGATTTGGTACCGGTCCCGTACCGAATTAATGGTCACGATTTTTTTCATCTTATTTCTTAGCCACAGTACCGTACCGTATATCGAGATCGGTACTATTTCGGTACGGTACCGGTACGGTTCCGGTTTGGTTCCGGGATTCGAGTCGAAATGCTCATCCCTACACATTGTAGTCTTTTTATACTGCTTGCGAGGTTCCATTCTTGTAGGTACGTAATTTGGGCTTACCTTTGGGGGAGGTAGGAGTGGTGAACAATAGTATCACTTTGGTGGCCTTTTATAGTGGGGGATTTGCTGTTGTGTCACATGTAGGTTGTGACGTATCCTAACCTTCTAGCTTCTAGGCACGTGCTTAGGCCTTTGGTATGTGCTTATTCGCATACCTTTTATTTACCAAATTAAGACCAAAAAGACCAAAAACTAACCAAATATGCCAAATATATCGTGTTTTTGTGTTTTTGATTGAGCAGGTATGGATATGTGAGAAATGGACAAAACCAAGCCAAAAATGACAAAAAAACGGGCACGAGAATGGAAAGAGAGTATAAAGCCAATGCCGGGGAAGGATTTCTACAAAGTGGATCAAGTACGAGCTCAAAGTGACAAAATAACACTTGAAGAATCATAACTTGTCAAGAATGGCCCTTGGATTAACTTTATAAAGATTGGTGGATTTGGTCCTTGAACTTTCAGAATTTACAAAATTAATCCCTTCACTTTATTTTTACTAATCCTAAACTTTAACTATCCTAAAACTTTTTAACCAAATCCAATCCATAACAAAACCCAAAATAATGCCCAACCCAATCCATTTATCATAAACCCAACACTAAAACCAACATCACTAGCCCATTTTCTTTTATCTAAACCCGAGCCCAACAATGATCCTATATACTTAACCCGGTCCAAAATCCCAAGTCAAACCCACTATTATTTCAGGTCAAACAAGTAATAAAAAAACCCACCCCGCACTCTTTTTACCACCCTACAATCTTCATACCCCAAAAATTACCTTGAACCCTAATTTACCCGTACCATTTAATTCACCCAATCATTTGATACCTGAGCCTTCTAGAAAGTACTGACAAGGACAGAGAATGTCAGGGATTGCCAGAGTGTCAAAACGGAGCTTTTTCATTGGATGACACACATCATCAAGGCAATCCAAGGGTTGTGGATTAAAGTTCCACATGAGAAAGAGATCAAGGGTCATGATTAGGGATTCAAGATGCTTCTAAGCTCTCCCCAGCTGGCTATATATACCACTCCTCAGTCACACATTCAAATTCATTAGGACTAGTAGTAATTTAGTGTAGCTTAGGAGTAGAATAGGTGTTATTAGCTTAATATCTGTCATTTCTTTTTCTAGTATTGTAATTCGAATTTTTATTAATGCAATTTTAGTTTATGTTAATCTCTTGTAAAAATTCTCTTTCAAATTTTCAATAAAAGTTCCTTTATGTTTAAATATTTTACAAGCTCTCTTCACTGATCTCACAAACTCATATAGGCTTGTTTAAGCTTTTGTGAAATTATTAATTCCTAAAACTGTTTTAATCTTTCAATTTTCCAAAAAAGTCAATGAAAGTCAAACTGCTTTTCAGCTTATTCTAGTGCTTATTTTTTTAGATAAATGCTTCTTAAATCTTTATTAACTTATGTGATCAAGTCCCTTTCCAAAACCTAGCTTAAATCAGCCTTCCTTTTATAAAATTGAAAACAGTTAGTAGATAAGAGGGTGTTTGGCATTAGCATATTCTTTTTTAGTTTAGGCCAAATTTCTTTTCTAAATCTAATTGATACAACTGTAGTTCAGTATATGTAGTGGCTTAGAAGTTTGTTTCAACATTTTCAGTTAGTCTCCATGCTTTTTGATTGATTTGCTAAATTTCATACATAGGAAATATTCAGATAAGCCTAGGACTCAGTTCTTAGATTTAAGGTGTTGTTAGTTATGTTATTGTTGCTCAAATTTTAGTGCATTTGTATGTTTCTGATTCTGGTTCTGTAGTTTTAGGTATTTAGCTTGTTTCAACCTGTTTTGACCCATTTCCATTGATGAGATCAAATAAGTACATTTTATTAGCATCATTTATCCTATTTAATTGACTTGTTTTATATTATTTTGTATGAGAATTGGTGCCCTTATGTTTACTTTAGTGATTCTCAGGTAAAAACAAGCAATAGGTGAAAGTTAATGATATTGGACGAATTATGGAGCTAAAAGATCAAGATTTGTAAAGTCTACTGAATTTCAAGAGATGCGCCGTATCTCTCTCAACAAATACGATGCAACTTCATACTTAGATGAATTCGAAGACCATTGCCTGACTTTGAAAAATGTGCCGCATCCAATTACAACATGCGCCGCATATGAAACTTTGGTCAATGAAGAATAATCAACTTGATCTACTCCAAAATAAGCCGCATCTCATTTACAACATGTGGCGTATCAGCTAAAGACTTCACCAGATACTATCCAAGTCGTTAAAGAACATGCGCCGCATAGAGAAAAAAGTTACGCCTCATCTAAAGGCAGTGAATGAATATTCCAGAATTTAATAATCTTGGACCCCATGCGAAGTTAAGTAGATGCGCCGCATCTATCATTAACATGTGCCGCATCGACCCCTCAGACAAAACCTATAAATACCCCAAGACAGATACGAGTTTTGTGTACAGAAAACCCTAAGGAGACGAATTCAGTCGAAGAAGCTTCACAAGACACGCCCCAAACAAAGATTTTAGAGCCGTAAGAAGGTCATGCATTGATAAGACGAAAAGTGTACCGCTTTTAGGGGGTCATTTAAGCCCAAATTCGAGATCATTTGATCAAATATTGCCCTAAATCATTCCTTTTGTCATTTTAGGTTCTTTGGAGAAGAAATCTGGAAAAGGAAGCATTTTGGACGTTTTTGGAGCGAAAAAGTGAAGAAAATGGCAAAGTCTCCAAATCAAACTGAAAACAGTGCTTGACGGCATTACGCTTTGGAGGTGACGGCGTCACATTATGGCAAAGAGGTGGATAAAAAGATATAATGAGACGCGCCAGAATGTTTTTGGACTTTAACACGTGACGGCGTCACCAAGGCCGTCACGTGTAATTTACTCTTGACGGCCATGAGAAGAATAATACATGACGGCGTCAAATCTGGATCTAGGCAATACGAGAGTTTCTTTGGCGACGAGTTGACGGCGTCAGGATTTACACGTGATGCCGTCAGACCCAAAAATCTATATTTAGTTTTCTATTTTTCATTTGTAAAAAAGGAGGAGAACTTTGGATAGTTTGGAGAAACCCTAGCACGAATTTTACCTTACTTTTAAGGGTTCCAAACCCTTGTTTCATCCATTTTTGATTGAAGATAAGTTTTCCAATAATCATTCAATATGTCTATGTGTTGTTTGATTCTATCTTATGCTTATCTTTACTATAACATGCTAGGCTAGGTTTTCTTTGTGTTTGCTTAGATGTAATGAAACTTAGTTATTGATTATTGGTTGGTTGTTTGTTTATAATTGTTGTGGATGATTGATATCGATGTTAGGCTTAAAAAAATTGGCGGACTTCCATTTGGTAACATGCTTGAACGTCTTAAGAAACATGAATCAGATGTGTACTATGATTAATTGGTTATATTTAATGCATAAGTAACTACTAAGGAGGCCATGTTAGGAGCTAGTTGTCGGCTCGACATAGGAAGAGGTAGGAGCTTATAGAGTTATGGAAGATAATACACGGCCCTACGAATGATATTAAGGAATATAACCCGACATCCATGCAATTGTAACAAACTAATCAACCAGTAAAAGATAGCTAGGGAGTAGTAAAATCTAAGTAAACACGTTTCCTTATTATTGTTTTTCTCCACATTTATTTTCGTGTAATTTTATTTTATTTCTATTGCATTTGTAGTTATTTGGGTTAGTTGACAAGCAACTAATTCCGCACATTCTTCCAAAACCCGAGATTTTTAATTGCTTTCCATAAAATATAAAAAATACAAAAAGAATCATCCCTCACCTTTAGACCTAGTTTAATTAAGTTATAATCCTAGCGAACACTATTCTTTGAGTTGAACGATTAATCCCCCGGTACTTGCCACTACACTTGTAGGGAATTATTGAAGTCAGAATATAGATACTGCTGATGACTTACTGCTGACAGGTTCCTGCGGATGCTTATAGTAGATTCTGCTGAAGACTGGTTCCTGCTGATAATAGTTCATGCGGATATAGTTAATCCGTAGATATAGTTTACTTATTTTAGGACAAGATATTTAGTATATCTTTCATAGTTTAGTCTTATTCGTTTCTTGTAAGATGAGTTAGGGTTCCAGTAGTATAAAAGGAACCCTGGTTAATGTATGATGTACGAATTCCAACAACAATATTATTGATTAATATTAAGATCCATAGAGGATCAAAGTTTTAGTATACGGTTTGTGTTTATATTCCGCAATAGATACAAGCTCACAGAGATTATCTATTTAGTCTTGCTAGTGATTACATTAGTAGGCTAACGATCCATTGGCTCAAGATCTATCAAGTGTAGATCCTACAAGTGGTATCAGAGACACAAGATAATCTCTTTAATCAAACTTACACTCAAACTCTTTTACATTCAGTACCAATGGGAGACACTTCTGATGTCACTCTAACCAACACCAACACTCTCACTCAACAACTTCAATAGGTTGCTTTCTCTAACAGCAATGCCAAGTTTCCCTATCTCAGGAAAGATGAGTATGAGATTTGGGCCATGAAGATGCAGAACTGGATTGCCAGTGTTGACTTCAACCTATGGAATGTGATATTGAATGGATGCAGTCCTAAAAAGACTGGAAAAGATTCTGATGGCAACTTTACTGTCTTTCCTCCATCAACTGCTGAAGAAATTCTTGCGGTACAAAGGGAGAACAAAGCAAGAACTATCTTGCTTCAAGCAATCCCTGATGACCACATGGGAGATTTTCATTCTCTTAGTGATCCCAGAGATATATGGAGGGCCATAAAAACAAGATTTGGGGGCAATGAGAAATCAAAAAGGATGAGAAAATCTATGCTGAAGCAGGAATTTCTGAAGTTCAGAATAACAGAAGAGGAGGGCATTCACAAGGGTTATGATAGGTTTCAGAAGATTCTGAGTTAGCTGAATCAGCTTCAAGCCAGGCCTAATAATGAGGAGGTTAATTCCAAGTTTCTAAGGGCTTTACCTCATTCATGGTCTCATTTCAGCATCTCATTGAAAACTAAAGGTGGCTTGGATTATCTCTCATTTGATTACTTGCACAACAAGCTCAGAGCCCTAGAGCTTGATGTCAAGGGACACTCCTCTTTTGCAGCACCTCCATCACACTCTGCTTTTGTAAGCACTAATTCTAATAGTGTGTTACATTCTCCAAGTCCAAGCCCTTCCACTACAACATTGTCTTTCACAACCACTGGTCCAAAGAATTATCCAAAGACTAGTAATGTGATGGAAGATGTACTTCATTCATTTGTTGCTGAAGTTGATCAACAACAACAACTTGCATATGAAGATTTTGAACAGATTGAGGAACTAGCAATGGAAGAGTTGGACTTAAAATGGAAAATGGCAATGCTGTCTCTCAAAGTCAGAAGGTTTGAACAAAAATCTGGAAGAAAGCTCAATGTTAATGGAAGAGATGCAGCTCGTTTTGACAGAAGAAAAGTGAAGTGCTATTCATGTGGAGAGATTGGACATTTTGCAAGAGAGTGCAAGACTAAGAAGGCTGAAGATAGTACTAGATATTCAGCTTACAAGAAGAAAGAGGTGGATGCTGGAGATTCAAAGGCTTTGGTGACTACTGTGGATGCTTGCATTGACTGGAATGAGCATGAAACTGATGATGCTGCAAGCAGTTCTTCTCAGCAAATCTCCTGCTTGGCTAGTTGTGATGCTGAATTTGCCTTCATGGGAATATCTCCTTAGGTATCTGATTGTGTTTTTGGGTGTGATACTAAATATAATGCTCTTAAAGAAGCTTATGATGACATGGAACCAAAATATAAAATCAGTTTTATTAAAGCTCAATCTTATAAAGAAGCTGTTAAAACATTAGAAAATCAAAAAGTTTGGTTTCAACAAAATCAATTGGCTTATGAGGAGAAGATAAGAGTATTACAAAGAGATTTAGAGATGACTAGCAATGAGTTAAAATTTACAGAAAAAGAAAAGGCTAGAATTGAATTAGAGAAACAAGATTTGCAAGATAAGCTTGATAAGGAAGTGACTAGACATAAAGAGTGGCTAATTTCTGGTGATAAGTTAGCTAGTTTGTTGTATGGTAGTCAGTCTGTAACATCTGAGTTAGGTTTAGGTTTTCAGAAGTATGTAGGTCTAGAAGTATTCCATGATTCAGAACAGCAAAGAAAGACTACCCCTATACCTGTAAACAACACAAAATTCATAAAAGAGGGAGAATTGCATGCTGTTCCAGGACCGATTAGAGGTGTATTTATGCCCGCCACCAAAACCTCTGACTTTGATGGTTCACACCATTTATATGTGAAAAAGTCAAGTGACTCACCAGATCCTGTGTGTAAACCTAAAGACTTACATGAATCACAATTCAAAGCTGGCAATAGGAACCTTTCTACTGATGACTCCCCTGACTCTAGTAGTGTCTCTAGTACTGATTTTAATGACTGTGTCTCTTGTTCTTTCAGTGACAGGACTTCTGAGACCTCTAGCTATGCCAGTTGTGATTCCAAGGCCAAGAAAGATTCACCCAAGTCCTCACAAGAGTCCTCTGTCAAGTCTGCTGACTCAAGAGTTGCTGCTGATGAAGTTCCTTCAAAGACAGCATCTCCTGAAGACTTGTCATTTATTTCTTTGAAAAACAATTACTTTAAGTCTTTTCAAAACAATTCTGGTTCTAGTGTTTGTTTGAATAATTTTGTTTGTGATAAGACTTCTGTTGGTTTGAATAAATCTTCTAAAAAGAAGAAGTGTTTTGTTTGTAGAAGTAAATTGCATTTGATTAAGGATTGTGATTTTTATGAAAATAGGATGGGTGTTTCTACTAATCATAGACCCAGACCAAAGTGGACCAATGTTAATGCCAAACCCTCATATGTTCCACAGGTAACCCAAACCACCAGCAGGAACAATTCAGTTTCTGCTGATAGGACTATTCCTGCTGGTAGATATTTTGCTGATAGGAATAGATATGTTGCTAGACCATTCTCTGGATATTATCATAATTACTTTCAAAATGGTTATTGGCCTCGATGTTATGACCCAATGTTTTTGGGAAGGGCATATTGAGATTCTGCTGAAAAGTCCTCAGCAGATTGTTCTTGGAAATTTAATAGATCATATGTACACAGGGGTTCCAGGAACAATGGTGAATCTAACTGTTCTACATGGCTTCATTCTAATGATCCACAAGGCAGGCTCAAGTCTTTCAAGACTTGAGTCTCTCTATGGTACTCATGATATTGTATATTTTGTTGTTGTATGGACATCCTCTTTTAAATAAAGACTTAGGTATTGTTGATAGTGGTTGTTCAAAAAGCATGTCTGGGAATCAAGAGAAGCTACATCATTTTGTGCCTTTTAATGGAGGCAAAGTGACATTTGGAAGTGGAGAAGGAAGGATCATTGGTAAAGGAACCATCAAAACTTCAAAGGTGGATTTTGAGAATGTCTTTTATGTGAAGGAGCTACAAGGTTTCAATTTGTTCTCTGTTTCACAAATCTGTGACAAAAAGATTCCTGTGCTATTCACTGAGGAGGACTGTCTCATCCTTTCACATGACTTCAAATTGCCTGATGAGAGTCATGTATTGCTGAGGGTTCCAAGAAATCATAATATTTACACCTTCAACTTGAATGATGTTCAACCAGAAGGTGATCTAGCATATTTGGTGGCTAAAGCATCCTTGGATGAATCTACAAAATGGCACAGAAGGATGGCACATGTAAACTTCAAGGTTATCAACAAGCTTGCTAAAGATGGACTGGTTCATGGACTTCCTTCCAAAATATTCACTAATGAACATAACTGTGTAGCAAGTAACAAAGGAAAGCAACCCAAGGCCTCATATAAAGCTATTACTGCTGTGAGCACCATCTCAGAGCCTTTGCAGCTACTCCATATGGATCTTTTTGGTCCAACATCCATCAGGAGTATTGATCATAAGTACTTCTGTCTTGTGATCACTGATGCTTTTAGTAGGTTTAGTTGGACATTCTTTTTGGGGACTAAAGACCAAACCTTTTAGACACTAAAAGACTTTATGGCTCTCATTGAAAACCAACTTACCAAGAAGATCAAAGGAATCAGGTGTGACAATGGGACAGAGTTCAAAAATGCCAATCTCATTGAACTCTGTAGGGTAAAGGGTATAAAAAGGGATTATAGCAATCCCAGGACTCCACAACAGAATGGAGTTGTTGAGAGAAAGAATAGAACCTTGATAGAGGCTGCAAGATCCATGCTTGCTGACTCTAAACTTCCCACTAAGTTTTGGACTGAAGCAGTGAACACTACTTGTTATGTATTGAATAGGGTATTAATTACTAGACCACATAATAAAACACCCTATGAGCTGTTGACAGGGAAGAAACCTACCATTGAATACTTGAAACCTTTTGGATGTCAAGTGACTATCCTGAATACAAGTGATCACTTAGGAAAGTTCGAAGAAAAAGCTGTTGAAGGGTATATAGTTGGTTACTCAGCTCATAGCAAGGCCTACATGATATATAATTTGGCTGCAAAGAAGATTGAAGAGACTCTTAACCTGAGATTTATGGAAGATAATGAAAATGTTCAGGGCAAAGGTCATGAATGATATTTTAACCTTGACTACTTGACAGATCATTTGGGGTATACAAGATTTAAAACTAACCCTAATGCAGGTACACAAGAGTCACCTACTAACATTGCAGGTACCCTGGAAGATGACTCAGATAATGATTCAGAATGTGATGAACCTACTATTGTTGTATCTTCTCTCCCTATTCATGTTGCAGGTTCTCTAAACAAAGAAGCCTCTGATGCCAAATCTGCTGATGATGTGGAAAATTCAACTTATGTAGAAGATCTTGCTAGACTTAAAAAGCAAGAGCATGCAGCTGCTGAAGAAGCTAAAAGACTTGGTCTTGAGTTTGCTTAAGATACTGAAGCACTCATGAGACAAGCTGCTCTTGATGCCAGCAGAAAATCAATTTCTACTGAAGGATCTCCTGTTGCTGCTGATGCCAATTCTCCTGAAGGCATTTCTGCTAAAGTACCTGTTTCCACTGATTTAGATGAACCTTTTGGCAGGTTTCCCAGCCCCTCAGACCTTGGCAATCATGAACAAAGTACTAGCATTTTTCAATCAGCTTCTTATGATGATGATGTTTCTCCAACTCTGACCAATCTTGAAACCTCTGTTGATGTTAACCCTATTCCCACTAAGAGGATAAACAACATTCATCCTCAAACTAATATACTTGGTGATCCAAATGCTATCGTTCTAACCAGAAGTCCATTGAAACAGACATAGTTTGGACAATGTGCCTTTCTTACTTATGTGTCTAATTAGAAGAGGGACAATCGTATAGATCAACAACATTGTCTGTTTGCTTGTTTCTTCTCACAAGTAGAACCAACCATCATTAAACAAGCTTTGAGTGAACCTAGTTGGGTAGAGGCTATGCTGGAAGAGATGCAACAATTCAAGAATCAAGATGTATGGGTTCTTGTTGATCTACCTGCAAGTAAATTTGCAATTGGCACCAAGTGGATTTTATAATGCAAGAGGGATGCAAGAGGGTTGTGGTTAGAAACAAAGCAAGATTGGTGGCTCAGGGTTTCAGACAAGAAGAAGGGATTGATTACGATGAAGTTTTTGCACCTGTTGCAAGAGTTGAGGCAATAAGGTTGTTTTTAGCCTTTGCCTCATACATGGCTTTTGTGGTATATCAGATGGATGTAAAGAGTGCCTTTCTCTATGGAAAGATTGAAGAGGAAGTCTATGTCACTCAACCACAAGGTTTTGAAGACCCACAAAATCCAAAGAAGGTGTACAAGGTTGTCAAGGCACTCTATGGACTTCATCAAGCACCAAGAGCATGGTATGCCAGGCTATCTACATTCCTATTGGAGCATGGGTACAGAAGAGGAGCAATTGATAAGACTCTATTCATTAAGAAGAACTCCAGGGATATCATCCTTGTACAAGTATATGTGGATGATATCATTTTTGGCTCTACAAAGGAAGCTTGGTGCAGAGAATTTGAAGATTTGATGAAAAGTGAATTTCAAATGAGTGCAATGGGGGAACTGACATTTTTCTTGGGGCTACAAGTCAAACAACAAAAAGAAGGAATTTTTATCCATCAGGAGAAATATGTTAAAGACATGTTGAAGAAGTTTGACTTTGAACTACTAAGGACTGCAACAACTCCCTATGAACCTCCAAAGCCAAAGAATCCAAATGAACAAGATGAAGCTGTTAATGTTCATCTTTATAAATCCATGATTGGCTCTCTCATGTACCTCACAGCTTCAAGGCCTGACATCACTTTTGCTGTCAGTGCTTGCTCAAGGCATCAAGTCACTCCATTGACTTCCCATCTAAATGTTGTGAAGAAGATTTTCAAGTACCTAAAAGGCCAACCTAAGTTAGGTCTTGGGTATCCTAGAGACTCACCATTTGTATTGGAGGCATACAGTGATAGTGACTATGTTGGAGCTAATTTGGACAGGAAATCCACAATAGGAGGTTGTCAATTCCTTGGCAGAAGGTTGATTTCTTGGCAGTGCAAGAAGCAAACTATTGTGGCTACCTCTTCTATTGAGGCAGAGTATGTTGCTGCTGCCAATTGTTGTGGTCAGGTACTTTGGATTCAAAATCAAATGCTGGATTATGGTTTCAACTTCATGAACACCAAAATCTATATTGATAATCAAAGTACCATTTCAATTGTTAAAAATCCAGTCTTTCATCAAAGAACTAAACATATTGAAATTAGGCACCATTTCATAAGAGATGCAAATGAGAAACATTTAATACAGGTGCTTAAAATTCATACTGATGATAATATGGCTGATTTATTAACAAAGGCTTTTGATGGACCTAGGTTTAACCACTTAGTTGTCCACATTGGGATGGTTAACCCTTGAATGCAATGTTTGAGGGGAGGCATATGCCTTTGGGGAGGATTGTAATTGATGTTGTATAATATGCATATTGTGTTTTAGTTAACTAATTTTGTTTTGCAGGATTAATTAATTTCAACTAACTATTTATCTGTCTAGTTTGGATTGTGTTTTCTTTGTTTTGTTTGTGTAGTTTGCAGCTCTGTGTTACTACTAATGAGCATATCAGCAGAATTGAATTAGAGTGAGTTTGTGTTCCTGCTGACATCCTTGATTCTTATGACTTCTGATGTTCATATCAGCAGAATGTAGAAAAGCTGGTTCAGGATAATTTTGATGATCAAATCAGAAGTATGGATAGAGATTGTTCATTGTTACTAATAGTGCTCAGATCAGCAGAATGCTATGGAAAAAGAGCTTGTTTTGTGGTCTTGTTATTTAGTGTTCCTACTGATGTCCATATCAGCAGAATGGAAAAGTGTTTGATTCAGTTAACTTTTATTGATCAGCAGTTTGGTCATAACAAGAAGAGTGATTTATGATTCTGCCAAGGATATTTTGTTAGTATTTTCATCAGTGGAATTGGTAATCATCAATCATTATGGATCATACACAACAGAGTCATTCCAAGATCATGAAATTAACAAGAAAATACAATTTTATTCATTGGAATCAAAAGATACATGAGATTTCAGATACATTATTCAGACACTAATTTCAAGACACCTACCATCTAGTACCTAACCTACCCTGCCTACTGGCCCAACCTCAGTCCTACCCTCTAGATCCCTTTCAATTGTCACCATCATCATGGTGAAAATCACTACACCATCTTCCCTTTACCCTTACCCTTAACCTCAACAACCTTACCCTTACCCTTGTCTTTTGCAGGACAAGGTAACCCTATCACTACTTCCCTTCTTCTTTCAAAAGGAGGGTTTGACCTTCTTGGTCTTGGTCGTAGTCTTCTTCTTGAAGGCTGGGGTCTCTCAGGAGTTGAGGGAGGATTGTTGGGTGTTTCATCTTCATCTTCATCTGAAGAGGTACAGATGAAGGGAGCGGTGAGTTCACGAGGAGGTGGCTGAATTGGGTTGAAAGGATTGGGATCCTCTAATGATTGGGGTGGTGGGTGTGAGGGTACTTCTTCTTCCTGTGGAGGATAGGAAGGGAAGTACTGACCCAGTGGTACATTTGGATTGTAGGAGGGCATTTGGTCCTCCGGAGGGAAAAAGGATAACCAATGTGGTTCCTCCTCCGGGGATGATGGTGAGGGATTCACATCATGGGTTCTCTTTTTGGCCTGTTCTTTTATGAGGCCTCTTGGTTTGGTTGGAAGATTTAATGGTGGTGGAGAGGTGAGTGATTCAGAGGAATCGGAGGAGATGTTGATTATGCTTGGGTTTGATTTCATGATGGCTGCTGATTGTGGTGTATGAAGAATAATTAGGGATTGGATTTGTGTTGATGATGTGATTTGGGGATTTTTACCCCTACTTATAAGCCGGGTGAAGCTTCAAGTTTTGATAATTAATGGTAATTAATGGGCGGTTGGTAAGTATTTAGGAAGTTTGATCAAATATACGATATTTACTGAATTATGGTTTCCTCTAATGGCTAGTTTCTGCTGATCATTGCTGCTGATGTTGGAATGGTTGACTGTAGTCAACATTAAGTTGGATTATGCGGATTGACCAACTGGTTTCTGCTGGTTGACTTGGTTTCTGCTGACGAGTCAGTTTTGGGATTTTATAAATGTTGAATATTGGTCAAAGATTGTTTCCACAATTCTTGCCAATTACACTCCATGTTTGGAAACTTACTTTTATTAACCTAGACATGCAAATCCCACTTACATATAACTGATTCCCTCTCCTTATAAAACTTCAAAAACCATTTCAAAATTTCTCAGCATTCCAAACCTACTCTTTCTTATCAATCAATGGCGGAACTAAACTTCAAAGGTGATCATAATATGCAAGCTTTCTTTGGTCGTGGCAAAGGAGATGGTCACTATGTACAAATAATGGAATTTCTCCAAAGATCAAAGATTCACTATACTTTAACACAATACCCGGTCATTATCCATGAATCTTTGGTTACACAATTTTGGGAAACGGATCGAGTGAGGTCTATTGATGAAGGCGCAACAAAGATTGTTGCAATAATTGATGGAGAAGAACGTATTGTTATAGAGTCCTTGGTTAGGGCTCAATTGCAGCTTGATGATGAAGGTGGTGAGTTTGAGGCTACGAAGGAAGAAATCTTGAGGGTCTTAGGGCTGTTGGATATCGTGGAGATGGAAAGGTCTGGTATAAGAAATTTTTCTGACCTAAATGGAGGTTTTTGGTGCACACTCTGCTCCAATGTATGAGCTCCAAGTCTGGAGGATGGAATCAATTCTCCACTGAAGTGGCTTTTGCTATTGTGTGCCTATCTCAGGGAAGAACTTTTAGTTTTTCTAAATATATATTTGATGAAATGGTTCAAAATGTTAAGGATACCAAACTTAAGTATCTTATGTATCCTAGGTTTCTTCAAATAATATTAGGAATACAGACCAATGACCCCACTCATATGCCTGTTAAGAGTTTGTCTGGCAAACTGTTTGCCTCTATGCAAACAAACTATGATGGGGTGCACAGACCTTTACTACCTGCTATGTTACCTAGCGGTAATGTAGCTGCTGGTGACCAAGATCCCTCTAATGTCAATGCACAAGAGGGTTCTGCTGAGGGTCCTTCAGTTGCTGCTAATGTAAATGCATTAGCTGCTGCTGATACTCAACCACCACCATCCCCTAGACCATCTTCTTCTAGACCACCTACACCACCCATATCATCACCATCTGTTGCTCCTGATGAGCATGTAAACATGTTTGTAGAGTCAATTAATTCTTTAGGAGTAGATAAGCCAGTCTCACCAACACCTACTCATGTTGACCAACCTGTTAGTTCTCCACAAACCACAAGACTTGCCATACCAAGTCCATTGAGACCTACTTCTGAGGAATATGAGGATTTAGATGCAGGATTTTATAATTCTCCTAATAGGACCCATGATGCTCCCAATACCACAGATATCCCTGTTGGTGGAGCTGAAGGTCCTGTTACTCTCACATCTCTATCCCTTTTATTGAACAGGTATGTGCAAAAAGTTGATACTTTGGAGAAGGATCTCAAGCAGACCAAGAAGACTCTTGGTAATGCTATGGTGACTTTGGTAAAGAAAGTTAAGAAGCTAGAGAATATTATTAAGTCAAAGAAGAGAAAGGGTGATGAGGCTATTTCAGAAGAGGCTGCAAGCTCTGACAAGATTGATTTGGATGGGCTTGAACTTTTGGCTACCACAACTTTGGAGAGTGTTCAAGATGACCCTCATGCTGATGTGGGTGTGCAAGATAATGTAGCTGCTGAAACATCCATTTCTAAGGCTAAGAAGTATGTGAGGAGGAAATATTTGGCAACTCATCAAATCAAGCCTGATGCTTCTCACTCTGCTGATGTTGCTCAGAGTGGTGTTTCTGCTGAGAAGATTCCTGCAGGTGTTACTCAGTTAGGAGATACATTCTTTGTTGCTGGTAAAGAGTATGTGGCTTCACCTAGAATGGAGTCATTTTTTCAAGAACCTGCTGAAGATAGAGACATATCTGCTGATGCAATGCCTAAAGTGGTTCTTGCTGATATATCAGCAGATACACCTGCAGATGGGATTGATGCTTCTTTGGAAAAGGTTTCTTCTGATAAGTCTTCTATTCCTACTGATATTCCTTCCACTCACATGGACAAAGGGAAATCGATGGAGGTTGCACCAGAATTTCCGTTAAGAAAAAAATCTAAGCAGGAACTTGCACAAGAAAATTTAAGTGAGTTTTATGCAGCACAGTTGCAGGCTAAAGAAGATGCTGCTAAGGCAAAAAGGGATGTAGAATTAAAAGAATCTGACACCTTAGCTAGGAAAATACAAGCTGATTTGGATAAAATGGGTACTCCCATTTCTCATTCTTTACCTGCTGAATGACAAAAGGAATTGGATGAAATATCCAAACATCTCACTGCTGAACATTGGGAAACTCTGGCTAAGCAAGCTGCTTCTAAACCTGATTTGGCAAAGTCTATTCTGGGTGATGCATTTAATGATGATGACTATGCTGAGAGGATGGTTGAAGCTGCTAAATTAAAGCAAAAGGCTGAGGCAGAGAGAAAAGCAAAGGAAAAGAGAGATAAACTATGGACCAAAGCACAGAAGAAGAGATATATGAGAACATTTGTCAAGAACCAAGGTTGTAATATATATGGTTCAGGATGGACACAAAAGCAAGTTGCAAGTTTTTCAGACATCAAGTTATCTGCATAGTATGATAAGCTTATTTCCATTCTTCATAAACAAGGAATCAATGTCCATGATCCATTAGAGAAGCATGGAAGACTTCTACTCCTAGTACTAGGAAGAAAAGTGTTGCCAGGAAGAGGAAGGCTTCTAAAGGTCTTGCTCCACCAGTAGAAGATAACACTTTCATTGAGTATGATTCTGATGATGAAGAAGATCCTGTAGTTTGGGAGAAGGTAATTAAATGGGAACTTCTTGAAGATTCAGTAGGTAAGGGACAAGTAAATGTGATTACTAGACAAGATTATTCCACAAAGCAATTTACTTTTCGAAGTGAAATACTTCATATGGTGGATAGATAAGATCTGGTTGCTATCTATGGACGGGTGACTGAGTATTATAAATCTCATCAACCATAGGATAATGGTGTGTTTTTATTTGGAGATTTATATGTGTTGTTTGATTCAGCTCAGTAAGTTGGAAAAGGTTTTCAAATATGGAAAGGACAAAGTACATGGGTTGTGGATTCTTGGAAGTATTTTCCTCTACCAGATGTCCATATGATTTTCACAAGAGCTGGAAAGACCTTGTATATGGTGCCAGGTGTGACATATCCTATTACAATTAGGGTCTTGCAGCAAATGCTTGAGGTTAAGTTGACTGTTCCTCATGATATAGTTGGGAATGATATGCATCATGCTGAACAACTTATTAGATTTATCAGAAGGGGTCTTCTAGTAAAACTTGAATTGAAAAATAGGCATGGTGTTAATATTGAGACTAATCTTGAGTGATTCTGGTATTCTGTTGTACAAGCTTTAGTAAAAAAATAAATAAAAAATAACTAATTTTTCTTTGTATAGTTCATTTTTTGTTGTATACAGGTTTTATATGGTTATCAACTTACCATGATGTTGACTTTTCCATCAAAAAGTTTGCTAGTCCAAAGGGTACAACTTTGGTAAAGACAAGTCAAATATGTTGATAGCTGTAATAGTTTGCTAAAAACTATTGGGTACTCAACTCACCCATGCTTAACAGATGAGAGTTGAATGGTTGTCAATTGACCATGGATTTTTCCTTATGGATTCCCAATAATTGGCTAGCCCATATGTATATGGCATATGGTAAAGGCAGTGGAAAACCATATATGGTTCCTGATTCACCATGATTTGTAAATCAAAGAATTAGCTAGTCCTGAGCAAACGGCTACAGGTAAAGACTTTTCAAATCCGTTTATAGTTGATGATTTACTAAAAATCATATGGTTATCAGTGTACCATAGTTCTTATTTGAACTGAAACATTTGGCTACTCCAGTAGTGATGACTATTGGTAAAGAGTTATCAAATCCATTATTTTCAATGATTCACCTCTCACAGGAGTTAACACACCTGGATGTGATGAGAATAGTTTGAAACTTGTGATTTGATGTACATTATGTCATTTGTTGCTGCAAAGAATGGGGATTTCAAAGTTTTTGCTGATCATAGAGATGATGCTGCTGAAGATTCTTTGCTGCTAAAATTTATGTTCAATCCTCTTATAATGATAAAGATCTATCAAGAATCTTGGAGTTAACCATGTCAACTGCAAGATTAAGGGAGGATTGTAGGGAATTATTGACGTCAGCATATAGATACTGCTGATGACTTACTGCTGATAGGTTCCTGCGGATGCTTATAGTAGATTCTGCTGAAGACTGGTTCCTGCTGATAATAGTTCCTGTGGATATAGTTAATCCGTAGATATAGTTTACTTATTTTAGGACAAGATATTTAGTATATCTTTCATAGTTTAGTCTTATTCATTTCTTGTAAGATGAGTTAGGGTTCCAGTAGTATAAAAGGAACCTTGGTTAATGTATGATGTACGAATTCCAATAACAATATTAGTGATTAATATTAAGATCCATAGAGGATCAAAGTTTTAGTATATGGTTTGTGTTTATATTCCGCAATGGATACAAGCTCACAGAGATTGTCTATTTAGTCTTGCTAGTGATTACATTAGTAGGCTAACAATCCATTGGCTCAAGATCTATCAAGTGTAGATCCTACAACACTATACTACATCGGTCAGGTACACTGCCTGGTGGGGATTGCAAGCTTCTCAAGATCCCTTGAGAGGTAAAAGCTTTTGCAAGGTTGCAAAACCACGCATCAAGTTTTTGGCGCCGCAGCCCAGGGACTAGTTATTGTCTAGGTTGAAATTTCTTTTTATTAGGTCTACTTTCTAGATTCCTTTCTAGTAAGATTTTTTTTATAGGTCTTCTTTAGTCTATCTTTTTCTTCATTCCTTTCTTCGTAACCATTACCATCCGCCATCATGGAAGGTGGTAATCTCTTTGACCCCATCAACCCACCACAAGCAAACCATCCACAAAACCCACAACAACCAAACCAACCTCCTAGACCCCGAACTTTAGGAGAGTACTCCCGTCCTAGCCACCAAAACTATCAAAACACCATTGAGCTCACTCAAGGAGCCAATGTGTCTCCCTTGCGATCCGACACCATCAGGTTGGTGCAAAGCGGATGTGCCTACCATGGACTTCGTTTCGAAGATCCTAATCAACTACCAAGCTTAGAAATGACATCTTGATGTTCCAACAACGTCAAGGTGAATCTCTCTATGAAGCATGGACTTGTTTCAAGGACTTACTCCAAAAAGTCCCTCATCACGGCATAGATCTTTGGCTCCTAATTCAAATCTTCTATGACCATGTCGACTTCCACACCAAACGCACCATTGATCGAGCCGCTGGAGGTAGGTTGTGTGATAGAGACGCCGAGGAATCATGGGAAATTATTGATGATCTTGCATTCGACAATCATGAATTATGGGAAGTTACTCATGTTATAAACTCAGCTATCAACGCAATTTCGTCACTAGGGGAAAACACTCAACTCTCCGAAGAAAGCATTTGCGAACTTGAGAAAAAGGTTGATTATCTCATGGAAAAACAAAAGAGACCTTTAAGTCCTAGATGAGCAATGGTCAATTCTATCTCAAATGTAAATCCAACACCGTTGTCTGAGTCACCTCTTAGAGAGAATGCCGAAACCTTCCAAAAGTATACTCGACCCTATTCACCTCCTCAAGACCTCAGTCCAAAATTCGAAACTTGAATGAGAGAATATATGTCAATCCATTCTAAGAGATTAGCAAAGTTCGAAGAGACCATCTATAGACAAAAGGAGGAGATGCAAGAGAAAATGGCGGAGATGATGAGCCTATTGGAGGAGTACTCAAAAATAAAAACTTCGGAAAAGGTGTTAGTAAAGAAGGAGAGCGTCACCCCCACCACCAAGTTTGTTAACTCTATATCCATTGTTCACAAAAGCAATGAAGAGAAGGAAGCCCCTATTGTACGGGTCAGTGAGGAACCACCAAAATCTCAACCATTAGGGTACTATCTAAAACATAATATAAATGAGAAAACCATAAATAACTGGATGAGGGGTGACGGGCGTAACCACTCGTCCAGAATGGTACTTGAAGGAGAGAAAGAAGGAAAAGATGAGTACGATACCTTACCTGGGGGGCCAGTGTACGAGAGGTTACTTAAGCAAAAAGTGGCTACGAAGCAGATGGCTTATGGGAACTTCGAAATACCAGCTAGCATCGGGGAATTACAATATTTGGATGCCCTTGCCGATCAAGGGTCAGAAGTAAACCTGATGCCCTTAACTATCTATACCCAGCTCACTTAAGAGGTACCGACCACTACCCGTGTTAGGCTTTCCTTTGCTAGTCACTCTTATGTGTATCCTTTGGGAGTTGCAGAGGATGTGCTGGTTAACGTAGTAGGTTTCATGTATCCCGTCGATTTCATGATTATCGATGATAAAGACAATGAGTGTATGCCAATTATCCTTGGAGCACCATTCCTTACCACAGCGAGAGCAGTCATTAAGTATGAAAATGGGGAAATCGAGCTTAAGTCAGGAAGGAGGAAAATTCACTTTCCTATGACCCCACGATATGTAAGAGAAAGCATGATGGAAAGGAGGCTCAAAAATAACACCGGAGCACCACATAATCATGATCAAGAAAAAAAATCCTCGCATGGGAGGCAAGAATCAAAAGCTACAAAGAAGCTAAGCCTGAGAGATGCAGAAGTAGGGATAAAATTCATGTTGAATTCGAGTGCAATCAACCAATGGAGGATAATGCACCGTTTATGGAAGGAGACTTAGTACTCCTAAGACATTTATGGATAAAAGAGCCTCCCGATAAATCAAACTCCTGGTGGTATGGACGATTCACAATCAAAAACTTAGGTCACAATGGGGTAGCACTCTTGGATAGCGAAAGAGGTGGAGAGATGACTGTGAATGTCGAACGACTGAAACATTACCACCCGAATAGAAAGGATCCCATTGACAAGGGGTACATCATACTACGGGACGAGGTCACGTGATAGCCCGTAACCTTGAGTCTAGCTACAAGACTCATAAATAAAGAAAAGCGCTTCTTGGGAGGTAACCCAAGCTTTTATTTGTTTGTTTGTTTGTTTGTTTGTTTGATTTTATTTGTTTCCGTATGCATTTTTTATTTTTATTGTTTGTGGATCATGATTCAAAATAAATTGTGAAAATGCTTTACTTTGTTGTTTAACTTCGTCTTAACTTCATATAAAGGTATTTCGCAAAAGATAAGTGTAAGGGAAACCTAAATTTGTTTCTAAGAACGAAATTGGACATGAACCACAACAATATTAAATGAATGTGCATATTAGTTATTTGTGAGTCAAATGCTTGTATCGAGTCATAAGGATGTTTTACAGGAATTCCAGGAACTAAGGCATGCGTTTTTCTAGAAATTTTTTGGAAACTTAACATAAGATTTATGTCAGAACACTCTGACGGCATCAGGGTTATAACCTGACGGCGTCAGGTGTAAAATTCTGAAAAATTTGCAAGTTTTTTTTTTCTACCGGAGGCTTAAAGTTTTTGTTAATTCTTTAGTTTTATAAACTCCAGGAAATCTGCAAGCATTCATTCCACAAGCATTATATATTAATTTGTTTTCTAGGATTTTAGTATATATAGATTGCCGCCTATTTTACGCGAGGTTTGCCTTGATTGTTTTCTCAGGTTTAACAGGTTATATTGGACAAGAAGATGATTTATATTTCTGGAGGGAAGCTTTCAACGTTCATTTTCTTGGAGGAGGATCTAACCTTGTTACCGCTTTATCCACACCGAATGAATCAGGGGAATATTTGTTTCATTCTTTTACCTTCATTACTTTTACATCCTTTTTATTGAACATTGGGGACAATGTTCAGCCTAAGTGTAAGGGGAGGGTAAATGATGATACCTTTGAGAATGCAATTGCACTTGAGTTTGTTTGTTTGATAGTAGGTGTGTAATAAAACTAATAGAAATACTTGTTAGGGCAATTTTAGCGCCAAAATTAATTTTTTTTACAACATTTAGGAGTGAAGCTTTGGCCTTAATAAGCGTCTCATGGATAGGAGTTGTATGACTAGCACAAAAACCGTACCACTCAAAAATTTTCTACCCCAAATATGTGAGGTTTGCCTTTAGATCTTTAAGAAAAAGCATTCATTATTAGTGCTTATGAGTGTACCGGTAGTATTTAGATTCTAGAACTTGCGTTAGTGATGCATCCCGAGACCACATGTGAGATTACATTCATGTATTAGGATTTACTACATGATAAGAGGCATTAGGATAACCCTTGTGTTAAACCCGTATCATAATTACTTGACCAATAAAGTCATAATTATTTGACTAATAAAGTCAATTAATTTTTCCCACACCTTTGCTTTGTACTCATTTTTAGTACATGATTGAGCCTAAACCGTCATATTATTATTGAACAAGGTCAACAAGTCAAAGATAGCCTAGAATCAATACTCCGGTGATAGTGTAGTGTTTTCCCGGGTCGTTAAAGTCCCAGCGAGATTGAAATGGTGCTTTTGGAATCGTTTATGAGAAAGTGGCACTGAGGACAGTAGCCAGATGATGTAGGAATGTTATTGCTACTGTTATTTTGGTATTGACAAACAGATATAATATTCACAATAATCAGATACCAGATATATGCACAAATTGACAATTAAGATCACGTATCGGACTGGAAAAGTGGGTTTTTGGTAATTATCAAACTACAGGGGGTGCTTTTGACACTTTTCAAAACTTAAAATTAAAAATGAAAAAGAAATGATAAAAGTGATTAAAATAATATTAAACTATTATTTAATTAATTAAACTATTTTAAATCTAAATTAAAATCTAATTTAAGTAAACTAAAAATGACAAATGATTTAAAATAAACTAAAAATTAACAAAAATATTTTCTAAACCTAAATTAGAACTTGAAGAAAGTATAAAAAATTAAAAATAATATTTTTGTCTTTTTGTGGTTTAGTTATTAATTAAAAACTATTTAACTTAATTAAACTAATTAAACTACTTTTAATTTATATTAATACTAAATTAACTTGGAAAATTACAAGAAAATTTATGAAATTACTTAACCATTACAGGAATCCTAAAAAATTATAAAAACTCTAAAAATTATATTTTAAGATTAATCTACTAATTAATTACCTTTTAATTATCTTAAGTCTATTTTAAACAAATAAAATAAGAAAAATAGAAAATGAACAGTAGAATCTTAAAATTTATTTTCTAAAAACTTATTATACTATATTAGAACTAGAAAAATTATAAAAACCAGATTTAACCTTATAAAAACTAATTAAGCTATTTAATATTTGATATTAATTAATAATAAAGAAAATTAAAATTAAATCTAATTAGCACTAAATGACAAAATAAAAATCTGAAAAATTTATTATAACTACTTTAATATATGAGGTATTTAATAAAAATATAAAAACACTAGTTACTTAATTAAAATCTAAAAATGAAAATTAAACTTAACTTGAATTAAATAGAAACTATCACTTATTTTAAAACTAATTTTTTTTTGGATTTTTCTTTTTCAGAACTACTAAACACCTTAAAAAAACAAACTATTGTGAAGACACTTTTTGAAATAGCTTAAAAATAAGCTATAAGCACCCCTTTGGCTACACAGTTGACTTATGTTGACTGTGTGGTCAATTTTGGTCAAATGGCCTAAGGTGGGGTCCACAATGGTGAAATTTAGCACAAATAAGCTCAACAAACTTTAATAAGCCAAAAATATCCAACAATGATCACAATTAAGCTGTTTAAGACCAATTAAGCACTTGAGCTAACCTAAGTTTTACTCAGTTATGGGACAGATTTGGAAGCAACTTCCAGGTGGGGTCCACTAAGATCTAGGTCAAACTAATGGTCAATGGTGAGACCCTGGTAGGAGGGGGGTTGGGGGAACCTAAATACTAGGTGTGGGGACCACTGGGTTGGTCACAAAACACCACCAAAGTGGTGGTGTTGAGGTGGTGACTGGGTGAGCAGGGCACAAGCTTGCCCTGCAGGTTACTTTGTAAGTCTGTGGGGCCCAAGCTAAATTTTCTAAAAATGGAATGAAGGCATTTTCTCAAAGTTGAGCTGGTAGAAAACCAAACCTCCAATTCTCACAATCCCAAATAATTTACAAAAATCAGAAATGAACAAGAAAATTTGATGAAATCTGAGAACAAGAATTTTGACTTTTGACAAGAACACTCAATCTTTGACTTTGGTGAGATTCTAATTGATCTAACTTACTGATTATGAAGTTTTAAGCTAAAATAAGTTTATTAAAAGCTAAATCACCTACTCCTTATCAGGTTATGAGCTTATGGGTTCCTAATTTCTACACAGTTAACTGTGTGGGGAATTAGAATGAGATTTTGACTTTTTGCTCTATATTAAACCAATTTTATGACTTACTAACCTAACTTAGAACTAATGTGACTAGACTGAATCAGAAACAACCAATATAACAACCTCAAGATCAGTGGATCCTACTAATCCAAACACACCTATTGTTTGGCTGTTTTGAGTTTTTCAAGACAATTGGTTACTAGAGGTTACAAACTTACTTCCAATAAACAAAATATGATTAAGGTAACTGGTTTTGAGTACTAGACTTTCAGATTAACACATTACTCATACACACTTAACACAAAACTAATGACACAGTTAAACTAGTGATTATGAGTAACTAACTATTTTGATCAACAAGCTATAAATTTTAAGCTAAGATCTATCTAAACAAGACTCAAATAACACAAACAAACAGGCATAAGCAAATATAAGCAAACATTTATTCAAAAGCTTAAACTAGGAATTTTAACTAAAAATTAAAATAAGTAAATCCTTACTAGGTTACCCTCAGCATGAACAGAGGGTTTTCCTTTGTAGCCTATCTTTAGATAGGCACTTTCAAGCTCAATTCAACTCCTTGATTGTGATCAAAACCTGAAACAAACACAAACATACAAACAGTTGACTTTTATTGACTTTCTTTTGTTTCTTGATTATGTTCCACTATCACTGAGTTTTAAGGTCTCTAATAGCTTAAACAAGCTTAGGGGAGCTTATATGAGCTAAGAGTCCAATACATAAGGCTTACAACAACAACAACTGAACAATATGAAAAATTGAAATATAATTAAAATTGCATAAGATGTAATAATAAAGGAAACTTAAAATTAATAACTGGAAGCAAGTTACAATACAATAAAAACAAGGTTACCACTGCTTAATAGCTTGGGTGTACCCTAGAATTGAGAAGTACAATTAAATGACATTAACTAAAACTAAATTAACTACTAACTCTTCCTCTTGCATCCATCTTCTATTTATAGCCCTCAATTAGGGTTCCCAGTTGTATTTCAATCATTTCCCACCTTTTTGTTGTAGCTTTGGTCCACTCATGAGGTTCCACGTATTTTGGCGGGAAACATGCTTTTGCAGCTTATATCTGATACACGCAATGTGAGGGGGGTAGCATTAATTGTGGCGTGAAAGGGTAGGTATAGGGAGGTGGGAGCATTAATTGTGGGGGGTAGTTGCTTGTGATTGGAGGAGAGGGGAGGTGAGCAGGTGGTGGTGGTGGTTTGGGAGGGAAAAGCTAGTCGGGGTGGTTTTGTGGTATTTGTTGACCGAAGTCAAACAAGGGGCCGGGTCAAAAG
The DNA here is from genome assembly GCA_030686995.1 of Artemisia argyi. Classification (NCBI taxonomy): domain Eukaryota; kingdom Viridiplantae; phylum Streptophyta; class Magnoliopsida; order Asterales; family Asteraceae; genus Artemisia; species Artemisia argyi. The sequence goes on from CM060692.1 coordinate 49,117,824, forward strand.
GTTTAGTGGACTGGGCTTGGATGGGCTGAGGGTTGTAACTGGGTAGGGAGTATTGGATCAAACAAAAGGGTGGGTTGGGTTATTTATTTTTGGATTGGATTAAAGGTCCGTTTGGTATTATGGTTTACAAGGTCCAAAATTGTAATTTTTGCAAAGTATGGGGACTGATATTGTAATTTTCCCAAAGTGTTCACAAGGACCTAATTTGCCATAGATGAATAGTACATGGGTATTTTGGATATTTTTCATTTTTTAAACACCCGGGGACTATTTCTGTAAATTCACCAAACCTCAGGGACCTTTATTGTAATTTTCTGAATCTTGAAGGGCTTAACCTGTAAATTCTCAAAAGTTATCATAAGGACCAATTTTGTCATTTTAGAATAGTATAAGGTTTATTTTTCACATTTTCCATTTTTCAAAACCTTAGGGACTATTTTTGACACTTTTCAAAGTTGAGGGACCAAAGTTGTAAATATGTGATTTTAAACTTTAAAGGACTATTTCTCACAACTTATGAATCCCAAGGACCTTTTATGATATTTGTGCAAGTTTTGATTTACCAGGGACTAGTTTTGCAAATTTATGGAACTTGAGGGACTGAAACTGCCAATTATGCAAACTTTGTACGTTTTTCATTTGTTTTTGCATATTTTGTGTTTGAAACATATAAAACACACCTCTAAGATATTTTAAGTATTTTGATACATATTTGGGTGTTTTTGTATGTTTTGGCAGTTCAGAATTGGTAAAAATGATGAGTATTTACACACTCATCAATCCCCCACACTAAAACATTGCTAGTCCCTAGCAATCTTTTGAGAAAACTTAATGGATTTGAAACTCTTTACCAAAAGCCATCACTTCTGGAGTAGCCAGGTGTAAGAACTGTGGCACACTTGATAACCGTGTGATTTTGAGCAAACCACCAGCTGTCAACGGATTTGATTTGTCTTTACCAAAAGCCGTTTGCTTCTGGACTAGCCAGCATCTTGATGGACTAAGTCAACATCTTGGTGAGCTGAATACCAATTATGGATTTTCCACGGCCTTTACCACAAGCCATAATCTTGTGGGCTAGCCAGCTCATTTGCTTATGAGGATGCGAGGGAGCTGAGGAACCATGCAATTTTTGGCAAACTGCCAGCCATCAACGGATTTGAGATGTCTTTACCAAGAGCCGTTTGCTCCTGGACTAGCCAATCCCTTTGTCATTTAGACTTTGGCGGACTGATAACCACAAAAATTTGGAATAAAGTGAAAAATTTTGGCCTAAAATGGGGGTACTTGGAAAGTTTTATGATAAAATTCGTAAGAATTTCCCCCCCCCCCCCACACTAGAACTGAATATTGTCCTCAATATTCAAAGTCCCGGCTATTATGCCGAATCTCTAAATGGAAAAGCTAATATTCGATTCTAACTGTGGAAATTTCTATTTTTCACTTTATTTTATCTGTACATACAATTTTTTTTTTTTTTTTTTTTTTTTTGCTCACTACCTCCCAGGCTTGTGTTAGGTTTACCACGCAAGCTAATCACTTGTGAATGATTAACTGTAATAAATTTGCCCTAACAGCCCGGGAGTTGAATGATAAAGTTTATAATATACATACACCTTCCAGGTTTGTGTTAGGTTTACCACGCAAGCTAATCACTTGTGAATGATTAACTGTAATAAATTCGCCCTAACAGCCTGAAAGATGAATAATAATATACATACACTTCCCAGGCTTGTGTCAAGTTTACCACGCTAGCTAATCACTTGTGAATGATTAACTGTAGTAAATTTGTCCTGACAGCCCGGGATTTGAATGACATAATATACATACGAAACATGTTTATTGAATTTTGAAAATATTTACTTTTGAAACGGTGGGGGATGGCCATTCCCCCACACTAGGATGGTAGAAAGTAGAAAGAAGTCAGAAATACGGGTGAAAACCCATATATGTTGCTAATTTTTGTTCACCGAGTCACTAGCTTGACTCGATCCCCGAATTCATTGGTCCATGGGGAAAGTTTGGAGATCCGGGACAACCAAGGGTGGTGTGTCCTCTCCAAAATAATGTTTCAATCTGTGACCATTCACTTTGAAGTTGGGACCTTCGGGTTGAGATAACTCAACAGTCCCGTATGGGTATACTTTAGCAATAGTGAATGGTCCAGTCCATCGGGTTTTTAATTTCCCCGAGAAGATCTTTAATCTGGAATTGAAAAGAAGGACTCTGTCACCGATGTTGAAAACTCGGTTCTTAATCTTAGAGTCGTGAATCTTCTTTGTCTTTTCTTTGTAGATCAAAGAGTTCTCGTAGGCTTGATCACGAAGTTCGTTTAATTCATTGATTTGAACCTTACGGTGATCACCCGCTTTATGAAGGTCGTAGTTAGCATGTTTCAAGGCCCAGTAGGTTTTGTGCTCGAGCTCGATCGGTAAATGACATGCCTTCCCGTATACAAGCTTGTATGGAGTGCACCCAATGGGTGTTTTGTAAGCTGTACGGAAGGCCCAGAGTGCATCATCTAGTTTATCCGACCAGGAAGCACGGTTTTCACCTACTGTCCTCTCAAGAATCCGTTTAATACCACGGTTGGAAACCTCCACCTGCCCACTTGTTTGGGGGTGATAGGCGGTGGAAAGACGATGAGTAACACCGTATTTCAGCATGACTTTTGCAAATTGATCATTGCAAAAGTGAGTACCGCGATCACTAATGATAGCACGTGGTGTTCCAAAACGAGCAAAGAGGGATTTCAAGAATTTCACAACTACTCGGGCATCGTTAGTGGGTAAGGCCTTAGCCTCAACCCATTTTGACAAATAGTCAACAGCCACGAGTATGTATTTGTTTCCGTGAGAAGATGGGAATGGCCCCATAAAGTCAATGCCCCAGACGTCAAAGATTTCACAAACTTGAATAGCATTTTGTGGCATTTCATTCTTTTGTGAAATATTTCCGTGACGCTGACAAGCATCACAGGCTTTGACTAATTCGTGGGCATCCTTGTAGATTGTGGGCCAATAGAAACCGGAATCAAACACCTTTTTGGCGGTGTAGTTAGGACTATGGTGGCCCCCGGTGGGTCCAGCATGGCAAGCCTTGAGAATATCGGTGGCTTCCTGTCCGTATACACATCGCCTGATGACTTGATCGGCACAGATTTTGAAGAGGAAGGGGTCGTCCCAGAAGTAATGTTTAACGTCTTTGAAGAATTTTTTCTTTTGTTGGGACGTTAACCCCTTCACTATGAAGTTACCCGCATGGTAATTTGCAAAGTCGGCAAACCATGGGGTAGTAGAGTCACCACGAAAAGCAACCGCATTTAGTGCCTCGAGAGGAAATGTTTCATTTATTTCCTTTTTCTCGGACACATCTTGATGTGGGTTCTCTAATCGTGAGAGATGATCAGCAGCAAGGTTCTCGGCTCCTTTTTTATCACGGATAATGATATCAAATTCCTGAAGGAGGAGAACCCAACGAAGAAGCCTCGGCTTTGCATCTTGTTTTGCAAATAGGTATTTCAAAGCCGAGTGATCTGTGTACACTACGCATTTAGTCAAGATTAGGTATGACCGGAATTTCTCGAAGGCATACACCACAGCTAGGAGTTCTTTTTCAGTGGTGGTGTAATGACCTTGAGCCTCAGTCATAGTTTTGCTTGCGTAGTGTATGGGCTGAAAGTATTTTGCTTTTCGTTGCCCCAAGACCGCACCTATGGCAAAATCACTAGCATCGCACATAAGCTCAAAAGGTTGGTCCCAATCGGGGGCAACAAGAATCGGTGCCTCGGTAAGCTTTTTCTTTAGTGTTTCAAAAGCTTCGATGCACTCAGGAGAGAAGATGAAAGGAGCATCCTTCTCGAGGAGATGGGTCATAGGCCGGGCAATCTTAGAAAAATCTTGGATAAACCTACGGTAGAAGCCGGCATGACCCAAAAAGCTCCGAACACCTTTTACTGTGGTGGGATGAGGTAATTTGGCAATGACATCGATTTTAGCTCTGTCAACCTCGATCCCGTTTTTTGAAATCTTATGGCCGAGGACAATGCCCTCCTTGACCATAAAGTGGCTCTTCTCCAAGTTGAGACTTAGATTCGTTTCTTTGCAACGTTTAAGCATCTGTTCCAAGTGGGAGAGGCAAGTCTGAAATGAATCCCCGATGACCGAAAAGTCATCCATGAATACCTCCATAGTTTTCCCGATCATGTCGGAAAAAATAGACATCATGCATCTCTGGAACGTGCCTGGTGCATTACATAAGCCGAAAGGCATACGTCTGTAAGCAAAAGTTCCGTAGGGGCATGTGAAGGTAGTCTTCTCTTGATCCTGGGGATCAATGGGGATTTGGAAGTAACCCGAGAAGCCATCGAGGAAGCAGTAGTATTCATTCCCCGCAAGTCTTTCGAGCATTTGGTCCATAAAAGGGAGAGGAAAATGGTCTTTACGGGTGGCTTCGTTCAACTTTCGATAGTCAATACAAACCCGCCAACCCGTGACCAAACGAGTTGGAATCAACTCGTTATCCTCGTTGGTGACAACGGTGATGCCTCCCTTTTTGGGAACACAATGAATTGGGCTAACCCAAGGACTGTCAGATATAGGGTAAATCAATCCCGCATCAAGAAGTTTAAGAACTTCTTGTTTGATAACTTCGTGGATTTTTGGATTTACCCTTCTCTGATGTTGCACAGCTGGTTTAAAGTCATCCTCCATTAAGATTTTATGAGTACAAAAGTTCGGGCTTATGCCCTTAATGTCGGAGAGTTTCCAAGCAATTGCTTGCTTGTTAGACTTAAGAACCTTTAGGAGTGCAGCCTTTTCCTCATCTTTTAAGTCTTTGGCAATAATGACGGGTAATTTATTATCACCCTCCAGAAATGCATATTCTAGATGAGGAGGCAAGTCCTTGAGCTCAACCTCGGGAAAGTCTTCAGTTATTTCAACATTTTTGACTTCCGCTTTATGAAGAATTTGTGGTGACGGAGAGGGTGAAGGATCATCATTTAACAATCTTTCAAGGAGAAGCATGTCCCCCTCCGGGTCAAGATAGTTTTCATCAACTCCATCGGGAATTGAGCTATCTTGAGCAAGAAAAGCCTCGAGCTCTTCCAAAAGGAAGTCACCTCCCTCAAACGGAGTGAGGGAAGGGGAAGAGTCGGAAATGATAGGGTCAGTAGAAAGACTGCCACTGGATGAGAAACCAAGGACTTCTTGGGATGATTCCTCCGACGCAATATCGATGATGTCAATACGGTTAACCGTTTCAGCGTCATAATTGGAAGAATATCTTGAAGTCTGATCAAGATTGAATGTTATGGCTTCGCCACCAACACGTAGAGTGATTTCTTCTTCGAATACATCGATCAAAGCACGACCTGTTCTTAAGAATCCTCTCCCGAGAATGAGAGGAACTCGTGGGTCAGGATCGAAATCAACAATCACGAAATCTGCCGGAAAGTGGAACTTTCCTATTTTCACAAAGATATCTTCGGCAATGCCGAGAGGACGGGATATGGTACGGTCTGCAAGCTCGAGAGTCATGCAGGTCGGAGTGAGAGTAGGAAGTGAGAGTCTCTTCCAGACTGTGTAAGGCATCAGGTTAATGCTTGCGCCAAGATCGGCCAAGGCAAAGCATTCAACCATCCCAGGGAAAATACATGGAATGAGAAATTTCCCGGGATCTCCAAGCTTTTCGGGAAGCTTTTTCAAGAGCACTGCTGAGCAATGCTCGTTAAGAGGAGTTTTTGCCATCTCACAAAGTTTTTCTTTGTTGCTTATCAGATTTTTGATTGTTGAAGCAAACTTAGGCATGAGAAGAAGAGCGTCCGCGAAGCTAATATCAAAGTGTAATTCTTGGAAAATTTGATAAAATTTTTCCATCTGATGGTTAGCTTTTTCGCGGTTCTTTTGTTCAGTCACTCGTGAAGGATATGGAATTGATGGCTTAGGGTTATTCTATAAGATTTCATCAGGACACACAGGAGGATCAAATACAACTTTCGGCTTACGAGCCGGGACCGGGACAACTTGAGGGTGGACGTTGTTGATACCTCCGTTATTAGTAGGAAGTATCGTGTCCGTAGTAACCTCAGGTTCACGTTCCGCTACCTTAGGAGGAGAAGAAGAGGTAGAGGGAATCGTGGGTCCATTGTATGATACCCCACTTCGGGTAGTGATCGCCTTGACATCGCCCCTCGGGTTAGCGATCGTGTTGCTCGGTAGTGTACCAGAGCTCGAGGGTCGATCATTTAAAGACTTCTGAAGATCAGAGATCGTCTTGATCAATAACCGATTCGTTTCCTCTTGTGCTTTCATGAATTGTTTAATTTCAGCATCGGAGGAAGACGAGGGTGGAACAACGTTTTGATTTTGAACAGGGGGATTTTGAACACGGTTGTTTTGAAAATTCCCTTGATTTTGATTGTTGTTACCCTGATAAGTGTTTCTCTGATTGAAATTACCCTGATTGTAATTCCCTTGATTCTGGTTTCTTTGAAAATTTCCTTGAAAACCTTGGTTTTGATTGCCATTTTGAAAATTGTTTTGATTAAACTGGCCTTGATTTTGGTTCGGGTTTTGGAAATTTGAATTTTGACCTTGGTTGAAATTCTGATTCGTGTTACGGTTTTGATTTTGGTTAAAACCGGGAGGTCCGAGAAAATTGTTGGAACGATAGCTTAAGAGATTACGGTCCCCTTGCGGTTGGTAAGAATTACCTCCCGTGTTATAGGAACCGTTAGCAGCCTAAACGTTCTCTTGAGAAAATTCAGCAGTAGCTGGACACTCGGAATACAGATGCGGGCCCCCACAAGTTTCACAACTTCGGGCCACGGCTTTCACTTGTTGATTTTGAGCCTGATGTTGTATCGTTTGGTTCATTCTCAACACAGCCGTAGAAATATCATCCATCTTTTTGGTAAGAGCGATTATTTCAGGAGATGATGATGATGAGGGAGTAACGGAATGACATGACGCTTCCCTCTCCGCAGAGGAATCCCAAAAGTTATGATGGGCAGTCATGTTCTCGATTAAGTCATAGCACTCCTCGGGACGCCTTTTCATAAAGGTCCCACCAGCAGCAGCATTGAGAATGTCTCGGTGCCTCAATGTTAGACCATTATAGAAGGTATCTATGATGGTAACTTGCAACATATTGTGGTTAGGACACCGATCAATAGCTAGCTTATAACGTTCCCAAGCCTCAAAAAGAGACTCATCGGGAAGTTGCCGGAAGTTGCTGATATCATTACGTAACTTGGTAACCATGGATGGTGGAAAATATTTTGCTAAAAACTTGGTTACCATTTCATCAAAGGTACGAATAGAATTCTTTGGAAGTCGGTCAAACCATGCAGTGGCATGATGAGCGAGAGAATAAGGGAAGAGGTACAGCCGAAGGGCATCATCGGTGACACCATGCTGTTTCATGCTTTGGGTGACCGTGAGATATTTGTCAAGATGCTTGTTGGCATCGTCACCCGGTAATCCGTGAAATTGACACGAATTTTGGACTTGTTGGATCATGTGATGTTTGAGGCCAAAGTCCGCAGCCCCAATAGTGAGTGGTGCAATAGGCCCACCCCGCCCTTGCATGGTAGGTTGGCACAGCTCCTCCATAGTTCGGAGATCGGGAGCTGGCTCATCCCTAGGAGGGTCAGGGGGTGGTAATAGTGGTGGTGGTGGCCCAGCGGCCATTTCGGTTTCTGTGTTAGAACGTAGCTCGGGTACGTCTTTCTGTTTTTTATTCTTTGTTTGAGACCGAGTGCGCATGCACTAAAAACAATTTTTTTCAACACAAGTTCGAGGCAAAACTACAGTGAACTTAAACCAATAATCACAAGTGAGCAGCTTCTTTGAAAAAGGTACACTACTCACAGGGATACAAAGGCAAGTTTTAATCTTAAGATTGGGAACTTATTATGGGTTTATTAATTGATTTTTGAAAAACTGTTTTAGGCTTATGGGTGTGTGTGCAGAAAACTTGGGAAATATTTTTGGAACTGATTCGTTAACCGAAATCGTCTCTTTAAGATTACTCGCAGGCTGGCGGGAGGAAGTAAATAGGTTTCCTCTTCAGTTCGCAATTTAATGTCAGAACTTACCTTAAACCAACTGTTTCAGGTTGTAATCTTAAAGAACACGAAGTAATTTAACTTCACAGTTTGTTTTTGATTGTTTTTAATTTTTTTTGGTGTTTCTCAACACTTCAGGAGAAGTGTTAATGAACGTTTTTTTTCTGATATGATAATATTTTTACAAAAACTTTTTACAGGGAGGGTTTTGAAACCACTAAACTTAAAACGATTTTATAAAACACGCAACAACCTCCCCGGCAGCGGCGCCAAATTTTGATTGAGCCTAAACCGTCAGATTATTATTGAACAAGGTCAACAAGTCAAAGATAGCCTAGAATCAATACTCCGGTGATAGTGTAGTGTTTTCCCGGGTCGTTAAAGTCCCAGCGAGATTGAAATGGTGCTTTTGGAATCGTTTATGAGAAAGTGGCACTGAGGACAGTAGCCAGATGATGTAGGAATGTTATTGCTACTGTTATTTTGGTATTGACAAACAGATATAATATTCACAATAATCAGATACCAGATATATGCACAAATTGACAATTAAGATCACGTATCGGACTGGAAAAGTGGGTTTTTGGTAATTATCAAACTACAGGGGGTGCTTTTGACACTTTTCAAAACTTAAAATTAAAAATGAAAAAGAAATGATAAAAGTGATTAAAATAATATTAAACTATTATTTAATTAATTAAACTATTTTAAATCTAAATTAAAATCTAATTTAAGTAAACTAAAAATGACAAATGATTTAAAATAAACTAAAAATTAACAAAAATATTTTCTAAACCTAAATTAGAACTTGAAGAAAGTATAAAAAATTAAAAATAATATTTTTGTCTTTTTGTGGTTTAGTTATTAATTAAAAACTATTTAACTTAATTAAACTAATTAAACTACTTTTAATTTATATTAATACTAAATTAACTTGGAAAATTACAAAAAAATTTATGAAATTACTTAACCATTACAGGAATCCTAAAAAATTATAAAAACTCTAAAAATTATATTTTAAGATTAATCTACTAATTAATTACCTTTTAATTATCTTAAGTCTATTTTAAACAAATAAAATAAGAAAAATAGAAAATGAACAGTAGAATCTTAAAATTTATTTTATAAAAACTTATTATACTATATTAGAACTAGAAAAATTATAAAAACTAGATTTAACCTTATAAAAACTAATTAAGCTATTTAATATTTGATATTAATTAATAATAAAGAAAATTAAAATTAAATCTAATTAGCACTAAATGACAAAATAAAAATCTGAAAAATTTATTATAACTACTTTAATATATGAGGTATTTAATAAAAATATAAAAACACTAGTTACTTAATTAAAATCTAAAAATGAAAATTAAACTTAACTTGAATTAAATAGAAACTATCACTTATTTTAAAACTAATTTTTTTTTGGATTTTTCTTTTTCAGAACTACTAAACACCTTAAAAAAACAAACTATTGTGAAGACACTTTTTGAAATAGCTTAAAAATAAGCTATAAGCACCCCTTTGGCTACACAGTTGACTTATGTTGACTGTGTGGTCAATTTTGGTCAAATGGCCTAAGGTGGGGTCCACAATGGTGAAATTTAGCACAAATAAGCTCAACAAACTTTAATAAGCCAAAAATATCCAACAATGATCACAATTATGCTGTTTAAGACCAATTAAGCACTTGAGCTAACCTAAGTTTTACTCAGTTATGGGACAGATTTGGAAGCAACTTCCAGGTGGGGTCCACTAAGATCTAGGTCAAACTAATGGTCAATGGTGAGACCCTGGTAGGAGGGGGGTTGGGGGAACCTAAATACTAGGTGTGGGGACCACTGGGTTGGTCACAAAACACCACCAAAGTGGTGGTGTTGAGGTGGTGACTGGGTGAGCAGGGCACAAGCTTGCCCTGCAGGTTACTTTGTAAGTCTGTGGGGCCCAAGCTAAATTTTCTAAAAATGGAATGAAGGCATTTTCTCAAAGTTGAGCTGGTAGAAAACCAAACCTCCAATTCTCACAATCCCAAATAATTTACAAAAATCAGAAATGAACAAGAAAATTTGATGAAATCTGAGAACAAGAATTTTGACTTTTGACAAGAACACTCAATCTTTGACTTTGGTGAGATTCTAATTGATCTAACTTACTGATTATGAAGTTTTAAGCTAAAATAAGTTTATTAAAAGCTAAATCACCTACTCCTTATCAGGTTATGAGCTTATGGGTTCCTAATTTCTACACAGTTAACTGTGTGGGGAATTAGAATGAGATTTTGACTTTTTGCTCTATATTAAACCAATTTTATGACTTACTAACCTAACTTAGAACTAATGTGACTAGACTGAATCAGAAACAACCAATATAACAACCTCAAGATCAGTGGATCCTACTAATCCAAACACACCTATTGTTTGGCTGTTTTGAGTTTTTCAAGACAATTGGTTACTAGAGGTTACAAACTTACTTCCAATAAACAAAATATGATTAAGGTAACTGGTTTTGAGTACTAGACTTTCAGATTAACACATTACTCATACACACTTAACACAAAACTAATGACACAGTTAAACTAGTGATTATGAGTAACTAACTATTTTGATCAACAAGCTATAAATTTTAAGCTAAGATCTATCTAAACAAGACTCAAATAACACAAACAAACAGGCATAAGCAAATATAAGCAAACATTTATTCAAAAGCTTAAACTAGGAATTTTAACTAAAAATTAAAATAAGTAAATCCTTACTAGGTTACCCTCAGCATGAACAGAGGGTTTTCCTTTGTAGCCTATCTTTAGATAGGCACTTTCAAGCTCAATTCAACTCCTTGATTGTGATCAAAACCTGAAACAAACACAAACATACAAACAGTTGACTTTTATTGACTTTCTTTTATTTCTTGATTATGTTCCACTATCACTGAGTTTTAAGGTCTCTAATAGCTTAAACAAGCTTAGGGGAGCTTATATGAGCTAAGAGTCCAATACATAAGGCTTACAACAACAACAACTGAACAATATGAAAAATTGAAATATAATTAAAATTGCATAAGATGTAATAATAAAGGAAACTTAAAATTAATAACTGGAAGCAAGTTACAATACAATAAAAACAAGGTTACCACTGCTTAATAGCTTGGGTGTACCCTAGAATTGAGAAGTACAATTAAACGACATTAACTAAAACTAAATTAACTACTAACTCTTCCTCTTGCATCCATCTTCTATTTATAGCCCTCAATTAGGGTTCCCAGTTGTATTTCAATCATTTCCCACCTTTTTGTTGTAGCTTTGGTCCACTCATGAGGTTCCACGTATTTTGGCGGGAAACATGCTTTTGCAGCTTATATCTGATACACGCAATGGGAGGGGGGTAGCATTAATTGTGGCGTGAAAGGGTAGGTATAGGGAGGTGGGAGCATTAATTGTGGGGGGTAGTTGCTTGTGATTGGAGGAGAGGGGAGGTGAGCAGGTGGTGGTGGTGGTTTGGGAGGGAAAAGCTAGTCGGGGTGGTTTTGTGGTATTTGTTGACCGAAGTCAAACAAGGGGCCGGGTCAAAAGGTTTAGTGGACTGGGCTTGGATGGGCTGAGGGTTGTAACTGGGTAGGGAGTATTGGATCAAACAAAAGGGTGGGTTGGGTTATTTATTTTTGGATTGGATTAAAGGTCCGTTTGGTATTATGGTTTACAAGGTCCAAAATTGTAATTTTTGCAAAGTATGGGGACTGATATTGTAATTTTCCCAAAGTGTTCACAAGGACCTAATTTGCCATAGATGAATAGTACATGGGTATTTTGGATATTTTTCATTTTTTAAACACCCGGGGACTATTTCTGTAAATTCACCAAACCTCAGGGACCTTTATTGTAATTTTCTGAATCTTGAAGGGCTTAACCTGTAAATTCTCAAAAGTTATCATAAGGACCAATTTTGTCATTTTAGAATAGTATAAGGTTTATTTTTCACATTTTCCATTTTTCAAAACCTTAGGGACTATTTTTGACACTTTTCAAAGTTGAGGGACCAAAGTTGTAAATATGTGATTTTAAACTTTAAAGGACTATTTCTCACAACTTATGAATCCCAAGGACCTTTTATGATATTTGTGCAAGTTTTGATTTACCAGGGACTAGTTTTGCAAATTTATGGAACTTGAGGGACTGAAACTGCCAATTATGCAAACTTTGTACGTTTTTCATTTGTTTTTGCATATTTTGTGTTTGAAACATATAAAACACACCTCTAAGATATTTTAAGTATTTTGATACATATTTGGGTGTTTTTGTATGTTTTGGCAGTTCAGAATTGGTAAAAATGATGAGTATTTACACACTCATCAGTACACGATACCCCTAGTACACCCCTCCGATCCTATCTTTTTTATTTCTAACTTTAAGCATTTTACTTAAAGGAAGAATTTGTTACAATCCACCCTAAATGTACACCCAAATCTCCTTAGCCTTCCGTGTATGCACTCATCTTTAGTGCATTATTGTTGCATGTTTAAACCCTTAGTTAATTGTCTAATTGATTACATGGTTGCTAAGTCGAGTCATATCTTGTACATATTGTTTTGGGACGATTGGGACTCATGGGTAAAGTACTATTGTTATGGAGTATTAGGGAAGAACATCATTTATTACCCCCATATGTGCATTAATATTAAAAAGTACTCCAAGTCTTTTGATTATCTTAATTCGAATCATTAGAATAGTTGATTGTAAAGTATGTAAAAGTTCAAGTGTAAGGGGAATGCAAATTCCCTATGAGGTATTATTTTGGATGGTAGGGCAAGAGTGTATGTCAATAAAAAAAATCGAAAAAATCAAGAAAAAATAAAAAAAAAAAAAAGAGAAAAGAAAAGAAAAACATACGGACTACCATCCCGTTTCCTTCTATGTTTATTTTATGTTTTTGTTAGTTTTGATTAGCTTAAGTCAAGTAGAGTCTTGGCTTAGCAATGCCACATTGTACATGTAATTGACCAAGATGATTAACTCGCCACCAGTAAATATTGCCTTTATCCAACAAAACCGTGTTTATCATATCCCTACACCTCACGTTATAACCCTTTTAAAAGACCTCTTAGATAGTTTATCCTAGGTACTTACGCCAAGTGGTGGAGGTTTGATCCTTTCCCAAGCCTATGGTAATCTATGTGCTATGACAGGTAGTGAGAGATGTTTGCCATTTCCATATTGTGATATATACTTTATTACACCCGAGAGATGTGAGTATCTAAACACTATTTGTGAGGTGCTAGTGTATAATTTCTGTACTTGTTTTGGTTGAAGTGGAATGACTATTTGTTGTAATTACTTTTATATTTGTGTTAAATGACCCCTAACTTGTATTTTGATTAGAATAAAAGCGCATTTGCTTGAGGACAAGCAAATCTCAAGTGTAAGGGTATTTGATAAGGTAAAAAGTGTACCGCTTTTAGGGGGTCATTTAAGCCCAAATTCGAGATTATTTGATCAAATATTGCCCTAAATCATTCCTTTTGTCATTTTAGGTACTTTGGAGAAGAAATCTGGAAAAGGAAGCATTTTGGAGCGAAAAAGTGAAGAAAACGGCAAAGTCTCCAAATCAAGCTGAAAACAGTGTTTGATGGCGTCACGCTTTGGAGGTGACGGCGTCACGTCATGGCAAAGAGGTGGATAAAAAGATATAACGAGACGCGCCAAAATATTTTTGGACTTTAACACGTGACGGCGTCACCAAGGCTGTCACGTGTAATTTACTCTTGACGGCCATGAGAAGAATAATACATGACAGCATCCAATTTAGATCTAGGCAATACGAGAGTTTCTTTGGCGGCGAGTTGACGGCGTCAGGATTTACACGTGACGCCGTCAGAACCAAAAATCTATATATAGTTTTCTATTTTTCATTTGTAAAAAAGGAGGAGAACTTTGGATAGTTTTGGAGAAACCCTAGCACGAATTTTACCTTACTTTCATGGGTTCCAAACCCTTGTTTCATCCATGTTTGATTGAAGATAAGTTTTCCAATAATCATTCAATATGTCTATGTGTTTTTTGATTCTATCTTATGCTTATCTTTATGCTAGGCTAGGTTTTCTTTGTGTTTGCTTAGATGTAATGAAACTTAGTTATTGATTATTAGTTGGTTGTTTATTTATAATTGTTGTGGATGATTGATATCGATGTTAGGCTTAAGGAAACTGGTTGACTTCCATTTGGTAACATGCTTGAACGTCTTAAGAAACATGAATCTGTACTACGATTAATTGGTTATATTTAATGCATAAGTAACTACTAAGGAGGCCATGTTAGGAGCTAGTTGTCAGCTCGACATAGTAAGAGGTAGGAGCTTATAGAGTTAGGGAAGATCGTACACGGCCCTACGAATGGTATTAAGGAGTATAACCCGTCTTCCATGCAATTGTAACAAACTAATCAACCAGTAAAATATAGCTAGGGAGTAGTGAAATCTAAGTAAACACGTTTTCCTTATCATTGTTTTTCTCCACATTTATTTTCGTGTCATTTTATTTTATTTCTATTGCATTTGTAGTTATTTGGGTTAGTTGACTAGCAACTAATTCCGCTCATTCTTCCAAAACCCGAGATTTTTAATTGCTTTCCATAAAATATAAAAAATACAAAAATAATCATCCCTCACCTCTAGATCTAGTTTAATTAAGTTTTAATCCTAGCAAACACTATTCTTTGAGTTTAAAGATCAATCCCCCGGTACTTGCCACTACACTAAACTACATCGGTCAGGTACACTGCCTGGTAGGGATTGCAAGCTTCTCAAGATCCCTTGAGAGGTAAAACCTTTTGCAAGGTTGCAAAACCACGCATCATGCATGTATTTAATTCATTAAGTAGTTTCGATTATTGTATTAGTAAGCTTTAATCCATCAGGATTGATGGGCTTGTGGCCACCATACTGCTCCCCTTAAAATTGCTTTCCCATCGGTCAAAGTTTATATAATTGATGTTTTTGGTGAATTATATTTGTGCTTTGATAACCTCTGTGTTTAGTTGAGTCTTCTGGGCTACCATACATGTTCCTCGCCTACTTATCTAGTGTCTAGAAGGTAGGACAAACATAAGTAATCATTAAGGGTTACTCACCGATATATAGGATCCAATGAGACATATTAGATTACGATACTCATCATATAAAACTAGCAATATAACAAGTGACAAGCTACTTAATTATAAGGACATGTCTTCTTATGTGTTTCTATTATCTATCTGTGTACATGATTGCTATTCGCTGTTTCATTCTAATTAGTTTAACTTTTTATTATTTACTAAATCCGTGCCAGTTTCTCAGGCTGAAAACCCTTTTTATTAGATTAGGATTGTAAAACTAACTTAGATATTAAAATACTGATTAAATCAACTAGATATTACGTTTCATTCTTAGTGTTCGACACTCTACTTACCACTAAATGCATATTGATCAGGTACACTGCTCGTTAAGTGTGTGTGTTAGTAATAAGTCGGCTAAATATAAATGTAAAACTTGAAAAGGCTTAAACACCATATGCTGCACTGACATATCATACGCATCATGTTTTTGGCGCCGTTGTCGGGGAATGAATTGTTAATATCTGTTTATTTGATTAGTAATTTAATTAGATTCTAACCACTAACTTTGTTGTATATTAGTATAGATTGCATTCATTGTATATTTTGCATATTTTATTCTGTTTGTTTGTTTGTTTTTATTTTTTGTAATCTTTATTTTTATATTTTTTTTTCTGTATTACTGCTTTCTGCTGTATTTTGCTGATCTAAACAATGCGAAGCATCTGATTTATCAGATACGGCGCATTGCGTTTTTTATTTTTATATACAGCGTAAACTTAAAATTCGAAGTAAGGCGCATCTATCCCTACATACGACGTATTCTGTTTTTAATCAGAAAATTTTCAAAACCCTAACGAGATACGACGCATCTGTTTCGACAGTTATGGCGCATCTATTTATTTATTAAAAACAAATTTTCGAATTAATAAACTGAGATACGACGTATCATTTTTCTGAATAAAAGACTGATTTAATCTTTAACGTAATAAGATACGACGCATCCTAATTCTGGGATACGGCACATCGACACCAGATATCAGCTTCTTTTATTTTTTGTACGTATTCCGTTTTCATTACTTGTTTTTTGATTTTTTACTTCATAAAACCTATCCTACTGATGCTTTTGTGCGGAATTTCAGGAAGTGCATGACCCGGAGCTCTGTTAAAGAATTCACCAAACATTTTGACGAACCTGAGAAAGTTTTTCATTCACTTAAAAGGTTTTTAAACACAAGAGATTTAGATTATTCGAGCCCAACTGAACTCGATTACTTTTCTGAAAAACAGGAAGCTAGTGAAGAAGAAGTAACTGAAACAATGGCAGAAAACACTACCATGGAGGAATACATGAATAAGACCCGAGTGGACTATAGTTCGGGAGTTTCGAAACCCAAGTTTGATGATGATGTTAAATTTGAATAGAAAAGTCAATTTCTCAAAGAACTTAGAGAAAATACTTTCAGTGGATCAGAGAATGAAGATGCAAATGATCATGTTGAAAAGATCATTGAAATTGCAGATCTATTTATTAATGACAAACTAAAAATTGACCAAGTTATGCTTCGTGTTTTCCTTTTTTCTCTTATAGGAGCTGCTAGTAGGTGGCTAAAGAATGAACCTGCTGGTTCTATTGACAAATGGGAAGACTTAAAGAGCAAATTCCTCAAGCGATATTGTCCACCTGCAAAGACTACTAAAAAGATGGAGGCTATCAATAACTTCAAGCAAGAGCCCGATGAAACACTTTATCATTCTTGGGAGTGATTCAAGGAGCTATTATTGAAATGTACTCAACATTATCTAACCCCTATGTAGTAAATAATATTGTTTTATCAAGCTTTGGATGTGCTTACTCGATAGCAGTTGGATTCTAAGGGAGTTGTACCTCAAATGAGTGCAACTGATGCTAGAAGAGCTATTGAAGAGGCTGCTGATCATTCTCAAAAATGGCATGATGGAACCTCTACATTAAGAAGAGAGATGAAAGAGCTTATGCTGCCCAACTTGGATGTGAAAAGTGCCAAGGTCCCCATTACACTAAAGATTGTCCATCAAGGAATGATGAAACATTTGAGAAGGCCTACTACACACAATTTGGACAACCATTCCAAACTTCAGGAAGATACATGGAAACTACTCCAGGTTATTACCAAAGAAATAATGGAAATCTCTCATATCAAGAAAGGAGGCAGACTTTGGATGATACCTTAAAGCAAATGATGGCCGATGCTACCAAGAGACATGAAGAAAATACTGCTATGATCAAAGAAATTGGAGCTTCTACTGATGCTACTATAAGGAACCAAGGAGCTTCGATCAAAGCACTTGAACAACAAATTGGTCAGATGAGCAAAGTACTTCAAGAAAGGGGATACGGAAGTTTACCAAGCTCAACTGAAGCTAATCCAAGAGATCATGTCAAGGCTATTACTTCTACCAAAGAAGTCATGCCTAACGCACCTTTCCCTAGAAGATTGAAGAATGGTGATGTTTTGAAACCCCAATATTTCTTTAACTCTTTAATCAGTGTCAAGAGATTGCTCAAGGAAAAAGCAAGGATTGAAGAGGAGATCAAGGCTGCAATGAAAGAAGAGTGCTCTACAAAAGATTACAATGCCTTACCTCAAAAAGAAAAAGATCCAGGAAGTTTTACCTTACCTTGTTCAATTAATAACATGTGTTTCAATAATGCCTTAGCTGACTTAGGAGCCAGCGTTAGTGTCATGCCATTTAGAACCTTTACGTCTTTAGGTTTAGGAAAATTAGCTCCAACTAAGTTGATTATTGAATTGGCAGATAGAACAGTAAAACAACCTGTGGGGATTGCTAAAAACATTCTAGTTAGGATCGAGAAGTTTGTATTCCCTATAGACTTTATAATACTAGACATGCCTGAGGATATTAAGATTCTTTTGATCCTTGGAAGACCTTTCTTGTCTACTGCTCAGGCTAAAATTGATGTGTTTAAAAGAAAAATATCATTACGAGTAGGGAATGACAAACTAGTCTATAATTGTGAAAATCCAATTAAAAGCACAATTAGGAATGTATACATGCTAGGATTTTGCGAAAGTGAAGACCTCGACCTAGAAGCTAGATTTATTGGAGAAATTTTAGTTCACAATAGATCGCTTAACCCTTATAGTGGATACTACATTGAATTAAATGACCTTGATACACCATTAGAGATTGATGAACGATCTATAGTTGACTCTAACTCCAATATAGATGAGGAGACTGTGGATATGCCTAGACTTAATGCTATTTGTACTAAGAATTGTGACGAGTTTGATGGATATCCTAGTTTTTGTGATTACGTTAGAAGAATCCATGTAGAGTGTGCATACAATTTACAATTTCCTTGCATGATAGGTTACAAACAAGTTAGTGCTAACTTCTTTCCTATTTTACCAATTAATGTGATGTCAAAGACCTTTTATAATTCTATTATAGAAAAGAAGATTGAATATAGAGGAAAGAATGTAGTCGGTGCCTTTATTAATGTACCTATTTTTGTTGGAAGATTTGTTATTGTTACGAATTTTGCGACAGTGGAAAACATGGATGCCTATCGAGACAAAGCGATGGGTGATGTGATTGTTGGCAAACCATTTTGCAGGGAGATTACTATTAATGCCAAAAGATTTGAAAGAAGAATCACCTTTCAATGTGGAAGCGATGTTATCACTTTTATGATGCCTCGCACTCACCCAAGTTTTAAACATGCTACTAACAAGTATTGCTATAAATTTTCACCATTTCTTTATGTAGATGACAAAGACGAACAGAATGGGATCAAGTATCCATATCAAAAGATGAAGGGATTCTACGAAGGAGTGTTGAAATTGGGACCTGAATATATTCATGATGATTTGGTTAGCAAGTATATTATGAAGTAGCATTTGGACTTTAATGATACAAAATAGGAGCTAAACGTGTGTCACAACTCGTAATTTCATGTCCTTTTTCAAACGTCGAAATTTCATTATTCATCTCGGAAGTTACTATTCATCAATTACTATTCATCATTTCACTATTAATCGTTTTCAGAGTCAGTTTGAGATTCTGAGAAGTGTTTCAAATTTTCACTATTCACAAAACACTATTTATTCCCGGAAGGAAAACACTATTCACATTCATCATTCATTTCATTGTAAACCTAGTTTACGGGTATTTAAATTCATGTAACCAGTTTGGTTTAGCTGCGAATTCATGCATCATCAGTAAGGATACGTCATATAGACTAGAGTAGTCTACATATCATCAGTAACATCATCAGCACATTAGATTATGCACGGATACGCACTATTTCAATTTACGTATGCTTAATTTGTAATTAACGTTACCACTCAGTTTTTACTGCTAACGTATACTCAATACTCCCGACTATGATCCTAACACATTTTTGTACTCATTATAATGATATAAAAATTGTATTATTAATTTACACAGTGTTTTCAAGTCAACTGCTACATTTTACGTTAGGAGCTTATAACTCTGTCGGTTTGCGTTATTTCAACCCGATAATTATTTTAACACCCGATTCTCATCAGGAATGTAATTTCATAATTTTTACAACTTCGTCACATTTTATTTCAACTCGACACGATTGATTTCTAGTTAACCCGGTAACCAAAACTTATAACATAACACATTATATACCTCAAATAACTAGCAAACTACAACTTTTCTACCTCAAAACACTTAGTATTGACATCCTAGTGTATGTATACAAGACTTTCACTTCAACGTGACTTCTTACTTACCATTGTGCCATTAACCTCAAATATATTTGTTAAAAACATCAAGACTTATCATTTTTACAAGGAAAAACTCATCTTTTCTTCCTCCTCTCTACCATGATTGGCCAAAGCAAGAAACCAAGAAGAATCCATCATTTTTTCAAGATCAAGTATTAAACAAGACCCATTTGTACTCCTAGTTAGGATTTTGAAATAAAAATCCCAAGGTTTTCATCCTAAACATCATCCAACTCCATACATATCAAGTAATCTTCAAGTGATATTTTTAATCATCTAATACTTTCATTTAACTAGTAACATGATGTATTTTCAAGATATATTGGTTAAACATGCAAGTTACATATGTTATTTATACCACTTTACAAGTTTTATGGTTTTTATGAGTATATATAAAGCCTATGATCATTCCCTTGAAATCCTACAATATTTTGTGAAGTTTAGGACCCCATGACACCCTAAGAAGGTGTATAGTAGGATTGAGTACTTGTGGAGTTGATTTGAAGTAGTTTGGTTAAGTTTTGGACAAGTTATAAACTAGAAAAATGAATTTTAAACACTATTAGAAAGTTTCTGTCCATTTTTGCAAAACGTGGAAACATCAGGGGTTAATGGGTAATTTTTGACAAAGGATTCAGAAAATACCGTCAAAAACAAAGCTATAGGCGAAAGAACGGATTAAAACGAGTTTATAACGAAGAAGTTATGATCTTCCTAAAACTACTGAGCTTCTTTCCTAACTCTTAATATTCACTATTTAGCGACTAGTTTTGCGAGACCATTTTGGTCATATTTTCAAGTTATGAAAAGTGTCATTTTACGACGAAAACATTATATTTACTGATAAAACACCAAACAAGGATCGTGGAGTACCGTTTCAACATATTTACATGAAAAGTGGTTGTTGATATAAATAATGCTTAAAAACATTATTAATATTTTTCAATAACTCTACGTTTTGATAATCACAAAATGTAAACTAGATTAAATCAAGATTATGACGTAAACAGGTACTTAGTGACAAATATTTACTTCTACAACTAATATCACTTAAGGTATGTATAAACAAAGCATTTTATGCATTACATGATCAAAGGAACATTTTTCATTAATCACTAGATTTTTATAAAATGTCACAAAACATTTTATATCTTTTATAAAACATTTTTGGAATTAAAGGAATATGTTTAATTCATTATAAATATATGAATTCAAATTTTCAACCAAAAATGGCAAATTCTATCTAGAAAAATTTTCCTCACAAAAGGACAAAACTAGGCAACGTTCAGGAGGGGGCGGCCCCCTTAATTATACTAGGCGGCCCCCTTAATGATTAAGGGGACCGCCCCCTAATTAAGGGGACCGGTACACTCCAGAACAGTGTCTTCTGGCCCTTTAAATACTAGTTCATTCCACATATTTTTCTCACCTTTTTGCACTACAAACTTTCTGATCCCATCTCCATATCCTTTCTAAAAACCTTTGATCACATAACTTATAAGTCTTTGTTTCCAAGTGATCAAAAGCTTCATCCACACAAGTGCAAAAAGAAGAACACTCCTTCAACATCCATACATTGTAGTAGTGTTGTGATTAGTTAGTATCATCTTGTAGTAGTGCTAGATATTTGTAAAGTGTTGTGTAATCTAGTTGATTGTAGATATTAGGTGTGTTGTAAAGTAGTGTAGAAGTTGTGAATTAGTTGTGCATAGAAGAAGGTGTGAAGTATACAAGAAGTAGAAGTTGTGGAGCTATCTTGAAGAAGTTGTGAAGGTGTGAAGAAGGTGTGAAGTTGTGAAGAAGTTGTGAGATTGGTTCTAGCTACGATTAGAACTCGACATTTAGCTTAGTGTCGTTAATAGGTGTAAGCCAAGGTGTGTAAGGTTTCTCCGCCATAAGGAGTTTGTTGACATAGTGAAGAAAACTCTCGAGTGTGGTACTCGGGGAGTGGAGTAGGGCAAGGAAGGTGTCCTTGTAGCCGAACCACTATAAATTCGCCTGTTGTGGTTTGATCTTTATATCTCTATCTTTATTTCATTACATTACAATACTTTCATTATTAGATTATACTTGTTTAGACTTGCTCACACTTGTTGACATTTGAATTC
The DNA here is from genome assembly GCA_030686995.1 of Artemisia argyi. Classification (NCBI taxonomy): domain Eukaryota; kingdom Viridiplantae; phylum Streptophyta; class Magnoliopsida; order Asterales; family Asteraceae; genus Artemisia; species Artemisia argyi. The sequence continues at coordinate 49,139,841 of CM060692.1, forward strand.
ACGTAAGATCGAATGAATGTTTTTATAAATTCTAAAAGTTTTTCAAAACTAACACAAAAAGAACGTAAAACTATTCAACCCCCCCCCCCCTTCTAGTTTTCCACAATTGGTATCAAAGCTACATTAAGCGAGATCTTTAAAATATATTGTATTTTAAAACTTGCAACGATCTATGGAATCTGAAAAATATTTAGAATGGCAATCTATGCAAAGACCACCACTATTTGAAAGTGATGGATTTTTATATTGGAAAAATCGATTCGAAACTTATGTGAAATCAAAAGATCTAGATCTTTGGCATATTATTACTAATGGTGATTTTTTACCTATTCAAAATAACCCCAAAACAAGGAAAGATGAAATCGTACCTTTTGAAAAACAAAATGATGATTTAAAAAGAAAACTTGCCAAAAATGATGAAGCAAAAATGGCTATTTACAATGCGCTACCACGTAAAGAATACGAAAGGATCTTTATGTGCGGAACCGCAAAAGAAATTTGGAACTCTTTACTAATAACTCACCAAGGTAATAGTCAAGTCAAAGATAACAAAATAGATCTACTTGTTCAACAATATGAGCAATTCACGATTCCGGAAGAGGAATCAATTGATAATGCTTTTGCAAGGTTTAACACTATCATCACAAGTTTAAAAGCACTTGATGAGAATTTTTCTAGTAAGAATTTTGTTAGGAAGTTTCTTAGGGCTCTTCACCCAAAATGGCAAGCCAAAGTAACGGCCATTGAAGAATCGAAGAATTTGTCAACTTTACAACTTGATGAATCAATTGGAAATTTGAAAGTCTACGAAGTAATAATAAAGAAGGATTCCGAAATGGTCAAAGGAAAATAAGAGCAAAGCAAGTCAATCGCCTTGAAAGCTAGAAAGGAATCTAGTAACGAAGATAGCTCATCTTCTGAAAGTGATGACGAAGAATACGCCATGGCCCTAAGAGATTTCAAGAAATTCTTCAAAAGGCGAGGAAGATTCGTTAGACAACCACACGATGAAAGGAGAGTATCTCAAAAGAATAAAGATGACAAAAATAGCAAGAATGAGAGAAAGTGCTTCAAGTGTGGTGATCCAAATCACCTCATTGGAAAATGTCCAATGATGACAAGAGATCAAAATCAAAGAGCATTTGTTGGAGGAGCTTGGAGTGATAGCGATGAAGATGAGAAAGATACGACAAAGGAAGAGAAGTGTCTTATGGCGAAGACATCAAGCGAGGTATGTTCCGAAACCGAATACTTTAGTGATGAAAATTTATCATTAGATGAAAAAGATTTAGATAGTGATTATAATAGACTATGCAAACTAGGACAAAAAGTAATGGCTAAAAACAAATCACTAAAATGCATAAACAATCAATTGGAAAATGAGGTACTAGAACTAAAAATTAAAATACATCAACTTGAAAAAGGTAAGGAAATTTTTGAAGAATGTAAATCATGTCAAGAGCTTAAAAGTGAAAACGAAATACTCAGGGAAGAAATTTGCAAACTTGACAAATTTGAAAATAGTAGTCACTCACTTAGTAAAATAATAAGTATTCAAAGAGTATCCGGAGACAAAACTGGTTTAGGATTTAACTCAACCGAAGCTTCAACAAGTGAAATTAAAAATGTCAAATTTGAAAGTGAACTTAATGAACTAAAACCTTTAAAATCTAATCCTAAGGTTATACTTATTAATGGTAGAAAAATACCTCTTGCCAACAATGAAGAAGTAAAAACTTTTTATAAACCATCTTTAAAAACCGAAGTACGATCTTCTAAACCTAAGACAAGATCTAAAACTCCACCACCTAGGAAACCAAATAACTCTCATCCTAGGTCTAAAACACCTCAACCAAGAAGAAACCAAAATAGGCAAAACTACAATAACACTAGTAATCAAATGTTGACTTATCAACAAAGCTACAATCCTTGGGGAATACTACCACCTTTCATGCATCCTAGCAAAATGTTAAACATGTTTGGACCAAACAACTTAGGACCAAAGAGGCAATGGGGACCAAATAGCTAGATCAACATTCCTTATGACTATCTTGAAGTTTTCTCACCATAGACTTTTACAAAGTCTATATGTCATCTTGAAGATTTTGAAGATTTTTGTTGAAGACCGCCGGGTAAGCCATTCTTTCACAACTCATTGCCATGCTTAGATAAATACGCTTTGTTTGGTTGCTTTGTTTGCATAGATATAGTTTATTATCTTTCTTCCTTTGTTTGTTCATATATATATATATATATATATATATATATATATATATATATATATATATCCTTATACTTATAGTATTACATATATACATATATATATTTATACATATATATATATATATATATATATATATATATATATATATATACACACACATACTTGCATATAACCTTGATACGTCATTAGTTGAATTTCTAGAACTCCAGGAAATTGTTCGTTATCGAACCCTTTCCTTCCCCCTCTTGATACTTTTGAACTTTAACGTTCAACACAAAAATCTCTTGTGTCCACTTTTACAAAACTCATGGTGATGAAGAGAAGTGAGTTAAGTGGATCAACACAAGAGTAGAAAGAAGAACCTTCGCACACATAAACTATGAATGAAACAAACTCCTATCGCCGTTAGCTTCCGCCTCTCCCATTTCCTCATTCCATAATCCATTAACACATAATATATATATATATATATATATATATATATATATATATATATACTTATATAAACACACATTCCCTCACATCTCTCAAATCCTTTGTAATCTTGACATCTTGATCATTTTATCCAAAATCATCAAGACATATCTTGATTAACGAAATGTTAATTAAAAATGTCAAGTACTCCTTCCTCGTGCTCATAAAATCCAACGTAGTTTCGATATAACATAAATCTAACTATATACATAAAAATATTTTGCTATCAGATTACAATTCGCAAAAAATTTTCATTTTTGGCAGGCGGCCCCCTTAATAATTAAGGGGACCGGCTTGTAATCGGGGGCGGTCCCCTTAATGTTTAAGGGGGCCGGCCATCTGACACTTCCAAACTCGTTTTCCACTTAAAATTTTTGCCGAACACCCCATTTGTTCATATTCTCCATCTCCTATCTGCTGTGAACGAACACCAACATCCCAAAACCATCAAAAAGCTTTACCAAATCACCAATCCGAGTTTATTTCACAAGGGGCAAACGTTACCTACACGTCTAACAACATCTTTTGTAAGTTTTCCAACATACATTTCGCTTAATTTCATTCAAATTTGTGTCTAATCATAATTAGGTATTTTATTAAAATTTATTTTAATCTGAATTTTAGTGAAATTAAGTTTAGAAATTGCATAACCAAATGCTTCCCATAGGATTAGAATGTAGAATTGCAACTCAAACTAAGCTTAACACATCATATTGTCAAAATTTTTAATCGCCCATAAACCCTCACTAAAATCGCTTTTCAAAAAGCACATTGTTGATATCATTCTTAAAAACTAGTTAAAACTCACTACATTATAGTGATAAAATATTTTTAACATCAAAATATACTTTTAGAATTGTTCATGAAAACAACTTAGGCATTTGGTTCATGAACAAAGTATACTTAAATAAGCTAATTTAAACCATTGAAACTATTTTGGTAAACTTATTAACACATCACTAGTTCATTAACATCATCAAGATATATAATTGATATATATATATATATTGATGTTTTAGTTGATATTCATATAGTTAAGGGATTTGGTTTAACTAAGAAAAGACATTTTGAAAACCAATATTCACATTTTCACTTTCTTTACAAGTTTTATTTTAGCCAAACTCGTAAGTGATAGCAAGATATATAAACTAATATATATCTAGCTAAATTTCAATATGAATTATGATGTCTAAATTGATGTTTGGATAGTCTTGATAATATATCGAACAAATTCCAAAACTACATTTTGACAATCATAAGATACATTTTAAACGAGTTAAAAATTAAAAACAAGGAACATTGTGAAACTACTTCGTAAGATTATTTTCTTTTAGGTCGAAGTAGGCTTCTTTTCCACATGCATTGCATATATTTATATAAACATATGCATGATAATTGATTTTGTCTTAACTTTATTTATTTAATTTTTTTTGTTTAGGTGACAATGCTTAAAACTACGGTTGGTGATGTTTCTAAAACCAAACAATACATTCCTAAAGTTTCCTCCACTCCCGGCATGTCTCCTTCTGTTGCATGTTTCTATCGTCCCATTGAAAATAGAAACATTCACGAAGGTAGAATTGTCGACCCATCATTTTATGAAACAAATCAAATTGAACGAATGTTCTCCAATATTCGTCTTGAATGTCTTTACCAAATCAATGAACCAATCATTCCCCTCTTTGTCCCTGATTTCTATAGCCAAGTGACGGTGCAAACCGATCCCTATAGCCATCTCCTTATTTCTTTCATGATCTAAAATCAATTCATCACTTTTACTCTTGCTCAGTTTGGGCAAATCCTAAGGATCCCAAACAACGGCCAAGCCGTATTCTCAAATGAATGGGATCTTTCATCGCTTGAACGAAATCGTCCTTAGGATGGTCCATACTATTCTGAGATTCCAAGTCCTGAAGACATTCGTCGATTGCTTGAACTAGAACGTGGCACGACTAGTCGCAAAATCAAGTCGAAGAATGTCGATATTCATGCTAATCAAGTCCTTCTCAAAGAGCTAAGCCCCGATATGGAAAATTGGGAAGAACTCATTCGCGAGAATGCGTTTGGTACCGGCGGTCACCATGATCATCTCACGACAAGCATCGCCTACATGTTATATTGTGTAGTTGCTGAAGAGAATTACAATTTGGCTTATCTCTTTGTTCATCGAATCATGTCCGCCAAAAACACTCCAAATGCCAACCTTCCTTACGGTATGTTCCTCACTAGACTTTATCGTCATATCATGGAACACTACCCAGATCTTCAGAGTGATATCTACGTTCTTGTTCATCCCACCTTGAATCAACTCACTCTTGTCCGTACTCGTCGATCTCGAAGTGATAAAGGAAAAGATCGTGGTCCTATGTTCTCTATGCCTCGTGGTTCGCCATCTCATCGAGGCAATGATGATGACCAGGAGGAAGACACCTCACATGTTAGTACTCCATCCCCCACGACCTTTGTTGATGATCTCCCTGATCTTGATTATTCAGAATATCAAATTCCTCTTCCTCATGAGCGTGCCGATGAGCTCCTATTCACCTGCCAAACGTCCTTAATTAATCGAACTCAACAAATGCATGAAGAAATGCGTGGAGGATTCAAGTCAATTGGAAAGATGTTCAGAAAACTAACCGGGAAGAAGAAATAGAACTGTGGATGTAGTTTTATTTTTCTAGACATTATGGGTTGTTTGTCAGACTTTTATATGTTTGGTTATTTGTCCGATATGTTCGGAAATACTTATCTGTGTTACTTGGATGATGTTTAGCTTTTAACTTTAATTGTGCTTGAATATTGATTTATTAATGTTACAAGTATGCTTGCTTATATCTTGTTTACAATATATTAATTTGCATGCATAGCCTATTATTATTTATGATTATACTTCATCATTCCAAGAGTATATGTTCCAAATAGAGCTTGTTGGAAATACAAACTTGAAAACCAACCCATTTCTGCAAAATTTTGATTTCTGGTCGCCTAGGAAAACACCAGATGGGTGGCCCCCTTAATGTTCCTAGGCAGTCCCCTTAATTATTAAGGGGGCCGCCCTAAAATTAAAGGGACTGGCCATCTGGAACTGGGTTTACTGTGTTCTTTTACATCTTGTGACCTCTTTTTCTAGTATCAGCTACCATTTCCCTTTCTAACCCAACTGATATTAGAATCTCCTTAAACCACTTCAAAAACTTACCTAAACCAACCATTTTCATATTATAAATTCCCTCCAAATAAACAATCTTCATCTCATTATTCATCATATCTTTCAACCTAAACCATCATGTCTTCACCTAGCACCTCCATCTCTAAGGCTTCAAAGAAACAAAAGATTGTTATCATCCTTCCAAAACAACTCTTCATTGACTTAACTATTGAAGACAATACAACTCCATCCCCTCCACCTAAATGCTCATCTCCAAGTGCACAAAATGCACCATCCAAAACACCTTCCACTCATGGAACTTCCTCATCCTCCATACCTTCAACTTCATTAATCAATGACTACATCAACTCACACTTGTCTTCACCACAAGTATCATCACCACATCCTACACAAGAACCTCTTTCCAACCAACTTACCATCTCACTTTCACCAATAACACTACTTGATGCTCATGTCTCATCTCCACCAATTACACCACCAATCTTTGCCAATCCCATACCATGGAGGTTACTTGAAGCTCATGGTGATACTTGCCTTTGTTGCATTCACAACCGAACCATAATCTTTGGTCTTAGAGATGAAATTCAATATATGTTTTCATATATTGAACACTTGCTTACCAACCCACCACCACCACCAACTCCACTATCCTCACCTATTATTCCACCACTACAACTTTCACCTATTTCTCCACCATCACCATCATTCTCTCCAAATTAAGCATATGCTATGCTTAATTAATAAATTTCTTACCACCCTTTTGTTTGCAAGCTCTATTAAGCCTATGTACTTTTTGTATGATGGAGTACTTTTCTTGTTGTTGCCTTATCTTATTGTTATTCTAATTGTAATCTCCTTTGTTGTTACATGTATTGTTGTGTTTTTACACAACTATTGCTTCTATATGAATGCCTTTATTTAATGTTGCTTGCTTATATTGTTGTCACTTTATATATGATTGCATGTATATACTTGTTCTTCTAATAATTTTGTCTTGCAAGCATTCCATGGCTCGTCGCCTTGGTGCCCCCGAACGAGGGGGAGTACACATCAAGGGGGAGTTCTCATCCCGTCAATATTTCACGATTGAAATTTGTCGGTATAACCTTTTTGATTCTACAAAAAGGGGGAGAAGTAAATATAAACTCACTAAAATACTTGTCTAAAAACTAATTTTTGATTTAATGAGTTTAAGTTTTGTAATCATCAAAAAGGAGGAGATTGTTGATATAAATAATGCTTAAAAACATTATTAATATTTTTCAATAACTTTACGTTTTGATAATCACAAAATATAAACTAGATTAAATCAAGATTATGACGTAAACAAGTACTTAGTGACAAATATTTACTTCTACAACTAATATCACTTAAGGTATGTATAAACAAAGCATTTTATGCATTACATGATCAAAGGAACATTTTTCATTAATCACTAGATTTTTATAAAATGTCGCAAAACATTTTATATCTTTTATAAAACATTTTTGGAATTAAAGGAATATGTTTAATTCATTATAAATATATGAATTCAAATTTTCAACCAAAAATGGCAAACTCTATCCAGAAAAATTTTCCTCACAAAAGGACAAAACTAGGCAACGTTCAGGAGGGAGCGGCCCCCTTAATTATACTAGGCGGCCCCCTTAATGATTAAGGGGACCGCCCCCTAATTAAGGGGGCTGGCGCGCTCCAGAACAATGTTTTCTGGCCCTTTAAATACTGGTTCATTCCACATATTTTTCTCACCTTTTTGCACTATAAACTTTCTGATCCCATCTCCATCTCCTTTCTAAAAACCTTTGATCATATAACTCATAAGTCTTTGTTTCTAAGTGATCCAAAGCTTCATCCACGCAAGTCCAAAAAGAAGAACACTCCTTCAACATCCATACATTGTAGTAGTGTTGTGATTAGTTAGTATCATCTTGTAGTAGTGCTAGATATTTGTAAAGTGTTGTGGTAATCTAGTTGATTGTAGATATTAGGTGTGTTGTAAAGTAGTGTAGAAGTTGTGAATTAGTTGTGCATAGAAGAAGGTGTGAAGTAGACAAGAAGTAGAAGTTGTGGAGCTATCTTGAAGAAGTTGTGAAGGTGTGAAGAAGGTGTGAAGTCGTGAAGAAGTTGAGAGATTGGTTATAGCTACGATTAGAACTTGACATTTAGCTTAGTGTCGTTAATAGGTGTAAGCCAAGGTGTGTAAGGTTTCTCCGCCATAAGGAGTTTGTTGACATAGTGAAGAAAACTCTCGAGTGTGGTACTCGGGGAGTGGAGTAGGGCAAGGAAGGTATCCTTGTAGCCGAACCACTATAAATTCGCGTGTTGTGGTTTGATATTTCTATCTCTATCTTTATTTCATTACATTACAATACTTTCATTATTAGATTATACTTGTTTACACTTGCTCACACTTGTTGACATTTGAATTCACGTAAGATCTAATCAAAGTTTTTATAAATTCTAAAAGTTTTTCAAAACTAACACAAAAAGAACGTAAAACTATTTAACCCCTCCCGCTTCTAATTTTCCACAATGGTTAATAACGTAATGAGATGTCAAAAATGTATTTTTTGACGATAAACATTATTTTCAAATTTCACGAGTGGTATCGATAACATACGTATTTGCATGTGTAGCATCATTTCATTGCTTACATTAGATCATATCATTCATATTAGGTTGTGGTTAGAGATCGTGCCTCATTTCAGTGTATCCACTTTTGTCATCGTAGCTATCGCACCAGGTGAGTTTCATAGCACCCCTCTTTTACCGTTTTATAAATGTTTTAGGGGAGATACATGCTCAATTACATGTTTTCAACTTTATGCTCGTTTTAAATTTAAACTCACTATTCATTTTACAATCAAACACCATGCTTGTTTTACTTATACTGTGACTTGTCTTTTAAAACGTCATCATTGTTTATCTGACCTCATTGTCATCATCATTTAGATTACCTGCATTTTATGGGTATGTTTGATTACCTGCATTTCATGGGTAATCGCCAACATTTATTTATATGACCTCATTGTCAAAAAAAAATTGTTTATATAGCGGTATTGCTACACTTATCTTTGAATTTAGATACAAGTATTACTTTTGTTCACATAAACCAAATCATATTTGGCAGTGGGTTGTAAATACACAGGTTGCAAGTCTTGTATGGGCGAGACTTGGAACTGAGTGGATTTATGATGCTTTTGCTAGGAAATCTTCATTCAAATGTTTTACATTACATTCTTTTTCACTAACCTCTATGAATTCACCAACCTCTTGTTGACACTTTAGCATGTATTTTCAGGTATTAAGCAATGGCACGCTACTGGAGGTTTTGGCAGGGCATGGCATGGTCATAGAAGACTCTGATATTCATTTGGGGACCGTTTTAAAGTATTTTAAGGGCCTAATTCCGCACTACTTTTAATGATGTAAATTAAATACTTTTGGTTAAATGATTTTATTCTAAATAATTAAAGTGAAAACCATTTTTGTACTTGTGTTGTGATACCAATTGAGTTACACCCCAGCTACATGTAAGCTTCCGTTGGACCCGATTTAGGGGGTGTGACAGATTGGTATCAGAGCCTTGGCTATAGAGAACTGAGTGTTTTTAAAACCTAGACTATAGCTACTTTCACGAAAACTTAAACCTATGACCGCCACGTGCCTGCCTGCCAAGCTGATGCCTCATTTGTGGTTTGTTGCTGACATATGTGATGAGATTTGTATCTCATTATCTGATATATCATACTCATTTATTCTAGTTGATTACTGTCATACCCCCAATTTACCTGACTTGCAGCGGAATGGAATGCCTGAGGGTGTAACTGTCATAGCATCACAACAAGGATATATTGAACGACCTAAAGTGTCGTTTGGAAAAATACATCGTTTGATCATTAAAATATTCATAGTTTACAAAACTTAGGTCCCAAAAGATGTTGCCAATTTAGATAAAATAAGTTCAACAAGATCAAACGTTTCATAAGTGCAGAAAATATAAGGTGAGACGCGTCGGCTCCGCGACTCCATGAAGTTCCAAATGCATGCCACATGAGCTACCTTAATAACCTGAGAATACATTGCTAAAACGTCAACATGAATGTTGGTGAATAATCATAGGTTTATAGGTAAATCGTATGTACATAAACCACAAGTATAAAGTAAACCGACAAAAATGTCAAAAATGTTACATTGTTTCTTAAGCTCATGGCCCCGAAGCTAGACGTACTAAAATTGGCTCCACCAGAGTGTTTACCAGACACTCAAATTGTTAAGACATGAAATGCATTGGTTTTCCTTATGGAGCAACCCAAACACGAATGGAGGAGTCACCCTCAATAGATCTATTCATTCACTCTCGCTTGGCAATATAATTAACGGTCCATGATAATAAAGGGGACTTGAAGTGGTAGTACTAACAACTTAAGCAATGTATGGAATTTAATACTTGGGCATGTACAAAAATAATTGTGCAATGTATTCTCCCCCGTGGGATTTGAAATCAAATAAGTAATTAAAACGGGGCTATGAGAACTCACCTCGAAATGATGGTACAATGATGGTAAAGTAGTCGGGACAATGAGGCGCGAACACTAGCCGCAACCTAAATGAATAATCGTGATCTAATTTAGATCATGCCGTGATGTAATGAATGCACATGCACATGATACCTATACCACTCGTAACTTGGAAATACTAGCTATTGTCAAATAAAATACTTTCCATACTTAGGAAAAATAAGTCCAAATAGAGTTACAAAACTTGTCGTAATATATCGTATAAAAATGTTAGTGTTATATTCCTCGTCTTTGAAAACCTTAAAATAATGTCTAGTAGTCGCGTAATAAACCTTGAGTCGTACGTACTTCGTTAGTTAAAAATAAACTTCTTGAATAAGAAATCTAGAAAATATATTATTTAGTACGTAGTTATATTATTTTCTAGTAGTGACTAAATATTTATATTTAGTTTTGACGATTTTAAAACGTATATAACTTGGTCGTTTTAAGCTCATTTTACTCGTTCTTTATATCAACGGATTCGTTTTAGTATATACTAATATATTTTTGGTAGTTCGGCTCCTCTAGGTTACGTTTAACGCCTCTATTTGCCCGTCGAAAACTGTCAAACAGCATGCAGTTTTTCAGAAAAATAGTTTTCGTCGTTAAATTTACAAAAATCATATCTCCTTCGTTATAAGCTCGTTTTAATCCGTTCTTTCGCCAAAAGTTTCGTTTTTGAAGGTATTTTCTAAATCTTTGGTCAAAAATTATCCATCACGTACTGAGTTCTCCACGTTTTAAAAATAGCAACAGTAGGTAAATATATTGTTTCAAAAACCATTTTCCTAGTTTCAAACTTGTTCCAACTTCAACCAAACCACTTTCAATCACCACAAAACTAGTCTAATCCTACCATACACCTTCTTAGGGTGTCATGGGTTCCTAAACATCATAAATCAAGTGGATCTAACAAGGATTTACATATTATCCAATTCCTAAGGTTTAAAAGATTCAAAGAGTATAAATGGAGTGGTATAAACTAGCATATGCATGAAATCATGTATGGAAATCATATAGTCATGAAAATAACTTGAAGAAATTATGAAAATAAATTTGGTAAACTTACTTTGAAAGATTATGAAGCTTGGATGAGTAAAACCTAAGAAACCTTGGATTTTTATTTCAAAATCCTAACAAGGATCACTAAATAAACTTGAATATAACTTGATCTTGGAAAATTAATGGTTTTTGCTTCTTGTTTTGGTTTGGGTCGTGGGTTAGGATGAAGAGGAAGTGAGAATGAGAGAAATATTTTTGTTGCTAGTTTACTTAGTGAGAAAATGAGGTGTATGTTAGAAGTTTGTAAGTAAATATCTAAATGCAAAGGTCTAGTTGTAATTTATGGGTCAAAGAGTGGTCAAAGGGGGACAATTAGGGTGGGGGCTGGCGTGAAACAAGGAGGGGAGGGGAGAAAGTTGGGCTAATTAAAGCTTGTGTCTCCAAGTGTAAGTATATTGTAGATATTTTGTGTATTAGGTGTTACCGGGTACCGAGTTTGCTAGAAATAAATTTTATCGAAGTTAATCGGGACATAATAAAGTCATAAAAATGATAAAAATATGTTGGGTACAAGTATTTAGTGTTGGGATGATTGTTGTTTAGTTTTTACGAAAACCGTCGTAACTATATTAAACTTACGATATAAAATAAATAAATTTCCAAAACACCGGGTAAATTAATATTATAATTTTTATATTATTAAAATGAATATAAAAATATATTGGGATCATAGTCGGGGACGTGTTAGTCACATTATTGGTCGCGTGTTAACGTTTATTTAAAAATAAACATAAGTAAAAAGTCAATTATACCAAAAGTATTAATTTAAATATTCTACGAGTGGAATAGTATGCAAGTGCCATAAAGATGATATGCAGGCTATTTCTAGTCCGTATGAAATGTCCCAATGATAATGCATGAATTCGCTCCTGAACCAATACGGTTACGCGAAATTAAATATTCGTAAACTAAATTTACGATGAAATGAGCAATGCACGTGAATAGTGTTTTTTTTTCTTCCGGAATGAATAGTGTCAAGTGAATAGTAAAATTTCTGAACGCTTCTCAGAATATCAAATTGACCTCGAAAACGATGAATAGTAATCGGTGAATAGTAACTGATGAATAGTAGAATGTCGAAGTTTGGAAAATGACCGGAAATTACGAGTTGTGACAATTACCATAATTGTCTTCCCTATTAGTATGCTTACATAACATATGCGTCTCATTGTTACACCTTCTCCTTGCATAGTTTCATCATTCGACCTCGAGTTTGGTCACTTGCCTTAGTCTTTCAGAATGTCTTTGTATTCGTAAAGGACATAGTATTAGTATAACTGAATTGAGTATTTCAAAATTCATAGAACCTCGATGGAATATAGACTGGTCATTTATATTCGACCCGGGATAGTGGGACATAGGCTGACCACCTATATCCGACTCAGAGATGAATTTTGCAACACTGAGGATAGTTATAATAAAATTTTGTCTGGATTGAATTCTTTACCCAATTTCCAAATGTTTCATTTATTTGTGCGTACTCAAACGTTGCAAGAACATTCATACCTTTCATCACATCTCATGAACATTCACGTCTATGCACGATACATTTATATCACAGTAAACACTTTCATCACAATCTCATTATGTCGCAGCTGTCACAGTCTTTTCCCTTCTTACCATCACTATCATTTCCCTTCCCCATCCCCATATATATAAGGAATTAGCTAACACTCTATAGATTCCTATGTCACTCATCCCTCACTACTCCCAATATTGATAAGTGGATATTATCAATGGCCTGCCTAGGAAAGACTTCCCATACCATCTATGAGGAGGATCCCTCGGTACAATAAGACCATTCAAAACTCAACAGAAATCTCAGGATATCACAAAACCATTCGAACCACTATCACTGGCCTGATCGCCAAAAATTCTTCCATCTAGAAAGTATTAGCTTGACTGAATTACAAGATTCGTTTAGATACGAGTGCTCACTAAGCAACACCATAGAGATAAATCCAACCTCTTAACCAAGACTATAGAACATTCAATTGAACATGTCCTCACCAATAGACTTTATTCAAACATGTTAGACACCTATGCATTTGTGCAGACATACCTACCTGGCTATTTTATCCTCTTAATACTTTCACTTTTAAATGGATTTTTCTCCAAACTACAGTTATACAAAACATATATCTTGTAAGAAATACTTTTCTAAGACACTAATTTCGACAAGCAAATTCCTTTTGGTTAATCTTTTACAAAACTATTGAATGTTAAGAAATTTTAAACATCGATCTTTGGTAAACCATACCATCCACCTCATGTTGAAAATAGTCCTATCTTGCATAACTACTAAATTTTGAAACATCAAGAAAAATGTCACTTAGAAAGCCGTTTGCTTAAAGTTGTAAATTCATTTATTCAGGGAAGGTTTATGAACAAAACACACAATCTCAAAACAAACTTTGAAAATCAATCACTATATTACATCACTTATACATTTAGGATTTTGTGATTTGGCGACATAGAGCTTGGGGAAAATCTTAGTAATGGACACTAAGCACCGTAGGTGGAGAAAGACTCAATTCATGACATTCCTGCGGAAAATCACAACCTTATCCTAACCTAATCTTTCCAATAACACCCTTTGACGAACTTAACCTAGTAAGTTTTTCCACAAGATTCATGATACCCATTCCAATTATTCCTAATAGAGGAATTCGATTCACCTCAAACTCCTAGCGATTTTTTTAAGATTCCTTTGGAGCCACACTACCTATCATCTTCAGACAAATGGTCAGAATTAGAGAATGATTCAAACATAGGGAGATATGCCCAAATCGGGTGTGATGGATTCTGGAGGTAGTTGAGCTGACCATTTGCTATAAATAGGATTCATTTACAACAATAGATATCACACGATCCCAACGACAACACCATTGAGACACAATTCACAAACATGGAGAGATAAACCTGAGATACATTGGACCATTTAATATTTTAGACAGAATGGTCCTAGTGGCCTACAGACTTGAGCTCCCATTAGAGCTCAGTAGCTTACACGATAAATATCATCATCTTTTCACCAATACCACTCTAGAGACCAACACAAACTGAACTTCGGGATGAAGTTCCTTTTAGAGGGGAAGAATGTCACAACTCGTAATTTCATGTCTGATGAGTGTGTAAATACTCATCATTTTTACCATTTCTGAGCTGCCAAAACATCCAAAAACACTCAATAATGAATCAAAATAGTGAAAATATCCCAGGAAAGTGTTTTACATGTCTCAAATGCAAAAATACCAAAAAGCAGATGAAGAACACACAAAGTTTGCATAATTGGCAGTTTCAGTCCCCCAACTTTCAAAAGTTGTCAAATCTAGTCCCTGGTCATTCTAAAAATTTGAAAAAGTCACCAAAGGTCCTTATAAATCAAAAAGTTACATAAATAGTCCTTTGGTGAAAAGTTTCACAAAATGTCAAGTTTAGTCCCTGAACTTTGAAAATTGTCAAAAATGGTCCCTGGGATATAAAAAACTTTGAGAAAATAAATTTTGGTCCTTGTGTTACTCATATTTGGCAAGAATGGTCCTTGGATGGGAATTTTTTCATGATTGGTCCCTGGAATTACAAGGTTTGGCAGAAATAGTCCCTGGAAGGGTAAAATTGGAAAAAATCATTTGGAACCCTCACACTATTCACCATTGGCACTTTTTAACCCTTATGAATATTTTGAAAAGTTGCCAAGATTAACCCTTCATAAAATCAGAAATTACAAAAATAGTCCTTGTGTAAATAAAACCAAACCGGATCCAATACCTAAACTAATACTACCACTAGTCCAATCCCTAAGCTTAGCCCACTCCCCATTTTTATTTTGGGCCCAAGATACCACCAGTCCAAACTTTAGCCCACCCAATCCCACAAAACCGTTTTTAATAATCCTACGGTCAAACCTCAGTTGACCCGTCCCCTTCCTTCTTCAACACCACCACTTGCTCAGCCTCCCTTCTTCACCAATCACAAGCCATGACCCCCCACAATTAATGCCACCACCTCCCTATACCTACCCTTTCACATCACAATTAATGCTGCCCCCCATTGCATGTATCAGAGCCTAATTGCAAATGATGCTTTTCCCGCCAAAAATACGTGGAGGCCTGAGAGTGGACCAAAGTTATCAGAGAGAGGTGGGATTTGATCAGAGGGCATCTGGGAACCCTAATTTGGAGCTATAAATAGAATAGGAAGCACAAGGAAGAGTTAGTTAGTTAATTTAGTTTTATGTATTTTGTTTAAATGCAATTTCAATTATTAGTATAACTTAAAGCTTTTAAGCAGTGTTTTAATCATCTTTCATGTATTGTAATCCCTTTTGATCAATAAATTTCAAGTTTCCTTAACTGTTTCATCTATTGCAAGTTTATTTCAAAATTTCAATAAGCTGTTTAGTTTAATGATAGTTAGTGTGTAATGTACTGGACTCCTAGGCTCACATAAGCTCCCTTATAGCTTATATAAGCTATTAGTAATAATTAAAATCAGTTTAGTAATCAAAAGCTCAAAATATCAAAAAGTCAAGAAAAGTCAAAGGGTTCACCATCATGGTTATCAAAGCTGGAGCAGGGTGTATCTTGGATGGCCTTGGGTTAGAATCCTATGGGGGATGTTAGGAAAGGTTTTCTGGTCCTTGGTTCATGATTACAGCAGATGTGCAAAAATTTGTAAGCAATTCCTTTGTGATCCAATTTTATATTTAGAGTGCTCAATAGTAGTTCTAGGTTGCTCATTTTACTTTCTTATTACTTAATTAATTGTTTCTGATCAATAGATTAGCTTTAAATCTTTAGCATACTTGTTTCATTAAAAATCTATTTTTATAAGTAGTGTTTGGATTTGTGTGTTTCTGAGTATTTAACTTGGTACTTGTCATTATTTATTGCTCACTTAGGTTTCTTAGTGTGACATGAGCTCAGAACAACAATAAAACACAAGCTGTGTTCATCAAAAAGTCAAAATCCTAGAAACAGCTCTATTACACCCTCTTTGATTGGTTAAAGTGTGGCTCAGTACCCATTTCCAATCACATTTGAGTGGTTTAGGGTAATTTGGGCTTAAACCATCTTAAAACATCATAATCAAGTAGAAAATTAGGATTAAAGTTCATCTTAGTCAACTGTAGGTATTAATCAAAAAGTCAAAATTACCATTCCTCAGATTTTTGCAAAAACTCCAAGAATATTTGTGATTTGTGTACTTGGATTGAGGGGCTGAAATTTGTTGTAATCATACAGTATCACCTCAACTTTTAAGTCCTCAATTGGTTTTATTTTTGCAAATTTTCTATAAGCTTCTACAAGCTTTGAAAGTAAGCTGCAGGGCAAGGTTGTGCCCTGCTCACATCAGACCTGCACCACACCACCACCTTAAGTGGTGGCTGCAGCCCACCACAGTGGTCCCTACACCTAGGACTTGGGTTCTCCCAACCACCCTCCTACCAGGGAACAACCATTGACCACTTGTTTGACCTAAGACTCAGTGGACCCCACCTGGAAATAGCCATAAAGACTGTCCCATTTCTAAGTTCAATTTCAAGTTGCAAAAGTGCTTGTTTGGTTTTTACTAGCTTAATTGAGATCAAGAGTTGTTGTTTCTGGCTTATTTGTGATTGTCAAGTTTGTTGGTACCCATTTTTACCATTGTGGACCCCACCCAAAGCCGTTTTACCTCATTTGACCACACAGTCAACATAAGTCAACTCTGTAAGCCAAGGGGGTGCTTATAGCTTATTTATAAGCTATCTTGAAAAGTGTTTTCACAAAAGTTTGTTATTTTAAGTTATAAAATAGTTCTGTAAAAGAAAAATCCAAAAAATCCAAAGTTAAAATAAGTGATAGTTTCTGTTTAATTTAATTTAATTTTAATTTTCATTTTTAGATTTTAATTAAGTAACTAGTGTTTTTATATTTTTATTAAATACCTTATATAGTAAAGTAATTTTGATAATTTTTTCAGATTTTTATTTTCTCATTTAGTGTTAATTAGATTTAATTTTAGTTTTCTTTATTATTAATTAATATTAAGTATTAAATAGCTTATTTAGTTTTTATAAAGTTAAACTTAGTTTTTATATTTTTCCTAGCTCTAATATAGTCTAATAAGTTTTTAGAAAATATATTTTGAGATTCTACTATTCATTTTCTATTTTTCTTATTTTATTTATTTAAAATAGACTTAAGTTAATTAAAAAGTAAATAATTAGTTGTTTAATCTTAAATCATAATTTTTAGATTTTTTATAATTTTGTAGGATTCCTGTGATGGTTAAGTAATTTTATAAATTTTATCTTAATTTTCTAGGTTAATTTAGTATTAATATTAATTTAAATTAGTTTAATTAGTTTAATTAAGTTAAATAGTTTTTAATTAATAACAAAGCCACAAAAAGACAAAAATATTTATTTTTATTTTTTATACTTTCTTTAAGTTCTAATTAAGGTTTAGAAAATAATTTTTCTAATTTTTAGGTTAATTTATATCATTTGTCATTTTTAGTTAATTTAAATTAGGTTTTAATCTAGATTTTAAATAGTTTAATTAATTAAATAATATTTAAATAGTATTTTAATCATTTTCATAATTTCATTTTCATTTTTAATTTTAAGTTTTAAAAAGTGTCAAAAGCACCCCCTGTAGTTTGATAAAAACCAAAACCCACTTTTCCAGTCCGTTACGTGATCTTAATTGCAAATACGTGCATATATCTGGTATCTGATTTTTGTGAATATTATATCTGTGTACCAATACCAAAATAACAGTAGCAAAATCAATTCCATATCATCTGGGCTACTGTACTTAGTCCCACTCATTCATAAACGATTTCCAAAGCACCATTTCAATCTCGCTGGGACTTTAACGACCCGGGAAAACACTACACTATCCACGGAGTGTTGGCTTGATTAGTTTGACTTTTACGGTTGACCATTCACAAGTGGTTGACTAATAAAAGTTGACTAGTTTAGGGCCAATCAATGTCCTTTTTCAAACGTCGAAATTTCATTATTCATCTTGGAAAGTTACTATTCATCAAATACTATTCATCATTTCACTATTCATTGTTTTTAGAGTCAGTTTGAGATTCTGATAAGTGTTTCAAAATTTCACTATTTACAAAACACTATTCATTCCGGAAGGAAAACACTATTCACATTCATCATTCATTTCATCGTAAACCTAGTTTACGGGTATTTAAATTCGCGTAACCAGTTTGGTTTAGCTGTGAATTCATGCATCATCAGTAAAGACACGTCATATAGACTAGAGTAGTCTACATATCATCAGTAACATCATCAGCACATTAGATTATGCACGATACGCACTATTTTAATTTACGTATGCTTAATTTGTAATTAACGTTACCGCTCAGTTTTTACTACTAACGTATACCCAATACTCCCGACTATGATCCTAACACATTTTTGTACTCATTATAATGATATAAAAATTGTATTATTAATTTACACGATGTTTTCAAGTCAACTGCTACATTTTACGTTAGGAGCTTATAACTCCGTCGGTTTGCGTTATTTCAACCCGATAATTATTTTAACACCCGATTCTCATCAGGAATGTAATTTCATAATTTTTACAACTTCGTCACATTTTATTTCAACTCAACACGATTGATTTTTAGTTAACCCGGTACCCAAAACTTATAACATAACACATTATATACCTCAAATAACTAGCAAACTACAACTTTTCTACCTCAAAACACTTAGGATTGACATCCTAGTGTATGTATACAAGAGTTTCACTTCAACTTGACTTCTTATTTACCATTGTGCCATTAACCTCAAATATATTTGTTAAAAACATCAAGACTTATCATTTTTACAAGGAAAAACTCATCTTTTCTTCCTCATCTCTACCATGATCGGCCAAAGCAAGAAACCAAGAAGAATCCATCATTTTTTCAAGATCAAGTATTTAACAAGACCATTTTGTACTCCTAGTTAGGATTTTGAAATAAAAATCCCAAGGTTTTCATCCTAAACATCATCAAACTCCATACATATCAAGTAAGCTTCAAGTGATATTTTTAATCATCTAATACTTTCATTTAACTAGTAACATGATGTATTTTCAAGATATATTGGTTAAACATGCAAGTTACATATGTTATTTATACCACTTTACAAGTTTTATGGTTTTTATGAGTATATATAAAGCCTATGATCATTCCCTTGAAATCCTAACATATTTTGTGAAGTTTAGGACCCCATGACACCCTAAAAAGGTGTATGGTAGGATTGAGTACTTGTGGAGTTGATTTGAAGTAGTTTGGTTAAGTTTTGGACAAGTTATAAACTAGAAAAATGAATTTTAAACACTATTAAAAAGTTGCTGTCCATTTTTGCAAAATGTGGAAACATCAGGGGTTAATGGGTAATTTTTGACCAAGGATTCAAAAAATACTGTCAAAAAAAAGCTATGGGCGAAAGAACGGATTAAAACGAGTTTATAACGAAGAAGTTATGATTTTTCCAAGTTTAACGACGAAAAACTATTTTCTGAAAATATTACGTGCTGTTGCACGAATTTCAACGGACAAAATGAGGTGTTAGACGTGTTTTATAAGAGCCAACTTACTGAAAATATATTAGTATATGTTAATACAAAACCGTGGATATAAAAAACATAAGAAACGGACTTATAACGACCGAGATACAAGCTTTTGAACTTAGACGATTTTAATATTTTTCCTTCAGCACAACACTTAGAAAATATTTCCAAGTATTAACCATTTAGCCAAGTGACCATGTTCAACCCCACTTTTCTCATTGATAAACCCATTTCTGGAAAATTTATATTATTGACAAAAAGTTAGTTCACTCAGTCTAGTTTTCAAAACATCCACCCGTTTGTCAAAAGGATTAATAACGAATAACATATGGCCTTCCAAACTTTCCCGAAAACTGCCCAGAATCTGCCAAAACAGCCCAAACACCTCACTTCACGGCTATTTTTCTTTATGATCGAGATCCGTATGGACAGAATTTCAGTGTTACGACTTTTAGATAAGGTGAAAGTCTTCCTAAAACTACTGAGCTTCTTTCCTAATTCTTAATATTCACTATTTCGCGACTAGTTTTGCGAGACCATTTTGGTCATATTTTCAAGTTATGAAAAGTGTCATTTTACGACGAAAATATTATATTTACCGATAAAACACCAAACAAGGATCGTGGAGTACCGTTTCAACATATTTACATGAAAAGTGGTTATTAAAGTAATGAGACGTAAAAAATGTATTTTTCGATGAAAAACATTATTTTCAAATTTCACGAGTGGTATCGATAACATACGTATTTGCATGTGTAGCATCATTTCATTGCTTACATTAGATCATATCGTTCATATTAGGTTGCGGTTAGAGATCGTGCCTCATTTCAGTGTATCCACTTTTGTCATCGTAGCTATCACACCAGGTGAGTTTCATAGCACCCCTCTTTTACCGTTTTATAAATGTTTTAGGGGAGATACATGCTCAATTACAGGTTTTCAACTTTATGCTCGTTTTACATTTAAACTCACTATTCGTTTTACAATCAAACACCATGCTTGTTTTACTTATACTGTGACTTGTCTTTTAAAACGTCATCATTGTTTATCTGACCTCATTGTCATCATCATTTAGATTACCTACATTTTATGGGTATGTTTGATTACCTGCATTTTATGGGTATTTTTTATTACCTGCATTTTATGGGTATGTTTGATTACCTGCATTTTATGGGTATGTTTGATTACCTGCATTTCATGGGTAATCGTCAGCATTTATTTATATGACCTCATTGTCCAATTTTTTTTTATATAGCGGTATTGCTACACTTATCTTTGAATTTAGATACAGGTATTACTTTTGTTCACATAAACCAAATCATATTTGGCAGTTGGTTGTAAACACACAGGTTGCAAGTCTTGTATGGGCGGGACTTGGAACTGAGTGGATTTACGATGCCTTTGCTGGGAAATCTTCATTCAAGTGTTTTACATTACATTCTTTTTCACTAAACTCTATGAACTCACCAACCTCGTGTTGACACTTTAGGATGTATTTTCAGGTATTAAGCAATGGCACGCTACTGGAGGTTTTGGCAGGGCATGGCATGGTCATAGAAGACTCTGATATTCATTTGGGGACCGTTTTAAAGTATTTTAAGGGCCTAATTCCGCACTACTTTTAACGATGTAAATTCAATACTTTTGGTTAAACGATTTTATTCTAAATAATTTAAGTGAAAACCATTTTTGTACTTGTGTTGTGATGCCAATTGAGTTACACCCCAACTACATGTAAGCTTCCGCTGAACCCGATTTAGGGGGTGACAACGTGAGTCTAACTTGAAGACTCTGGAATAAAGAAAAGTGCTTACCGGGAGACAACCCAGATTTATTTTTACTGTTTTTGGTGTCGAGTCTGTCAGACGTGTAGCAGATGCGGCGCATCTCCATCAATAGATGCGGCGTATCTACTGCACAGGTCATATCGGTCTTTATTTTTCTGCATTTTATTAAACTATTAACTTTCTGTCAGTTTATTTAATACGGCGCATTCCTGGTTAAGGATACGACGTATCTAATCTTTCTGACCCGTACCAATTCTAGGCTTGATATGGCGCATCTTCCTCAATAAGATGCGGCGCATCGACTGACCTGATGATTTACAGTTTTATTTTATTTTTATTTTTATTTTCTAACAACTAATGAATTTCGTACAAGTTTCGACCTTCTTAAACTCATGTGTACAATTGGTGGTATTTATAGTTATTGCTTGCAAATGCATAATGGAGGATCAAACCGAGCAAGTCTCAGGGAAGTTTTTTGTTCTAATTCTTTTTAATTTCCTTTGTTTTTAACTTTAATAAACAACGAGGACGTTGTTTCACTTAAGTGGGGGGATGGTGAATTAGAACTTTTACTTAACTCTTACTTGTCCTTATTTTTCAAGAATATGCTTTAATTTGTGCTTAATATATCAAAATTTAATTTTTTAGCATGTTTTTGTTTAATCTAAGTTGCATAGATGCACGCAAGACTTTATTTTTAAAATTGTGATTTTAAAATTCACAAATCTATGAGTGTGCCGGTGACTTGTAAACTTTAGAACTTGAGTTGTATACTTTTCGAGACCACCATAATAAGTATTATTTTTATAATTGGAGTGACTTGTCTAAATTGGTAAAACTCTAGGATTACACCAAAAAGCCTTTATATGTTTTGTGATATTAACTAACTACACTGGTTAGTTAACCCCCGTATAAACCCTTGTTTACTCTCATTTTTAGGGTAAGATGCCCCTAGAAAAACACGTATAGCCATTCCTTTAGAATTTTTATACCTTGTTACTATGTTTCGTTACACCTTACACCTTAGCCTACCCTTAAGATTTAAGTCCGTGGTTAGTTGCTTTGGCAAAGTGTGTTTCCTTGCGTTACCTGTGTTCGTGTGCATAAATTCATTATCTCTGGTTAGGTCGGGAAATTGCACAATGCAATGGAGTGAAAGTACATATTGTATATTTTTAGTCAGTTTTTCATGTGGTTACTACTTTCACTATTACATTATGTCTGAAAGTCTGAAAAGTAAGGAAAAATTATCCAGATTTATTGCGATGAAATTGTGGTGAAATTTTACACCATTAGTTATAAAAAAAATCGAAAAAATTAGAAAAGAAAATGAAAGAAGAAGTTGGTAGTTTATTGAAACCAACAATGTAAATTTTTGTATAAAGTGCTAGATATCGCCACTATTGTTGTATTATATTTATGGATTGAAAGGGAGTTGGACGTTATGGGAACGCCAACTAAGGATTGTTTATTCTTTGTTTAAGATCTTATTGAGTATAATTCGTGTCTACCTAAAGCGTGAGTTACAAAAGAGTCAAAGCGTGAGTTATTCAATAATATGAGTCTTATTCATGGGATGGTAGGGAAGTATTCAAACCACACTTAGGACTTTAATCTATTTGCTTCTTGTTTTGTATTTTTTATTTTACACCCATTTATATCCTAAATGTTATCCAAACCCAACCGTATTATTATATTCGTTGTTATCTTTTGAGCATCCGAATATTATGATGATGGCAAAGTAAGAATATTAAATGTATGAATAAGGTAGTGACCATCCGAGTATTAGATTAATTAGCTAATGCGCCAGTGATCTGGTGTGTGAATTGGTGACCATCCGAGTTTAAGATTAATTAAATGATGCGCCAGCGATCTTGTGTGCAACTTGGTGACCATCCGTTATGAAAGTAACGTGCCAGCGATTCAAGGAACACATTAGTGACCATCCATCATTTAAAAGACCAAAAATTCACGCCAGCGATCCATGAAGCATACTAGTGACCATCCGTTAGTTAAAGCGTTGAGGACTCGCGCCAGCGATCTACTAAGTTTGTGTAGGAAATGTTCAAGCAAAGCTAGGTTTAACCTATGAATCAAAAACACTTTTTACCGCTTTAGACTTTTTACTCCTTAGCTTTAGTGGGGGAGATGTGTATCCTTGTCAAGCATATGATAGAATATTCATCACGTCCAGACAGTTAAATGATTAGGTTTGCATTTATAAATATATATATTTTGTTTCTAATTGGTTAAGTGTTTGGCCGTGCAATTATGATAAAACGAATAAGTGCTTAAATGTAAAAATATCCTATCAAGGATACATTTTCATTATGTTTATTCTAAAGGTTTACTTGAGGACAAGTGAAGTTCAAGTGGGGGGATACTTGATGAGATCAAATAAGTACATTTTGTTAACATCATTTATCCTATTTAATTGACATGTTTTATTATTTTGTATGAGAATTGGTGCCCTTATGTTTACTTTAGTGATTCTCAGGTAGATACAAGCAATAGGTGAAAGTTAATGATATTGGATGAATTATGGAGCTAAATGATCAATATTTGTAAAGTCTACTAAATTTCAAGAGATGCGATGTATCTCTCTCAACAGATACGACGCAAAAGCATACTTAGATGACTTCGAAGACCATTGCCTGACTTTGAAGAATGCGCCGCACCCAATTACAGCATGCGCCGCATATAAAACTTTGGTCAACGAAGAATAATCAACTTGATCTACTCCAAAATACGCCGCATCTCATTTACAACATGCGGCATATCAGCTAAAGACTTCACCAGATACTATCCAAGTCGTTTAAGAAACAAGTTACGCCGCATCTAAAGGCGGTGTACGAATATTCCATAATTTAATAATCTTGGACCCCACACAAAGTTAAGTAGATGCGCCGCATCTATCATCAATATGCGCCACATCGACCCCTCAGACAGAACCTATAAATACCCCAAGACAGATACGAGTTTTTTGTACAGAAAACCCTAACGAGACGAATTCAGTCGAAGAAGCTTCACAAGATACGCCCCAAACAAAGATCTTAGAGCCGTAAGAACGTCCTGCATGTATTTAATTCATTAAGTAGTTTTGTTTATTGTATTAGTAAGCTTTAATCCATCAGGATTGATGGGCTTGTGGCCACCATACTGCTCCCCTTAAAATTGCTTTCCCATCGGTTAAAGTTTATATGATTGATGTTTTTGGTGAATTATATTTGTGCTTTGATAACCTCTATGTTTAGTTGAGTCTTCTGGGCTACCATACCCGTTCCTCGCCTACTTATCTAGTGTCTAGAAGGTAGGATAAACATGAGTAATCATTAAGGGTTTACTCACCGATATATAGGATCCAACGAGACATATTACATTACGATACTCATCATATAAAACTAGCAATATAACAAGTCACAAGCTACTTAATTATAAGGACATGTCTTCTTACGTGTTTCTATTATCTATCTATGTACGTAATTGCTATTCGCTGTTTCATTCTCATTAGTTTTACTTTTTATTATTTACTAAATCCGTGCCAGTCTCTCAGGCTGAAAACCCTTTTTATTAGATTAGGATTGTAAAACTAACTTAGATATTAAAATACTGATTAAATCAACTAGATATTACGTTCCATTCTTAGTGTTCGACACTCTACTTACCACTATATGCATATTGATCGGGTACACTGCTCGTTAAGTATGTGCGTTAGTAATAAGTCGGCTAAATATAAATGTAAAACTTGAAAAGGCTTAAACACCCTATGCTACACTGACATATCGCACGCATCACCCATTAACTGCATCAGCAGCCTTTTATATGAGCATAGGGTTTTCATTTTTTAGCTTCTCTACTTATCCAAATTACTTTATTTTTGTTCCTATGTACTCTCTCCTAGCTTAACTTACCATATTCACAGTTTTTAATCCCTTATTTTATCATTTGCTTGTTTTAGCATATTTCAAACTTTTCCCACACATTTTTACTAGCTCATATCTCCTCAAAATTCTCCCATATTAGTTTTATAAGTAGATTGCTAGTTATTGTTTAATTGTTTGTGCTTATTCGATCCTTAGCTTATCTTTTTAATTGCTTTTAGACTGCTTAAACTAGGCTCAGTAGGCCTGTTTTGCTCTCCACAACCCTTTATCATTTTTTTTTATGTTTGTCAAGTGCTTTTTAGGCTTTTATTACTGTTTTTTTAGATCCCTTTAACTTATTTAGTATTCCATTAGTATCTGTGGAAACCGTAGAGGGGGGGGGGGGGGGGGGGGGTTTGAATATGTTTCCATTAAAAGCTTAAAACTTTTGTATCAAATGACTAATAAAGTTTAATGTAATATGAAAAGTGTCAATAATGGTCATACAACAACTAGAGATAGTATGAAGTAAACTACAACACAAACACTCTCAATCCATGACACAAGCATAATCAATATCATATAAGCAACAAACCACACAAGCATAAACGCAGTGCAAATATAAATATAAAGCGGTAAATGTGAAGATAAATGTAAAGAGATAAGTAAAGAAAGCGTAAACCTAGACACGGCGATTTATAGTGGTTCGGTCATGAAGCTCCTCTTTGCCCTACTCCACTCCTCGAGTACCCAACTCAAGAGTTACTTCACTAATAACTAGCTCCATTCTCGGCGGAGAAAACCATACAACGTCGCTTACTTTATTTTTCGACACTAAGCTAAATGTCGAGTACTAATCTTAGCTAGTACCAATCTACTACGATCTACCCGTCACAAATCACACAAACTACAAGATCCACATGATCTACACTCGATCTACCCAATCTTTTCACAATCTACCCGATCCTCTCATGATCTACCCGATACTTACTAATCACACAATCAACACAACTCACACCATCTAATCGATCTACCCTTGATCCACTTGATCAACATATAAGCTCACTAGCTACAAGAGATCCCCAAGATCTCAACAAGATGACAATGATCCACACTCTCAAGACCAAACAAAAGATAATGACTAGTTGATGTATATCAAGATACAACAAGCTTACAACAAGTAATGCAATGTGCACTACTCAATGACTCTAACACTTTGTATCTTCTTGATACTTTGTGTTCTTTTCTTGGACTAGAAGAGGAATGAAGGTGATCACTTGAATGGATGATTGGATCACTCTAAAACAAACTAAGATGCTCTAAATGATCAAAGAAAGTGATCTAAACAAGAAGGGATTAGACTAGAGAAAAGTGGCTGGAAAAATCAAGTTAAAATTGTAAAATGGTCCACTATTTATAGGCAAAGAGAAAATAGCCGTTACAGGGGGACGACACCACTAATTGTCACACGATACCACTAAATTTAGTGGTACCGTGGAACCGTCCCAAACAAAAACATTCCAATTTTTGTCTTTAGTGGTGAAAGTTTATTTGGGGGAGTTTGGAGCTGATTTAGGTAAAAATATAGCTGTTGGGATTTTTGAAATGATTTTCCCAAATAAAACATTTCTTTATAATTAAAAAATAATTTGTAAAATGTATTTTTGAAAAAATGTTTTGTCACATTAAAAATGTGAAGTTTAGAAAAATATAATCCTTTGATCATTTGTCAAGTAGTAGATTTGTTTGTCCATACCTTGAGTGATTTACGTCAGGATGGAAATCTACGAATTTGTTGAAGGATGCTTGAAACGTCAAGAGATGTTGATGTAAGTATGCATTGATGATTTGTGTAAACAAGGAACTTGTGTATTTTATGGTATGTATTACAAGTTACATGTTTGGCATCATTAAAACTGAAGAAACCGTCTAGTTTAAATATCGTAATATTTGCACTAACAATCTCCCCCTTTTGGATGATGACAAATATGTAAACCGTGATACATAGTAAAATGTAAAAGTTACCCGTTTACACTCCCTTCTCCCCCTTTTGTCAAAGCAAAAAGGTAGTTGCCTCGAGCTCTCCCTTGAATTCATTCCCTACTCCCCCTTATTGCACTACTATCCTTTCTCCCCTGAAAGGCGAGCATGCATCATCCCAGTGAAGTCTTCTATCACCACTTGTGTAGACGACTCTGAGCTATGTATTCAAATACCCCCGAGCTCCCCCTAGCTCAATGCTCCCCTATGGTGATTGAATCCCCTTATTTATTTACCTTAGTATCTAACGGATCCATGGATCAAATTCTTACAAAGGATTTTCCTACATCAAGGGTTAGCTTCATTCAACATAATATATAAGAGTATAGGAGCAACATTATAGGGATAGAATACATATAGCAAAACATGCAATGGTTAAACTATGTGAGTGACACAGCCTAAAAGAAAGCCCAAGAAAGTTGAGCGACACAAAAAGATGAATGCATATTGCAATTCAAAGACCTAAGGTGTAATTGTTCAATCAATCACACTAACAAGAACGAGATTCGTTCATTGAGTGACACACAAAATGACTTCTTCCAAGTTGTCATTGGGAAGGCAAGTTCTAACAAACCTTTTGAACGACATAATCATCTACCTATGATGATTGGTATTAAGGATGGTTTGTTGATAAGACATACTCTAAATGATTACTATTATGACAAATCATGCCATAAATTAGACTCGATAGAATATATGCCAAGAAAAATGAAAATGAGAACAATATGCACCTAGATACGAATGGAAATGATTCCATAATATGGGAAAGTGTTGGTTTTGACCTTTGAGGAAAGGTGGAGGAAGATCGTTTAGATTAATATATCGTTTGCACTGACAATGAGATGTATGATATATTTCGAAAGAGAAAAAGAAAATGTGAATGTGATCCTAACAAGATTGTTGGTGGATATCTCTAACAGGGTTGAGGTAACTAAGTTCTAGATTTCTAGTTTGGATGACCCTAATTGTGTGTTAGAGATAATGTGGTGCATGAAGGGTTTCGTGTAATTGTGAGGATTGAAGGTTGTTGAACAAACTATCACTTATCCAAAGTGAGGAATAGTTGTATGGTTTGAGTGTAATGATAGATGGGTTGAAGGTTTTTAGACTAATTATCATTGTCAAGAGAAAAGTGGAGCTAAAAGGTTTGAGTGGGATTGATATAAGGGTTGAATGTTTTAAAACTAAATAACACTGTCAAGAGTGAAGTTCAGTTATAAGGGTTGAGTGTGATGATGAGATGCAAGATAATCTTGCAATGGTGAGGCCTTAAATAGGCAAGAGTTGTGAGATTCGAATTAAGGTTGGTGGTAGTGTCCTATGATGTAGTGAGGGAATCTTAGGGTGTATGTGTATAACACCCCCATTTTAGGAACGCAGCGGAATACAACATGGGGTGCTATTTGGTCACATTGTACAAATATAGTAAACAACTTTAAAACAAAGTTGTTTTTAAAACTTCACGTTCGATAATTTATCAGAGTTAACAAGGTCCCAAAAGTTTTTAACATAGATAAAAGATACATAAGTTTTGAAAGTTTAGAAGATTATCGAATGAAAAATTTTATTTAAACATGAGCCATCATGTAGATATCCATTTCTTGCGCCGCCCATCCAAGCCGAAAGTCACTTACGGACCTGCGATAAAACATGCTAAAAGGTCAACATAAAGTTGAGTGAATTCATAGAGTTTAATAAGTATTAAGTTGAATACAAGCATTATTTATCAATAGACATATAACAAATACATGTCGGGAAATAAGATTTATAACATTGAGCTCATGAAACCGAACCTTGACCTAGTTTAATAGTGCCCCGAAAAGGGTAAGATTTGCCATTTACCACAACCTCTCAATATTATGTGACCGTTGAAAGGTGAGCGCTACTCACTCGGCCAAACCCGCCAAGCCTAATATGCATATTCATAATACCAGCGTTTCCCTACGGAATTAACGGTTCATGATGGGGACTTAATTGGCAAGAAATACTCAATGTATGATGTCAATAAATCATGTAATTGGGTCAAGCATACCAAAAAGAAAGCTACTTGTATTCGGTTTGTAAAACTAGCATGTATCCCCCTCGTGAGGTTTATAAAACATTAAAATGAGTAAAGGCGAGGCTATGAACTCACCATGAACAAAGAGGAATAATCACAATCAAGCAAGCGAAGAAAGATAGCCGCGAAGTTCTATGAAGAACCTAAACATATATACGTTGTCTTAGGTTTTGAAAATAAATATTGATGTATTTTTGTTGTATAAAAATTATACTCTTACTTATGCTTGGTACTAATTCTTATACTTGCTTATATGTCCAATTTAGTCCTAAGGTTCCATTTAAGCCAAAGGGTCCAAAATAACTTAAGTGGGTCAAAATATATTTAAAGTTCAAAAGTTTATAAAACTTAAACATTTTTATACTTTTAATTTCAAAGCTGTCTAAAATGTTTATAACTTATTCACTTTCAAAAATCCGTTACTCACAAACCGTAAGTCCACAAATCTCATTCTTTATATCACCGGAAAGGTATTCATATGTACTAACAAGTTTTGTGGGCCCCACTAAGTCAAAAGTTAATTAACAGTACCAAAGTTACCCATTTACCCAATATATACACTTCAGAAAACTTCAACATTGCATCAGTCCTACGAAAAGTGCAATATCTTGTGTTTTACAAACCCGATTAATTCCCCGTTTTCGGCCACGTTTAAGTTAAGATGTTATCTAGAACTTTTATTCTTTGAGTAGCAGAGGGTTATTCACAAAAAAATGACTTTTACACGTTTCAAATCTGTTACTCAGAATATGACATGTTTTACGAAAATATTTATAGTTTAATCATCGTAATGAGTTATTCGATGAAATACCCGTCAAAATGACCACAAGACATAGGGCTACAACTACATATTTTTAGTTTAGGTCCAATGTTTACTGATTAAATCAGTTTATTCCATTTTTACCCCTGAATCAGATTCACAGTTGCATGTCTAGTCATTTAGGGTTTTCTAGTGATTAAATTTATGTACCAAGCCTAACCAAGCATAATAATTTATATAATGCTCAAATACATCAAGATATATAAATTTTACAGAAGTGAAAATAAAAATGAAATAAAAATTGAGTGGAGAGTTTCCTTACAAAAGTGAAGAACAAGGTGATACAACAACAAAGAACACTAAACCTAGTTTAATCCAATCAACACTTGCACTATTTCTTTACCCCATATCAACCCAAATTTTATCCACCAAAACCCTTAGTAAATACTTGAAAATCACAGCCCTTAACCCTTAAAAACTCTTGAGAAAGAGAGGTCTTTAAACACCTTTGAAAAACTTCTATATAAATCTTGAAAACAAAGTCTTTTGGAGAGGAAATAACCAAGAACAAGTTAGCACCAATGGACCTTCATTTTTATCACACGTCTTGGACTAGAAAAATTAAAGTAATTGTGTGTTGGGGCTGTGTAGCCACGAAATTATAGAGAGAAATGCAGATTTTTGAGTTAAT
Organism: Artemisia argyi; assembly: GCA_030686995.1. NCBI lineage: Eukaryota > Viridiplantae > Streptophyta > Magnoliopsida > Asterales > Asteraceae > Artemisia > Artemisia argyi. The sequence continues at coordinate 49,171,108 of CM060692.1, forward strand.
AAAACTTGGTGATATGTTCTATGTTTGTAAAAAAATGATATGTTTAGTTTAATACTACTAGTGGAAGACAAGAATTGGAAAGTGTACAAGTGTCTTATGAAACTTGAAGTAAAATGACACCTCTTGTATGAGGTGGTGAGTGTGAGTGGAGTGTTTATGATTTATTTTGGTTATTGAGTGTGTTATGTAGTGTATTTTGCTCCCGGTAATTAAAACGTGAAGTTTGTAAGACGCGTAACGTAAAACCGGGGTACTTATAAAATTCAAAACTTTTAAAAATGTTAAAACATGTTATTATAACCTATTTAAGTATTTAAGATGAGTCACGGGTTTATCGGAGTGTTTAAACATCGTTAAAACTGAAATCGTGAGTTGAAAACGCGTTTGGTGACACCGGTTCTTGATAAAAGTGACGTAAACTATAAAAATGACACGACAAGTGTAAAACTCATTTGTAATCGTGAAAATAGGTTAAAATCATAAAATATATAAAATCATCATAGTCTAGGGTTGGTTCATGTTGTTAAAACCATAAAACGTAAATTTAAATCGCTTAAAACTTAAAAGGTGCAAGGTTTACGTATAAATGGAAAAAGTGAAAATTGACTTTTAAAATAGGATTGTAAGGAAACAATGGTGCATAGAAAGTGTAGAATGGACATAGTCTAGTTGTGGTTGAATAAATTGAACGTGTTATGACGTACGCGGATAACTTCCAATGAAGTTACTTATTAAAAAAAATAGAATAGTTAAATAATAAAATATTAAAATTAGTGACATGAAAATTTTACGAAATATCACAGCACGTACCCCTTAAGGGAGCGCCGTCCCGGAGCTCAACTCACTTTATCTCTAGATGGTTCACTTGCGAAAAGATGAGGATTTGTTTAGTTGTTTTGCTCGATCGTATGAATACCGCTGAATTGTTATACTTACATAAAAATTTTGTGATTCTCGAAGATCAAGTAGAAGATCAATTAGACATAACCCGTATATAACTATTCCTAGTATTTGAAAAATCTAAGTCGAACATAGGTAGTCAGACTATGTTCCACTATCCCAAGGTTAAATATAGGTGACTAGACTATATTTAATCGAGGTTCGATAAAATTTTCAAATACTTAACTTTGTTATACTCGTGATATGTCCATTGTTGGTCAAGTATGGAGTTTGCATAAGTATCTTATAAACAAAGAGTGATATAAGTTTATACGTAAGAATCAATTATAAGTAAATAGTATGAGTATGTAACACAAGAGAATAAGGAAAATGTGCGCAGAACATGAAGTTTTAATCAGTTCTAAATTAGTCCACATTGGGCCAGAATCACGGACATTTAACAATGACGATTTCAAAAGAGAACTTGATGAATGTAGAGAAAGTTGTTGAACTTCAGCTTTTGTATGATGAATCCGTTTATAAGAATTATTGGAGAATGACGAACAATAAAATAATAACAAAATAGTTCTTGAGGCAATAATAAATCAATGGTTTTAGTTAACATAACAAGGTCGAGTAATTCGTAAGATAATTTCAAAATCGTTTATAAGGTGGTGAAAATTTTGGTAAAAGGTAAATGACAGAACAATTTCTAAGATAACAAAATAGTTTATTCAAAACTAGTCAAAAAGTTTATGTAACGGTAGTAAATTAGTGATTTAGTTTATAAGATGGTGGTGATGTAGTTTGTAAGGGAGTGACAAAATGATTGATGGATGGTGACAAACATTGCAAATTATTTTAGCGAAATGATTTATAAAGCAGAAGTAAAATAGTTAAGTTATCGGCAAAATTATTTGTAAGGTGCTTAAAATAGTTTATATGAGACTAACAAAGGTGTTCATAAGTTGATAGTAAGTATGGTTATGCGCTATACAAGGTATTCGTAAGGTAGTTCTTTGGAGAGTAGTAAATACGTTTGATAGTATCATGAAATAAAGTTTATATGGTAATAACGAAGTTGTTTATAAAATGGTAGTGAATTTCCAAGGTAAATAAATAGAATGTGATGGGTTTCATATAAGACACCATTGTTTAAGGTCATGAAAAGATTTTTTTTTTAGAGATCATAACATTACTCATGATTTTTGAGAAAATAAATGAGACCACTATGTCACCCACAACGTACGAGAAAGTTTTTAGAGGATCATCAAAATGAATAAATATGTATTTAATAGTTTAGGAATTTAATGAAACATATATATACTTGGGACTGTTAGGATTTGACTCGTTGTGTAAAGAATCGGATAAAACATTTATAAAAATAACCTCTATACAAATAAGAAGTAATGCTTTGATGGGTATAAATAGTCGAGAGAAAATCAAGTGTATATAGATAGTCTTTTATATAATTAGCATTAATTCGGAAAGGGAGAAGAAACGCTCAGAAAACATAAGTTTACAAGGAGTAAAGCAATCGAGAGGAATTGATAAATTGTAACGAGTTTTGCCATCAGATGTAATGATAGTATATAAAGTTATGAAAGGGTATATAGACCATTGTAATCACCTACAACGTCTGATAAATAAGAGAAACCATTGTGCGACTTACAATGTTAATGAAGTAAGTGAGACCATTGTGTAACCCACAATGTCATAATAATGAATGAGACCATTGTAATCGCATACAATGTCTAAGAGAGACCATCGTGTAACTCAGAATGGCTAGAAGAGTTTAGTATTCATGAGAGAACTTTATATAGAAATATATCAATGTTTCAGGATCAAGCAAGATAGTCGAGAGAGAAAAGAAAAAAAATTATCTTAAGTACATATAGTAATATTCACTATATGTATATCTTAACTACTTATAATGGAGATTTGGTCAACAAGTCAATAAGTGAAAAACTGAAATTAATGTATTCCCTATTTTGCCCTTGTCCTTATCCACCAACATATAAAAATATATCCATTTACCATCTCAAACCAAAAATGAAACCCGAACCACAAATGAAACACACCTAGCAAAAACACACACATTGGCCTCTCTTTTTCTCAGTACCTCTCTCTCTCTCCATAACACAAACACAAACACAGCTCTTTATTATCTCTCTAGCACTATCACTAAAAAATGTCTCATCTCTCACCATCACAACCGAACTCCATCTCCGCCGGACTCCTTCACCACCTGCCGCCCACCACCGTACCCCTCCACCACCCGTTCTCCACCACGAAAACCATCACCACTCACACCACCAACAACCTACGCCGCCACCACCGACTCCACCTCCACCGGAACTCATAAACAAACGCACCACCCATCAATTTTTTAGGTATTTTTGTAGATCTATTGTTTGTTTTGGTAGATCTATTCAGTTTATTTGTAAATCTATACGTTTTTTTATAGATCCATACGTTTTTTTTCGAGATCTATTATTTTTTGTAATCTATACATTTTTTTTTTAAGATTCATACTTTTTTTTTCGACATCTATTATAAACTTTTAGATAAATCTGAGTTTTATTAATTTTTTTTCGACATCATTTCAATTAAAACCTTCACACATAAAACTTAAGTCATTTACCAATACACTAGACAAAAGTTTATAATAGATGTCGAAAAAAACGAATAAAAATATAAATTCTTAACACTGCAAGAAAAACACTTCTCAAGATGGTTGCATGATTTTGACTGCATCTAGAAAACAATAGTTTTCTTTGATATTTTTTAATCTCTTAGTCAAACCATAATAGATATGGTCAAAAGAAGGCAAAATCTTATTTACATATGCAAGCATGCGTATTGCATTTCTGTTTTTTTTTTTTTTTTTTTTTTTTTTTTTTCCTTAGTTGTTTAATTAGTCAAAATCCCATGATCAGCAGGACGACATATTCGGATCTGAGTTTCGGAAATCCAAACCGAAGGTATTTCCATTTTTTTTGTTACTTTTGTCTTGAGTTGTTTGTTTGCAATGTTCATTTTTATTTTTCAGATCTTCTAGCTATGGACACGTGTTCGGGTTTCGTTCTCAGTTTGGGTTTTGCGTAATCTTGCGGCCGATGATAGATTTATGGAACATCTTGCGTTTGTGCTTTCGTTGGATCCAAAGCCAATCACGGTTCCATTGAGGCTGATTATAAATGTTAATTTGATTTTTGTTTTGGTTATTTTCTTGATCATCTTTTTGTTTAAATATTTTTGTTATTAGCTTTTTGTCATGTATTTTTAATTGGAGGAATTAAGTGGCTGCTATGATTATTTAGGAATTTACTATGATATACGTAATTAAGAGGCTTTTGTGGTTTATGCTATGTTTTTTAGGTATGTAAATTCCCAAGGTGGCCAACATGAAATCTGGGGAACTAGCAAATGAAGCTGGTGTGTTTGTTATTGCCTGAATTTGTTGCGGCAAAGACAATCTTTTGCTGATGTGTATTTGGCCGGAATCTACATCATCAAAATCAAAAAAGTAGATAAAAAATTTGAAATCCTTCATTAAGAAAATTGAGAACTTCAAAAGCATCTTTCACGGGGAACAACACCTATAAAAAAATCAAAGCTTTTAAAGATAGATAAGAAGTACAATAAATTTGACATGCATGACAGCTTAAAGCACAATGTATCGGGACTGTAAAACACTTAGAAAAGTCTATATGGAGTAGTTTCCAAGACAAAGATACTTTATCTCAAAAGACACTTTTGTAGCTGTCTTGAAATAGGCGTGGTGTATTTATACACCGGATAATGACTTACATTTAAATTTGAATTGTGTGAGTATCATTATTGAAGTACCTATTCTATTTTAAAAATACATGTAGATATAAGTAAAAAACTACGTGATTATACAAAGATAAAAGGATTTACAATAAAGAAGGACTTACAATAAAAAAGACTTGACACTTATGACATCTACTTATTTTATGACATCTGTTAGTAGACAAAAATAAAAGGACTTCTAGCAAAAGACTACGTATTTGTGTGACATCTATTAGTAGACAAAAATAAAAGGACTTACAGCAAAAGACTACGTATTAGTGTGACATCTATTAGTAGACAACAATAAAAAGACTTGCACTAAAAACTTACGTATGTATTACAGTAATAGACAACAATAGTGACAAGAAATTTCACGGCACCACATTTTGGCTGTAACCGTTGGGACTAGAAATTCAGGTGCCGTCGGTCTTTTTTTTTTTTTTTTTTTTTTTTTTTTTTTTTAATTTTTTACATAAAATAAACATACACAATATTAACTAATAAATTTCATTAATTAAAAAAACACACATTTACATAAAAAAAATGCATTACATTAAAAAAAATTACAAACTAATTAGCGCATATATAATTTTTTTTTGAAAATTGCTAAAAAATTCAAAACATTTCGAAATTTTTGAAAATTCAAAACATTTCGTAATTTTTAAAAAAATTGAAATATTGCAACTTAAAATTATATTACCGAACTTGAGGCGGAATCCCTCATCGGTAAAAGTGGGAGTAGAATTCACGATAGGCGGGTTTCAACGCATGCTGCATTTAGAATCTCCAAAGAGATTAGAAGCGCCTATGATAGCGTATGATTTTTCCCATTTGTAACTGACGGTTACAATCAAATATAGTCAAAAACTCTACAACATCGTCGTCATGCCACAAACTTTGCTATATAAAAAACACACACAAAATGACTCAATGGAATTAAGTCAAAGACTATAAACCACCATTTAACAAAACAACTATAATAAAAGTTACTTACAAATTTACTATATCGGGCTTCTGGTTTAAGAATTAATATGTGCAAGAGTAAGATTTTGGGCATTAATGTGGAGGATGAGAAGATTCAAAATGCGGCTTCTAAACTTGGATGCCTTGTTCTCAAGACTCCATTTACATATCTTGGTACGAAGGTTGGTGCAAACATGTCTAGGAAGGTAGCTTGGAAAGAGGTGATAGATAAGGTGATGTCTCGCTTGTCTAAATGGAAGATAAAAGTCCTTTCCATTGGAGGTAGATTCACTCTTTTAAAATCCGTTCTTGGATCGATGCCGATTTTTCATATGTCGATTTTTAAAGCTCCTTCGTATGTTCTCAAATCGCTTGAATCCATTCGTAGTAGATTTTTTAATGGTCATGATAGCAATAGTTGTAAAGTGTCATGGGTGAAGTGGGATAATGTGTTAACGTCTAAGGATAAAGGGGGTTTAGGGGTTTCAAGCTTATATGCGCTAAATAGAGGCCTCATGCTTAAATGGATTTGGCGTTTTTACTCACAAAAGTCTTCATTATGGTCTAGAGTAATCAAAGCTATCCATGGTGATGATGGTAAGCTCGTTGGGGATGTGACAGTTGGGGGAAAAACTTGTTGGATGACGATTGTTAATGAGGCGAAACGTTTGAAAGAAAAGGGTATCAATGTGGAGGACTTGATCCGAGTCAAGCTGGGGAATGGAGATTCAATGTTGTTTTGGGAAGATAAATGGTATATAGGTGGAAGAATTAAAGATCTTTTCCCGCGGTTATATGCCCTTGAGACGCTTAAGAAAGCGTCAGTCCGAATGAAAATGTCAGGTCCAAGCCTTGACGACTCCTTCAGAAGGAAAGTGAGAAGTGGAGCTGAAGAATCACAGTTTAATTCTTTACTGGATATTTTGCAGGAAACTAATTTGCTGCCTAGGGAAGACAGATACGAATGGTCGCTTGAGAGTGACGGGGAATTCTCGGTCTCTTCTATCCGCAAGCTTATTGATGGAAAGCGTTTTCAGGAGGTAGGTAGTCATACCAGGTGGGTCAAATCCGTTCCAAACAAGGTGAACATTACAGCATGGAAGATTAAAACTGATGCGTTGCCTTTGAGATTTAATCTCTCACGTCGAGGTATGGACATTGATTCCATAATGTGTCCTGTGTGTAATCAAGGTGTGGAGACTACGAGTCACTTATTTTTCCAATGTGACATGGCTAAACATCTCATGCGCAAGGTAACATCTTGGTGGAATGTCGAATACGAGAACGTGAGATCTTACGAGGAATGGCGCACATGGCTGGTGTCAATTCGGATTCCAAATAAGCTGAAAAGTATGATGGAAGGTGTTTTCTATGGTTTATGGTGGTCAATCTGGAATTTCAGAAATAATCTTCTGTTCGATAACAAGACTCCCAAGAAGGCTTTAATTTTTGATAATTTAGTGTCTTTGACTTTTAATTGGTGTAAGTATAGATGTAAAGCATCGCTCAAATGGGACGATTGGCTTAAGAACCCTTATCTTATTTCTGTTTGATCTAGCTCCTTGCTAGCTTAATAAAATGCCGTTCCAAAAAAAATATAAAGCACAAACATACACCGCTGCTGCTAATCGCGGGTACTTTTAGAAAAAAAACGTATACATGAAAAATATTTTATCGCCACAAAATTAGTCACCGGAATTTAATTCATGTAGCCCTTTTCCTATGGACTTTGTATGTCCACTATAGGATACTTACTAAGTTTGAAGTATGTACAGGGGATGGGTTCACGGGATGTAATGGTCATATGTGTTGCAAGTACACAATGCTCCCGCGGCAACGCGCGGGCGAACCATTCATTCAAACTATAAAAGTACTATGATTAAGCTATGATTAGACAATATATTACAACTTTTTTTTTTATTATTGTTTTAGTTTATTTTGATATTTTCATGTTCATGTTAAACATTACACGAAACACTTATCACAATATCACAACTATAAATGTTTTTATATGTTGTTTGATAGATGTTAAGAATTTTTCTTAGACTTTAGTTATCGTGTAGTACAACCGTTTGCAATTACATTATGATATGTTCACGTTCTATTTTGAACGCTACACAAAACACTCACCACAATATCACAAATCGTTAATTATCTGCCGCTAGGAACCGTTGCTATGCACGGGTATTCGTCTAGTGTATAGTAATGGTGCACTTGAAGATGTGTATAAATTTCCGGATGGAAATTCACAATGCACATGAATAGCATAAAATACAACAAGGAAGTTTAGTGCATAAAAGGTTATATATATAAGAGTGATACTTTCGCGGATTATCAGACGAGTTAAGAAATAATTATAGTACTCCTATAATTATCCCTAATATAGTATGATTAAGATATATATACGGGGGAGAAATAGGAAGCTCGGGAGTAGGCGCGCATGGATATCGGACAAGATGACGGAAACTCGTGATTTTGAAAAAAGAAATAAAATAATAAACGATTATAGTCTAGGTTTTTAAAAACAAAAAGACCTAGTTCACTATAATTTGTGCTCTGGTACCATTCTATAACACCCCCATTTTAGGAACGCAGCGGAATACAACATGGGATGCTATTTGGTCACATTGTACAAATATAGTAAACAACTTTAAAACAAAGTTGTTTTTAAAACTTCACATTCGATAATTTATCAGAGTTAACAAGGTCCCAAAAGTTTTTAACATAGATAAAAGGTACATAAGTTTTGAAAGTTTAGAAGATTATCGAATGGAAAATTTTATTTAAACATGAGCCATCATGTAGATATCCATTTCTTGCGCCGCCCATCCAAGCCGAAAGTCACTTACGGACCTGAGATAAAACATGCTAAAAGGTCAACATAAAGTTGAGTGAATTCATAGAGTTTAATAAGTAATAAGTTGAATACAAGCATTATTTACTAATAGACATATAACAAATACATGTCGGGAAATAAGATTTATAGCATTGAGCTCATGAAACCGAACCTTGACCTAGTTTAATAGTGCCCCGAAAAGGGTAAGATTTGCCATTTACCACAACCTCTCAATATTATGTGACCGTTGAAAGGTGAGCGCTACTCACTCGGCCAAGCCCGCCAAGCCTAATATGCATATTCATAATACCAGCGTTTCCCTACGGAATTAACGGTTCATGATGGGGACTTAATTGGCAAGAAATACTCAATGTCTGATGTCTATAAATCATGTAATTGGGTCAAGCATACCAAAAAGAAAGCTACTTGTATTCGGTTTATAAAACTAGCATGTATCCCCCTCGCGAGGTTTATAAAACATTTAAATGAGTAAAGGCGAGGCTATGAACTCACCGTGAACAAAGAGGAATAATCACAATCAAGCAAGCGAAGAAAGATAGCCGCGAAGCTCTATGAAGAACCTAAACATATATACGTTGTCTTAGGTTTTGAAAATAAATATTGATGTATTTTTGTTGTATAAAAATTATACTCTTACTTATGCTTGGTACTAATTCTTATACTTGCTTATATGTCCAATTTAGTCCCAAGGTTCCATTTAAGCCAAAGGGTCCAAAATAACTTAAGTGGGTCAAAATATATTTAAAGTTCAAAAGTTTATAAAACTTACACATTTTTATACTTTTAATTTCAAAGTTGTCTAAAATGTTTATAACTTATTCACTTTCAAAAATCCGTTACTCACAAACCGTAATTCCACAAATCTCGTTCTTTATATCACCAGAAAGGTATTCATATGTACTAACAAGTTTTGTGGGCCCCACTAAGTCAAAAGTTAATTAACAGTACCAAAGTTACCCATTTACCCAGTATATACACTTCAGAAAACTTCAACATTGCATCAGTCCCACGAAAAGTGCAATATCTTGTGTTTTACAAACCCGATTAATTCCCCGTTTTCGGCCACGTTTAAGTTAAGATGTTATCTAGAACTTTTATTCTTTGAGTAGCAGATGGTTATTCACAAAAAAATTGACTTTTACACATTTAAAATCTGTTACTCAGAATATGACATGTTTTACGAAAATATTTATAGTTTAATCATCGTAATGAGTTATTCGATGAAATATCCGTCAAAATGACCACAAGACATAGGGCTACAACTATATATTTTTAGTTTAGGTCCAATGTTTACTGATTAAATCAGTTTATTCCGTTTTTACCCCTGAATCAGATTCACAGTTGCATGTCTAGTCATTTAGGGTTTTCTAGTGATTAAATTTATGTACCAAGCCTAACCAAGCATACTAATTTATATAATGCTCAAATACATCAAGATATATAAATTTTACAAAAGTGAAAATAAAAATGAAATAAAAATTGAGTGGAGAGTTTCCTTACAAAAGTGAAGAACAAGGTGATACAACAACAAAGAACACTAAACCTAGTTTAATCCAATCAACACTTGCACCATTTCTTTACCCCATATCAACCCAAATTTTATCCACCAAAACCCTTAGTAAATACTTGAAAATCACAGCCCTTAACCCTTAAAAACTCTTGAGAAAGAGAGGTCTTTAAACACCTTTGAAAAACTTCTATATAAATCTTGAAAACAAAGTCTTTTGGAGAGGAAATAACCAAGAACAAGTTAGCACCAATGGACCTTCATTTTTATCACACATATTGGACTAGAAAAATTAAAGTAATTGTGTGTTGGGGCTGTGTAGCCACGAAATTATAGAGAGAAATGCAGATTTTTGAGTTAATAAAACTTGGTGATATGTTCTATGTTTGTAAAAAAATGATATGTTTAGTTTAATACTACTAGTGGAAGACAAGAATTGGAAAGTGTACAAGTGTCTTATGAAACTTGAAGTAAAATGACACCTCTTGTATGAGGTGGTGAGTGTGAGTGGAGTGTTTATGATTTATTTTGGTTATTGAGTGTGTTATGTAGTGTATTTTGCTCCCGGTAATTAAAACGTGAAGTTTGTAAGACGCGTAACGTAAAACCGGGTACTTATAAAATTCAAAACTTTTAAAAATGTTAAAACATGTTATCATAACCTATTTAAGTATTTAAGATGAGTCATGGGTTTATCGGAGTGTTTAAACATCGTTAAAACTGAAATCGTCAGTTGAAAACGCGTTTGGTGACACCGGTTCTTGGTAAAAGTGACGTAAACTATAAAAATGACACGACATGTGTAAAACTCATTTGTAATCGTGAAAATAGGTTAAAATGCATAAAATATATAAAATCATCATAGTCTAGGGTTGGTTCATGTTGTTAAAACCATAAAACGTAAATTTAAATCGCTTAAAACTTAAAAGGTGCAAGGTTTACGTATAAATAGAAAAAGTGAAAATTGATTTTTAAAATAGGATTGTAAGGAAACAATGGTGCATAGAAAGTGTAGAATGGACATTGTCTAGTTGTGGTTGAATAAATTGGACGTGTTTTGACGTACGCGGATAACTTCCAATAAAGTTAATTATTAAAAAAAAATAGAATAGTTAAATAATAAAATATTAAAATTAGTGTCATGAAAATTTTACGAAATGTCACAGCACGTACCCCTTAAGGGAGCGCCGTCCCGGAGCTCAACTCACTTTATCTCTAGACGGTTCATTTGCGAAAAGATGAGGATTTGTTTAGTTGTTTTGCTCGATCGTATGAATACCGCCGAATTGTTATACTTGCATAAAAATTTTGTGATTCTCGAAGATCAAGTAGAAGATCAATTAGACATAACCCATATATAACTATTCCTAGTATTTGAAAAATCTAAGTCAAACATAGGTAGTCAGACTATGTTCCACTATCCCAAGGTTAAATATAGGTGACTAGACTATATTTAATCGAGGTTCGATAAAATTTTCAAATACTTAACTTTGTTATACTCGTGATATGTCCATTGTTGGTCAAGTATGGAGTTTGCATAAGTATCTTATATACAAAGAGTGATATAAGTTTATACGTAAGAATCAATTATAAGTAAGTAGTATGAGTATGTAACACAAGAGAATAAGGAAAATGTGCGCAGAACATGAAGTTTTAATCAGTTCTAAATTAGTCCACATTGGGCCAGAATCACAGACATTTAACAATGACGATTTCAAAAGAGAACTTGATGAATGTAGAGAAAGATGTTGAACTTTAGCTTTTGTATGATGAATCCGTTTATAAGAATTATTGGAGAATGACGAACAATAAAATAATAACAAAATAGTTCTTGAGGCAATAATAAATCAATGGTTTTAGTTAATATAACAAGGTCGAGTAATTCGTAAGATAATTTCAAAATCGTTTATAAGGTGGTGAAAATTTTGGTAAAAGGTAAATGACAGAACAATTTCTAAGATAACAAAATAGTTTATTCAAAACTAGTCAAAAAGTTTATGTAACGGCAGTAAATTAGTGATTTAGTTTATAAGATGGTGGTGATGTAGTTTGTAAGGGAGTGACAAAATGATTGATGGATGGTGACAAACATTGCAAATTATTTTAGCGAAATGATTTATAAAGCGGTAGTAAAATAGTTAAGTTATCGGCAAAATTATTTGTAAGGTGCTTAAAATAGTTTATATGAGACTAACAAAGGTGTTCATAAGTTGATAGTAAGTATGGTTATACGCTATACAAGGTATTCGTAAGGTAGTTCTTTGGAGAGTAGTAAATACGTTTGATAGTATCATGAAATAAAGTTTATATGGTAATAACGAAGTTGTTTATAAAATGGTAGTGAATTTCCAAGGTAAATAAATAGAATGTGATGGGTTTCATATAAGACACCATTGTTTAAGGTCATGAAAAGATTTTTTTTTTAGAGATCATAACATTACTCATGATTTTTGAGAACATAAATGAGACCACTATGTCACCCACAACGTACGAGAAAGTTTTTAGAGGATCATCAAAATGAATAAATATGTATTTAATAGTTTAGGAATTTAATGAAACATATATATACTTGGGACTGTTAGGATTTGACTCGTTGTGTAAAGAATCGGATAAAACATTTATAAAAATAACCTCTATACAAATAAGAAGTAATGCTTTGATGGGTATAAATAGTCGAGAGAAAATCAAGTGTATATAGATAGTCTTTTATATAATTAGCATTAATTCGGAAAGGGAGAAGAAACGCTCAGAAAACATAAGTTTACAAGGAGTAAAGCAATCGAGAGGAATTGATAAATTGTAACGAGTTTTGCCATCAGATGTAATGATAGTATATAAAGTTATGAAAGGGTATATAGACCATTGTAATCACCTACAACGTCTGATAAATAAGAGAAACCATTGTGCGACTTACAATGTTAATGAAGTAAGTGAGACCATTGTGTAACCCACAATGTCATAATAATGAATGAGACCATTGTAATCGCATACAATGTCTAAGAGAGACCATCGTGTAACTCAGAATGGCTAGAAGAGTTTAGTATTCATGAGAGAACTTTATATAGAAATATATCAATGTTTCAGGATCAAGCAAGATAGTCGAGAGAGAAAAGAAAAAAAATTATCTTAAGTACATATAGTAATATTCACTATATGTATATGTATAGTAATGGTGCACTTGAAGATGTGTATAAATTTCCGGATGGAAATTCACAATGCACATGAATAGCATAAAATACAACAAGGAAGTTTAGTGCATAAAAGGTTATATATATAAGAGTGATACTTTCGCGGATTATCAGACTAGTTAAGAAATATTTATAGTACTCCTATAATTATCCCTAATATAGTATGATTAAGATATATATACGGGGGAGAAATAGGAAGCTCGGGAGTAGGCGCGCATTGATATCGGACAAGATGATGGAAACTCGTGATTTTGAAAATAAAAATAAAATAATAAACGATTATAGTCTAGGTTTTTAAAAACAAAAAGACCTAGTTCACTATAATTTGTGCTCTGGTACCATTCTATAACACCCCCATTTTATGAACGCAGCGGAATACAACATGGGGTGCTATTTGGTCACATTGTACAAATATAGTAAACAACTTTAAAACAAAGTTGTTTTTAAAACTTCACATTCGATAATTTATCAAAGTTAACAAGGTCCCAAAAGTTTTTAACATAGATAAAAGATACATAAGTTTTGAAAGTTTAGAAGATTATCGAATGAAAAATTTTATTTAAACATGAGCCATCATGTAGATATCCATTTCTTGCGCCGCCCATCCAAGCCGAAAGTCACTTACGGACCTGCGATAAAACATGCTAAAAGGTCAACATAAAGTTGAGTGAATTCATAGAGTTTAATAAGTATTAAGTTGAATACAAGCATTATTTATCAATAGACATATAACAAATACATGTCGGGAAATAAGATTTATAACATTGAGCTCATGAAACCGAACCTTGACCTAGTTTAATAGTGCCCCAAAAAGGGTAAGATTTGCCATTTACCACAACCTCTCAATATTATGTGACCGTTGAAAGGTGAGCGCTACTCACTCGGCCAAACCCGCCAAGCCTAATATGCATATTCATAATACCAGCGTTTCCCTACGGAATTAACGGTTCATGATGGGGACTTAATTGGCAAGAAATACTCAATGTCTGATGTCTATAAATCATGTAATTGGGTCAAGCATACCAAAAAGAAAGCTACTTGTATTCGGTTTGTAAAACTAGCATGTATCCCCCTCGTGAGGTTTATAAAACATTTAAATGAGTAAAGGCGAGGCTATGAACTCACCGTGAACAAAGAGGAATAATCACAATCAAGCAAGCGAAGAAAGATAGCCGTGAAGCTCTATGAAGAACCTAAACATATATACGTTGTCTTAGGTTTTGAAAATAAATATTGATGTATTTTTGTTGTATAAAAATTATACTCTTACTTATGCTTGGTACTAATTCTTATACTTGCTTATATGTCCAATTTAGTCCTAAGGTTCCATTTAAACCAAAGGGTCCAAAATAACTTAAGTGGGTCAAAATATATTTAAAGTTCAAAGTTTATAAAACTTAAACATTTTTATACTTTTAATTTCAAAGCTGTCTAAAATGTTTATAACTTATTCACTTTCAAAAATCCGTTACTCACAAACCGTAAGTCCACAAATCTCGTTCTTTATATCACCGGAAAGGTATTCATATGTACTAACAAGTTTTGTGGGCCCCACTAAGTCAAAAGTTAATTAACAGTACCAAAGTTACCCATTTACCCAATATATACACTTCAGAAATCTTCAACATTGCATCAGTCCCACGAAAAGTGGAATATGTTGTGTTTTACAAACCCGATTAACTCCCCGTTTTCGGCCACGTTTAAGTTAAGATGTTATCTAGAACTTTTATTCTTTGAGTAGCAGATGGTTATTCACAAAAAAAATGACTTTTACACGTTTCAAATCTGTTACTCAGAATATGACATGTTTTACGAAAATATTTATAGTTTAATCATCGTAATGAGTTATTCGATGAAATACCCGTCAAAATGACCACAAGACATAGGGCTACAACTGCATATTTTTAGTTTAGGTCCAATGTTTACTGATTAAATCATTTTATTCCGTTTTTACCCCTGAATCAGATTCACAGTTGCATGTCTAATCATTTAGGGTTTTCTAGTGATTAAATTTATGTACCAAGCCTAACCAAGCATAATAATTTATATAATGCTCAAATACATCAAGATATATAAATTTTACAGAAGTGAAAATAAAAATGAAATAAAAATTGAGTGGAGAGTTTCCTTACAAAAGTGAAGAACAAGGTGATACAACAACAAAGAACACTAAACCTAGTTTAATCCAATCAACACTTGCACTATTTCTTTACCCCATATCAACCCAAATTTTATCCACCAAAACCCTTAGTAAATACTTGAAAATCACAGCCCTTAACCCTTAAAAACTCTTGAGAAAGAGAGGTCTTTAAACACCTTTGAAAAACTTCTATATAAATCTTGAAAACAAAGTCTTTTGGAGAGGAAATAACCAAGAACAAGTTAGCACCAATGGACCTTCATTTTTATCACACATCTTGGACTAGAAAAATTAAAGTAATTGTGTGTTGGGGCTGTGTAGCCACGAAATTATAGAGAGAAATGCAGATTTTTGAGTTAATAAAACTTGGTGATATGTTCTATGTTTGTAAAAAAATGATATGTTTAGTGTAATACTACTAGTGGAAGACAAGAATTGGAAAGTGTACAAGTGTCTTATGAAACTTGAAGTAAAATGACACCTCTTGTATGAGGTGGTGAGTGTGAGTGGAGTGTTTATGATTTATTTTGGTTATTGAGTGTGTTATGTAGTGTATTTTGCTCCCGGTAATTAAAACGTGAAGTCTGTAAGACGCGTAACGTAAAACCGGGTACTTATAAAATTCAAAACTTTTAAAAATGTTAAAACATGTTATCATAACCTATTTAAGTATTTAAGATGAGTCATGGGTTTATCGGAGTGTTTAAACATCGTTAAAACTGAAATCGTGAGTTGAAAACGCGTTTGGTGACACCGGTTCTTGGTAAAAGTGACGTAAACTATAAAAATGACACGACAAGTGTAAAACTCATTTGTAATCGTGAAAATAGGTTAAAATGCATAAAATATATAAAATCATCATAGTCTAGGGTTGGTTCATGTTGTTAAAACCATAAAACGTAAATTTAAATCGCTTAAAACTTAAAAGGTGTAAGGTTTACGTATAAATGGAAAAAGTGAGAATTGACTTTTAAAATAGGATTGTAAGGAAACAATGGTGCATAGAAAGTGTAGAATGGACATAGTCTAGTTGTGGTTGAATAAATTGAACGTGTTATGACGTACGCGGATAACTTCCAATGAAGTTAATTATTAAAAAAAAAGAATAGTTAAATAATAAAATATTAAAATTAGTGACATGAAAATTTTACGAAATGTCACAATGTGAGTTTGCAAAATTTTGCAGGTTTGAGGTTAGGGATGCAGAGATATAAAGGAAATAGTGAAAATTCATCAAATAGGGGCGCAATACAACTAAATGCCGAACGGTACCATTAATTTTAACGGTACCGTGGCCTATTTAATGGTACCGTGACCTGGAAGTCACGAATTTTCTTATGCAGCCTAGTTTTGGGCAGCTAAAGGAAAGTTTTTTATGGAATACGAACTACATTAGTGTGTTCTTGAGAGTGTTTGTTGAAAGACTATATAAGTGTGTTTTTGCTCCCCTTTAATCTATGACCATCCGAACAAGATGTAAAAAAATAAAATAAAGAGGAAAACAAACGTTGACGGAAGCGATGAGCTTAGTAACGTCATGACAAGTGGTGGATTGCATACAATAAACTTCACCTTTAAAGTCACATAGCTCTTCTCAATCATTGTGAATATTCAAAGAACATTCATATGATGAGGCATGTGATCACGTAGAGATATCCTAAGGGTTAAGAAGATAAAATCTTCAAGGTTGAGAGGTTAGTTATAAAGTTCTAGTGGGGTTATCTATGTTGATCAAGAAGGGTTATCTTAACTTATCCTAGCGGTTAGTCGCTTGAGGTGTAAGAAAGATGAGTGGGATGTTGAAGCATTGGTAGTGTAGAGCGAAAGTTGAAAAGTATAGACAATTTAAGAAGATAATGGATACGGAAGTAACCAAACATATGATGTGTTTAGTACCATGCGCAAGTGAGAGGGAAAAGGCTGAGTGTTGTACCAATATTATCACGTCTACAACTAATCTAAATATGTAAAGTGGGTGTGAGCACTTTAGAGAGAAGAGAGAGAGAGAGAGAGAAATCAAAAGTCTCGCATTACTAGAGAATAGAACACACACCTCATAACCCATGAGGTAGGGGTATTATACCCAACGTCTAGCCAAGCCTCCATTGCGGATATACAAGTTCCGCGATGGTAATCTTGTGTCGCATACAACTATAGTTACACAACATATCCTATACTAAGATAAAGTATAAATAGAAGTCCCTAACTAATGATTTACACTTTTCGTGTTCCAATAATCTCCCCCTAAGGGTAGATCATTTGGGTCTTCTATTTATGGGTATTCGGTTGGGCCAGCTTCGACATCCGATTCTTTGTTCCAATCTTCTCCATGATGCACGAAGCGTGAGCCTTTCCTTTATCACTTTCACAACTCTTGTCAATAAACGATGATTGCTTGCTGTCATCTCTATCTGCAGTCTCACTACACATTTCTTAATTCGCTCAAGTTTCTTCAGTATCTTGATTAAAGTACCTGAGGAGAACTTAGCTACTTCAATGACTCTGAGCAATCTTTTCTGCTTTTTATCGGTCTTGTAAAAAACACAAAGTCCAAGTCCTGGTCTATTGAAGCAAGTCCAGCACTTGATCTTTTGAATACCGATACAAGCTAACATAGGAGGAGTCAGGTTGATATTCCTTTGATAGCTTTCGATTCCCATCTAGAAGTCTTCAATGTGAACCACTACAACATAAGCTTTCATGAAAATTAGGACTAATTCGATCACATCTTGATCGATGGCTTTCTTGTTATAGCAGTCTCTTCTTCTCTAGAATATCTTCAAGGTCATGAGGATGAAGATTCAGATAATCTGATTCGTTGAAGCGGTAGTGTTGATTGTCAGTTCGAACAATGTGATAATCAATATAACCATGTGAATGCTGATGCTCGGAGTTAACTTCAACATATCTAAGGATTCTGGAGCTTGAGTAGATTTCATCCCAAGGCTTCCTTTTGAGCTGCCTTAGACGGTCTAAGCCCTTTGATCTTTCATTTACATTAATAATCCCTATAAATGCATCGAAGTTGTAGTCCTCACGATCCACTACATCTTCAGAGAATATATCCCGAAATCTTCCTTCTTCGAGAAATGGTTCTGGAATTTCCTCAAATGTGGCAACTTCCTTTGTAGATGGTAGGTATTCTTTTGGACAGTTAAACATATATTTAAGATCGTCATTGAAGTATGGAACCAAGGGTGCAGAGTCAGATCTTGGAACCTTAGGAATCTGTTTCCACAATGGAGAGCGTTCTCTTCTTTTCCTTACAACTGTTGAAGAAGGAGACACGCCAAGAGCTTTTGAGACCTCTTGATCTACAAGTCTGGTATTGAAGTCTCTGTCGCTTTTGAACTTGTACATCAAAGAGTCATAAATGCAACTAACTCTTTGATCCATTGTGTTATCTTCCTGAAAGTTGATTTGAAACCTTTCATGCAGATCAGAGAACATGCAGTCAAGCTTTTCGGCAGTAGGATCTCTAATTTGTTATTCTGTTTATATCGGATCCCTTAACACATCATCAAATACATCATCATCTTCAACATCAGAAACATCTAATCCACCAGTCTCTGGAGGTATTTCACCTTCCCTATAAGTCATATCGTCCCAGTCATTCTTCTCACCACCTACATCTTCTTTTTGAGTATCAATCTCAACATTAACATCTTCAGCAGTCACTTCCTCCAGATGATCTGTTTGTTGTCGTGAGCTTGATTTTTGTTGTTGTTGTTGTTGTTGTTGAGATGATGTTTGTATCTGGGATGAAAACGTTGCAGTGGTTGTTGTCCATTATGGTTTGGTGCTTTTCTCGCCCACAGGATTGTCCAAGTCTGGATCATCCTGATTGCGCTTCTTTGACAGTGGATGACAATGACTTTCTAACTCCGTGACTTTTGAGGACAATATTGTGATAATTTTTATTGCCTTAGAGTTCAATTTTGTCATTTCTTTTTCAACTTTCAAAACTTGATTCGTGACTGGAGTTGTTGCTGGTGGTTGAGCTTTCTGGGTCCAGTAAACCATTGTAAAGTTTGGGATGTTCTGCCATAAGTGATTCATCTTTTAAGATCTTATCAAGCATTAGTTCGGAGATACAGTCTAGGGATAAGGATCTTGATGATGTGGAAGGTTCAGCTTGTGTTGATTATTGTCGTAGAGCTGTAAACCTTGACTCTGTCAGCCCGAAGTTTTCCCATTATTTCATTAAATTGTGTGGTAGTCACAAGTGGTACTGGATCAGCTCGGATTCGTTGAAACAATGTCGAAGTAGACATCGTTGGTATGTGTTTTGGTTGAGATGTTGTTGTTGACGGTTGTTGAAAGTGAGTTGTATGTGGTATTGTTGTTGTGTGAATAGTTGTTGCAGTTGCAGTTGTTGTTGTTGTTGTTGTTGTTGTTGGAGGTGGTGATGGTGGTTCCACATCAATAATGACGGGAGGGGTGAGCTGGTGTTGCTCAGAGGACATAGACCTACTGTTGTCATGCTTCATCTTTTTCCTAATCTCCGGTCTATGGGTGTCATCTCCATCCCCCTTATCATCTCCATCATCATCATTGTTACCAACATTACTAGACCTAAACTCCTGACTATCCTTATCCTCCTTACTTTTCTCTTCATCATCTTCCTCATCTTCATCAAATAATTGGCTTCCCTTCTTAGAGTGTTTCCTAGCCGATTGTTTTCGACGCTTCCAATTTTTTCCTACGTTGGCTCTAGACTCTACTTTAACCCTAGACGCGTCCGGGGTAGGTCCGCTCGGTTTTGAGCTTTCCATAGGAGCGCTTTCTTTTCCCATATAATCCTTGTATGCTTGCGATTCCTTGTTAACGAGCTCCAACAGACCCTGTGGTATTGCCATTGGGACAATTGTGCAAACAACTGAGTCCCCACTTGTGCTATGAATATGTAACAATCTGGGTGTTGGGTCGTCTTGTCATTGTGAGATACTTGGGTGTTCCCACATGAACTGAGCAATTACTTTTTTGAAGTATTTGACAAACAGAATGCATACATTCTTCTTCTTCTCCGATCTACGAACATGGTCAACAACATCTGTCAATAGGAGCTTTGCATAATTGAAGTGACACTGATTCACTATACCATACATGATTTGATATAATGAAGTAGTGCCTTGATCCATTCCAGTTTCTTTTCCAGTTAAGCACCTATTAAGAATTGAGAATAGCGTAGCCCATAGTGCAGGTAGGCACTTCCTCTTGAATGTTGAAAACACTTTGAACTTGTGCTTGTCATCAACTTTCGTGCCGTATCCCAATTCCATAAAGAATTTCATGAGTTGGTCAACATTAGGAGGTCGTTGGAAGGTTGTGAGGTTTCCATGTTCAGCAGGAGGAAGATTTAGAGCTCTACGGAGATCTTCTAATGTAATTGTAATTTGTTGAGTTTCAATGATGCTTTGGATAGTGTCAGGTTTAGTTTCATTGAGAAAAGACAACATTACGCCAGAATTGTTGTAGGTATATCATGGGGGTGGTAGAGTCGGATAATGAGAGCATTGGATAAGTTGTGTGATGTTGAAGGATTTCTGGAATGATTGGGTGATCACATTCAAAGAGAGATATGCGGAATTGGTGATTGCATTCACCAAGTCTGATGTATTCAGCTGTCGGCACAAGTTCTTCATTAGTTGTTAGTTGTACAGTTGTAGCATCTTCTTGAATGTGTTGTGGTTGATCATGAATTTGTTGTTGAGCCATTGTAATGATTGATTCTGAAATAACATAAAAGATGTAAGAATCTTTGATAAAGTTTACAATATTTATTTTTCACTTTTTCTGTTTTTATATGCTCTGACATTTTTTTTGAGCATGTTTCTTTTTCTTTTTCTTTTCTTTTCTTATGATTTCTTGCTTTTATAGCATAAGCGCATGCTCTTTTCTTTTAGCATGCGATTTTATTCTCTCTTTCTATTTTTATTTTCCTCACCAAAAAATTTGTTGATTTGTGATACTTTTTCAAAAAATGTTTAAGGTATAGAGTAAACGTTGTTTTATAATGCCCATGCTTTAGAAAATACGTTTATCTAACCCTTTTTGAAGCTTTGGGAAAAAGTATCAACATGTATTCAAACAAAAGTTTTCTAGTTAAACTAGAATCCTTGTTTTTGGAAATAAAAACTTTCACAGAAAATTTTGTTGCATGAGCGTAAGATTTCTTAACAAATGACCATACTTTAGACTCTTTATTACGTGGGCTAGTTAAAGGATTCGATTATCAGCTTTTAGGTGATAACAAGTCCTAGTAACTATCTTGAAGATGAGAAGTCTTAAGTGAATTCAATTGTAATACGTCTTAAAAGAGCTTTTGTTGCATAAGTGTGAGATTTCTCAAAACATATCTAGACCTTGGATACTCTGTTACGTTGTGTAGCTAAAGGGATGCATTATCAATTTTTAGGTGATAACTAGCCCTAATAACTACCTTGAAGATGAGATACCCTTAGTTTAAATAGTGCTGAGTCGTCTAAAAACCATTTGAATCAAAACAATTAAGAGTGAAAGATCTGTTAAGAGATTGCATGCATTGGTTTGAAATTTTATTCATGGTATTGGCAATCACTAACATATTGTAAACGTATCTGTCAAATCAGTCATATACACAAACTATTCATAAAAGTTGCAATCATAGAAAAGTCTACGTGTAGTAATTAAACATATGCATCACATAGTCTTGTTAAGGCAATAATAGTGATAGAATCCTAGTCTAATTATCAAGAAAAACTAATCATATGCAATATTTTATGTCTCAAAAGTTTTCATTTCATCTTGAAATGAGGGAAAATTGTATTTGATGAAAACAAATTGAGAAAAATACTTGTGTAGATTTTTCAATCACTTTGGCTTTTCTTGAAATCGTTAAGAACAAATTGTGCAGGATTTTTGAAAGAATGTTTGATCAACGTTTGTTACTTAGGCAAAATTTATTAAAATGTTTGAAAAACTTTATATAAATATAATATTTAAAAAAGTTTTGCAAAGATTTTAAAAAATTTGGGCAGAGTAACATTTAGTACAAGTGGGTGAAAAAGCTTCGCAATATTTGGTATTGCGGATTTGGTCAATGAAAGTCAATTTCACATTGAAGGTGACACAGGTATCGCGGACCAAACTAAATGTGATGGTAAGCCATCGCATAAAGTTTTGGACCCAAAACATTCGTATTGAAAACTGTGATGGCAAGCCATTGCAAGACTTTTAGAAATGCTCGTATCGCGGAGCTTTTAACCACGATGTGAAGAAATTTTCATCGCAGTTAAAACTCTCGGATTTTTTAAATAATATTTAATGTACTTTTTGCCTCTTTTATAAAGTCTCGTATCGCATCCAATACAATGTCGCATCGAGAACTGTTCATCTTCTTCCCAAAATCAGCCCATTTTAACCAAATCAAACCGTTTAAAAACCCATTTACTTACAAATTGAGGATCAAACCGGTCTATCTCAGTCATCTAACCACAAAGTTTTAACACTAACACACCACAATTTAAACTCAATAGTGAAACCTACACATTCTTGGTATCTAAACCCTAACAAACCAATTGGGTATAAAACAGTTAAAATTAAGGGTGGATAAGCAAGAAGCATATGTAGAACATCATTTAGAACAGATTTGAAAGCTTACTTTTTGCACGAAACGATGTGAATAGGCAAAAAATCTATGATACGAGAGTTCTTATGGATGCGAGTAAGTGTGAGTTAGGTTTAGGAGAGAGAGAATGCGAGTGACAAAGTGTGTGTGTGTGTGTTCTTCTCGCATCACATAAGTGGGGTTGGTTGACCCGTATTTTTCATTTTGACTATTTATGTTTTGAACTCAGGTCTGCGAGAACCTTTTGGACTAGGGGAGGGTTCAAATCAATATTTTGACAAGTTTAACAAAACTCCCCCTTGACATTAGCCCTTTTTAAAACTTAACACTTTTGATTTTAATTCTTAAATTTTAACAAGTTTTTGAAAACATTTTGGTTCAAATAATTTGAACGTTTGTGTTATATCAAAATTGTTTTAGATTTAAAAATAAAGTCAATCACTCCCCCTCGAAGTGATGGTTATTTTTCCAACATTTACAACAACTTTTTGTCATAGTTTTCATTTTTTCTTTTTAAACAACCATTTAGAAACACTTGTTTGCGACTTATTCATTGTTTCAAAAAAAAAACTTCTACATTTCTCCCCCTCAAAAATAGCTTAGTATTTTTAAACTATTTTTAATCTATTTATGAGGTGAAGCATTGTTTTTGAAAGTTTTATTCTTACTCGAGCTATTCTCAAGATTTGATTATTATGAGCAAAAAATTTTATAAAAGGTTTTTAGAAAAAAAAACTTTTTGTAAAATCTTTTATAGATTTTGCTCATAATAATAAGAAGATTTCTCTTCTTTTCTGAAGGATTGACGCATTGATGCGTACGTTCAGGGTCCTTTCTTTTGTTACGGGTGTTGATCTGTGATGTGATCAACAACCATTATGTTTGAATAATTACCATTTAAAGTTACTAGATGTACGTGTGATGTCTGCTTCATTGTTGATTGCTTTCACCTTTGGAGTTTCCTCGTCATGATCATCATGAATACTTGCCATGCCTAACCGTTGTAGGAGGTATTCAAATCTTTCAGGAGGCAAAGATTTTGTGAAGAAGTCAACAGTTTGGTAGTCAGTCTTCACAAAGTACAATTCCACTGTCCGCTTTTCTACATGCTCCTTGATGAAGTGATATCTGACTACTATGTGCGTCGTTCTTGAATGCAGTACTGAGTTACAAGAGATGGCAATGGCACTCTTTGAATCACAATAAATTGGGATTTTGTCGTAGAAGAAACCATAGTCCGTCAATTGTGTTTTCATCCATAATACTTGGGCACAACATCCAGAGAGGGAAATATATTCAGTTTCAGCAGTTGAAAGTGCAGTAAGATTTTGTGTCTTTGAAGACCAGCTGATTAATTTTGCAATCAATTTGACATCTTGTATAATATGCATCTGAATATGCAATAAGTTCAAAACCGGAGTCCTTTGGATACACAAGGCCCATATGAGTTGTTCGTTTTAGGTACCGAAAGATCCGTTTGACAGCAGTGAGGTGTTTTTCCGTTGGCCTGGATTGGTAATGGGCACACATGCAGACGGAAAATTGAATATTAGGCCGACTAGATGTGAGATATATAAGTGAACCAATCATACTACAGTATTTTTTTGGATCAACTGGTTTTCCTGATTTATCTTCATCTAGTTTATGCCTGTAAAGCATAGGAGTACTTATGGAGTCAGATTTATCCATCCCAAACTTCTTCAAGATTTCCATTGTGTATTTGTGCTGATGGATAAAGATACCACTAGGAGATTGTATGATTTGTAGACCCAGGAAGAATTTGAGTTCCCCCATCATGCTCATTTCAAATTTCTGTCGCATGATATTTTCAAACTCTTTGCAGTACTTAGGATTTGTAGATCCAAAAATAATATCATCGACGTAAATTTGAACAACCATGATATCATCACCTTTACACCTTATAAATAATGTTGGATCGATTGAACCTTTGACAAATTTGTTCTTGAGGAGATATTCTGACAGAAATTTGTGCCACGCACGTGGTGCTTGCTTGAGTCCGTAGATGGCCTTGTCGAGAACATATACATCATCCGGGTGATTTGGATCAACGAAGCCTTCTGGTTGGCTTACATACACCTCTTCTTCTAACTCCCCATATAAAAAGGCCGTTTTCACGTCCATTTGATAGACGGTTGTTGGGAATTACACTAACAGTTACCACGGCTAAGCATGAAGATAACCACTGCTGAAGTGTAACACCCCCAAAATACCGCAGCGGAAGACTGTGTCATAGGGGTGCTACTTCATAATACAAAGTACAAGTTATAGAAAACGAACTCTAAATGAGACGTTTTGAAAAGTTACCATTCGATTAATGAATTCAAAGTTACAAACATGAGATTCCAAAGTATGATACATAAATGTATACAAAGTTTTGAATGGTAAATGATAAAAGCGTAAGTCTTCAGAATATGCAGCTTGACTCTAAGTTCCACGCACTAGCTATCGCCTTACTAACCTGAGATAAACATGCTAAAGTGTCAACACAATGGTTGGTGAGTTCATAGAGTTTGTCTTAAAATAGTTGAAAAGCCTTAAAAGAATGTTCACACAGCAAAGGCATCGTGAATCCACTCAGTTACAAGTCCCGCCATAAGAGACTTGTAACCTGTGTGTTCACAACCTACTGCTAACATATAGTATAATAAAGACATGTATAAGTTCATCAAGACAATTAAGCAATTAGTAGTGAGTCTCTACTTCATCTCCGAAGACCTCACTTTAGGAGCCAATTCCCAAGGACAACTGGGAGCCACTTCCCAAAGAAAACTGGGAGCCACTTCCCAAAGATATAAGTTTACTGGGAGCCACTTCCCAAAGATAAAAGACAGTCATGTATGTATGAAATCAAGTATAATGCCATCAAGTATAAGACAATCAAGTATAAAACAATCAAGTATAAATGTTTTGAGTATTTGTACAAGTAAGCAAGTAGTTGAGCATGTATCCCCCCCAAGAGTTAAAACAAGTACGAAAAGAGTAGGGGCTATGACTCACCTTAAGTCTATGTAATGAGAAATGAAAGTGGTAGTCGAATCGCGAAAGTCTCTAAGAGCAGCCTATAATAGAACGTTGCGACTTAGGTTTGAAGTAACGTCTAAGAATACGAAGAATTGCCTATATATGTCTTGCATAATGTTCATGATGTAGTACTTTAGTATAATGTGTAAGTCATTGAATATAAGTAGTCTATGAAACATGTATAGGTTGTATATCTCTTACTACCGTTCAGGCCGACATAATTCAGAAGTCATGGAGTAAACGTTCGAGGAGCCAGGACACTTTAACTCGTAAATCCACAACTCGTCTCGACGGCTTACTCAATGAACTCCTCACATAAGGCTCCCTACTATTGTAGTATTCGATAACATATATATATATATATATAAGCTTTGATCTTTAAAAGTTATATGGTCTTTAGCCGTGGCTTTGCCGTGACCTTGGTCATTGTTACCATGGTCTTGAGACTCAACCTTGGCTTTAGCCATGGTTGTGGTATTGGCTTTAGGTCATTAGACCTCTTGGTCTCATCTAATTATAATGATTATATAGCAACTTTGGTCTAAACTGGGCTGTTAAGAATTTGAAGAAATTATCACTCGGAAAACGTTTTCAGGGCTCGAGCTTCTTTGTTCCTGAACGAAAACGTCGTTCCGGACAACTTTCGTGTTTTAACTTTTTGATGAATCGGAACAGAAGTGGGACTTTCAAAATCACAGAATGCAAAACAGTAGGGAATAGGCAGTTTTGCCGTTTTGGTTTCGCTAACTTCTTATGGCCATAACTTTTGACTCGTGTTCTCGTTTTGGGTGATTCAAATTGCTATGTTTTCCTTTTGAAGTCCTCTTTAACAGTAAGTAAATGTCAAATATCATAGTTATACTATTTTGGTCGTGGTTCTCCATAAAAATCACTAGTTTGCTTGTTTACTATAGCATGAAAGAACCATAATAAGCATGAAAATGATATTGAGCAAGAAAGTGTATAAGGGTTTCTTACAACTTTTGGCTTTCACTTAAGAAAGGAAGTCAAGTATAGAACTAGGACACTAAACCTAATCTTGTAAACCCTTCACCATAACTCTTGTAACCCTTGCTAGCCTTGATCTAACCCTTGTGAAAACCATTTAACTTCAGCCCTAGTAACCTTGTGTAGCTCCTAATTCAACCATGGAATCACCAAACAAACTTAAGAACTAGGTAGAGAATACTAAGACCTTGAACTTTGTAGTGTAACTTGTATATTGAAGATCAAAGGATCATGGTGCTAGGTATTGAGGTTGTGGCATTTTTGGTGATGAAGAAAGGAAGAAATTAGCTTGCTATTTATACTATGAATGAGGAGGTTAGGAAGCTTACTAGGAAATTACATAAACTTGGAGACCAAGTTGTAATTAAGTAAGATCTAATGGCTAAAGTCAAGATTTAACCACACATGGTGACTCCCCCCCCCCTCCTAAGTCGGTTTGGAAGAGATAAGGGTGACTAGATGAGTAGTCATGGTCTTTGGATGATAATATCCTAAGTATGTAGCGAGTTTCGACTCCGTAAATTGCTAACCGTAAGTTTTTAAGTCACGAAACGTAAAACCGGGTATCCTAAAAATATGAAACTTATAAATATGGTTAAACATGTCAATATAGTCCATAATAAAATATAAAATGAGTGGTAGGTTCTATCGGGTGCGAAAACCCTGCTAAAAACTGGAAACACGGGTCTAAAACGCGCAATTCGCGTAAAACGCTGAACTGAAAAACGTAAAATTCCAAAACTTTTGGAATTGTCATAAAATGATAGAAAATCATATTTCTATTATTTATAATGTTTTATGGATATATCGGGATGCTGGAAGGACGTTTAAACCTAAAAGTAAATCTCGGACACGGCTTTGTGATTTTTGTAGAAATGATCCGACGAGCGTCAAACTCTCGGATTATCGTTAAAATAGTTTAACTTACGAGAATATGAAATAAAAATTTCTGAGATGAATAGTGAAAAGTGAATAGTAAAAAGTGAATAGTAAATTTTCGGGAATAAAAGTTAACCTAAAAATGTGAATTGTTACATGAAGGATGTACTAACAGTGGAAACTCATTACCACTGCTAGTACATAATATTACCACTGCTAGTTGATAACTGTTAGGAAACGTGTATAGATAAGTATAGAATAGATTTTGTATATATTCTATCTTTATAGCTTTATACTTATCTTGTAAAAGAGGACTCCTTGCTATAAAAGGAGGTCCTAGGTTAATGTTTATGTACGTATCAATTAGAGAGCTTCAAGGTGTAACCCTAGTGATAAGTTAGATCACTCATATTATTATTCTTAATAATATTGGAGCATAAAGTTTGGTTTACATTCTGTGTTCATATACAACTGTTCTCACTCACAAACAAACTCACAAACAAATCTTCTAAGTACTACAAAGTAAATTCCGCGTACTTGTTAGTATCATTCAAAGTATCATTCTAACACAAGGCGTGTATTATAGATCCATCAAGTGGTATCAGAGACAGGTTTTGATACTTTGATTTAGAAGATCCAAAGTTTACTCACTCTTACAAGATTCAATGGAGATGGAGAACAATCAGTCCAACATTGCTACTAAGCTTCCGAAGCTTAAACTGAATGACTATGAGATGTGGAGAATTATGATAGAGCAATTCTTTCTGGTGCAAGACTATGCACTTTGGGAGATCATTATGTATGGTGATTCTTTTAAAGTTGGTACTACCTCAGAAGAAATTGATGGCAAGGTTGTACAAAAGTTAATGACCCTTCCTAGGGATCAAATCTTAGCCTTCAGCAAGTACAAAACTGCTAAGACTTTGTTTGAAGAGATTTGCAATGTTTTTGGTGGTAATGATGCTACCAAGAAGACACAGAAGACCTTGTTGAAGCAAAACTATGAAAATTTCTCTTCAACAAGTAATGAATCACTTGACAGCATCTTCACTAGACTTCAGAAGATTGTAACACAACTCACTGTGTTTGGAATTGAGGTAGAAAGGGAAGACATCAATTTGAAATTCTTAAGAAGTTTATCTTCTGAGTTTCATACTAATGTTGCTGTTTGGGAAGACAAGCCTGAATTAGAGACCATGAAACTCAATAATCTCTACAATAACTTTAAAGTTATTGAACAAAGACTGAAGAAGGCTGGGAAGCTAAGTACAAGCTCAGGGAACTTAGATCTTATCTCATCATCTGTTAATGACAGTTCTGATGATGAAAGTGATGATGATGAGGATGCTCCTCATATTGTTGTTTCCACTGGGAGTGCAAGTGTTTCCACTGCTAGTTCTAAAAAGCAGGTTGCTGGTCTTGGAGATTCTACCTTTTATGCCTATCTCTCAAGTCAAGTAAATGGTTCAATTCTAACACATGAAGATTTGGATCAAGTTGATGAAGATGACATGGAAGAAAAGGACATCAAATGGCAAGTTGCATTATTGAGCTTGATGGCAAAGAAGTTTT
The DNA here is from genome assembly GCA_030686995.1 of Artemisia argyi. Classification (NCBI taxonomy): domain Eukaryota; kingdom Viridiplantae; phylum Streptophyta; class Magnoliopsida; order Asterales; family Asteraceae; genus Artemisia; species Artemisia argyi. Next base: position 49,200,568 of record CM060692.1, read on the forward strand.
GGAAAAGAACTGGAATGAAGATCATTATCAATGGTAATGAGACTGCAGGTTTTGACAAGAAGAAGGTGGAGTGTTACAACTGTCACAAGATGGGAAACTTTTCCAGGGAATGCAGGAAACCAAAGAAGCCTGATAATAGGTCAACTTGGTACAAGCAGGATAAGAAAAAGGAGCCTACAGTTGAAGAACCAAAGGTGTTATTGGCCATTGATGGTGTGAGCTATGATTGGAGCTATATGGCTGATGAAGAAGAAGCATCTCCAGAGTCTGCAATGATAGCTACAGAACTTGTTCTTTTGTCTTTTTCTGATTCTGAGGTACACACTAATAATGCTTGTTCTAAAACATGTAAAGCCTTAAAAGAATATGAAAAACTTAAAGAGCAATATGATGAACAGAGAGTAGAGCTAAATCAAACTAGTTATAATCTAGCAAATCATAAAAGAGGTCTTGCTATTTTAGAAGCACAAATAGAGCATTTTAGAGCTAATGAGTCTAAGTTTAGTGATGATATAGCTGTATTGAGAAGAGCCTTAGATTATAAGATTTCCGTGAATATAGCACTTAGAGAAGAATTGGAGAAGGTTAAAATGGCTAATGAAAATGTTTAGATAACTGTAGATACATTAGCTTATCAGTCTAAGTGTATTGATAAAATTTGGGAGGCACAAGTTGTCAATAAGGCCAAAATCAGGTGTAGGTTACAAGTCTGTTCCTCCACCATTAAGAGGTGTTCCATCACCTCCTGGTATAGACTTAGCACATACAGGATTGGAAGAATTCCAAGAACCAATTAGGTCTTATGGTCCCCAAATTGTGAAAGAAACTAATGCTGAAACAGTTAAGGTTGAGACTGATACATTTGAAAGTGCTAGTGATTCATCTCTCATGGATGAATGTGTGAAGAAAGATGACAGTGTTAAGGTTGAAATTAAAACAAGTGTTCCTAAAGTTGTTAAAGTTGAAGAAGAAGTGTATAGGAAAGAATCTAATCATACTAGGCCCACTATTAAATATGTTGAGATGTATAGAAATAGGACATCAACGCCTAGGGGTAACCAGAGAAGTTGGAATCATGTAAAATCTCAACAGTTTGGTAGTGATTTTGAGTTTAACAACAAAGCATGTCATATCTGTGGTAGTTTTGATCATCTTCATGCTTACTATAACTATCACAAGGGAAGAAGAAATGTTTTTGGAAACACAAGGGTGAATGAAAACAAGTTTCAAAACAATACTTACCCCAATCCATTTAGAAATATGATTCCCAGGGCTGTTCAACTAAAAATTGGCATCAAACCTCTTACATCTGCTAGAAAAATGAACAAAGTTTACCCTAAGTTACCTGTTAAAAGTGCAAAACCTTTTCCAACTTTTGCTAAACATGCACAAACAGGTAACAAGACATTTAATGAAAAGAAAGTTTTCTATGATCACAAGTGGGTACCAAAAACAAGAATTTCAAAACTAGCAGTTGTCACTGCTAAGCCAGCAGTTGCCACTGCTAGACCAAAAGTTTCCACTGGTGGTTTAGTAAACAATAAAAGGGTAAATATGGGAAATGCTGTGAAGGCCTCAGCACGTTGGGAATGGAAACCTAAAGGAATTAACACTTCTAACAATCCCAATGGTTTATCAATGACATTTGATAGATTCAACTATATTGATACACAAGGCCGATCCAAGTCAATTGTGGCTTGGGTCTCCAAAAGGAACGAATTCCTTTCACTTATGTGCAGGAACATTCAAAGGTTAAAGAAGATCAAGGCTACTCAGACAGTGGATGTTCTGGGCACATGACTGGCAACAAGTCCTATCTTTCAGACTTCAAACCCTATGATGGACAATTTGTCAGTTTTGGAGGTGGTATTAGAGGTAAAGTTTCTGGCAAAGGCACTATCAAGGCTGGAAACTTGGATTTTGAAAATGTGTATTATGTGAAAGAACTCAAGTATAATCTCTTCAGTGCATCACAAATGTGTGATAAGAAACACAGAGTTCTTTTCACTGAAGATGAATGCTATGTCTTATCTAAGGAATATAAGTTACTTGATGAAAGTGAGGTATTACTTAAAATTCCTAGAAAAGGCAATCTATACAGCATTGACATGAAGAATATTGTGTCCAAAGATGATGTTACTTGTTTTCTTGCAAAGGCTACTTTGGATGAATCTATGCTTTGGCACAGAAGACTTAGTCATGTTAACTTTAAGATCATCAATAAGATTGTGAAAGATGGTTTAGTCAGAGGTTTACCAGAGAAGAGATTTGAAAATGACCAAACCTGTGTTGCCTGTCTTAAAGGCAAGCAACATAGAGGTTCCTGCTTGACCAAGGCCTATAACTTTATTGCTCATCCTCTCTATATGTTGCATATGGACTTGTTTGGTCCTACATCTGTGAGTATAATAAATTTGAAGAAGTATTGTCTTGTTGTAACTGATGATTTTAGTAGATTTACATGGGTCTTCTTTATAATAACCAAGGATGAAACAACTGGCATTCTTAAGACTTTCATTACTGAAGTTGAAAATCAAGTTGATAAGAAGATCAAGATTATCAGGTGTGACAATGGGACAAAATTCAAGAATAGAGTTATGGATGACTTTTGTAGAGAGAAGGGTATTAAGAGAGAATTTAGTGTTGCAAGAACACCTCAGCAAAATGGTGTAGCTGAAAGAAGAAACAGAACACTGATTGAAGCTGCTAGAACCATGTTGGCTGATTCCAAGCTACTAGTGACATTTTGGGCTGAAGCAGTGAACACTGCTTGTTATATTCAGAACAGGGTTTTAGTGGTGAAGACAAAGAACAAGACACCATATGAGCTATTCAGAGGTAGACCACCTATCTTAGATTTCATGAGACCATTTGGATGTCATGTTACAATTCTCAATACCATTGATCATCTGGGCAAATTTGAAGAAAAGTCAGATGAAGGTTTCTTTGTTGGATACTCTATGGTTAGCAAAGCATTTAGAGTATACAATCTTATAACAAAGAAGATAGAAGAGAATTTGCATGTTGAGTTTCTTGAAAATAAACCTAACATAGCAGGTGCGGGTTCAGAATGGCTATTTGATCTTGCAACTTTATTAAATACAATGAATTATATACCTATTGCTTCAGGTATTGGGGACAACAACTTTGAAGGTTCAGAAGAGTTTATTGATGAAGATGAACCTAGCAAAGATTCTGAAGATGATAAAGATCAAATTGTTATGCCACTTTGGGACTTTGTAGATAATGATTATGCTTCAAAGGATAAAGATCCACAACCTTCAAAATATTCTGAAAAGGAAGGTGATGCAAATGTCGTGAATTTGGATGCTCAGAACAAAGATATTCCTGAAGGCAGTGGTAACTCCATTTCCACTGCTATGCCAGAAATTTCCACTGCTTCACCAAATGTGGAAAATTCTAATCAGGAAACCCGCTGTGATGATGTTGAAATCACTAACATGCCTACAACGTATGATATTCCTACAACATCACAAACCACAATTCCCAAAGTGCATCCACTTGAAAATGTGATTGGAGATCTACAATCAGGTTTGAAGACAAGAAGGCAAACAAAGATGAATAATGATCATGGGTTTATTAGTGAAGTTTATGAGTCCAAGAAGCACACAAACAAGAATGAGTGCTTATTTTTCTGCTTTCTATCACAAGTGGAGCCTAAAAATGTTTATAAAGCATTAGAAGAATCAAGTTGCCTCAAAAGGTTTGGGTTCTTTGTGATTTGCCTGATGGAATGAAGGTTATTGGTACAAAGTGGGTTTTTAGAAACAAGAAAGATGAAAGAGGCATAGTTATCAGGAACAAAGCAAGGCTAGTTACTCAAGGATACACTCAGGAAGAGGGTATTGATTATGAAGAAGTTTTTGCTCCTGTTGCAAGGATTGAAGCTATTAGACTATTCTTACCTTATGCATCCTTTATGGGTTTTACTGTCTATCAAATGGATGTCAAGAGTGCATTCCTATATGGGACAATTGATGAGGAGGTATATGTTTCACAGCCTCCAGTCTTTGAGGATCCTGAACATCCCAATAAAGTGTATAAAGTGGTCAAGGCTCTTTATGGCTTACATCAAGCTCCAAGGAAGTGGTATGAAACCTTAGCTGCTTATTTAATGAATAATGGGTTTCACAGAGGGAAAATTGATCAAACTTTGTTCATCAAGAAAGACAAAGGTGATATACTACTGGTACAAGTTTATGTTGATGATATTATTTTTGGATCTACTAGACAAGAGATGTGCAAAGAATTTGAGAAGTTGATGAAAGATGAGTTTCAGATGAGTTCTATGGGAGAACTTACTTTCTTTTTGGGACTTCAAGTGCAACAAAGAAAAAATGGCATCTTTATCAGTCAAGACAAATATGTGACTGAGATACTAAGAAAGTTCCATTTTACTGATGCAAAACCTTCAAACACCCCTGCTGATAAGACTACTCATTTACTATTGAAGAATGCTAGTGGAGAAGCAGTGGATGTGCATACTTATAGATCAATGATTGGTTTCTTGATGTACCTTAATTCATCAAGACCAGACATCATGTTTGCTGTGTGTGCTTGTGCAAGGTTTCAAGTGACTCATAAGACATCACATTTGACTACAGTGGAGAAGATTTTTAGATATTTGAAGATATATCCTAATCTAGGATTGTGGTATCCAAGAGAGTCTCCTATGGAATTAATCACATATTCAGATAGTGACTATGCTGGTGCAAGTTTGGATAGAAGGCCAACCACAGGAGGATGTCAATTTATTGGATGTAGATTGGTGTCATGGCAATGCAAGAAACAGACAATGGTGGCTACTTCAACAACTGAAGCAGAGTATGTAGATGCTGCAACCTATTGTGCTCAGGTCTTATGGCTTCAAAATCAATTATTGGACTATGGGTACAATTTCATGAACACCATTATCTATATAGACAATAGCAGTACCATATGCATAATTAAAAATCCTGTGCAACACACAAAAACTAAACACATAGAAATTAGACATCATTTTATAAGAGATTTTTTTGAGAAAAAGCTAATTCAAGTTGTCAAAATACACACTGATGAAAACTATGCTGATTTATTCACAAAAGGACTTGATGTTGGAAGGTTTCAGTACTTGGTGACAGGTATTTGAATGCTTAATCCATAAAATTTTGATGTCTAATGTTCTTTGGTGTTGCAGGAAGGTTTTTGGTACTAAAATTGTTTATATATGTTTGTATATGGTTGTCTACTAACTTTTATGCAGTAGATAAAGACATCAGTGGAAACTATACTGCAAACAGTGGTAACTTTTGCTCTCACAATGGAAAAATGGAAAGACAGTGTAACTTTATTGATTCAACCACAGAAAGAGTTACATTGCATAGAAAGAGAGTAAATACATCATCAAAACACCAAAACACAACATCCTAACAACCTACTCCCTACACCAACTACTCCATTGGATTCTTGCCTTTTCCCTTGTAGTTATGCTTGGCCTTTTGATCACTTTTCCTCTGGTTCTCAATGGTTGACCACATCCTTGTGCAAGCAAGTCCAAGAACTTGTTTGGGAGGCTTTGCAACTCTTGAAGGTCTCTCTGGAACTGGTATCTTCCTCATGTTTGATATTGCAGATTCTAGAGCTTGTGTCAGAGCCTTTGGCAACTCCTTTGAAGGGGTGTATGTCTCATCATCATCATCAGAGGAGCTGGAGTAAAATTCAAGTGATGGTGCAGGTGTTGCAATTTTCTTATTTGGCTTCATATTTGAAGAGCTTGAAGCACAAGGTGGAAAGTAATTTGCTCAACCTGATTTCTCTAAGGATGACTCAGAAGCCATGTCAAGTGCTTCTTCTGAAGATGAACCAGAAGAGATGTAAATTATGTTTGGGAAGTTACTCATGGTAATTAGGGATTTTGTGATGATAAAGAAAGTTTTGATGATAGTAATTGGTGATCCAAGCCCCTTGTTATAGGCAAAGTCAAACCCAAGGGATAATTAAAAGGATTACTAACTCTTATCTGTCTTGGTAGATTTAGGAAGTAAATATGGATATTATTTACTATATCAGGTTGACTTTGAGAAGATATTTTTCTGAATAGTGGCTTGGTCAAAAAGTATCTTTGGTTATGCATATTATTTGCTTTATACTAACATAACCAATTTATTCTTGGAGTTAAAAGGTGTATAACTGAGACACACAACAAATGGTTATTGATTCACCATGTCTAATCCACATAATAATCAACTAGTCTAGAGCAAACGGCTACTGGTAAAGACTTAACAAATCCGTTTATGGTTGATAGTTTACCAAAAACTATATGGTCATCAACTCACCATATTCCATGTGATGAAGAGTTGGCTAGTCCATAGCAAACGGCTCATGGTAAAGATATATCAAATCCGTTGATAGCTGGTAGTTTGCTAAAAACTATGACAAAAGCAGTACTTATCATAAATATTTTTACCACAGCTTTTATAATTTTTACCACTGCTAGTTCAAGGTTACCACTGCCAGTGTTATTTTTACCACTGTTGATCTAGCCGTTACAACTGTTGTGTCAGTAACAAAATTTTTACTAGCTGTTGAGAGAAAACCGTTTTGTCCGTATTAATAGGGTGAATTTTTAGAAGATTATCTTCTTACTTAATTTAATTTATTCTTTTCTTAAAGATAAATCTTTACTAAAGATAATCTCTCTTGCGTATAATTCTCAAACCCTAACAGTATAAATCTTTTCATCTCAATCGGCTTGTACTATATTCAATTCATACTCACACAAATCTTCTTTTCTCACAAAAACAATGGTAACATTGAACTTTGTTGATGAGCACAATCAAGTGGCCTATTTACAGAAGTCAGATGACAAGAGTGGCCATGCTTTTCATCAGATTGTGGATTTTCTTAATACCACACACATAAGGTATGCTTTAACTATAAACTCCACAATCTATGTCTCTCAAATCAAACAGTTTTGGAACTTTGTAGAGTCCATCACCATTGAACAAGGAGATGTACATGAATCTGTGGATACTCTTAGAGCCACAGTGGATGGGGTAACTATTGATGTTACTGAATCATCCTGGAGGAGAGTTCTCCAATTATATGATCTTAATGGTATCATCACATTGCCCAATTCATATATTTTTGAACATCTCTCTACAATGGGTTATGATACATCTGCCAAAAAGATAACTTTCAAAAAGGGATGTTTTTGCTCCCACTGGAGATTTTTCATTCATACTCTATTGCGTTGCCTAAGTCCTAAGAAAACTTCTTATGAACAATCCAGTTCAACAATGGCTTATCCTTTGGTTTGTTTAGCCATAGATAGGACTTTCAAATTTTCAAAGTTTATTTTTAACAATATGAAAGGCAATATAAAGAGTCCTTATAAATTTCTGATGTATCCAAGGTTTGTGCAAGCAGTGCTAAATGAATTTCCACTGCAACCCCATAAAAGAGTTTATAAAACCCCCTGTCTAAACCCAAAGGTTTTTCAAAACATGGATAAGGCTTCAGAAGGATGGAATGACGAATTTAAACCACTTTTCCCTCAAATGCTTGCAAAGATTGCACAGGTACAGGGTGAAGGTGTAGCAATCCCAGTTGCACCCCAACACACACCCATAATTACTATTCCATCTACAACTCATACTCCACCAGTTACTTACACATATGTGAGGAGGCAAAAACAGCCAACTCCTCCTATCACGACATTGCATGTTTCTAAACCTTTTGGTCTAGGAACAAGCAGTGGTGGTTCTAGACTTTAATCTAGTCCAACTAGAGAAGAGTCTGAACCAATGCCCTATGATTTACCTCTTCTAACAGGTAACACAGTTGGAAGTGTTGAGGGCAGTGAGCAACAAATTGAATTGATGGAACTTTGTACCAAGTTAGTCAAACAGGTTAAATCGTTAGAGAAGGACTTGGCTCAGACAAAGGAGCAACATGCCAATGATATTAGTACCTTGACAGCAGAAATTCAATCTTCGAAGGCAAAAGTGCAGGAGTTAAAGAAGCAAAGATCTACAAAGTTTGTAATCTCATCCCCATCCTCAGCTCATGATGGTGACTCAGAGTCTTTTAGTGAACATTTGGTAAATTCTCCCAAAGAGGGGAGGATGAAAACTGATGCTACATTTAATGGTAGGAGACTGAACCTTGAACAAGTATTTAAAGATCTTGATGATCAGGATGATGTACAACAAGAGGAGGAAGAAGCAGTGGCTACTAAGGAAGTTTTTGAAGAAACAGTGGAAACAAATGAAGAAGCAGTGGAAACAAATAAAGAAACAGTGGATACTGCTGATGCAGAGTTTGAAAGAAAAAGGCAAGAAAAAGGAAAAGTTCATGTCTTTGAAGAATCTACTGAGCAATCTAGGAAAATTTCTAAAAGAGAACAAGCTCAGATAGATTATGATGCTGAGATTGCAAGAAAGATGGTAGAAGATGAAACTGCAAAGAAGAAAAGACAAGATGAGTTTGAGATTGCAAGTTTCATGAAGGCTAAAAGGTTAGATAAGTTGGAAACTACTGCATCAATTGAAGAAGAACCAATTTCCACTATTCCACCAACAATCTTAAAAGAGAAAACTCCAATGTTTACATATGTGCCTACTGAAGAAGAGATTGAGTTCATGATTGATAATGATCCAGTGATCGGGAAGAAGGCAGTTGAACTTATTGCCGATAAGAATTTAACTGAAGAAAAAAGATCTGCTCAATTGAATGACTTCATTCAAATGAAGAATCAACAGGCACTTGAAGATATAATTGGCATAGTAAGAAAAGGTCAAAAGAAGCCTAGACAACCTACTAAGGCACATATCATTGCAGAGATGAAAACCTATTGCTGCCATGTTGGCAATTGGAAGATGTCTCAATTTAAAGGGATGTCACATGATAGGATTGAAGGGATCTACTACAGGGTTAAAAGACAAGATAGTAATTTCATTCCTATGGATTTGGAAGCAGAAGAAAGAAGGTCCAAAAGATCAGGTGTGAGTCTTGAATCCAAAGATGCTGAGAAATCAAAGACTCAGAAGTCATCTCAAGCAAAGGAAGATGATGACAAGTTAACTGAGGAACAAGTCTCAAATGTGATCTTTATTGAAACTGATGTGTTGAATGTAGAGCCTTTACAATCAAAATATCTAGTTATTGGTTGGGAAGTTTATTCTGATGATTTTGGAGTTGCATGAAAGATTATCAGAACTGGTGGAATCACAAGCATTTGCAGAGATTTTGAAGACATTGTTAGATCTTGTGATAGAGAAGACTTGGGATACTTTGTGGAGGTTAGTTCAAGAACAGTTCAAGAAAGATTAGCTTGTTGATGTTAAAGCTAAGGAGTTGTGGGTTCATTCTCAAAGACTTTATGAGCCTGATTCAACTGACAGATATTGGAGATTTGAAGCTAATAATTTGAATACCTTGTGGAAATTCTATGATTCAAGTGCAGTACATCATGTATTTACACAAGCTGGTGTTGATGTGTTTATGCTAGCTGAGAAAGAATATCCATTAAGAGCAGGTGTTCTTACTATTATGTTATCTGTCAAGTTGAGATGTTGGTAAAGAAATGAAATTATAGAAGATCTGCTTCAAAGAATATATGATCAGAGTGTGAAAGCTGATAATGAGTTAAGGAAAAGAAAATGAAGTGTTTGGAAGAATTCCCATATCCTCACAGATGCTGATTGATTGAAGAAACTTATTGATTTTTTAGGAAATCATAAGTTTAGGGGAGGATTGTTGGGAATTACACTAATAGTTACCATGGCTAAGCATGAAGATAACCACTGCTGAAGAATGTACTAACAGTGGAAACTCATTACTACTGCTAGTACATAATATTACCACTGCTAGTTGATAACTGTTAGGAAACGTGTATAGATAAGTATAGAATTGATTTTGTGTATATTCTATCTTTATAGCTTTATACTTATCTTGTAAAAGAGGTCTCCTTGTGCTATAAAAGGAGGTCCTAGGTTAATGTTTATGTACGTATCAATTAGAGAGCTTCAAGGTGTAACCCTAGTGATAAGTTAGATCACTCGTATTACTATTCTTTATAATATTGGAGATTAAAGTTTGGTTTACATTCTGTGTTCATATAAAACTGTTCTCACTCACAAACAAACTCACGAAAAAATCTTCTAAGTACTACAAAGTAAATTCCGCGTACTTGTTAGTATCATTCAAAGTATCATTCTAACACAAGGCGTATGTTATAGATCCATCAACGGTGAAAGATTTGTGAGCTGCATAAGCCAAAAATAAGCATATTGCTTTGATCCGATCCACCGGTGCAAAAGATTCATCAAAGTCAATTCCTTCCTCTTGATTGTAACCTTTCGCAACCAGACGAGCCTTGTTTTTGATTACATCGCCCTCTTCATCATGTTTGTTCTTCAAGATCCATTTCAAAGCAAGTTTAAGTTTTCCAAGAAGACGTGGAACCATTCGCCAAATGCCATGTCGTGTAAATTGATTTATTTCTTCTTGCATTGCAATGATCCAGTCTGGTTCAGCAAGTGCTGCTTTGACATTGGCAGGTTCTATTTGACTTAGGATAGAATTGTAGAAACAGAAATCAGCAGTAGATCTTCTTGTTTGAATAGGTTGAGAAGGATGTCCAATTATTTGGTGTAAAGGGTGATCAAGAGTCCAACTTCTTTTATGCGGATGTGGTTGGTAATGTTGTTGCATGTTTAAAGGATGGATGTTTTGCGGCTCTGAAGGTTCACAGACCTCATTTTCTGGAGTCGCAAATGGATTGATGAAAGTATCTTCTTCAGACGATGCATTGGTAATTATCTGATCATCAACATTTGTATGGGAGGTTGGAGTGACATTGTTTGGTGAACGTTCTATTTGAATGTTATTGGATGGAGAGGTATCAGGTACGGGATCAGCAGCTTCATAAGTAGTTGTTGATGAACCGGATACAGGAGATGGTATGTCTTCCTGATTGTGAACTTCGATAATCGGAGGTGCAGCGGATAATGTTGACATTTTTATCTTGTTTCCACCACATGATTCATCGTAGAAGTTTTCAAACAGTCCATCTAACACTTCCTTTTGAATACGGTTAAGTTCTGGTGTTGATGATGTGAGGTTAGGTGCGAGTCCTGAACCGTTTTGTTCAGAAGTTATAGTCGTTGGCACGGGTTCTGAACATACATGATCAGAATCCATTTCTTCTACTTCATCGAAATGAACATGGATTGTTTCTTGTATCAGTTTTGTTCTGCGATTATAAACTCGATAAGCACTTGATTGTGTGGAATATCTTAAGAAAGTTCCGACATCCCCTTTTTCTTTGAGCTTTCCAATATCTTCTCGATCATTGAGATGGTAACATCTACAACCAAAGGTGCGGAGATGTTTTACATCTGGTTTTTGTTTGTGAAAGATATGATATGGGGTTTTGTTGAATCATTTATTAATGATAGATCGGTTTTGGGTGAAGCAGGCGGTTGATACGGCTTCAGACCAGAGGTTTAAGGGTAGGTTTGCAGAGGATAGCATTGTTCTGGCAGCTTCTACTAACCTTCAGTTTCGTCTTTTAACTACACAATTTTGTTGAGTAGTGAAAGCTACCGATCTCTGATGAGTAATGCCAATTGAATTGAAGAAATTCTGAAGAATCTGATTAGTGAACTCCGTTCCATTGTCTGTTCTGATAAATCTAACTTGAGCTTGTAAACCAACTTGAATTCTTTTGTTGAACTTGATGATGACACTAGGGGTTTCGGCTTTAGAAGCAAGAAAATGAACCCAAGTGTATCGTGAATAGTCATCCACAATAACCAAAATATATTTCTTCCCATTTCTACTGACAACGCACATGGGTCTACACAAATCCATGTGTAACAGATGTAATGGAGCAACTGAACTGAATTCAGGTTTGGATTTGAGTGTTGCACGTGTCATTTTACCCAATTCACAAGCAGAACAAAGATGGTCTTTCTTGAATGATAGTTTTGGTAAACTTTTGACTAGATTGTTTTGAGCAAGGTCATTGATTGTTCTGAAGTTCAGATGAGACAAACGACGATGCCATAGCCAGGCTTGAGATGATGTTGCTTTGGCAAGCAGACAAATTGGTTTTGATGATGTTATTTCCTTGAGTGCAATTTGGTATAGATTCGAATCCCGGGATCCTTTGAGAATAACAACGCCTTCAAGAGTATGAACAATACACGAATGTTTCCGAAAAGCCACCTCTAAACCACTATCATAGAATTGACTAATACTGAACAAGTTGTGACCCCGTCCTTCGACAAAGTAGACACGTTAAATTGTGACCTTATCATGAATGAGATCCCCATAACTGGTGATTTTAGCTACGTGATCATTCCCAAAACGCACTATACCCAAGAATTTAGCCATGAAGTTCTTGAGCAGTGACCTGTTCCCGGTTATATGCCGGGTGCACCCCGAGTCAAAGTACCAGAGGCACACTTGGACAAGCTTCACATCAAAGCAAGACACAGAAAATTGGGAATCCGCTGATAAAGTGGTTCCACGTAGTTAGACAGTAAAGAATGCACACCTAATGGATTAAATTTAGAGATAGGAGGTATGGTAGGTGATTCTTGCTTCTTAATTGGTTGCCATCTATACCCTATGTGTTTAAACACTCTTCCAGTAGGAACCCACTTAAAGCATGATCTAGGGTTTGAGTCATAGTGATCTATATTCTTGCCCTTAGGAGTCATTGGCTTTTGTTGTTGATGCTTGCTGTTTCTTGGCTTCGATGTATTAGTCCTAGTGGTCTTAGCATTCATGTTCACACAATTCATATAGGGATGCACACTTTTATCAGAAACCAAATTACGAGTAACAGAATTAGAATAATCATTCATGCTATTAGAAGCAACAGATCCATGCATTTTAATGTTATTACATTCATCCATTCGCTTAGAGCGTTTTTTATTGAAAGCATTAAAATATCTAGGTTTGTCTACAACTTGAGGTTGAGAGGCTCTAGTCTTCCAAGCATTATTCTTAAGTGGTCTCTCCCTGCTACAAGTAGTTTCTAAACCTGGATCAGCAAGCAAATCTTTGTTAGGAGATTTTGAAGATTGATCATGTTGAACTAATTTCTGTTTCTTATGGTTCTTAGACATGTGTTTCTTTGACTCATTGGGATTCTTTTCTACTTGGGGAGGAGTCAAAGAACACACTGGTGCATCTGGAGGTGTATCCTTGCTAAGTAATGCTTGCATCATAGCTTTTTCTAATTCTTTCTTCTAAAGCATATCATTTGTGCCATAAGGTTCACGCTTAGAAGTATAAGCAACATTGTACATACCAGGAGCAATTACTTTAGGATTAGTAAAAACCTCTTTATGTTTTTGCTCAAGAACATGAGTTTGTTGCTTTGAAGATGCCAAAAATGATGGTTGATTTGAAAAGTATGAAAAATTTGGATTTTCCAACTGGCGTTTTGAAGCAAACTCAATATTCTTGGTTTTTGTCAAATCAAGCACTTTAGATTTGAGTTCCTCATTCTCTTTTAAGATTAGTTTCAAAGAATTTTCATAGGAAACCTTGTCATACTTGTTTTCTTCAATCTTTCATTGCCAATTTGATTCGAATATCAAAGATTATTTTTCAATTTTGGCTAACGAATTTTCAAAATTTTCATTTTGACAAGATAATTCCTCGTTCAACTCAACATTCTTTTGAAAACACTGTTTAAGACTCTCTTTTAAAGCAAGATTTTCCATTTCAAGTGACGTTTGTTGATTTTCTAAAGTCGCAATTTTCTCCTCATTTAGTGCGAAAGTTGGTTTGATTGATTCGATTTGATTTAGAAAATATTCCTTTTGAATGTCTGAGTTTAAGCAAATAAGATCGTATTCATCTTCGAGAGATATTACGTATTTCAAATCATTTTGCATTTCAGTCATCAATGTCTCTTCAAAGACTTTAAGTTTATCGTCAATACTTTTCACGGGAGGCTCGGTAAATAATTTTATCATTTTCTTAACTTCCCTTGAGAGATCTATTTCGTAGGAATTAGATCTCATAAGTTCATCAGTTGTGAATTCTTGCTTCTCACAAATAGTTCTTAGCGATAAACTTATTTGATTCCTGAGATGACAAAAGGTTTTCCTTGCTAAACTTTCATAATTGCTAGAGATATATGGATTGATTGTAGGTACATCCACATGTTTCATAGCATTTGTTGGTTTTTGTTCAAGAGCATTTTCTTTATTAATCACCCCATAATCAACACTAAAATAAGAGAAATTGGTTTTCTTTTGTTTGACCATTAAACGTTTTTTGTTTTCTTCATTTGAGACGTCATTTGGAACAAACAAATAATCTTTGAATGTGTCACGTCTCATGTATTCAGAATTATACAAACTTGGTGCTTTACGTCTGACCATTTCAAGATAAAAAGGGTTAGAGAAACCAAGTCCCAGTCTTAAATCCAAAATAGGATCAGATTTGGGAAGATACATGTGCATAGTCTGAGGAGTCTGACCGGTAGTGCGAATTTTCAGTTCAGCATTAGTTAATCGTTGAATACAATTAGCTTTCTCATCTTTAAGTTTGGAAACTTCATTTTCAAGATTCTTTTTGCCATTTTTAAAACTTGTGATATTTCTCTTGAGAGAAAAAATCTCATCTTGTAACTCTTGAATTTGTCATTTTAGCACTAAAGGCCGTTCAGACTTCTCTTCATACAACATGTCCTTGATTTTCTTTTCTAAGGAAGCACTTTTATCTTGTTCAAGTTTTATCAAGTCAACATAATTTGTTATCTGTGTTTGAATAGTGGCATTTTTTTGAAGCATATCAACATGATCCTGACTTGTTGATTCATGATTACTATTGGAACTATTAGTAGATAACGTAGGTGTAGCACTTGTAGATGTTGCACTACTTGTGTTAACTTGAGTTGTCATTCTAGTGGTACTAATGTGACCATGTATAAATTAATCAAGATCATCATTATCACAGTCATCAAAGATGTGTACCTTGTTTCCAAGAGTGTCGACATCTTTAGCATCTGTGTCATAGCTAGGAGTTGAACCATCATCCTGAGCATCAAGATCATGTTACATAAGATTATCCAAGCTAGCCACTTCTTCAACATGAGCCTTGAACACCATGCTTGGTCCAGAAATTTCTTCTTCCCCATCTTCATCATCAGAGTTGACTAGAAATTCTAGCAATTCCTTTTCAAGAACTTGACCTGATTCTTTCATTAGGGCGATTTCCATTTTCTTCTTGTAATATTCAGAGTCATGAGTCTTTCCCCCCAGGTTGTTGCTTGAGCAATCAGAGAGACTGCTTGTGTTGATGTCATTGAGTGAGTAGTCTTTGAGATTATTGCCAAGTTTGACAAGTTCTTCAATCAGTGTGTGTTCACTCACATCCATATCACATGAAGTTTTCAAGGGACTAGCCTTTTTGTTGAAAGGAATTGTTGAAGTTGATTCAGAAAGATGTGTTTGCATTCGATCCATGTGGAAATGGATACCATTCCTAAGATCACGTTTCATGAGTTGATGTTCTTCTTTGTTGTGTAATGATTCAAGTTCTCGCCACATGTCATGAGCATTGTGATGTTGATCCACGAGTGATACCAGTTCATTAGGAATAGCTAACATGATAAAATGTTTAGCTCTGAAATCAGCAAGGTATTGCTTGAGTTCATCATCATTCAGATCATCTTGTGATTGTGGGATAGTGAAAGCTGGATGACTCGGATCAGAAAATTGTTTCATAACATAAGGACCATTGTTGATGGAGTTCAGCAAGTACGTAGCATCATCAAAGTGACTTAACCATGCTTTGAACCTAAATGCTCATGGAGTGTAATATCCAGGAAGGAGCATTGGTGGTCTTGTAGATGAGCCTAATATCATAACATGAATCATGATTAGTAGACATTTTGATAATGGATCATTGATATGAGATGTTGTTTTGTTTGAGTGAAGTGTTTTAGTTTGTTTGAGTTGTGATGGTTGAATGTTTGAGTTGTGATGATCAACGTCTTTTACAAATTTTAAATCTTTTTGAGGGATTTGTAAAATTATAGAAGTCTTTAGGTCAAAGTATCACAATAGAGTCTCATGAACAGTAACTATCATAGCTTCTTGTGAAAATTGGGCAGAGTTTTCTTTCGTAAAAGGTGGGTAACAGTAAGTCTCGTAAAGTCCAATGTCACAGAGTCTTAAAAGTATCACACATGCACAAGAGCTATCGTAGAAGTCTAATGCGATCCGAGCAGAGTTTTCCTTCGTAAATAGTCGGTAACAAAAACTTTCGCAGAGAAAGTATCGCAGCCAATTCTTTCGTATCACACAAACTCTTATCACAGACAACTATCGCGGAGACCACAACCCTTGTATCGCAGCCTAAACCCTTGCGATGGGAACACAAAAATGCGAACAAAATCAAAACCCCTACTTTTACGAGCAAAAAGTACACTTCTTCAAAAGCCTTAAAACCACAAAAATCAGCCTAGATCTTCACTAAATACTTAGAAACTATGAATATAATGATGAAAAGCTATTTCTTTTTCAGAAATAAGTTATCCTAACATACGTATAACAAGATTAACCACGTAAATGAGTAATCTAACCACTACGAATGAAGCATAATCTATTTTAGAGAGAGAAAGTGAAGAACACCAAGAAAATCAAAGCTTCTAAAGACAAGCGAAGATTTAACAACACTAAAACAATCACTACAAGAAACAATGATTCATATTTGGCTCTGATACCAATTGTTGTACCAATATTATCACGTCTACAACTAATCTAAGTATGTAAAGTGGGTTTGAGCACTTTAGAGAGAAGGGAGAGAGAGAGAGAGAGACATATCAAAAGTCTCGCATTACTAGAGAATAGAACACAGACCTCATAACTCATGAGGTAGGGGGTATTTATACCCAACGTCTAGCCAAGCCTCCATCGCGGATATACAAGTTCCGCGATGGTAAACTTGTGTCGCATACAACTATAGTTACACAACATACCCTATACTAAGATAAAGTATAAATAGAAGTCCCTAACTAATGATTTACACTTATCGTGTTCTAACACTAAGGGATCAGAAGATAGATTAGTGAGACTTTTTGACACGAGGAGAGAATTTATACCTAATAAATTCTTTTTCTGAGATGAACGGTAGTACTAGACGAGAAGAGATGACTTTTATATTTCTGAGGAAATATATAGGTAGTCATTAGAGCGATGTGAAGGATGACTTAATATTTCTAGTGAAATATTTAAAAAGTCCTGAGACGAGACACAAGATATGACTTCAATATTTCCAGTGAAATATTCAAATAGTCATAAGAGGGATGTGACGGATGACTTAATATTTACAGTGAAATATTAAAAAGTCATGAGACGAGATGTAAGGGATGACTTTAATATTTCTAGTGAAACATTTAAGTGGTTATACAAGGGATGTGAGGAATGGCTCAATATTTCCAGTGAAATATTTAAAGAATCATGAGACGAGACGCACAAGATGAATACAATATCTCCAGTGAAATATTCAAGTAGTCATAAGACGCGATTCGAAAGAAAGAGAGTATCAACATACTCTTGACGAGATAGAGGGATAAATCCAACGAGATTTGACACGAGATTATTGATAGTTTGAGATGACTTTAATATTTCCAATGAAATATTTAGATAGTCATAAGACGTGATTCAGAGGAAGGAGAGTATCAACATACTCTTGGCAAGATATGGTGATGGTTTGTTTTCTATCCTAAAGCTAAACGATAAGTTCAATCCTCATTATCTATGAGGTGAGCTTGAAGACAGAACGCGATGACAAACCTATGGGGATAGGAGGAACTAACAGAGATGAATATACTTGGTCTTAAGGAGTTTATATTCACACGAGGATGAAAGGAACTACTAATCACTTATGTAGTAACTCGTGAGTCCTTTGTCATCCAAAGATTGATGTTCGCTTTGGGCATTTGGATGAGCGTTTTAGCATATGTTGTTAAAAGGCTTTAAAGAAGATGTTTCGGATATGACTTTTAACTATTGCAATCGCAAGTTAAAATTACTTAAATATTTCGGATGAAATATTTAAGTTGTCAAGCCGAAGTGTTGACCAGGGAATTAGGACAACTTTTCGACTACTTTAACTTATAGGTTTTGACACTAGGGTATGACTATATGACTTCTAAGGGTTCATAGTGATAGGCATACCTAATTCCTAATGTGTTAAAATGACACAGTGTGGATGCAAAATTTACAAGCAAATCATGTAAAATGCACATCGGGAATAAATGCAAACATCATACAAAACATGATAATCATTTAGCATTTAAGAGCATGTATCGTAGATATGTATATTGAGAGATATAATATCCAAATAGCTAATCAAAGACAAAACGTTTCTAATAAACATCATTCAATAATTAATTAATTAATTACTGAGCATTAAGACAGCATGAAGGCATCTAATCATATCTTACAAGAACATGTTATCAATTAGAAACACATATGTGGGATGCAAGTAATCTAGGTTGGCTAAGGAGAGTCCTAAATCCAACTTGTTCATAATGCAATCCTAATGGGAGACAAAGTTCACTCATGTAAACTTTCTTTAGTCAAATGTAGGAATGAAACTTTTTCAACTTGGAGAATGAGTATGAGACTATCACCAGTGGTGCTCTGTTGATATAAATAATGCCTAAAAACGTTATTAATATATATCGATATCTTTATATTTTGATAATCACAAAACGTGAACTCACTGAACTACAAATTATGACGTAAACAAGTATTTAGTCGTAAATATTCACTTTAACATCCAAATCACTTAAGGTATGAATAAACAAAATGGCTAATGCATTCTATGATCAAAGGAATTTTTATTTTTATAAACCTTATTTTTTTTATAAAATGGGACAAACATTTTTAAACTTATACAAAATGTTTTTATATTTATAAGAAATATTTTATTCAAAATAAATATTTTGAACTCAAATTTCTACCCAAAAAACAGCTATATTCTTCAGATAAAACCTTCCCCACAAAAGGACAAAAAACTCTAAATAAATTTTTTTTTACTAGGCGGCCCCCTTAATTATTAAGGGGACCGGCTAGTGATTAAGGGGACCGGCACCCTAATTAAGGGGATCGGCCACGCTCCCAAACATTATTTTTTCCCTATAAATACTGGCTCAAATCTGGCATTTTTCCCTAGCTTTTGCACCTCAAACTTTCTAATCTAAATCCTCTCTTCTATTCTTTCTAATCCTTTGATCATATAATCATAAGCTTTTGTTTCCAAGTGATTCAAGCTTCTACCATTCAAGTGCAAGAGAAGAATACTTCTATCCATCAAGACAAGAAGTATTACAACTTAGTGTGATCCCTTCATCTAAGTTATTTCTACATCACCATTTGTATATTATTCATTCATTTGTGTATAAGTTGTGAATATTAATTAGATAGTTGTAGTTATAAGGAGTTAGGCTAGTAAGGTGTGTAAGTAAAGAAGTTGTGAAGAACATAGTGGTGTGAATAAGTAGTGTTGGTGTGAAGAAGATAGTGGTGTGCTTAGGTGTGAACAATTTGTGAATTAGTTGTGAAGAATGTGTGAAGAAGTTGAAGTATTGAAGAAATAGAAGTCCTGAAGTAGTGAAGAGATTGAAGTCATGAAGAAGAAGTTGTAAAGAAGGTGTGTAGTGATTAGTGGTGTGAGATTGGTTCTAGCTAGGATTAGAACTCGACATTTAGCTTAGTGTCGTTAATTGGTGTAAGCGAAAGTTGTGTAAGGTTTTCTCCGCCATAAGGGAGCCTGTTGACATAGTGAATAAAACTCTCGAGATAAGTGCTCGGGGAGTGGAGTAGGGCAAGGAAGGTGTCCTTATAACCGAACCACTATAAATCCCTCGTGTCTCAGTTAGATCTTTCCATCTCTCACTTCCTTATTATTTACTTACATTATTATTACTTTAGTACTTAGTTATATAATTTCTTATATTGTGCAAGACTTGAATTAAAATAATATCGAATCAAAAGTTTTTAAAAGTAAACAAAGTTTTAAAAACAAAGGTTTTTCATAATAAATTAAAAAGACGTAAAACTATTCAACCCCCCCCCCCCCTACTAGTTTTCCACAATTGGTACCAGAGCCACGTCAAACAAGATTTTTAAAATATATTGTATTTTAAAACTTGTAACGATCTATGGAATCTGAAAAATATTTAGAAGGGCAATCTATGAAAAGACCACCATTATTTGAAAGTGATGGTTTTCTTAATTGGAAAAAATAGATTCGAAACTTATGTGAAATCAAAAGATCTTGATGTTTGGCAAGTTATTACCTTTGGTGATTTTTCCCTTATTCAATATAATTTTGAAACTAAAAAGGATGAAATTGTATCTCTTGAAAAACAAAATGATGATTTGAAAAAGAAACTAGCAAAAAATAATCAGGCTAAAATGGTTATTTATAATGCGTTACCATGCAAAGAATATGAAAGAGTTTTCATGTGTAAAACCGCAAAAGAAATTTGGGATTCTTTACTAATCACTCACCAAGGTAATAGTCAAGTTAAAGATAATAAAATAGATCTTCTTGTTCAACAATATGAACAATTTACGATTCCAGAGGAGGAATCAATAGATAATGCTTTTTCTAGGTTTAACACTATCATCACAAGTTTAAAAGCACTTGATGAGAATTTTTCTAGTTTGAATTTTGTTAAGAAATTTCTTAGGGCTCTTCATCCAAAATGGCGAGCTAAAGTTATGGCGATTGAAGAATCGAAGAAATTGTCAACTCTTCAACTTGATGAGTTGATCGGCAACCTGAAAGTATACGAAGCAATAATAAAGAAAGATTCCGAGATGGTCAAAGGAAAAAGAGAGCAAAGCAAGTCAATTGCGTTGAAAGCTAGGAAGGAATCTAGTAATGAGGATAGCTCAACCTCCGAAAGTGATGACGAAGAATATGCGATGGCCATAAGAGACTTCAAGAAATTCTTCAAAAGGCGAGGAAGATTCGTTAGACAAGCGCATGATGAAAGGAAAGCATACCAAAGAAATAAAGATGACTAAAATGGCAACAGTGAAAGGAATTGCTTCAAATGTGGTGATCCAAATCATCTCATCGGAAAATGTCCAATGATGTCAAGAGATCAAAATCAAAAGGCGTTTGTTGGAGGAGCTTGGAGTGATAGCGATGACGATGAGAAAGAAATCAAAAAAGAGGAGAAGTGTCTTATGGCTAAGACATCAAGCGAGGTACGTTCCGAAACCGAATACTTTAGTGATGAAAATCTATCGTTAGATGAAAAAGATTTAGATAGTGAGTATAATAGACTATGCAAACTAGGACAAAAAGAAATAATTAAAAATAAATCACTAAAATGCATAAACAACCAATTAGAAAATGAAATACTAGAACTAAAAACTAAAATACACCATTTAGAAAAGGTAAAGAAATTTTTGAAGAATGTAAATCATGTCAAGACTTTAAAAATGAAAATGAAATACTTAAGGAAGAAATTTTCAAACTTGACAAATTTAAAAATATTAGTAATTCACTTAAGAAAATAATAAGAATTCAAAGAATATCCGGAGATAAAACCGGCTTAGGATTTAACTCAACCGAAGCTTCAACCAGTGAAACAAAAAATGTTAAGTTTGAAAGCGAACCTAATAAACTAAAACCTTTAGAAGTAAATCCTAAATATATACTTCTATGATGGATCTAAACACACAACTTGTGTTATAATGATACTTTGAATAATACCAACAAGTATGCAGAATATACTTATTAATACTTAGAAGGTTTGTATGTAAGTTTGATTGTGAGTTGTATATGAATGAACAAAGTTGTATGAACATAGAATACTTAAACAAACTATTAGATCCAATATTATTAATGATAATAATACGAGTGATCTAGAATATCACTAGGTTTTACAACTTGAAGCTCTATGATTTGATACATTCATAACCTAAACCTAGGACCTCCTTTTATAGCACAAGGAGTTCTGTACCAGATAAGTATAAGCATAGAATAATAGAATAATTACAAGATCTTTTCTATACTTATCTATACACATGTTTCTTAACAATTATCCTGCAGCAGTGGTAATAATATATACTAGCAGTGGTAATGTGTTTCCACCGTTAGTACATTCTTCAGCAGTTGTAATTCCATAGTCTATCAGTGGTAATGTATTTCCACTGATCAGCATATTTCCCAACAATCCTCCGCTAAACTTATGATTTCTATACAAATCCATAAGTTTCTTCAATCAATCAGCATCTGTGAGGATATGGGAATTCTTCCAAACACTTCATTTTCTTTTTCTTAACTCCTTATCAGCTCTTACACTTTGATCATATATCCTTTGTAGCAGATCATCTATGATTTCATTTATTTCCCAACATCTGAGCTTAAAAGATATCATGACAGTGAGCACACCGGCTCTCAATGGATATTCCTTTTCAGCCAGCATAAACACATCAACACCAGCTTGTGTAGAAACATGATGCACAACACTTGAATCATAGAATTTCCACAAAGTATTCATATTATGAGCTTCAAATCTCCAATATATGTCACTAGGGACAGGTTCATATAGTCTTCTGAATTGAACCCACAACTCCTTAGCTTTAACATCAACAAGCTCATCTTTCTTGAACTGATCTTGGACTATCCTCCACAAAGTATCCAGGTCTTCTCTATCACAAGATCTAACAACATCTTCAAAATCTCTGCAAATGCTTGTGATTCCACCAATTCTGATAATCTTCCATGCAACTCCAAAATCATCAGAATAAACTTCCCAACCAACCACTGGATATTTTGATTGTAAAGGCTCTTCATTCAGCACATCAGTTTCAATAAAGACCATATTTGTGACTTGTTCCTCAGTTAACTTGTCACCACGTTCCTTTGCTTGAGATGACTTCTGAGTCTTTGATTTCTTAGCATCTTTGGATTCAAGACTCACACCTGACCTTTTGGACCTTTTTCTTCTGATTCCAAATCCATAGGAATGAAATTACTATCTTGTCTTTTAACCCTGTAGTAAATTCCTTCAATCTTATCATGTGACATTCCTTTAAATTGAGCCATCTTCCAATTGCCAACATGACAGCAATAGGTCTTCATCTCAGCAATGATCTGTGCCTTTGTAGGTTGTCTTGACTTCTTTTGACCCTTTCTTACTGTTCCAATAATATCATCAAGGGCCTGTTGATTCTTCATTTGAATAAAGTCCTTTAATTGAGCAGCCCTTTGTTCTTCAGTTAAAGTTGTATCTGCAATAAGTTCAACTGCCTTCTTCCTGATCACTGGATCATTAGCAATCATAAACTCAATCTCTTCTTCAGTAGGCACGTAAGTAAACATTGGAGGTTTCTCTTTTAAGATTGTTGGTGGAACAGTGGAAATTAGTTCTGCAGTGGTTTCCAACTTGTCCAACCTTTTAGCCTCTATGAAACTTGCAATATCAAACTCATCTTGCCTTTTCTTCTTTGCATTTTCATCTTCTACCATCTTTCTTGCAATCTCAGCATCATAATCTATCTGAGCTTGTTCTCTTTTAGAGACCTTCCTTGATTGCTCAGTAAACTCTTTAAAGACTTGAGCTTTTCCTTTGTCCTGTCTTTTTCTTTCAAACTCTGCATCAGTAGTATCAACTGCTTCAATGTTTGTATCCACTGCTTCTTTATTTCTTTCCACTGTTTCTTCAAAATTTTTATGAGAAGCCATTGATTCTTCCTCCTCTTGTTGTAAACCATCCTGATCATCAAAATCTTCAAATTCTTGTTCAAAATTCAATTTCCTCCCCTTAAATGCAGCATCAGATTTAATCCTCCCCTGTTTGGGAGAATTTCCCAAATCTTCACTAAAAGCCTCTGAGGAACCATCTTGAGGTGAGGATGAGGATGAGAACACAAGTGTGGCAGATCTTTGCTTCTTTAACCCCTTGATTTCTTCCTGCAAAGTCTGAATCTCTGCTTTAAATTTAGCAAGCTCTGTGGCATGTTGTTGCTTTGTCTGTGCCAAATCTTTCTCCAGAGCTTGAACCTGTGTGATTAATTTGGTACAAAGTTCCATCAATTCATTTGGTTGCCCACTTCCCTCAACACTTCCAACTGTGTTACCTGTTGGGAGAGGTGAATCAATGGCTTTAGGCTCTTCTCTAGTTGGACTAGTTTGAAGCCTAGAACCACCACTGCCTGTTCCTAGACCAAGAGGTTCAGAAACATGCAATGTTGAGATGGGATGAGTTGGCTATTTTTGCCTTCTTACATATGTGTGAGTAACTACAGGGGTATGTTGGATAGATGGAACTATGATTGTAGGTGTGTGTTAGGGTGCAACTGGGATTGCTACACCTTCACACTGTACTTGTTCAATCTTTGCAAGCATTTGAGGAAAAAGTGGTTTAAATTCCCCATTCCATCCCTCTGAAGCCTTATCCATATTTTGAAAAACTTTTGGCATTAGAAAGGGGGTTTTATAAACTCTTTTATGGGGTTACAGTGGAAATTCATTTAACACTGCTCGCACAAACCTTGGATACATCAAAAATTTATAAGGACTCTTTACATTGCCTTTCATATTGTTAAAAATAAACTTTGAAAAATTGAAAGTTCTATCCAAAGCTAAGCAAACCAAAGGGTAAGCCATTGTTGAACAAAATTATTCATAAGAGGTTTTCTTAGGACTTAGGCAATGCAAAATAGTATGAATTAAAAATATGCAATGGGGGCAAAAACATCCCTTTTTGAAAGTCATCTTTTTGGCAGATGTATCATAACCCATTGTGGAGAGATGTTGAAAAATATCTGAATTGGGCAATGTGATGATACCATTGAGATCATCCAATTGGAGAATTCTCCTCAAGGATGATTCAGTAACATCAATAGTTACCCCATCCACTGTGGCTCTAAGAGTATCCACATATTCATGTGTGTCTCCTTGTTCAATTGTTATGGACTCTACAAAGTTCCAAAACTGTTTGATGTGAGAGAGATAGATTGTTATGGTCTCTACAGAGTTCCACAATCTGATGAAAAACATGGCCACTCTTGTCTTCCGACTTCTGTAAATAGGCCACTTCGTTGTGCTCATTAGCAAAGTTTAGGGTTACCATTGTGTTTGTAATAGGAGAAGAATTGTGTGAGTAGGAATTGAATATGGTACAAGCCGATTGAGATGAAAAGATTTATACTGTTAGGGTTTGAGTATTATACACAAGAAATATTATCTTTAGGAAAAATTTATCTTCAAGAAAAGAATAAATTAATTTAAGAAAGAAGATAATCTTCAAAAAAATTTACCCTACAAATACGGACAAACGGTTTTCTCTCAACGGCTAGTAAAAAAAATTTCATTACTGACACAACAGTTGTAACGGCTAGATCAACAGTAGGAAAAATAACACTATCAGTGGTAACTGTGAAATAGCAGTGGTAAAAATTATAAAAGCAGTGGTAAAAATATTTATGAAAAGTACTGCTTTTACCATAGTTTTTAGTAAACTATCAACGGATTTGATATGTCTTTACCATGAGCCGTTTTCTATGGACTAGCCAACTCTTCATCACATGGAATATGGTGAGTTGAAGACCATACAGTTTTTGGTAAACTATCAACCATAAACGGATTTGTTAAGTCTTTACCAGTAGCCATTAGCTCTGGACTAGTTGATTCTTATGTGGATTAGACATGGTGAATTAATAACCATTTGTTGTGTGTCTCAGTTACACACCTTTTAACTCCAAACTTTAAATAAGTATCCAAATTGATTTTTGACCAAGCCACTATACAAAAATATCTTTTCAAAGTCAACCTCGATATAGTAAATAATATCCATATTTACTACCCAAATCTACCAAAACAAGTAAGAGTTATTAATGCTCTTAATTATCCCTTGGGTTAGACTTTACCTATAAAAGGGGCTTGGATCAACACAGAACTTCACCAAAACTTTTCCTTAACATCATAGACCCTATAATCATCATCCATTTTCCACTGATCTACATCTCCTCTGATGATTCTTCTGATGAGGAGATAAGTTATTGTACTGACTCTGCAGAAGAGACTGTAGGATGGGGTGACTATTTTCCTCCATGTGCTTCAAGCTCAACAACCATGAAGACAAAGAAGAAGATTTCTACCCCTGTTCCTGCTCCATCTCTTGAGTTCTACTCCAGTTCTTCTTCTAATGATGATGAGCCATACACCCTCTCCAAAGAGTTACAACAGGCACTGATACAAGCCCTGGAATCAGCATTGGAAAACATGAAGTGGCCTGCCCCAGAGAAGCCTGCAAGACTCCAAAAACCTCCAAAACAAGTGCTAGGTCTTGCTTGTCCAAGAAAGCAATCATCCTTTGATAGCACGAGGAAGTGTGCTCAGAAGACAAAGCATGACTACCAGGGGAAGGGGAAGAAGCCAATGGAGTAATTATTGTAGGGTGTAGGGTGTTAGGATTTGTGTTTTGTTGTTTTGAAGATGTGGCTCTCTATTATGTTTAATGTAACTCTGTTGATGATGAATAAGAATAAAGTTACACCTCTGTTTTCTTTTTCCACTGTGAGAGCAAAACTTGCCACTATTTGCAATATTGTTTTGACTAATGTCTTTATTCTCTGCATAAAAGTTAGTGGACAACCATATATACAAACAATTTGAGTACCAAAAACTTTCCTGCAACACTAAGACCATTAGACATCAAAATTTTATGGGTTAAGCATTCCAATACCTGTTACCAAGTACTGAAACCATCCCACATGAAGTCCTTTTGTTAATAAGCCAACATACTTGTCATCAGTATATATTTTGACAACTTGAATAATCTTTTTATCAAAACAATCTCTTATAAAATGATGTCTAATTTCAATGTGTTTAGTTTTAGTGCATTGCACAGGATTCTTAATTATGCATATGGTACTGCTATTGTCTATGTAGATAATGGTGTTCATGAAATTGTACCCATAGTCCAACAATTGGTTTTGAAGCCATAAGACTTGAGCACAACAGCTTGTAGCAGCTACATACTCTGCTTCAGTTGTTGAAGTAGCCACCATAGTATATTTCTTGCATTGCCATGACACCAATCTACATCCAAGAAATTGACATCCTCCTGTGGTTGACCTTCTATCCAAACTTGCACCAGCATAGTCATTATCTGAATATGTGACTAATTCCATAGGAGACTCTCTTGGATACCACAATCCTAGGTTAGGATATGTCTTCAAATATCTAAAAATCTTCTCCACAGCAGTCAAGTGTGATGTCTTAGGATTGACTTGAAACCTTGCACAAGCACACACAGCAAACATAATGTCTGGTCTTGATGAAGTAAAATACATCAAAGAACCAATCATTGATCTATAAGTGTGCACATCCACTTCTGCTCCACTAGCATTCTTCAAAAGTAAGTGAGTAGTCTTATTAGCAGGGGTATTTGAAAACTTTGCATCAGTGTAATTGAACTTTCTTAATATCTCAGTCACATATTTGTCTTGACTGATAAAGATGCCATATTTTCTTTGTTGCACTTGAAGTCCCAAAAAGAAAGTAAGTTCACCCATAGAACTCATCTGAAACTCATCTTTCATTAACTTTTCAAACTCTTTGCACATCTCTTGTCTAGTAGATCCAAAAATGATATCATAAACATACACTTGTACCAGTAGAATATCACCTTTGTCTTTCTTGATGAACAAAGTTTGATCTATCTTCCCTCTATGAAACCCATTATTTAATAAATAAGCAGGTAGAGTTTCATACAACTTCCTTGGAGCTTGATGTAAGCCATAAAGAGCCTTGACCACTTTATACACTTTATTGGGATGGTTAGGATCTTCAAATCCTGGAGGTTGTGAAACATAGACCTCCTCATTAATTGTTCCATATAGAAATGCACTCTTGACATCCATTTGATAGGCAGTAAAGCCCATAAAAGATGCATAGGCTAAAAACAGTCTAATAGCCTCAATCCTTGCAACAGGAGCAAAAACTTCTTCATAATCAATACCTTCCTCCTGAGTATACCCTTGAGCAACTAGTCTAACTTTATTCCTGATAACTATGCCTCTTTCATCTTTCTTGTTCCTGAAGACCTACTTTGTACCAATAACCTTCATTCCATTAGGCATATCACAAAGAACCCAAACCTTTTGAAGCTTG
This sequence comes from Artemisia argyi, assembly GCA_030686995.1. Classification (NCBI taxonomy): domain Eukaryota; kingdom Viridiplantae; phylum Streptophyta; class Magnoliopsida; order Asterales; family Asteraceae; genus Artemisia; species Artemisia argyi. The sequence goes on from CM060692.1 coordinate 49,228,756, forward strand.
AACTGCAGTAACTCCTCTTGCATTGCTTCTACCCAACTTGATTCTTCTAAGGCGTTATAAACATTTTTTGGCTTCACTTGTGATAGAAAACAGAAAAACAAGCATTCATTCCTGTCTGTGTGCTTCTTGGAATCATAAACTTCACTAATAAACCCATGACCATCATTCTTTGTTTGTATTCTTGTCTTCACACCTGATTGTAGATCTCCAATTACATTTTTAAGTGGATGCACTTTATGAATTGTGGTTTGTGATGTTTTAGGAATATCATATGTTGTAGGCATGTTAGAGATTTCAACGTCATCACAGGGGTTTTCCTGTGTAGAATGTTCCACATTTGGTGCAACAGTGGAAACTTTTGGCATAGCAGTGGAAATGGAGTTACCACTGCCTTCAGGAAATTCTTTATTTTGAGCATCCAAATTTACAACATTTACATCACCTTCTTTTGTAATGCCTGTTGAAGGTTGCGGATCTTCCTTCTTTGAAGCATAATCATCATCTACAAAGTCCCAAAGTGGCATAACAATTTGATCTTTATCATCTTCAGAATCCTTGCTAGGTTCATCCTCATCTATAAACTCTTCTGAACCTTCAAAATTATTGTCACCAATACCTGAAGTAACAGGTATGTAGTTCATAGTGTTTGATAAAGCTTCAAGATCAAATAGCCATTCTGGACCTGAACCTGCTATGTTAGGTTTATTTTCAAGAAACTCAACATGGAAATTTTCTTCAATCTTCTTTGTTCTAAGATTGTATACTCTAAATGCCTTGCTAACCATACAGTATCCAACAAAGAAACCTTCATCAGACTTTTCTTCAAATTTGCCCAAATGATCAATGGTATTGAGAATTGTAACATGACATCCAAATGGTCTCATGAAATCCAAAATAGGGGGTCTTCCTCTGAATAACTCATATGGAGTCTTGTTCTTTTTCTTTACCACTAAAACCTTGTTCTGAATATAGTAAGCAGTGTTCACTGCTTCAGCCCAAAATGTCACTGGTAGCTTAGAATCAGCCAACATGGTTCTAGCAGCTTCAATCAGTGTTCTGTTTCTTCTTTTAGCTACACCATTTTGCTGAGGTGTTCTTGCAACACTGAATTCCCTCTTAATACCTTTCTCTCTACAAAATTCAGCCTTAACTCTATTCTTGAATTCTGTCCAATTGTCACACCTGATAATCTTGATCTTCTTATCAACTTGGTTTTCAACTTCAGTAATGAAAGTTTTAAGGATACCTGTTGTTTCATCCTTGGTTCTTAGGAAGAAAACCCATGTAAATCTATTAAAATCATCAGTTACAACAAGACAATACTTCTTAAAATTTATAATGCTCACAGATGTAGGACCAAATAAGTCCATATGCAACATATAGAGAGGCTGAGCAATAGTGTTATAGGCCTTGTTCTTGCAAGATGCTCTATGTTGCTTGCCCTTGAGACAGAAAACACAGGTTTGGTCATTCTGAAATCTCTTTTTTGGTAAACCTCTGACTAAACCATCCTTCACAATCTTGTTGATGGTCTTGAAGTTAACATGACCAAGTCTTTTGTGCCATAGCATTGATTCATCTAAAGTGGCTTTTGCAATTAAGCAAGTGTCAGTTTCATTAGCCACAATCTTCTTCATGTCAATGCTATAAAGATTGCCTTTTCTAGGGATTTTAAGCAATATATCTTTTTCTTCAGGTAGCTTATAATCCTTGCATAAGACATAGTATTCATCTTTAGTGAAAAGAACTTTGTGCTTCTTGTCACACATCTGTGACACACTGAAAAGATTGTACTTGAGTTCTTTCACATAATACACACTCTCTAAATCCAAGTTTCCAGCCTTGATAGTTCCTTTTCCAGAAACTTTGCCACCAATTCCTCCTCCAAAGTTGACAAACTGTCCATCATAGGGTTTGAAGTCTGAAAGATAGAACTTGTTGCCAGTCATGTGCCTAGAACATCCCCTGTCTGAGTAGCCTTGATCTTCTTTAACCTTTGTATGTTCCTGCACATAAAATAAAGGAATTAGTTCCTTTTGGGGACCCAAGCCACAATGGACTTGGATCTGCCTTGTGTATCAATATAGTTATATCTGTCAAAGGTCATTGATATACCATTGGGATTGACTGAGGTGTTAATTCCTTTATATTTCCATTCCCAACGTGCTGAGGCCTTCACAGCATTCCCAACATTTACCCTTTTATTGTTAATCAAACCATCCGTGGAAACTTTTGGTCTAGCAGTGGTAACTGCTGTCTTAGCAGTGGCAACTGCTGGTTTTGATTTTGGTACCCACTGGTGGTTATTGAAAACCTTCTTTTCATAAAAAGTCTTATTGCCTGTTTGTGCAGATTTAACAAAAGTTGTAATGGGTTTTGCACTTTTAACAAGTGACTTTGGGTAAGCATTGTTCACTTTTCTAGAAGATATATGAGGTTTAATGCCAGATTTTAGTTGAACAGCCCTGGGAATCATATTACTTAAAGGATTAGGGTGAGTCTTATTTTGAAACCCGTTTTCATTCACCCTAGTGTTCCCAAAAACATTTCTTCTTCCCTTGTGATAGTTACAGTAAGCATGTAGGTGATCAAAACTACCACATATATAACAAGCTTTGTTGTTAAACTCAAAATCACTACCAAACTGTTGAGATTTTACATGATTCCAACTCCTCTGGTTGCCCCTAGGAGTTGGTGACTTACTTCTATACATCTCAGCATATCTAATAGTGGGCCTAGTATGTTTAGATTGTTTCCTAGGCTCTTCTTCTTTAGTTTTAACAACTTTAGGAACACTTTTTTAATTTTAACCTTATCTGTCATCACACATTCATCTTTAAGTGATGAGTCACTTGCACTTTCAAATGCATCTGTCTCAACATTAACTTTTTCAGCACTAGTTCCTTTTTCAATTTGGGGACCAAAAGACCTAATTGGTTCTTGGAATTCATCTAATCCTGTGTGTTCTAAGTCTATACTAGGAGGTGATGGGACACCTCTTAATGGTGGAGGGACAGACTTATAACCTACACCTAATTTGGCCTTATTAACAACTTGTGCCTCCCAAATTTTATCAATGCTTTCTGAAGCATAAGCTAATGTGTCTACAATTATCTGAACATTATCATTAGCCTTTTTAACCTTCTCCAATTCTTCTCTAAGTGTTGTGTTCACAGCAATCTTATAATCTAAGTCTCTTCTCAATACATCTATATCATCACTAAACTTAGACTCGTTTACTCTAAAATGCTCTATTTGTGCATCTAAAACAGCAAGACCTCTTTTATGATTTGCTAGGTTATAATTGGTTTGATTTAACTCTAAAAATTGTTCATCATATTGCACTTTAAGTTTCTCATAGTCTTTTAAAGCCTTACATGTTTTAGAACAAGCATTATTAGTTTGTACCTCAGAATCAGAAAAAGCCATAAGAGCAAGTTCTGTAGCCATCATTGCAGATTCTAGAGGTGCTTCTTCTTCATCAGCCATATAGCTCCAATCATAGCTCACACCATCAATGGCCAACAAAACCTTTGGTTCTTCAACTGTAGGCTCCTTTTTCTTTTCCTGCTTGTACCAAGTAGATCTATTATTTGCCTTCTTTGGTTTCCTGCATTCCCTGGCAAAGTGCCCTATCTTGTGACAGTTGTAACACTCTACCTTCTTCTTGTCAGAAATTGCAGTGTCATTACCATTGATAATGATCTTCCTTCCAGTCATCTTCCAAAACTTCTTTTCCTTCAAGCTCTACAAAGCAACTTGCCATTTGATGTCCATCTCTTCCATGTCATCTTCATCTACTTGATCCAAATCTTCATGAGTTAGAATTGAACCATTTACTTGACTTGAGAGATAGGCATAAAAAGTGAAATCTCCATGACCAGCAACTTGCTTTTTAGAACTGGAAGTGGAAACACTTGCACTACCAGTGGAAACAGCAATGTGAGCAGCATCCTCATCATCATCACTTTCATCATCAGAACTATCATTCACAGATGATGAGATAAGAGCTAAGTTCCCTGAGCTTGTACTTAGCTTTCCAGCCTTCTTCAGTCTTTGTTCAATAACTTTAAAGTTATTGTAGAGATCATTGAGTTTCATGGTCTCTAATTCAGGCTTGTCTTCCGAAACAGCAACATTAGTATGAAACTCAGAAGATAAGCTTCTCAAGAATTTAAAATTGAGGTCTTCCCTTTCTACCTCAATTCCAAACACAGTAAGTTGTGTTACAATCTTCTGAAGTCTAGTGAAGATGTTGTCAATAGATTCATTGCTTGTTGAAGAGAAGTTTGCTTCAACAAAGTCTTCTGTGTCTTCTTGGTAGCATCATTACCACCAAAAACATTGCAAATCTCTTCAAACAAAGTCTTAGCAGTTGTGTACTTGCTAAAGGCTAAGATTTGATCCCTAGGTAGGGTCATTAGCAGCAAACTTCTAGCCTTTAGATCATTCTTCTTTTGGAGTCTTTCTTCAGTTGTGACTGGACCAGTATTTAGCTTTTGTACCACCTTGCCATCAATAGTTTCTGAGGTAGTACCGAGTTTGAAAGAGTCTCCATACATAATGATCTCCCAGAGTGCATAGTCTTGCACCAGAAAGAATTGCTCAATCATTATTCTCCACATCTCATAGTCATTCAGTTTAAGCTTAGGAAGCTTAGCAGCAATGTTGGACTTGTTGTTCTCCATCTCCATTGAATCTTGTAAAAGTAAGTAAACTTCGGATCTTCTAAATCAAAGTATCAAAGCCTGTCTCTGATACCACTTGATGGATCTAAACACACAATTTGTGTTATAATGATACTTTGAATAATACCAACAAGTATGCGGAATATACTTATTAATACTTAGAAGGTTTGTATGTAAGTTTGATTGTGAGTTGTATATGAATAAACAAAGTTGTATGAACACAAAATACTTAAACAAACTATTAGCTCCAATATTATTAATGATAATAATACGAGTGATCTAGAATATCACTAGGTTTTACAACTTGAAGCTCTATGATTTGATACATGCATAACCTAAACCTAGGACCTCCTTTTATAGCACAAGGAGTCCTGTACAAGATAAGTATAAGCATAGAATAATAGAATATTTACAAGATCTTTTCTATACTTATCTATACACACGTTTCTTAAACATTATCCTGCAGCAGTGGTAATAATATGTACTAGCAGTGGTAATGTGTTTCCACTGTTAGTACATTCTTCAGCAGTTGTAATTCCATAGTCTATCAGTAGTAATGTATTTCCACTGATCAGCATATTTCCCAACATTCTAAATGATAGAAAAATACCCCTTGCTAGTGATGAAGAAGTAAATTTTTTTTATAAACCATTCTTAAATACCGAAGTAGGATCCTCTAAACCTAAATTAAGATCTAAAACTCCACCACCAAGAAAACTAAATAATCATCACCCTATATCTAAAACACCTCAACCTAGAAGAAACCAAAATAGACAAAAATACAATAACAATAGTCATCAAATGTGGAATTATCAACCAAATTACAACCCTTGGTGAATATTACCACCATACATGCATCCTAGCCAAATGTTAAATATGTTTAGACAAAACAACTTTGGACCAATGAGACAATGGGGACCAAGTGACTAAAAGGTACGCGTTTCTTTTAAGTTCATCGCTATAATTTGCATACTTTGATAAATGATTAGTTAGATTAATGCTTAGCTATACATATATATTGTTTGTAACTCTTATACATATATGCATACATAATAGCTTATATACTTATAACCTAGAAACATCATTAGTTGACTTTCCTAGGAATAAAATGAAATTGTTCATTGTTGAACAAAATAGAATATGGAAATATTCTATATCCACTAATAGCAAACTCATGGTGATGAAGTGAAATGAGTTAAGTGGATTAATCTTTAATATAGAAGTAGGATTAGATCCCTTGCGTAAGAAAACTGTGGATGAAACAAGCTCCCGTAGACTATGGCATTGAGTTAGATAAGTGTGCAATAACAAAGGAGCTATAGATGTTAGGATATACCCCATTCAACACCCTCGCATCAAACATGTAGAATTACATCATCACTCACTTAAGATCATAGGTTATGTAGAAAAGGATAGCATAGGACAATAGGCTTAACCAATCCTCTTGAGCATGAGATCTTTAATAAACATCTTTTAAAATTTATGATTAATGATATTTGTTGTAAAAAATCTAATACCTCTAAAAATATGCAAAACCTCACATTTTGGAAAATAGTTTTTCAAATGACTATCCCACTTTTCAATAACATATTTTCACTATCAATATCCACAATTTTGTTTTGAGCAAAACCAAAGATTGGGAAAATTTTCTTTACTTTTCATTAACACATTTTGAAGTAAAACCCAATCTATTTTATTCAAATAACTCTCACATCTACGTGAAAACTTACTTTCAAACATTGTTGAATAATGCTAAAAACGTCTCTTTAAATCATGCATGGTGATCTCATATTTGTCATCTATATTTATATAAATGACACTTATAAGTGAACTAAATCAAATGAAGATGACCATGGTTTGTCTATTTAGACTTTGTTTGTAACAAGTCTAGAAATCCATGCTATCATAACAACCCACTTATTGCACATTGATACACATTAGGATTAATCCTCCTAGTTATGTAGTTATGAAATACTTGATGTTGCTTATTGTTTCCTAGCACTTATATTTTACTTGTTTGATGAGTATGTTTGCATGCTAGATGAAATTGCTTGCTTACTTAATCTCTTTGGCTACATAATTGCCTACATAACTAGTATATGCTTAATTGCCTCAAAGAGTTGGACTTGTTTGAAACCAAAAACACAACCTTTCTGCAATTCACTACCAAAAACCCTTTTCTGGCAATCTGGGAATCACCAGATGGGCAGCCCCCTTAAATCATAAGGCGGCCCCCTTAATTATTAAGGGGACCGGCCATCTGATGGTCGAAGGTGCTGTTTCCTTTTTCTACTTTTTAGCCCATTTCATCTTACACTTCCCAAAATTCACAAATCTATTTTATCCTAAACCTTCTATCAAAGTTTATCCATCTTTAACCCCACCTATCCTACACTATAAACACTCTCATTCCTCATAATCTCCATTCATCTATTCATCAAACCAAAACCACCAAGAAACCCGTTTGGAGAAGAAAGCCTAACTTCCATTAAAAGCCCATGAAACCAAATGATGTTGTCAAACATCCAACACCAAAATCCTCCTATGTCTTCAACATTACATACCTAACACCTCACTCTTCTTCCCACCAACATTACATATCAAAAACCTTTACTCACCCATATCCTTCTACCTTACACTCAAACCTCATAACCATTCCCTACACTCTACAAAGTGTGTCATCACCACTAAAACTTAACCCATGAAGGTCAAACCATATTTCATGATACACAAACCTCACGTTCACTCAAATGAACCCTTTCACAAACCTCATCATAATAACCAAACATCCATCCTTGCTCCCAAAAATACACCTTCATCTCACCCACATAAGTCATATGAAGAGCATGCTCAATCTCAAAACAACAATCCCAATCTCATTCCCAACACCTCACATTTTGTTCAACCTTCCAATCCACCATCCAAAACATCCTCAACTCATGAAACATCCTCTTCTTCCACAACTTTATTCTCATCCATTCATGATTACCCAAACTCACAAATATCTCCACCACCAAGAGTATCACCACCACCTCCTTACCAATACACATGCTATCCCTATGCTGCATATCCAATCATCCATCCCTAATAATAACCACACTCCACCATCATCACCTTCCTCCGAACACTTGAAGTTCATCGAAGAACTCAAGGAAGCCCATGAGCTTTATCCTCTTCTTTCCTTACACCTTGATCAATGCAACTTGGAACAACTTTCCTCTAGCTCTCCTTCATCACCCCACAACTTGAAACAAGTTGCAAAACATGTCAACAATTTTCCTTGTTGCATCTTTCTCCAAAAACAAACCATTTCATGGAAGGAACACTTCAATTGGATTGAGTATCTTCTCACTAGATCTCATCCAAAACCCTTGCTTGAACAATATCCAAACTCTCAATCAACCTCTTCCGCTCCTAACTCTACACCTCTAAACTCTCCACCACCAAACTCTCCAACACTCATGCACCCAAACATATACCTCCATTAATCCAACAATCTTACCCTAACTTAACCATTTTAATTCCAAATACTCTATCATCAACCATCTAAGCATAATATATGCTTATGATTTTCACTTTCAAATAAGAATCTACCAACCTTTTGTTACAAGCAAATCCGATGGCTCTCTTTGGCAAATTAGGATCTTTAACATAATCACTTTGAATTAATTGTTATGTATCCTTAATATTTGTTTACTATGCTTGTTATTTGTATATTGCATATTTTTCTATGTATGCTTGTGCTTCTAAAATTTTTGCAGCCAAGATTCCCATTGCTCGATTCCTTGGTGCCCTCGAACGAGGGGGTGCACACATCAAGGGGGAGCTTTCATCCCGTCTAACTTCATTTATGAAGCTAGTCGGCATAACCTTTTTGATTCTACAAAAAGGGGGAGAAGTGAAAATAAACTCACTAAATACATGTCTAAAAATTAATTTTTAGACTTGATTAGTTTAGGGTTTGTAATCATCAAAAAAGGGGAGATTGTTATTAACATATATCGTTATCTTTATGTTTTGATAATCACAAAACGTAAACTCATTGAACTACAAATTATGATGTAAACAAGTATTTAGTCGTAAATATTCACTTTAACATCCAAATCACTTAAGGTATGAATAAACAAAATGTCTAATACATTCTATGATCAAAGGAATTTTTATTTTTACAAACCTTACATTTTTTATAAAATGGGACAAACATTTTTAAACTTATACAAAATGCTTTTATATTTATAAGAAATATTTTATTCAAAATAAATATTTTGAACTCAAATTTCTACCCAAAAAATGGCTAGATTCTTTAGATAAAACCTTCCCCACAAAAGGACAAAAAAAACTCTAAAGAAATTTTTTTTACTAGGCAGCCCCCTTAATTATTAAGGGGACCGGCACCCTAATTAAGGGGACTGACTACGCTCCCAAACATTATTTTTTTCCCTATAAATACTGGCTCAAATATGTCATTTTTCCCTACCTTTTCCACCTCAAACTTTCTGATCTAAATCCTCTCTTCTATTCTTTCTAATCCTTTGATCATATAATCATAAACTTTTATTTCCAAGTGATTCAAGCTTCTACTATTCAAGTGCAAGAGAAGAATACTTCTATCCATCAAGAAAAGAAGTATTACAACTTAGTGTGATCCCTTCATCTAAGTTATTTCTACATCACCATTTGTATATTATTCATTCATTTGTGTATAAGTTGTGAATATTAATTAGATAGTTGTAGATATAAGGAGTTAGGCTAGTAAGGTGTGTAAGTAAAGAAGTTGTGAAGAAGATAGTTGTGTAAATAAGTAGTGTTGGTGTGAAGAAGATAGTGGTGTGCTTAGGTGTGAACAATTTGTTAATTAGTTTTGAAGAAGGTGTGAAGAAGTTGAAGTCTTGAAGAAATAGAAGTCATGAAGTAGTGAAGAGATTGAAGTCGTGAAGAAGAAGTTATGAAGAAGTGTGTAGTGATTAGTGGTGTGAGATTGGTTCTATCTAGGATTAGAACTCGACATTTAGCTTAGTGTCGTTAATTGGTGTAAGCGAAAGTCGTGTAAGGTTTTCTCCGCCAAATGGGAGCTTGTTGACGTAGTGAAGAAAACTCTCGAGCTAGGTGCTCGGGGAGTGGAGTAGTGCAAGGAAAGTGTCCTTGTAGCCGAACCACTATAAATCACTCGTGTCTCGGTTATATCTTTCCATCTCTCACTTCCTTTTTATTTATTTACATTATTATTACTTTAGTACATAGTTATATAATTGCTTATATTGTGCTTGACTTGAATTCACATAATATCGAATCAAAAGTTTTTAAAAGTAAACAAAGTTTTAAAAACAAAGGTTTTCTTAATAAATTTAAAAGACGTAAAACTATTCAACCCCCCTTCTAGTTTTCTACATGCTCAATTCATGCTAAACACGACCATTTTTACAGGATATACCATGAACCCAACTTCCCTCCTAGAAGCAATTCAACCGTTAGGTCAAATTGAATTTCTAGTGTGATAGGTTCTCCAGTAGTCATTCTCATGTTAGAAAAAGCCAAGTTCCTATATTTGCCTATTGAAGTGTAGCAAAGATGGCATTAACTTATTTTGCTACTATATGGCCTAGTATGACTCTACTAGATATATTTCAAAAAACATGTACATAAAGATGACATGTCTTACACAATATCCTAACAAAGGCAAGTAACATGTTTCAATTTCGTGTTTGAGATTTAGAGATTATTTGGTTTAGATGATGCATTTTAAGATCTCTTGGACGACATCTTCTTTTGCTGAGTTGTTACATGTTACTTTAATATGATTTGGTTTTCTTATATCCAAGAGATGTTTTAATGTGATACAATGTAGAATTTACTACATCAAGAGTGTTTCAAGAATGCTCCTTAGCATATCATGAGAGAAGAATCTAATAAAGGTTATTTACCTCAATAGATCTTGTGAGTATTATATTTGAAATGAGACACATTGAATATTTCAACAAATATGCTTTTCTAAGAGGAAACTTATCACTGTTTTAGATGCTTAGTAAAAAAAAAATATTTTAGTGTATGACCAATTTTACTTGTTTATGCAATGACACATGTTGTGTTGGGTTATTATTCAACTTCTGATATCCTATATTTGTTAACAATATGCAGTGTATTCTCTTGTTATATAACCATTCATGTGACATAGAAAATAAGATGCATAGGATATAAGTTATTCTTTGTCAATCTTTTGATAAGAGAAATACATGTGATATTCTCAAAGATTGATGACTTACATAATAGTTAATAACATATTATGTGTGACACTTTTACTAGACATGTGATTTTGAGTGTTGAGTCAATCATGAGCAAAGTTTACATATGTTGTTTGTTTGCTCGTGTTTGGTTTTTCGGAAATGACACATTTACTAATTGCATTGCAAAGTAAATTAATTGAATATTTTGGATGAAACATCCAAGTTGTCAATCTTCGTTAGTTGTGTATGTTATGCATCTTTTAAATATATTAGTTTAATGTTTGGAACACAACCATTGGACAAGAAGACTCAATATGACATCTTCAACACAAGTGTGAGTTATGATTCGATGCATATTATTTTCGTCTTGAGAGGACGTCATTATTCTCATAACAACCAAGTGTGATTGAGTATGTAGATTCAAGATAATATATTTTGTTATATTTTGATGTTATCTTGAAGCTAAACAAATAATGACTCCAATTCATGTCCATACTCAAAAACTTGTCAGTTAGATTCGATGATGACATCAATAATAATTTGAATAATGAATTGATATGTACTCGAAATCTTTCTTGACCCTCACGATCACTCCTTTTAAAGGGAAATAAAAATTTAGTTAATGTGTTCTATCTATTCTAATAATAGTAGTATGTGTGAGGTTAATGACATATTAAATTACTACTTCGATATTGTCATTTATTTTTATTTGCGAAAAACTACTTATATTATTAAGAATCATATACTTAGTTTTTCAACACCTCATTAGTATAGAAATAATTATCTTAACTATTTTTATACAACATACATAAAATACTAAATGTTTAAAACATTTTGTATGTGTGTTAGATCAATGCGAGTTTAATACATTTTCTTTTACTTAAATACTTATGTATTAATATGATCTTTTATCTTGTTTAGACAACCCATGGTCAAGCAAAACATGAAGATGTGATGTTTTAGAGATCATGTTACGAATTTAATGAAAGTGTTAAGTATTTTGAGGTGACATAATTTTTATACTTTAACATTTGAAAAAATAATTGTGTAAGACAATATCTTTCAACGCACATGATCAACCAACTTAGTTTCCATTCCTAAGAAGGTTACTAAAGCATCCTAAAACTTGAAAGATGTCGAAAACACATATGCAAGAAAAGTGGTCTATGCCTATATGCAATGCAAAACCAATTAGGCAACTTAGTGCAAGAAGTCTAGTCTAAGTCCTATTGGCGCACAACCTGGAAAACTAATAATCAACACGTAGCAACAAGGCATGGAAAACGCTTGTGATTTATAGATATAATTAGCTCAACTAAAGATAACTATAAACACTCAAAAATATTAACTTAGAATACTAAGATACGCAGAAAAACAAATAATTATTTAGCATAACACACAAAAAAAAACTTATCGTCATTTTGTGTATTAAGTATAACAATGTATACTAAGCTTGATTTTATTTTGAAAATTAATTATTTTCCACCCCATTTCAAAATTTGATCAAGTTCAACACTTTGAAAATATAAATGCATCAACGTGTGATGTTCTCTTTGTAATTTGACCAAAAATTTGCGCAATCGGCTTGACCAGAAAAAACTCTCTATTACGAGTCAAAGACTCTCATAAATTTTGCTTTGCAATCATTTTCTAAAAGTATATTTAAATGAAAGTAGACTCAATTACGTTTAAAACAACAGGTGGCACGACTTCTACGGATTTACGGTTGATTTTATACGAATTTTTGAAAATTACCCAATTCTGAAAATCAGACGAAGGTACCGTTAAATTTAGCGGTACCGTCCATATTTAGTGGTACCGTCTATTGTATTTAATGGTGCCGTGACCTGATGTTACGGTTTTGACAGAAACCAATTTTCTCATTTCAAACAAGTATTTGACGTTACAAAATGATGTAAGACTTAATAAACTAGATACCGGGTTTAAGAAAACCTTCAAGCTAGTAAGACAAAGTATAATTAACAACAAAACTTGTAAGTATTAAGAAAATAAATACTTTTCATATTTTATCCAACTTCATAGGTAATTTGATACATGGATCGTACTCAATTTTGAAAACCATTTGTTTTAAAAATTTGAGCGACGTGGCTCTGGTACCAATTGTGGAAACCGTAGAGGGGGGGGGGGGTGAATACGTTTCCATTAAAACATTAAATGACCAATCAAGTTTGATGTAATATGAAAAGTGTCAACAATGGTCATACAACAACTAGAGATAGTATGAAGTAAACTACAACAGAAACACTCTAAAGCCATGACATAAGCATAATCAACATCATATAAGCAACAAACCACACAAGCATAAACGCAGTACAAATATAAATATAAAGCGATAAATGTGAAGAGAAATGTAAAGAGATAAGTAGAGAAAGCGCAAACACGGACACAGAGATTTTTAGTGGTTCGGTCACGAAGCTCCTCTTCACCCAACTCCACTCCTCGAGTACCCAACTCGAGTGTTACTTCACTAATCAACAAGCTCTATTCTCGGCGGAGAAAACCATACAACGTTGCTTACATTATTTTCTGACACTAAGCTAAATGTCGAGTACTAGTCTTAGCTAGTACCAATCTACCACGATCTACCCGATCATCACAAATCACACAAGCTACGAGTTCCACATGATCTACACTCGATCTACCCGTTCTTCTCACGATCTACCCGATCTTCTCACAATCTACCCGATCCTCTCATGAACTACCCGATCCTTACTAATCACACAATCAGCACAACTCACACGATCTACTCGATCTACCCTTGATCCACTTGATCAACACACAAGCTCACTAGCTACAAGAGATCCCCAAGATCTCAATAAGATCACAGTGATCCACACTCTCAAGACCAAACAAAAGATAATGACTACTTGATGTATATCAAGATACAACAAGCTCACAACATGTAATGCCATGTGCACTACTCAATGACTCTAACACTTTGTATTTTCTTGATACTTTGTGTTCTTCTCTTGGACTAGAAGAGGAATAAAGGTGATCACTTGAATGGATGATTGGATCACTCTAAAACAAACTAATACTCTCTAAATGATCAAAGAAAGTGATCTAAACAAGAAGGGATTAGACCAGAGAAAAGTGGCTGGAAAAATCAAGTTAAAATTGAAAAATGGTCCACTATTTATAGGCAAAGAGAAAATAGACATTACAGGGAGACGACACCACTAATTGTCACACGGTACCACTAAATTTAGTGGTACCGTTGTACCACCCCAGACAAAAATGCTCCAATTTTTGTCTTTAGTGGTGAAAGTTTATTTGGGGGAGTTGGGAGCTGATTTAGGTAAAAATAAAGCTGTTTGGATTTTTAAAATGATTTTCCCAAATAAAACATTTCTTTATAATTCAAAAATAATTTGTAAAATGTATTTTGAAAAAATGTTTTGTCACATTAAAAATATGAAGTTTAGAAAAATATAATCCTTTGATCATTTGTCAAGTAGTAGATTTGTTTGTCCATACCTTGAGTGATTTACGTCGGGATGGAAATCTACTAATTTGTTGAAGCATGCTTGAGACGTCGAGAGATGTTGATGTAAGTATGCATTGATGATTTGTGTAAATAAGTAACTTGTGTATTTTACGTTATGCATTACAAGACACATGTTTGTCATCATTAAACCGAAGAAACCGTTTAGTTTAAATATCGTAATATTTGCACTAACAATATCCTTTAGCTTTGATATCCCTTAGAACAGCTTATTGGGTTTCTTTATAGTTTTTTAGGATTTTAAAATTTCCTTTTGTAACACCCCCATTTTTCACTGATCGCAGCGGATAAAGTGTTTGGGGTATTACTTCATAGAGTCACAAATACAGTAATAGAAAACGACTCGAAAAGAGACGTTTATGAAATTTAGTTATCATTCATAATTATCAGAGTTTTAATTATAAAAGATATACTTTTATTTTTGATGAGGTCCCAAAAATCTAAGAGTTAGGTTGTGTTTGAATGATAACCATGAAAAGTCCTCCGAGTTCAGTACCTCCTTCTGCCATGGGTCCATAGAAGAAATATACCTAGAATACATGCTTAAAAAGTCAACACTAGGTGTTGAGTGAGAATCATAGGTTTAGGGGATAGTGAATACAAGTTCCCTGGGTTCAGTTGTTACACCCATCTGGGAAAGTGTAGGTTTTGTGATAATTGTGATGCATGCACAATTATCAGGAGTGGAGTATGTTGCACTAAGCTCATGAATCACACCTTAACGATCCGGGTCATGTGGGCTGCAGACCCAACATGAGGGGATGGAAGGATAACTTGCCAAAGTTATTCCTTGAGTGGATTCAAATATAGTACTTATTGGTACCACCTAGTGGGGTGTTAATACCAATGGGAGTTGTCAAACTCCAATAGATCTATCAATTATATTCGCGTTCGCGTGGGTAAAATATCCCAAACGATTAGATTCATGAATTTTGGTTATGTAGTGGGGGCGGAGCTAGGTCGGTTGTGGTGGAAAGAGGCCGAGAGAGGCAGTTAGGGAAAGGTGGTGACAAGGAGCTTACAAGGAGGTGATGCACCACCTTGCTTGGGTGCTTGGAGGTGCTTGTAAACTGCTTGGTGGGTTAGTGGTGGTTTAGGGTGATTAGGGGTGGATTAGGGGTGGTTTAGTGGAGGATTAGTGGTGGATTAGACAAGTAGGTGATGCACCTACTTGTGTGGGTGCTTAGAGGTGTTAGGGTGTATACTTGGGTATGACTAAGGTGTTAGGGTGCTAGGTTGAGGTGCTTGAGGTGCTTATGTTTAGGTTTTACTTGTTTTAGTTAAGTTTAGACCTAGTTCTACTTAATAAGTGTTTAAGGTTTTACCTAAGGTTTAGTGCCTAAGTTAAGTTCCTAAGCGTGTTTAGTGACTAATCCTAAGTCCTAAAGGGTTTATTCTAAGTGAGGGTAACTTATGGGAAAGGTTTGGGAAGGTTTGACCTAGTTTTGTAACCTAAATGACCTAAGTGTGTTTAGTGAGAGACTAGGGTTTATCCTATGGTTTTGTGACTGGATTAGTGTCCTATGAGTATCTAATAACTATTCCTAAGTTCTAAGAGGCTTATACTAAGTGGTAGTGACCTATGGGGAAGTTTTGGGATGGTTTAGACCTAATTCTAGTTAATTATGACCTAGTTATGGTTTTGGGCTTAAGGGGTTTGTATCTAAGTTCTAAAGGGTTTATTCTATAGCCTAATGATCCTAAGATATCCTAATATTCCTAAAGAAACTCATACTTAAGCCTTGGACACATTCATACTAGTTAAACTAAGCATATAGGTTCAAATAAGCACATAATCCTACTTAAGTCTTAATTAGTGTTTATTAGGGTTTTGTGTTTTGTTTAGTGTTTTAGATTGGTGAATTACTTATTATGGTGTTGTTATGATTTTATGCTTGACATACCTGGGGTTTATAGGATGTGAGTGTAGAGTTATTTGGCTTGTGTAGATACGTGAACAGGTCTAGTGAGTCATGCAAGTAGTAATGCATATAAAAAGCAAAAATTTACCTGTGAAATACCTACTATAGGTATTTATAATGGGAATGATAGTAACGGGGTTTTGTGGGTTGTTATAGTCTTACCCCCTTAGAGAAAATCTCGTCCGGAGATTTAGACAATTATAGGAATAGGGGAGAGAATAGGTTGAGAAAATAGAGGAAGAAAAGGATTGTCTTCTGATACCGAGGAAAATGATGTGAAAAGAAAGAAGATTTTGCACAAGCGGAGTAGGAATTGCTTGTACAAATACCAGATACTTAGGTTTTTATATCTCATTGTTTGCAAATAAAGGCGTCCCAATATTTGGAAACAAGAGCTTATAAATTCTTAACCCATTTGATTTATAACTTTCTCATTAAAATGTAGGAACATCGTAATTCATTTTAAGAGGATAGTCATCATAAATCATCCTTAAGTAGTATCGGTGGAAAATGAAGAGAGTTTTAACATATTTAAGGATATATGGTAAGGGAATATTTTAGAGACAAGTTTCAACCAAGATGTCAACTAGTTCTCATCACGGTGGAGACAAGTTCTAGATACGGTAGAGGGATATTCTAGTCATGATTGAGACAAGTTCTAGTCTTGATAGAGACAAGTTCTAGTCATGATAGAGACAAGTTCTATAGTTCTCCAGTTTAGCAACTTGTCACATGGTAGGTTCCCATGTTAAGACTAGAATGACGAACGTAGAAGATCTCATTTTTTTGCTATTTCTTGCAAATTTAATATCATAGTCGAACATAATGAGGATTAAAGTTCGATGTAGATATTCTTACAAGTTCAAACTAATAGAAACATGTGGTATGACGAGAAATACAAGTTCTAGTTAATAGAACATTGTAGGATGAGGTAAGGAGAGAATATAGAGAGAAGAAAATAGAGTGTAAAATGACGGAGAAATAAAACTGAAAGGAAATGGAGTGAAGGATTTTATTGGAGTGGAGTGGAGTGGGAAGGAAAAAGGATGAAATGGAAAAGTAGGGGAAAATGGAAAAGAAAAAGGAAAAAGGAGTTTGGGGTAGGTGGAGTGGAAAAAGTATAGGAGTGGGGAAAATAGAAAAGTAGGGTTTTAATTTGTGGAGTGGGGAAAAAGTATGGTTTTAATTTGTGGAGTGGGGAAAAAGTATGGTTTTAATTTGTGGAGTGGGAAAAAAGGCGGGAAAATGGGATTTTAAACGGAAGAGTAAGAAAAAGCGGGAGGAGAAGATTTAAACGGTAGAAAGAGAGAAATGAAAAGATGAGATTAAATGGAAGAATAGGAGTATAGGATACCTGAAGGAGAATATCCTAACGGAGTTTTAGATTTACTAGATTTCTTCCCAGAGTTTTGTTTTCCCCCCTAAGGTTCTTCTAGTTTGTTTCCTAACTAATCCTAATTTCTAAGGGTGAGGTGTTTGGTTCTATTGAGGTAGAGGGTTCTAAAGAGGGATTAGGTTTAAGTGTTTTCTTTCCTAAGGGTTGACTAGGTATATCCTTATTCTTAGGTGTAGTTTCAGGTTTTCTCTTTTGTTTTAGGTTGTCTATTAATGCCATTATTACTATTATTATGAGTATTACTTTTCCTAGGAATTTGAAACCAGCTAGGGCACTATCCATAGTATCTCCTAAGTGAAATTTCCTAATGGGTATTCTAAAAATTGTCAAATCCTAAGGTATAATCTAAAATCCTCAAGTGTATAGGTATGAGTATCCTAAGGGCTAGGTATGGGTAATCTATGACCTAAATCTACTTATTCCTATAGGGTAGAAGTTTGCTAATGTGTCTATCCTAAACTAGGGGTCTAAAGGCTTAGGGTGAGGGTTATCTAATCCTAGGTTTTTCCTAATCTATTTTCTAATCCTAATGTTTTCCTACTAAATCCTATCCTATAGGGGTATCTTTCTATCTATTAGGGTAAGGGTTTTGGTTTCTAATCCTAATGATTCCTAAAATTTCCTAGTCTTATTTATTTTTTTTCCTCAAGGGTTTCTTATCCTAATAATCTAAGATTTTCTATTCCTAAGTTTATGTTTTCTAGGGTTGTCCTAATGTTATTTCTAACCTCAAGTATGGGAATCCTAATTAAGGTTTTGGGGTTTACTAAGGGGATTGAGGAAAACTAGCTCGGGAATCATAGTAATCTAGGGGAATAAAGAGTAGGAATATGCTTATATATGAGGATCATATATTTGCATATGGGATAGTTAGGGGTAGAATCTATAACTAGAATGAAGATAGCTTAAGAAAGCTAAGGAAAGAAGTGAAGGCTTTGAGATCGGAGGAGAAAGAATTCAGATCTCTATGGTGAAGAATGAGGATTCTCACCATCGGTAAGGGAAAAGTGTTTTGAAAAGGTTAGGGTAAGGGAAATTTAAAACAGATTAGAGATTCTATATACCTAAGACATCGGGGTAGGTTTCCTAAGGTCCTAAAGGTAAGGGTTAAGGGTAGGTTCTAACAAGTACCCAAATTGTTATGTTTTATGGGTTATACCTAATTTTCCTAAGGGTTTCTATTGGGTTAAGGGTGTCCTAAGGTGAAAGGCATCCCTAAGTCTAGTTATCTAATCTATCCTAATTGAGGGGTACCGGGTAGTTTCTAAATCCTAACTCGTTTTATTTATTTCCTATTCTACTTATCCTATGGGCACTAACTATTATAAGGCATATCTCCTAGGGTTATTTATTTACTTAGGGTTTTCTAAAGTTTCCTAATTTCCTAATTCCATGAGTTAGTGTTTTCTAAGTTTTCCTCATCATTATCTATTACCTTTTCTAAAGTGCAAATCCTAAAGCGGGCAATGGCTATTTTATGGTGATGTTTCATTTGGTTAATCTGTATTTTAGCTATTTTAAAACGGTTTTCTTGTAAAGTATTTCTTTAACTACTATAGTCAGGTTGATTATCTAAGTTATTATTATTATGACCTTTTTCTATCTTCTCTAAGAGATCAAGAAAAATTTCTTCTAAGTTATTTAAAATCTCGTCTAATTTGTTTTCCTCGTATTCTAGAGTTAACCTAGAGGGTTTTTCTTCAATTTCATCTTTCCAAGATGGAATGGGAGGGTTTATTAGGTAAGGGGTAGGGTTTAAGGTATAGGGTTGCCTAAGGTCATATCTAGGGGTATAGGTAGGGATAGGGTGTTTAGGTATATATGGTTCTCTCGGAAGAAAGAAACCATGGGATTCTAATCTTGGGGTAGGGAAAAGTGGATGTATAATAGGGTTTATGGGAGGTAGGGGTGATGTCTTAGCATAGAAATCTCTAATGTGTTTTAAATGAGGGTTATCTAAAGAAGGGGTATATCCTAAGGGTGAAGGTATATCTAAACTATTCCTAGAATCTTCTAAGTTATAGGGTTTAGGGGAATAATCTAGTACATTCGGAGTGGAAAGATCATTCTCCGGATGTAGACTAGATGAGACAGGGGTAGAGTAGTGGGGAGTAGACATAACTATATAATAAAGAAAACACTGTAAATCATTTAGCAGTTAAGCAGGCAATTATTATATGTACCTTAGCACATATGGTTAGGGAGGATGGCAGAGGTACTGAGGACTTTCTCGGGTTTAGGAAAAATAGTTGTAGTTTAGGTTTTGACCTTGTTCTCTACAACTGAAGCTCTGATGCCAATCTGTAACACCCCCATTTTTCACTGATCGCAGCGGATAAAGTGTTTGGGGTATTACTTCATAGAATAACAAATACAGTAATAGAAAACGACTTGAAAAGAGACGTTTTGGAAATTTAGTTATCATTCATAATTATCAGAGTTTTAATTATAAAAGATATACTTTTATTTTTGATGAGGTCCCAAAAATCTAAGAGTTAGGTTGTGTTTGAATGATAACCATGAAAAGTCCTACGAGTTCAGTACCTCCTTCTGCCATGGGTCCATAGAAGTAATATACCAAGAATACATGTTTGAAAAGTCAACACTAGGTGTTGAGTGAGAATCATAGGTTTAGGGGTTAGTTAATACAAGTTCCCTGGGTTTAGTTGTTACACCCATCTGGGAATGTGTAGGTTTTGTGATAATTGTGATGCATGCACAATTATCAGGAGTGGAGTATGTTGCACTAAGCTCATGAATCGCACCTTAACGATCCAGGTCATGTGGGCTGCAGACCCAACATGAGGGGATGGAAGGATAACTTGCCAAAGTTATTCCTGGAGTGGATTCAAATATAGTACTTATTGGTACCACCTAGTGGGGTGTTAATACCAACGAAAGTTTTCAAACTCCAATAGATATATCAACTATATTCGCGTTCGCGTCGGTAAAATATCCCAAACGATTAGATTCACGAATTTTGCTTATGTAGTGATGGCAGTTAGATTACTCGTGCAACAACGAAAGAAAAAGACTTGTATTCGGTTTTAAGTAAAGCATTTAGCATGTATCCCCCTTACAGGGTTTATAAAGCATTTAAAGTATAAGTTTAAAAAGATGTGAGGCTATTAAAACTCACCTGGGTTTAGAGTAATCTAAGTGATGCAAATAGTGATTCGGAAACTAGACCGCCTTACTCACGTATCCTAGTGTGTTGTTAGTTTTGGATGTATGTCAAGCTTTAGTTATCATGTTTATGTTTCTCAAGTTATTGTTTTTAGGTTTGTTAATGTTTTATATATAACATAACACCGTTCAAGCCATTGTAATTCAGAAGTATATGACTCCTCACATGAAGCTCCCTACTATTGTATTATGTTATCAACATAATACCGTTCGGGCCATCAAAATTCAGAAGTTAATACTCCTCACACAAAGCTCCCTATTATTGAGTTATGTTGTTATTAAGGTTTAGTTATATTCATATCACCGTTCAGGCCATCATATCTCAGAAGTATATGCAATAATCGCTCGAGGAGTCAGGGTACTTTAATTCGTAAACCCAATAAACTCGTCAAAACAAAATATCCACATAGTACTCCTCGCATGAAGCTCCCTAGTATTGTGTTATGCTTCTAACTTTATTTAGGTTTTATACTTATATGATATTTTCACTTTATACCCTTATAGTATATGTATTTACGTTTTCTACCCTAAATTTATAATACATATATTATTTATAATAACAACTATATATACTTGACACAACTAGTCCCTAGACTTCTATATTTTAAGTAACTAACCTTAGACTCTTAAGTTATCTAAATTTACCATTTAGACCTTTAACTTTATAATATTTACATTTTTAGTCCTTTTTAGTTTATACTTATTTTAATATCTATCCTAGGGTTTTAATATTATGCAAAACTAGTCCTTACACTTATAACTTTTAGGAAATGTCAAAAACAGTCCCTAGACTTTATAATTTCAGGAATTTATGATATATACCCTTATGCATATAAAGTTTTGCAAAACTGGTTCAAATTGCATGTAACTTATATTTTATCTATCAACTAAGTTTTCTAGCTTATGTTTTACTTATTTTAACTTATCTTGGTTATTCTTAACTAGTGTATGACTTATAGTAATGACTTATAGCATGCATGCAAGTATACGACTCTATCTAGGGTTCTAAAATGTAAACTAGTAAATGAAATGGTTCAAGGCTCATGCAACGGTTCCTAAGTTATCTAAGGCATCCTAATACTATCCTAAGACTAAACTAAAGCTAAATAGACTAAAATGTAAGATTTACTTGGTTAGGGGAGGGTTTACGTCAGGTTAAACTAGGGTTAGGGTTTTCTAGGGCTCGCTCGACTTCAAACCACAACACAACTTGACCAAGACTTCGTTACCCGACTTCTACTGCTTCTAAAGGTTTAGTATTACATAAATGTAAAGTAGAGAGGAGAGGGAGAGGTCTGGAGAAGAAATGAGGGTGGAGGAGTGTATTTATACTCGCGTAGAGGCGGTTTGGAGTAAACACGGGTCATAGGTGTCGAGCAGGGGGAGGGAGGAGTAAGCAAGGCTACAGGGGGGTTGTGGCAAGTCTAGTGGTGACGAGGAAAAGCTAGGATGTAGCTAGGGGGTGGAGCTAGGTCGGTTGTGGTAGAAAGAGGTTGAGAGAGGCGGTTAGGGAAAGGTGGTGACAAGGAGCTTACAAGGAGATGATGCACCACCTTGCTTGGGTGCTTGAAGGTACTTGTAAGCTGCTTGGTGGGTTAGTGGTGGTTTAAGGTGATTAGGGTGGATTAGTGGTGGTTTAGTGGAGGATTAGTGGTGATTTAGTGGTGATTAGTGGTGGATTAGACAAGTAGGTGATGTACCTACTTGTTTGGGTGCTTAGAGGTGCTTGAGGTGCTTATGTTTAGGTTTTAGTTGTTTTAGTTAAGTTTAGACCTAGTTCTACTTAATAAGTGTTTAAGGTTTTACCTAAGGTTCAGTGCCTAAGTTAAGTTCCTAAATGTGTTTAGTGACTAATCCTAAGTCCTAAAGGGTTTATTCTAAGTGAGGACAACTTATGGGAAAGGTTTGGGAAGGTTTGACCTAGTTTTGTAACCTAAATGGCCTAAGTGTGTTTAGTGAGAGACTAGGGTTTATCCTATGGTTTTGTGCCTAGATTAGTGTCCTATGAGTGTCTAATAACTATTCCTAAGTTCTAAGAGGCTTATACTAAGTGGTAGTGACCTATGGGGAAGTTTTGGGATGGTTTAGACCTAATTCTAGTTAATTATGACCTAGTTATGGTTTTGGGCTTAAGGGGTTTGTATCTAAGTTCTAAAGGATTTATTCTATAGCCTAATGATCCTAAGATATCCTAATATTCCTAAGGAAACTCATACTTAAGCCTTGGACACATTCATACTAGTTAAACTAAGCATATAGGTTCAAATAAGCACATAATCCTACTTAAGTTTTAGTTAGTGTTTATTAGGGTTTTGTGTTATGTTTAGTGTTTTAGATTGGTGGATTACTTATTGTAGTGTTGTTATGATTTTATGCTTGACATACCTGGGGTTTATAGGATGTGAGTGTTGAGTTATTTGGCTTGTGTAGATAAGTGAGCAGGTCTAGTGAGTCATGCAAGTAGTAATGCATATAAAAAGAAAAAATTTACCTGTGAAATACCTACTATAGGTATTTGTAATGAGAATGATAGTAACGGGGTTTTGTGGGTTGTTATACCTTTTTTTTTAGACTTAGCTCAAATTGCTTATTATTTTCATCTTTAGACTACATTTTGTTGAGTGTCAAATAACTTTGTAGTAATAAAAAGTGCTTATCATAGTTAGCTTATTCAGTTTTTAAAATAAAAATAAAAAATAAAAATGATTTTACAAAAATAGTATCCAGTTGTTCGAACCCTGGATCTCATGCTCACCCAAACCTCACCACACAGCACCTGAACCATCTGCACCCTTGGGATTTTCTCAAAGGGCTTGCATAATTTATTAATTTATAACTTGTTTTTCTTTCTAGTCCTATTAAGCTCTCTCCACTGTCTAGCTTATTTCTCTGCTTATTTCTAAAGCTTTTCCCATTTTTACATTTTCATAGACTTCCCATAGTATAAAATGCTTTCTGGAAATTTTTCACATTTTTAACTGTTCATTTTCTATTTTTCTTAATTTTATTTCTTTTTATTAGTAATAAATACATAATAAATTCAAAAATAATCAAAAAAATAATTTTCTTTTTCCTGAAATTTCCTTTTATCATTAGGCATGTAGGGAAATTGTTTTCGTACTCGTAGGACTTACATTTTATTAGTTTTACTTTTAGACTCTTTACGTTACGTTTTTAATTCCCGTTTTTAGTTTAGATTTATGTTTTAGGTATTTTTGTGCCCCGTTATTTGTTCCTTTAACTTTATTGCTTATTTTTAATTGTTATTCCATTATTTGTAGTGTAATTACCAAAATGCCCTTCTTTTCATCATTCACTTCACGTTTCTCGACTCCGAACCGACAACTCGAATTCATCCTTCGTTGGGACTACGACCCGGGGAAATACATCCCTTGTATTTTCCTTTTTAAACAAATATTTTAACTATACACATCAATTAAATGGTGCCGCTGCAGGGGAAGGCTTAATAAGAGTTCGTTGATTTAAATAGTTGACTCGTGTTTTGAAGACCATTCTCCCGAGAAGTTATCGTTTTCTTGTAAATTTTTTTACATAAAAACACAAAAACATTTTCCTTTCAATATTTGTTTTTCTATCTTTCTTTATTTGTTTTTCCTTCCTTTTATAAAGCCCAAAAATATTTTCTTTTTCAAAATTGATTTTCACTTTTATCTTGATTTGATTTTTCCGTCAAAAAATCCAAATATGTTCTTCTTATCCTCTTAACCGTTTAATTCTATCTCTTTTTCCCTCTTATTTTTAATTCTGATGGAATCATTTATTCCTTGCATAGGTTGTGGAGAGCCACTTTTCGGTTTACCGTGTCGTTGGTGTACGTGCGAACGGTATGGTAATGATATTCGGGACGGAAGTTGTTTGTTTTGTGGTTCGAGAAATTCATTCGCTTATGATCCAAACCCAAATTCGTTCTACGATTCTTCAAAATTTTCCCACTACCCACCACAGCCTGATTTATCTTCGTTTGATCAACATTATTGCGATGGATGTGGAAATCCATTAGATCCGACATCGACTTATTTTCACCAGTATTCTTGTGAGAGGTGTGGAAGAAATATTATCGATGGATTTTGTTCGTTTTGTGCTTCAAAAGCTGAAAATTCATACACTTATGATTTTAATCTGAAATTTTCCAATTATCCGCAAAACAACGTCGATCTCCCTCCTCAAAACTCATATGAGCAAGATCCATGTTATCAAAATTTCAAAGATGAATCATTTCAAAATTCACCGAATCCGTCACAAAAACAATAGGTTGTGAGTATTGTGGAGGTACACACTTTAGCACCAATTGTCAAACAAGGAATCCGTTTCCTTGTAACAATAATGACTATTCTTATCACGACCAACCTCCACAATACCAAATGATTCAAACACTTTCAAAAAACAATATGATTCAATCTGTGATTATTGCTCAAGAACAATTCAACAAGTACTTTATAGCTGAATTAAAACTTATTTAGGAATTGATTCTTAAACATGAATCTTCAGTTAACTTACCTTATTATCATGATGATAGTGATGGAGATGGGCCTTATAAAGAAGAAAATTCTACGATTAATCCTACTCCTTCTTCTGAATCAATCATCCCCGACTCTTTCCATCCTTCTCTCACACCAGTTGAGGGAAGTGATTCCATTTTAAAAGAGGTCGATACTCCTTTTGTTAATGATGACTCTATTTCGACTGAGATTGATGATATTGTTAAGCCTCCAGATCCTTTGGAGTCCGAGCTCAAGGATTCTTTAACCAATTTTGAGAAATATGTTTTTGATACGGCAGAGGAATGTGATTTACATCCTCTTGACAATCTGAATGATCGTATTGAGATGTTCTCAGATTCTGATGATGATGATTCTTTATCTTGTGGAGACATCTAATATGTTGAGGAAGTACCTTCTCAGCTCGTCAGCATAGAAGAAGAGAATGATGAAGAAATTGACACTGAAATACAATATGATGCACTTTGTGAGAAATTATTAAACATCAATCTTCTAATCTCTAAGATCGAGGCATTGAATGATCCTCCGACTTCTTCTCCTATCCCTGATATGGATAGTGATTTCTTACCCGAGCTTGAAATTTTTTGATTTGAAGAGACGAGTAGTGGCAGTCCCACTATTCATGCTGATATCTCTCCGAACTTATTTTGAGCGATATTTCTGATAATCCGTCACGTGACCCTCTTTTAGAGGATGTCGATCTATTTCTTGCTACAGATGACTCGATACTACCAGGTATTGAGAATGACGAGAATGACCTTCAAAGAAATGTTCTTTCTGATGCTGACTCATTTCTCTTTGATTTACTATCTTCTCGTCCACCTGAAAAACCACCGAATGTAGATTTTGAATCCGATGCAGATGAGGATATTTTTGGAGTGCTGGATGAGATTTCTGCACATGATGTTCCGGTGCTTGATATTTTATGTCACACCCCTAAAATCGGGTCCAGCGGAAGCATACATGTAGCTGGGGTGTAACTCAATTGGTATTACAACACAAGTTCAAAACTGGTTTTCACTTCAATCATTTAGAATAAAATCATTTAACCAAAAGTCTTGAATTTACATCGTTAAAATATAGTGCGGAAGTAGGCCCGTGAAATAGTTTAAAATGGTCCCCAAGTGAATATCAGAGTCTTCTATGACCATGCCATGCCCTGCCAAAACCTCCAGTAGCGTGCCATTGCTTAAAACCTGAAAATACATGCTAAAGAGTGTCAACACGAGGTTGGTGAGTTCATAAGTTTGTATTAAAACAATAGTGTTGTGAGTACAATAGAGAGTTTTGTGACCATTGTGTAACTCACAATGTCATAAAAATAAAGTTTACCTTACAGTAAAATCAGGATTGTGGACCATGAGTAGAGTATGTGATCATTACAACAGATATAATATCACATAGAAAAATAGTCTATTACGCTAGCACTAAGTTCATGCAACCGAAGCTATAACAGTGTGCATGCTCTAGAAGCATGTTAAATATAAAGGCCCGGCAAGTGTTTATCCCGTTACACTTGTAATTCGACATGTTATACGCTCGCGTTTGCCTATCCGGTCAAACCGAACGGGGGAGTCACCACCAATAGATCTATTTATAACATTCGCGCTTCCCAGCAGGAATTGACGGTTCATGAGTTTGGGCATAGTGGGATTCAAGGGCTTAGGCTAATCCGCGTAATAGTTTAGATAAAACATAAGTTTCATTATGGTCCATAAAAGTGTTTGCATAAAAGCAATAGTTCACAAAGTGTGTTGCATAAAAGCAAGAGTTCATAAAGTGGGTTGCATAAAAGCAAGAGTTCATAAAGTGGGTTGCATAAAAGCAAGAGTTCATAAAGAGGTTGCATAAAAGCAAGAGTTCATAAAGTGTGTTGCATAAAAGCAAGAGTTCATAAAGTGTGTTGCATGTTTATAAAACGCTTGTGTATGCGAGAAAATAATCAAGTATGCAACCGATATACACATAGGTGCATTTGAATAATCAATCAAGCCTTCAAAGAAACAGTAGTGTTTAAGTAAACAATTGCGCATTCAAGCATTGAGTTTAGTCAAAAACGAGCATGTATTCTCCCCCAAAACAGTTATAAAAACAAGTAAAAGTAGGGGGTATGAACTCACCTGGAGCGATAGCTATGATGACAAAAGTGGATACACTGAAATGAGGCACGATCTCTAATCGCAACCTAATATGAATGATAGTTTCTAATGTAAGAAACGAAATGATGCTACACATGCAAGTACGTATGTTATCGATACCACTCGTTAGTTTTGAAAATAGTGTGTATCGTCAAAAATACATTTTTGACGTCTCGTTAAGTTAATAACCACTTTTCATGTAGTTGTGTTGAAAAGGTACTCCACGATCCTCGTTTGGTGTTTTATCGGTAAATATAAGGTTTTTGCCGCAAAATAACATTTTCATTACTTGAAAATATGACCAAAATGGCCTCGCAAAACTAGTCGCGAAATATTGTACGTTAAGTGTTAATGGTCAAGCGCGGCGTTTTTGAAAACCTTGTAACAATATCTTGAAGTCGTGTTATTTAACTTTTGGCTATACGGGTCTTGATCGATGAGAAAATCGACTCTCATTGTTGTTACTTGTTGTTACTTGAGGAAATTTCATTATAGAAAAAGCTGTCAAAATATAAAGTTTATCGGGTATATAGATGAGGTCGTAGTTTATTCGTTAAGAGTCCAATGATCAAACGGCCAAATGATTTGAAAAGCTTGCTGGGAGATCTTGATTTCATAAAACTACGGCTCGGACTCAAACTGATCCGATCATAAAGAAAAACAGCCGTGAAAGTGGTGTCTCGCAAAGACAGTTTACGTCAAAACTCTTAGTGTAAAAAGCTGATGGAAATATATATATATCGTCGGATTTCAAACACTTGTATCTTTTTCGTTATAAGCCCGTTTTCTATGTTCTTTATATCCCCGCGAAGGTATTCAAGTATACTTTAGGTTTTTCAAGGTCTCGGCTAGTCAAGATATCATTTAATCTCAGTTTTCCTTAACTAGAAAGTCGGGACAGATTCAATTTTTCAGAAAATATAGTTTTCGTCGTAAATCTTGAAAATAGCATATCTTTTTCGTCGTAACTCGGATTTTATCCCCGTTTTCGGCCATAGTTTCGTCTTGGAATGTATTTTCTAAATCTTGGGTCCAAAGTTACACCCTAGACCCTGAGTTTCCCACGTTTTACAGAAATGGACAGCAGCTTTGAAAGTTTGTCAAAATCAACTTTTCTAGTTCAAGGGTTGTTCAAAGCTTAACCAAACTATCTCAAATCAACTCCACAAGTACCCAATCCTACCATACACCTTCTTAGGGTGTCATGGGTTCCTAGTCTTCACCAAAAATGGTGGATCTCATGAGATTGTTAATAAAATTTATAGATCTATGTTTATAAAAACAAAATGAGTAATAAGTGGTATGGATCTTACATACTTGCATGTTTTACCAATATATCTTGAAAATACATAAAAATATAAAGTAAAAGAAAGTATGAAAAGATCAAAAGTGTTTTTGAAGCTTACTTGAAGATTTGAGGTGATTTGATGAGAAATTGATTAATAATCTTGGGTTTTTACCACAAAACCCCAACTAGATCTTGATTAGGACTTGATTAAACACTTGATTCTTGAAAGTTTATGGTTCCCTCTTTGATTGTATTTCTTGGCCGATTCATATAGAGAGGAAGAAAGGGATGAGAACTTTTCTAGTTTCTTGAAGTATCTAATGAGAGAAATTGGGAAGATATGGATATATGTGTGTATATATATATAGCCATAAGTTCAATGTGGTCAAAGATAATCTTGGTCTTGGTCCAAGTAATTAAATGTGTCTATGGTGTAGGGTGGCTAGGGGAGGGTGGCAAAAGGAGCAAAACAAGGGAAGTTTGTGGGCTAATAAATTATCTTGTCCAATATCATGTGTTTGTTTAGTTTTTGTTGTGTATTGGGTGTTATCGGGTACCGAGTTAACTAAAAATAAATGTTAACGAGGTGAAATAAAATACGACGAAATTATAAAAGTTGTAAAATAATATTCCTGATGAGATTCGGGTGTTGAAATAATTATCGAATTGAAATAACGCAAACCGACGGAGTTATAAGCTCCGACCGTAAAATATAGTCATTGGTTTCAAAACACCGGGTAAATTAATAATATAATTTTTATATTATTATTATGAGTATGTAAATATGTTAGGATCATAGTCGGGAGTATTGGGTATACGTTAGTAGTAAAACTGAGTGGTATCGTTAATTACCAATTAAACATACGTAAATGGAAATAATGCATATCCGTGTAGGTTCTCAAGTGATGATGATAATGTGTAGACTATTCCAGTCTATATGAAGTGTCATTAATGAATGATGCATGAATTCGCAGTTAAACCTAACTGGTTACGCGAATTTAAAGACTCGTAAACTCAGTTTACGAAAAGACGAACGTTGATCATGAATAGTGATTTCCCTTCGGGAATGAATAGTGTCGCATGAATAGTAAAATTTCTGAACGCTTCTCAGAATCACAAACTGACTCCGAAAATGATGAATAGTAAAATGATGAATAGTGACCGGTGAATAGTAACCGATGAATAGTGAATAGGAGAAATGTCCCGAAAATGCGGGTTGTTACAGTCTCACCCCCTTAAAAGGAACTTCGTCCCGAAGTTCAGTTTGTGTTGGTTTCTAGAGTGGTATTGGTGAAAAGATGATGATTTTTATCGTGCATCCTACTGAGCTCTAATGGGAGCTCAAGTCTGACGGCCACCAGGCCTACTCTGTCAGAAATGTTGAATGGTCCAGTGTATATCGGGTTCATGAATGCTTACTGGACTAGAGAGTTGGGCTTTTCCCAATTTCAATCCGTCAATGGATGTTGGCACATCGGCCATAGAGTGCTTCAAATGGTGTAGTCTCTAAGCTCGTGTGGTAACTATGGTTGCAACTGAATTTGATTTATGGCAAATGGTTAGTCCAACCATTTCTAATGTCAATCACACCCGATTTGGGCATATCTCCCTATGTTTGAATCATTCTCAAATTCTGACCATTGGTCTACAGATGATAGGTGGTGTGGTTCCAAAGAGATCTTAATGAAATCATTAGGAGTTGAGGTGAATCGAATTCCTTTATTAGAAATAATTGAAATGGATATCATGAATCTTGTTTTGGAAAGACTTACAAGGTTAAGTTCGTCAAAGGGTGTTGTTGGAAATAATAGATTAGGATAAGGTTGTGATCCTCCGCAGGATGTCATGAATTGAGTCTTTCTCCACCTACGATGCTTAGTCTCCATTACTAAGATTTTCCCCAAGCTCTATGTCATCAAATCACAACTCCTAAAGGTATAAGTTATGTAATATAGTGATTGATTTTTCAAAGTTTGTTTTTGAGATTGCGTGTTTTGTTCATAAACCTTCCCTGAGTAAATAAATTTACAACTTCAAGCAAACGGCTTTCCAAGTAACATTTTTCTCGATGTTTCAAAATTTAGTAGTTATGCAAGATAGGACAGTTTTTCAACATAAGGTGGATAATACGGCTTACCAAAGATCGATGTTTAAAATTTCCTAACATTCAATAGTTTTGTAAAAGATTAATCAAAAGGAATTTGCTTGTCAAAATAAGTGCCTCAGAAAAGCATTTCTTACAAGATATATGTTTTTGTATAATGGTAGTTTGGAGAAAAATCCATTTAAAAGTAAAAGTATTAAGAGGATAAAATAGTCGGGTAGGTATGTCTGCACAAATGCATAGATGTCTAACATGTTTCAATAAAGTCTATTGGTGAGGACATGTTCAATTTATAGTCTTGGGTAAGAGGTTGGATGTATCTCTATAGTGTTGCTTTGTGAGCATTCGCATCGAAACTAATCTTGTAATTCAGTCAAGCCAATACTTTCCAGATGGGGGAATTGTGGCAATCAGGCCAGTGATAGTGGTTCGAATGGTTTTGTGGTATCCTGAGATTTCTGTTGAGTTTTGAATGGTTTCAATGTACCGAGGGATCCTCCTTATAGATGGTATGGAAAGTTTTTCCTGGGGAGGTCATTGATAATATCCACTTATCAATATAGGGAGTAGTGAGGGATGAGTGACATCGGAGTGTATAGAGTGTTAGCTAATCCCTTATATATGGGGATGGGGAAAGGAAATGATAATGAGGGTGAGAAGGGGAAAGATTGTGACAACTGCGACAAAATGAGATTGTGATAAAAGAAAATACTGTGATATAAATGTATCGTGCATAGACGTAAATGTCTATGAGATGAAATGACTAGTTTGCGTGCTTCCAATCGGTGGTTAACGAGATGGTGAAAAGTATGAATGTTCTGCCAACGAGTGTTTACACACACGTAAATGAAACATTTGGGAATTGAGTAGAGAATTCAATCCAGACAGAATTTTATTATAACCATTCTCAGTATTGCAAAATTCATTTCTGAGTCAGACATAGGTGGTCAGCCTATATCTCACTATCCCAGGTTGAATATAGATGACCAGTCTATATTCCACCGAGGTTCCATGAATTTTGAAATACTCAGCTCAGTTATACTAAGACTATGTCCTCCCCAAATACCAAGACGTTCTGAAAGACAAAAGCAAGTGACCAAACTCGAGGTCAAATTATGAAGCTATGCAAGAAAAAGCATAACGTGGTGACATATACGATACATGAGCATGCTTATATGAAAGACAATTATAGTAATCAACTATAATAAGTGAATATAACATATCAGATAATGAGACACAAATCTCATCACCTATGTCAGCAACTAACCACAAATGAGGCTTCAGCTTGGCAGGCAGGCACGTGGCGGTCATAGGGTTATGTTTTTGTGAAAGTAGCTATAGTCTAGGTTTTAAAAACACTTAGTTCGCTATAGCCAAAGCTCTGATACCAATCTGTCACACCCCTAAAATCGGGTCCAGCGGAAGCATACATGTAGCTGGGGTGTAACTCAATTGGTATTACAACACAAGTTCAAAACTGGTTTTCACTTCAATCATTTAGAATAAAATCATTTAACCAAAAGTCTTGAATTTACATCGTTAAAATATAGTGCGGAAGTAGGCCCGTGAAATAGTTTAAAATGGTCCCCAAGTGAATATCAGAGTCTTCTATGACCATGCCATGCCCTGCCAAAACCTCCAGTAGCGTGCCATTGCTTAAAACCTGAAAATACATGCTAAAGAGTGTCAACACGAGGTTGGTGAGTTCATAAGTTTGTATTAAAACAATAGTGTTGTGAGTACAATAGAGAGTTTTGTGACCATTGTGTAACTCACAATGTCATAAAAATAAAGTTTACCTTACAGTAAAATCAGGATTGTGGACCATGAGTAGAGTATGTGATCATTACAACAGATATAATATCACATAGAAAAATAGTCTATTACGCTAGCACTAAGTTCATGCAACCGAAGCTATAACAGTGTGCATGCTCTAGAAGCATGTTAAATATAAAGGCCCGGCAAGTGTTTATCCCGTTACACTTGTAATTCGACATGTTATACGCTCGCGTTTGCCTATCCGGTCAAACCGAACGGGGGAGTCACCACCAATAGATCTATTTATAACATTCGCGCTTCCCAGCAGGAATTGACGGTTCATGAGTTTGGGCATAGTGGGATTCAAGGGCTTAGGCTAATCCGCGTAATAGTTTAGATAAAACATAAGTTTCATTATGGTCCATAAAAGTGTTTGCATAAAAGCAATAGTTCACAAAGTGTGTTGCATAAAAGCAAGAGTTCATAAAGTGGGTTGCATAAAAGCAAGAGTTCATAAAGTGGGTTGCATAAAAGCAAGAGTTCATAAAGAGGTTGCATAAAAGCAAGAGTTCATAAAGTGTGTTGCATAAAAGCAAGAGTTCATAAAGTGTGTTGCATGTTTATAAAACGCTTGTGTATGCGAGAAAATAATCAAGTATGCAACCGATATACACATAGGTGCATTTGAATAATCAATCAAGCCTTCAAAGAAACAGTAGTGTTTAAGTAAACAATTGCGCATTCAAGCATTGAGTTTAGTCAAAAACGAGCATGTATTCTCCCCCAAAACAGTTATAAAAACAAGTAAAAGTAGGGGGTATGAACTCACCTGGTGCGATAGCTATGATGACAAAAGTGGATACACTGAAATGAGGCACGATCTCTAATCGCAACCTAATATGAATGATAGTTTCTAATGTAAGAAACGAAATGATGCTACACATGCAAGTACGTATGTTATCGATACCACTCGTTAGTTTTGAAAATAGTGTGTATCGTCAAAAATACATTTTTGACGTCTCGTTAAGTTAATAACCACTTTTCATGTAGTTGTGTTGAAAAGGTACTCCACGATCCTCGTTTGGTGTTTTATCGGTAAATATAAGGTTTTTGCCGCAAAATAACATTTTCATTACTTGAAAATATGACCAAAATGGCCTCGCAAAACTAGTCGCGAAATATTGTACGTTAAGTGTTAATGGTCAAGCGCGGCGTTTTTGAAAACCTTGTAACAATATCTTGAAGTCGTGTTATTTAACTTTTGGCTATACGGGTCTTGATCGATGAGAAAATCGACTCTCATTGTTGTTACTTGTTGTTACTTGAGGAAATTTCATTATAGAAAAAGCTGTCAAAATATAAAGTTTATCGGGTATATAGATGAGGTCGTAGTTTATTCGTTAAGAGTCCAATGATCAAACGGCCAAATGATTTGAAAAGCTTGCTGGGAGATCTTGATTTCATAAAACTACGGCTCGGACTCAAACTGATCCGATCATAAAGAAAAACAGCCGTGAAAGTGGTGTCTCGCAAAGACAGTTTACGTCAAAACTCTTAGTGTAAAAAGCTGATGGAAATATATATATATCGTCGGATTTCAAACACTTGTATCTTTTTCGTTATAAGCCCGTTTTCTATGTTCTTTATATCCCCGCGAAGGTATTCAAGTATACTTTAGGTTTTTCAAGGTCTCGGCTAGTCAAGATATCATTTAATCTCAGTTTTCCTTAACTAGAAAGTCGGGACAGATTCAATTTTTCAGAAAATATAGTTTTCGTCGTAAATCTTGAAAATAGCATATCTTTTTCGTCGTAACTCGGATTTTATCCCCGTTTTCGGCCATAGTTTCGTCTTGGAATGTATTTTCTAAATCTTGGGTCCAAAGTTACACCCTAGACCCTGAGTTTCCCACGTTTTACAGAAATGGACAGCAGCTTTGAAAGTTTGTCAAAATCAACTTTTCTAGTTCAAGGGTTGTTCAAAGCTTAACCAAACTATCTCAAATCAACTCCACAAGTACCCAATCCTACCATACACCTTCTTAGGGTGTCATGGGTTCCTAGTCTTCACCAAAAATGGTGGATCTCATGAGATTGTTAATAAAATTTATAGATCTATGTTTATAAAAACAAAATGAGTAATAAGTGGTATGGATCTTACATACTTGCATGTTTTACCAATATATCTTGAAAATACATAAAAATATAAAGTAAAAGAAAGTATGAAAAGATCAAAAGTGTTTTTGAAGCTTACTTGAAGATTTGAGGTGATTTGATGAGAAATTGATTAATAATCTTGGGTTTTTACCACAAAACCCCAACTAGATCTTGATTAGGACTTGATTAAACACTTGATTCTTGAAAGTTTATGGTTCCCTCTTTGATTGTATTTCTTGGCCGATTCATATAGAGAGGAAGAAAGGGATGAGAACTTTTCTAGTTTCTTGAAGTATCTAATGAGAGAAATTGGGAAGATATGGATATATGTGTGTATATATATATAGCCATAAGTTCAATGTGGTCAAAGATAATCTTGGTCTTGGTCCAAGTAATTAAATGTGTCTATGGTGTAGGGTGGCTAGGGGAGGGTGGCAAAAGGAGCAAAACAAGGGAAGTTTGTGGGCTAATAAATTATCTTGTCCAATATCATGTGTTTGTTTAGTTTTTGTTGTGTATTGGGTGTTATCGGGTACCGAGTTAACTAAAAATAAATGTTAACGAGGTGAAATAAAATACGACGAAATTATAAAAGTTGTAAAATAATATTCCTGATGAGATTCGGGTGTTGAAATAATTATCGAATTGAAATAACGCAAACCGACGGAGTTATAAGCTCCGACCGTAAAATATAGTCATTGGTTTCAAAACACCGGGTAAATTAATAATATAATTTTTATATTATTATTATGAGTATGTAAATATGTTAGGATCATAGTCGGGAGTATTGGGTATACGTTAGTAGTAAAACTGAGTGGTATCGTTAATTACCAATTAAACATACGTAAATGGAAATAATGCATATCCGTGTAGGTTCTCAAGTGATGATGATAATGTGTAGACTATTCCAGTCTATATGAAGTGTCATTAATGAATGATGCATGAATTCGCAGTTAAACCTAACTGGTTACGCGAATTTAAAGACTCGTAAACTCAGTTTACGAAAAGACGAACGTTGATCATGAATAGTGATTTCCCTTCGGGAATGAATAGTGTCGCATGAATAGTAAAATTTCTGAACGCTTCTCAGAATCACAAACTGACTCCGAAAATGATGAATAGTAAAATGATGAATAGTGACCGGTGAATAGTAACCGATGAATAGTGAATAGGAGAAATGTCCCGAAAATGCGGGTTGTTACATTTTACCCACCCGTGATTCAGAATTTGACTTTGCTTTCGTCATTTCTTCCCTTTTCCACTCCACCGGGAGTGACGATACCATTTTTGACTCTGGCATCTCCGTTTTTCATGCCAGGTGTCCGTTACTCCCCCAAGGAAAAATGAATTTGGGGCGAGTCTATGCTATACGACTCGTTAAATAAACAAGCGCTTCGTGGGAGGCACCCCATGCTTATCCTTCTATCATCTTTCTATTTGCTTACTAATAAGTGACGTGAGGAGGGCCACCTCTTCCATTTCTCGTGTTTTCGTGGTTGTTTGTTATGATTGTCCAGGATTCTCCCTGATTTAGGATGACTCTCTTTCTCGTGGTTTGTCTTTCTCCCCACTCGAGTCTCATTCATCGTTGCTTATGGAAATCCAATATCCAAAAATCTTATCGACTAACGTTATCTTTGGCATAATTAATAAACGGCCTTAGATTTTCGTAGGATTACCTTTACCCTTAAAACATTGAGGACAATGTTTCATTTTAGTCTGGGGGGCGGGTGATTCTTCGATTCGATTTGACCTTGCACTTTCACTTAGTCATTTACTTACGCAACCCCGTTTTTCCTCAAAAATTGAAAAATTGAAAAATTTGAAAAGAATTGAAAAATGATGTGAAAAAGTACAAAAAAAGAGAAAAATTGAAAAAATTGCAAAATATAATAAGTGTTTTGACACCTTGTTGACTTTCCCGTTGGTGAGAGTAGGAATAAATTTTTGACTTGACCGGGAGTGTTAAGCCCTAGCTTGTCCCCTTAACCAATTATAATCTATAAGCTCGTGCTACTCTTTTATACAAGGAGCTATAAAATACGAATTGTTTTCTAAGAGTTTGTAAGTTCTCATAATCAACTTTATATATGCATGGCTTGATGATACGGCTAAGCATTCACGGATCTTATTACTTAAGATTTTCAATTTGCGGAGAACGAGAAATGATAGAGTTTATTTAGAAGTTAGATGCTAAACGTGGAGTACTTGGATCTCTTTAGAACTCCAATCAGTTCTACTTGTGGCCTTTTTGCTCCCACAAAATTGTTTCACCAATAAAATAGAACTCCAGGAATAATTAAAGGTGCACGGTTTGGGCAATAATTAGTTTTTTCTCATTCCTAAGAAATTTTTTGCTTATGGAAGTTGGGTACACATAGAGGTACTGCCAGTGTTACGGTGTAATAGACCATTGCATCCTGCCGGTTCACAGCCGATGTTGTGATTGTTATAAAAGCCGTAGGACTCGGGAGCGGCAAATAATAATGAATAATGTATAATAATAATCCAAAGCCATAAAAGTTTTCTGCATCTTGACGGTTCACTCCCGTTGTTGTAGACTTCAAAAAGGCAGAGGAAAATTCCAAGGTCATAATAGACTATTACATCTTGACTGTTCATTCCCGTTGTTGTGATTGTTATCAAAGGCTGAGGGCTAATATGTTAAAGTGCTTATAATGTTAATAATGCCAAGCTTCACTCCGGGGGTGTCCTAATAAAAAGCTTCCGTCTCGGGTTTCAGACATGGGATGTTTCGGTCGTAAATAAAAAGGATGTCCTCAAAATTGTATTAAATCAGAGATCTTGATGTGGACCTCATTTTTGTATGCAGTGGTTTTCGAGGGAAGGTTTGGAAACTACTTAGCATCTAAATTTGCGCCTTTATCGGACTAAAAACTTATTGAAACGAGAAAATATGAAGCAATTCATTTCTCACAAAAAATAAAATAAATAGAGGCAAAAATAGGAAAATGGGAGCAAAAGGTAATTACACAATTAATTTCCATGGGTAGTGTTAGCATCTAATTTGTAAATAAATATTGATTTCATTTTTACGCTTAGTTTGGGGACTCGTGAAAAATCAAGGATGAAGAACTTTATCCGTATTGTCACTTCTTTATGAGTCGTGTTTCCTACTCCGTGAACTTTATCCGTATTCCGTCACAAGAATAAAGGGGAAAAATATAAAAATAGAATAAGTGTGAATAAATTGAAAAAACGGGGTGTTTTTGGAAATAAATGATTTCGTGACCTCTTTTGAATATTTTGATACTTTCCAAAGTTAGTGAAAAGAGTTATGAAAATTATTTATCTCAAGAGTGTGAAGTGATGACATTGAGTGAGGACACGACAATACCTTAGTCTGGGGGATTTTGGTATGTGCTTATTCACATACCTTTTATTTACCAAATTAAGACCAACAAGACCAAAAACTAACCAAATTTGCCAAATATATCGTGTTTTTGTGTTTTTGATTGTGAATGTACGGATATATGAGAAATGGACAAAACTGAGCCAAAAAAGACAAAAACAGGCACGAGAATGGAAAGAGAGTATAAAGCCGAGGCCTGGGAAAGATTTCTACAATGTGGATCAAGTTTGAGCTCAAAGTGCCAAAATAACCCATGAAGAATCATAACTTGTCAAGAATGGCCATTGGATTAAATTTATAAAGATTGGCAGATTTTGACCTTGAACTTTCAGTACTTACAAAATTAATCCCTTCACTTTATTATTACTAATCCTAAACTTTAACTATCCTAAACCTTTTTAACCAAATCTGCTGTAGGTTTTACCGACCAGGTTTTAATATTTATAAGTGTCTCGTTTACCTAAGTTCTACCTAATGAACTATCGGGCAGTGTACCCGGTCATGTGAGGTACAACTAGATGGTAAAGCCGAGGTCTTCCCAAGAGCTATGTGTGTGGAATCTATCTAAGTCTACTGTCACGTTTAAAATGGGGTTTATGATTGTAAAGATTAATTAACTAAGAAAAGTAAATAACAAAGCAAGTAAATAAATGGAAGAGAATCAATAAGGAGAAGTAGTGTCAACTTAATTACTACTCTTGTTATAATCATGATTAGTTTTCTATAAGTGCATCCTATCGTTTCGTCTACGGTTTATAGTCATTTAGGATCAAAGGGTTAAATCACCTAAATCTATCTTCCACCATGTCCTATTCCCGACTATTGTAATGCCGAGATTTCATCGGGCAGCGTGAACCTATGAAGATCCAAGAGTCATTAAGCACCTCTACTAACATGGAAAAGTCTAGCAGGATGCGGCATGGTCAGATCTTACACCCCCTCTAACTCCTTCAAGCATATTGCATAAGTAGGTAGTCCTAGGGTTAATTCGCACATGTATGGTGACATTGCTATCACTAATTTACATCCTCATCGGCTTGGGTCCTAGGGTTAATTCACCAAGCCTCCAAGGAACTACCAATGCTCAATACTACCAGAACTAGAGTGTCCTAAGACTCGCCATGAAAGTATACAAACAATACGACAATAGATCCATAAAAAACTAAATCATAATACTAACAATTTCATAACTAGGCTAACACCAAGAGGTGATTAGCTAATCATATTCATAGTTGCAGTAAAACAAGAGGTTAATATAACAAATGTGAACATGAATCGAATACAAATCAAAGGAATGAATAAAATTATGATTGGTGCGTGAACTCTCCCTTGGAAATGACTCGTATATGGATTGAACTTCGTTCCTGCTGCTCCCTGAAATTCTCCCAACTTCTGTGTGTTGTAGAATGTGATGATAGACTTGGAATTAGGGCTAGTATTTATAGGCCCGACTTTGCTATGGCGTAGCCGAATGAGTGGCTACAATGTAGCCTTTGTAAATATTAACTAAGTCGTAGCTTGATCAAGTGCTATGGGCGTAGTTTCTTCCTTGGATCTTTTACGGCGTACTTATGTGGGAAACTACGCTGTAATTTCTTCTTTGGCCACGTAAGTTCTTTACTGCCTCAATTTGTGGTCTACGCCGTAGTTGGAGAGTTGCTACTCCCTAGAGCCCTTTAGTATATCATTACGCTGTAGTCATGGATTGAGCTATGACGTAGTCTTCGTAAGTGCTTGCTACGGCGTAGGTAGAGGATATCTCTACGCCGTAATTTGTGAAGAATCCACATACTTCATATATTTTCTCTTTAGTCCTTCCATTTCCGCATTTCTTCGTTCCTTTACTCATCTTTACCCTAAAAACAGAATATAAACAAATAAGAGTACATATCCTAACATATGAATACAAAAGATGAATATTTAGGGGGAAATTAACACTTAAATCATGCATATATTTGATGTTATCAAATATCTCCGACTTGAACTCTACTTGCCCTCAAGTAGACCTTATTAGAATAATTTTCAAAAAGATATTTCCCAAGAAACTGGAAAATATGAGTCTAAAAATTTCCTATGCTAGAATATGTCAAAGCCGAACACCTCATGAAAGTCGAACAAACACTCATCTCTCTCTCCTAATCTAAGTGTTATTTTCATGGTGATCGCTCAATGCACAGTCATAGAATGTATTCTATCATAAGCTTGGCGGTTACATAAATCTCTACCACTAGAGCTAAGGTTGAAACGATTTTTAAAGGCAATACTGGGTGAACACATATAAGGCTTTATGGGTGTAGTGTTGTTACTAATATACTACGGCAAAGGTGACAAAGACAATGATACATGACCAGAACTCGGGGCAAGACACCAATGACTGCTCAAATCCTTCACCTAATCATGATTCACAACTAAAGGGTAGGATAAGACATGGGATGCACAATAATGGTGTAAAAAGAAAAAGAAAACAAATAGTCTTAGCATATAACCGAGTTGCTACCGCTTGCCGTTCATCCAAAGTCCGAGCTTCAAAATGCAAAAATGGGATCATGTAACAAGTGTGTGCCATTAGCGGACGTCATGATGGACACAAAACTTGGTCTTCATGTTGACGATTATGAACCAACAACTTCATTCTTCATATATGACCGAAGTGGCCTCTTCGATGCTAATTCTTTCAAAACCCAAAGTACATTGCTATACAAGGTTGCACCAAAGATAACACATCTACATACATACATACATACATATATATATACATATATATATATATATATATATATATATATATATATATATATATATATATATATATATATATATATATATATATATATTAACAATAACAAATAAATATATCCCCCCACTTGGGATGAACTATACATGTACAATAGTGGGTCCTCATGATCTTTAAAGATTTGTCTTCAGGGTAAGTTTGATTCTCATAACTTGAACCACAAACTAGAGCAAGTGGCAACTTCCCAATCATAAACCAAGAATACATGACAGGCTAAGGCGAATAGGTGTATCGAAACAATACTATGGGTAAGAAACAAAAGTATAGGCTCAAAAGGGTTTATCTAGGGGTATCTTGCACTAAAGGTGAGTGCAATAAAGGGTTTAACACGGGGGTCAAACAGTCAATGTGAATAATCGATAAACACACATGTATAGGCTATTTGGGTGAGAATCCTAAAATATTGCCTTCTTAAAAAGTTTCTTCCAAATGTATTAAGAAATCTCAATACACTACTCCTCCATGGTTTCAAAATGATGTAAAGGCCAAGTTCTAAAGTTTACAAACTACCGGCACACTAATAATTTAGGTAGATTTGGGGTAAAACAAGGGAAACTGAAATAGGCTAAATCTCACCATGGTATAAAGGGTTAATGTGCTCGGCTAAGGTCTATTCTAGTTAGGTTCAGAAAAACATGTCAAACGTTTTAGAATTGGCATATTTTTTCTAAATAAACTAGAAAAAATGGGGCAAAATAAAGTTCAAGTTATAATTCTACTCCCGCCCCCCACTTGAGTTGTACAAATTCCCATTTGTACATAAAAAAGATATTAAAGAGGAAAAAGTAGAATTGGAACGAGAACTTCCCTGAAATTTGCTCTTGGAAATGATAGAAGGATCATGTTGGAAAACGTGCCTTCACTTTGTTTAATGAGCAAACTTCAAATCCATGGAATCACACAATTACCAAAAGCATAAAACCTAAAAAGAAAAATAAACATAAAAATAACTAACTCACTTTCGTAGGAATCACGATTGCATTTAGCGTATGCAACAAGCCTTTTAAACCACTTGGTGTCCCAAGTGGATGAGTGATGTCTCGTGAGGGTTTATAGGGAACACACCCATAAAGTTCATTTAAAAACTAATACAAGTTCAAGTAATGATTTGTAAAAATAAGATTTTTTAGGAACAGAAGGGAGCTACAGCGTAGTTGGAATGTGTTGCTACGCTGTAGTTGCTAAAACAATACAGACTGACACTTGGGGGTTGCTACGGCGTAGTGATGGAAGGAGCTACACCGTAGCTAAGTCCTGGTGGATTTTCCTTGGTGCAAAAGTCCAAAAATTTGTTCCCAAACGCAAAGCTTCCTCTAGAACCTGCAAATCATTAGCACAAAGCATACCAAACCAACAAAATAAAAGGAAAAAGAAAAGAAAATGATAATTCGGGTTGTCTCCCAGATGAGCACTTTTGTTTATTATTGAGTCTTTAAGTTAGACTCACTACCACGACCTTCAAGTGGGTTGACGATGGACTTGCCCATGCTCGTCCATTTCTTTCATTGGGTGTTGTCTTATCCAAGCGACATTCATAGAGGTGGGTAGGAGTTCTTTTTTATCTATGCTTTCTATCTTGGTGAAGTTTTTGTCTGGTCCAACTGAATATCTAACTACCTTAAATTTTTTTGTAAGGATGGGTGGTGGTTTCTTGTAGGGTATCCCGAGCAATTTACATCTCCGTTGCTCATATGCCTCATCATCCATGTGAGTAAACCCATCATATCCTTGTAACTCAAGGTAATCCACCATTCCTTCAAGATCATCATCATCGGATTCCGCGTCCTTGTACCAATTGTCATTGAGCCTTTCTTCAATTAAGTCAAGAATTTGCCGGTCTCTATCCTCATTCGGCCTCATCTCGTAGCCTTCCTCGTTGTCCGTAACGAAATCCTTGTGCTCTTCTTCATCCATACTTTTCGAGTGCTCCTTCCAAATCTTTTCCTTAGTCAAAGGGTCGGTTGTACCACACTTAATTTTCATCCAGTCATTAAAAGTTATTACTTTTACCCATGGTAGTTCACACCGTTCACTATCGTTGATGGATGTCCAATAGTAACACATATTCCAAACTCGTTTCTTACTACCTCCGCCATTGAATTTGTCATCATATGGATCACATGATGCCCAAAATGATATGCCATCATCTTGATGTATGATAACCTTCTTGCACCAATGCTCCTTGTCATTTTCCTTACCACTGATTATAGCTTGTTCTTCAATATTATGATTGTTTTTGGTTTCATTGTTAAGGAAATGGTCGTTATTGTGAACTCGATTAACTTCTTCCTATATTTCCATTTTCCTGTCCCTATCAATTCTTCCATAGGCAATCAGTACCCATTCGTCAAAAGATATCGTACCTCTCCATATTGAAATTTTTCTGAATTGATCGAGAGTTGAACTCCATAAATGTTTATTTCCACGTAGCCTTTCTCCTTCACCGCCCCCGTCGCAAAGCTTCTTATTGGGGTCACATGATGGCCATAGATCGTAGGACTTCCGATTTTCCACCGGGATAGCAATGCACCAATGGTACTTTATTTCAAGTGTAATAGGACATTTTGGTTGGCCGTGATCTTGTCTATTGGGTGGACAAGTCTTAACAATATTGATTTCATTGTTGTGGGTGGCATCTTCCTTTGTGAAAATCTTCTTCTCATGATCAGATTCCGTCTTGGGAGATTCATTGATCTTTTGTATAGCCATGCAAACCTTAGCTTGTTCATTTTGTTTCTTGGGGTCATTTTTCAAGAATTCTATCTTAACTCCAAGGTTTTTGAGGGTTTTGTCATGGCTCATAAGGCTTTTGTTGGTGGCCTCTTGGAAATTTTCAGCCATTGATTTTGCTCTTCCTATTTCTTTTTTGATTCTTCAAGGTATTTGTTAATTGTTTCTTCAAGGCTAGATCTTCTTTCTCCAAAAGGTGGTCGATTGTAACTAGGTGGCCCTGTACGATAACCGTTGCTTTGGAATGGTCTGCCTTCCCCGTATTTCACCTCTTCGGTTTTTCCATCGTCCTCTTTCAAAGGACAATCTCTAGCCAAATGCGGTCCTTCACAAATCTCACAGCTAACTTGAATAGCGTGAACATTCTCCTTGAGCTTCTTCATGTCACGCCCCAAGCTTTCGAGTTTGTTATTGATGAGGGTTATTCCATCAGAGTTTCCAGCAATGCTCCTTCTACTTCCACCTTCATGCCACTTTTGTGAGTGGTCCGCCATGTCTTCAATAGCCTTTAAGGCTTGAGCAGGGGTCATTCCAGGGATTGATCCTTGAGAATCTAACATTAGGCGAGTGGAGATATTGATCCCTATGTAGAAAATGTTTATCATTTGTTGCTTGTTGAGATCATGAGTAGGGCACTTGTACGAAAGATAATTGTACCTATCCCAAGCTTGGTACAATTTTTCATCTCCATCTAGCTTGAAGTTCTAAATATCTTCAAGCTGCTTTGCCATCCTTGAAGGAGGGCAATATCGCTGGATGAAATGCTTCTTCAGGAGAGCCCAAGTGTTAATAGTACCTACTGGTAACCTATCGATCCATCTTTTAGCTGCTCCGGTTAATGTCATAGGGAATACTTTGAGCATTATCGCATCATGAGATACTCCCGGAATGTTGAACAAACTAACAATGTAAAGAACATTGTCAATGTGCTCATGAGCATCTTCCGTCTTGCTTCCCGAAAATGGATCTTTTCGTAGTTCTCTTATGAATTGATTCTTGATTTCAAACTGCACGTCATTCCCAATGGCAGGCCTAACCAAACCAGGCCCTTGCTCTTCTCGTGTTAGAGCCAAATATTCCTCAAGTGTGAGATTATCAATGTACACATCTGCCATGGTACCTG
Organism: Artemisia argyi; assembly: GCA_030686995.1. NCBI lineage: Eukaryota > Viridiplantae > Streptophyta > Magnoliopsida > Asterales > Asteraceae > Artemisia > Artemisia argyi. The sequence continues at coordinate 49,273,679 of CM060692.1, forward strand.
AAACTTAAAATTGATCGTGAGAAACTGAAAATAAAATAAAACAAAATTTAAATTTGCAAACTTAAATAAAATGCTAATAGCTCCCCGGCAACGGCGCCAAAAACTTGATGCAGGTTTTACCGACCAGGTTTTAATATTTATAAGTTTCTTATTTACCTAAGGTCAACCTAATGCACTATCGGGTAGTGTACCCGGTCGTGTGAGGTATAGCTAGATGGTAAAGCCGAGGTCGTCCCAGGAGCTATGACTGTGGAATCTATCTAAGTCTACTGTCAAGTTTAAAAGGGGGTTTATGATTGTAAAGATTAATTAACTAAGAAAAGTAAATAACAAAGCAAGTAAATAAATGAAAGAGAATCAATAAGGAGAAGTAGTGTCAACCTAATTACTACTCTTGTTATAATCATGATTAGTTTTCTATAAGTGCATCCTATCATTTCGTCTAGGGTTTTTATAGTCATTTAGGATCAAAGGGTTAAATCACCTAAATCTATCTTGCACTATGTCCTATTCCCGGCTATTGTAAAGCCGAGAGTTCATCGGGCGGTGTGAACTTACGAAGATGCAAGAGTCATTAAGCACCTCTACTAACATGGACAAGTCTAGCAGGATGCGGCATGGTCAGATCTTACACCCCCTCTAACTCCTTCAAGCATATTGCATAAGTAGGTGGTCCTAGGGTTAATTCGCACATGTATGGTGACATTGCTATCACTAATTTACATCCTCATCGGCTTGGGTCCTAGGGTTAATTCACCAAGCCTCCAAAGAACTACCAATGCTCAATACTACCAGAACTAGAGTGTCCTAAGACTCGCCATGAAAGTATACAAACAATACTACAATAGATCCAAAAAAAACTAAATCATAATACTAACAATTTCATAACTAGGCTAACACCAAGAGGTGATTAGCCAATCATATTCATAGCTGCAGTAAAACAAGAGTTTAATATAACAAATGTGAACATGAATCGAATACAAATCAAAGGAATAAATAAAATTATGATTGGTGCGTGAATTCTCCCTTGGAAATGACTCGTATGTGGATTGAACTTCGTTCCTGCTGCTCCCTGAGTTTCTCCCAACTTCTGTATGTTGTAGAATGTGATGATAGACTTGGAATTAGGGCTGGTATTTATAGGCCCGACTTTGCTACGGCGTAGCCGAATGAGTAGCTATGCCGTAGCCTTTGTAAATATTAACTACACTGTAGCTTGATCAAGTGCTACGGGCGTAGTTTCTTCCTTGGATATTCTACGGCGTAGGTAGAGGATATCTCTACGCCGTAGATAGTGCAGAATCCGCATACTTCATATATTTTCTCTTTAGTCCTTCCATTCCCGCGTTTCTTTGTTCCTTTACTCATCTTGCCCTGAAATAGAGTATAAACAAATAAGAGTATATATCCTAATATATGAATACAAAAGATGAGTATTTAAGGGGAAATTGATGAGACAAAAAATTAACCGTTTTTAGGGGGTCATTTAAGCCGGAATTGGAAGTTCTTTGATCAAATATTGCCTTAAATTGTTCCTTTTGTGATTTTAGGTACTTTGGGAGTGAATTCTGGAAAAGGAAGCATTTTGGACGTTTTTGGAGCATAAAAGTGAAGAAAACGGCAAAGTCTTAATTTTCCTTGCTGGGAATAGTACCTGACAGAGTCAAGAAGGATTTCATGACGACGTCAAGGGCACAAAGTTGGTGACGGTCCAGTAGAAACGTGATGGCGTCAGAACAAGGGCGTCAAGAGTAATTTTGGTGACGGTCCAAAACAAGAATTATACATGACGGCGTCAGCTTTGGATCTAGGCAGTCCGAGAACTTTATTGGCGGCGAGATGACGGCGTCAGATTTTTCCTCTTGACGCCGTCACCTCATAAAATCTATATATACTTTTCTATTTTTCATTCATAAGAAGAGGAACTTGTGTGGAGAATTCTATGGTTGAACCTAATAAACCCTAGGTCGTTTGTAACAGTATTTTCAAGGGTTTTCACCCCTTAAAACCCTTCATGTTCAATTGAGATAAGTTTTCTTTCAATTCATTCAATATGTCTATGTGTTGTTTGAATATATCTTATGCTTGTCTCGATTTTAACATGCTAGGCTAGATCTTTTGCGTGTTTGCTTAGATGTAATGAAACCTAGATGTTGATTATAGGTTGATTGCTTGTTTATAGTTGTAATGGATGAATGATTTCAATGTTAGGTTTAAGAAAACTGGCAGATCTCCATTGTGTAACATGCTTGAACGTCTTAAGAAACATGAACCGATGTGTACTAGGTTTTTATGGTTGTATTTAATGCATGAGCGAATTCTAGTGATCCCATGTTAGGAGCTTCTTAGCCGGCTTGACATAGGAGTGAAGTAGGAGCTTATAGGATTGGGGAAGTAAGTACGCCACCCCATGAATGGTATTAAGGAATACAACCCGTCATCCACGCAACTGTAACAAGTAATTAACCTGTAAAAGATATATAGGGAGTAGTGAAATCTAAGTAAACACAATTCTCCCATATATTGCTCACACCACTATCTTAATTTAGTTTATTTTCATTTTTGTTATTTTATTTTAATTGCATTTTAGTTATTGGGTTAGTTGATTAGCAACTAATTCCGCCACTCTTCAAAAACCCAAGATTTTTAATTGCTTTTCATAAAATATAAAAATACAAAAAATAATCATCCCTCACCTCTAGACCTAGTTCTTAGGTTTTCTAATCCTAGCGACACTATTCCTGAGTTAAACGATCAATCCTCTGGTACTTGTCACTATACTATACTACAACGATCAGGTACACTGCCTGGTGGGGGTTGTAAGCTTCTTGAGATCCCTTGAGAGGTAAAGCCTGGTGCAATTCCCACGCATCAAGTTTTTGTCACCGCAGTCCGGGGAATAGTTATTGTCTAGGTTAGAATTTCTTTTTATTAGTTTTACTTGCTAGATTCCTTTCTAGTAAGATTTTATTTTTATTTTTAGTTTTTCTTTAGTCTATCTTATTTCTTCGTGCCTTTGTTCGTAACTTTTACCATCCGACATCATGGAAGGTGGTAACATCTTTGAACCCATCAACCCACCACAACAAGACCACCCACAAAACCCACTACTAGCTAACCAACCTCTTAGGCCCCGAACCCTAGGAGAGTATTCCCAACCTAGCCACCAAGGCTACCGAAACACCATTGAGCTCACCCAAGGAGCCAATGTGTCTCCCTTGCGATCCGACACCATCCGGTTGGTGCAAAGCAGATGTGCATTCCATGGACTTCGTTCCGAAGATCCAAATCAACATCTCAAGGACTTCCTTAAAGTTGCAGATTCCATAGACCTAGATGTTGCAACTAGAGAGACGACCCGATTACGCCTATTCCAATTCTCTCTACGTGATCAAGCTAGTCAATGGCTTGAACGTTTACCCGCGAGATCCATCACCTCATGGGATGATCTCACCACTCGTTTCTTTGCTCAATTTTTCCCATCGGGGAGAACTACCAAGCTTAGAAATGATATCTTGATGTTCCAACAACGTCAAGGTGAAACCTTTTACGAAGCATGGACTCGATACAAAGACCTACTCCGAAAAGTCCCTCATCATGGCATTGAACCATGGTTCCAGATTTAAATCTTTTACGATAAAGTTAATTATCAAATGAGAAGGGCTATAGATTACGCAGCCAATGGCAGGCTGAACAGACTTAGCATTGATGAATGCTGGAAAGTTCTTGAGGGGTTAGCACAATACGAAGAAGAAGGATGGGAGGACCCGATGTTTTCAAGTAATGGGAAACTTGATTACGTAAACGCTACCCAAGAACAATTATTGGGAAATATCGAGAAGCAGGTAAAGGAATTAATGAGAGCTGAAATGCCTGTTGCTGAAACCGCAAGGAGTCCTAATGTACGTGTGAATGCGATTAACAAATATAATTTTCCTGAACGTTCACGACAAGAGGAGTTCGAAGGGATAATGGTAACCTTCATGAATAATCAGGAAAAACAAATTTGGCACTTAGAAGCACGCATGGAAAGCACTCGTAATGCTTTTATGGACTTAGCAGATAAATTCATATCAAGAATTAAGGAGAAGATTAAGGAAAAATCCGCACAAAAAAAATCAAAAAAATCTTTGAAGTCCCAACCCCTTTGGTGTGTGACCAAGAGGATAATGAGAAATCCTTTTCAAGTGCTTCGCCATCAATCACCCCCTACTTTTGTGAGCATCCTCAGGAGGAGAAGAACTCGCAATTTCATAACATTTCCATTGGATGCTTGCAAACCACGCTCCTCAATTTGTGCAAGAGACGTTCCTTTGGTTTTAAACCTGGTGTGAAGAGGTTGCACCTCAAAAACACCACAACTTTGGGACCCTCTATGGAACGATTCCTCTTTGTACCCACCGTTGACCAATGCGAAAGTTACAACTTAACTGAAACCTCACCCACCCCTTTTGACAACCACATCTCTCTCCGTGACAGTAATGAAATGTTTGACCCTGGTGGACTTTACTAACGGGATGGCTACTCGTAGTTTTTACCTATGTTTAGCTATTTACATTAGTGCAGGGACTGAATTTGAAAATGCCACTTTGAGTTCATGATACGGGCATCTGACGGCATCAGATCTTAACTCTTGACGCCGTCACCTCGCTTTCTCAGCAATAATAACCCAAACTCCATCACTTTCAACTCATACCCCACAAATCACACCCAAATTTCTGCTCCACCTCCGAGTCCCCAACATCTAATCCGACATCTTCCGTGACAAATCTCCACGTGGTAAGTAGTTTTTCTTCATCCTTTTTCGTTTAATTATCCTTAGGACCTACCAATTTTGAAAACCCCCATCATCCGAAACCCTACCATTAACCCATCTTTGAGAATCATAATGCCCTTCCTTAGATGTTTTGTAATCATGAGGTTACCATTAGATGAGAGTGGTTGATTCGAATCGTGCGTTAATTGTGGAAAAATCTTTCACACCATGGATTTTTTGACCCCCTACCCATGTTTTCTGCATAAAGGAGTGTTTGGGTCATTGATTTAGAGTTTGAAAATTGATTTTTCCCTCGCAATTGCATGGATGGATTTTGCTGGGTCTGATGGCGTCAGGTTTCCCTTCCTGACGGCATCAGATGTGTCTGACAGCATGAATTCATAAAATTCTCATTCTAACCATTTTCGTTCCACTCTATCTTTTTCCAGGAAAATGAGCAAATGATCACGACAACACCTAGGTAGCTCGTCTAGGTCCCAACGAGTTAACTACGGGGATGTGGTCCACAGTTGGAGTGAGTTTGATAATGACGCTGCTACAACTAAGTATGCGGAGCTTGTTTATCACCATATCGATGCTGGAGCTGTGATTGATTGGGAGTTTCTGAGATCCCAAGGTCTTGAGGGTGACTTCTTGGGGAGGATCCAAACTAATGGATTCATGGGTCCTCAATGGGAGAGATTGTTCAGAATGAGGGAGACAGTTTACAGTGAGTTGGTTAGGGAGTTCTTTGTGACTTTTCGCTTTGATTTGGCTGAAGCCAGGACAGATATGGGTGGGACCAACATTTACTATAGATTGGGGGGAGAGCTTCGATCATGCTCGATTACTGAGTTTGGATGGAGGTTAGGTTTGTATACTCAGGAGGAGGCTGTTCAGGGTGGTTTTATGCAGAGGTTGTTGCATGGGGAGACGATGAGAAATGAATTGAGGTGTGCCACGTTTTGGCCGACTATTGGGAACGGGGTGCACACCTCGACTACTAGGGCGGCCTCAATCGGGGACCCCATGATCAAGTTAGCCCACAGGTGCATCACCTACAGCTTGTCGGGGCGTCATGGCACCACTCACCGTGTCATTGCTTCAGATCTTTTCTACCTGTACACCATGTTTTCAGCGGATGTTTACTGTAACATCCCATTTTGGGTAGCGAGCTATTTGAAGACTAGTATGGGGGAGAGGGATATTGACAAGGTGTATGGGGGGATGTTCGTGACCCGTTTGGCTCGATCTTATGGGGTACTGGTTCCTGAGATCATGGGGTACTTGAGCGACTGTGGGGCTTGTAGGGTGGTGAGGGCTAAATCCCTCAAGCAGATGAGCATTGTGATGGAGCTAGGGAATGGGTCCTATACTTGGTACATTGCGGGAGGACCTGCGGCTATTGAGGATGATGATGATGATGACGAGGGAATGCCCCAGCAGCCACCTTACGGGGATTATGAGGTTGGGTCTGCAGATTATTACCGACACATGGGTCGGGGAGACTGGCAGGCACACCAGGGGGCCTGGATAGGTCAGGTGGACGCATGGCGGACCACCACTGACCAGCGCTTTGATTGGATGTATGATCACACCATTCTCCAGATGCAGCACCTCTCTACCCGTGATCAGATTGAGCCCCCGCTACAGATCGACCCATTCCCCGGTCGCAAGACGGACTACCCTCCGTACGGGTACACCGGGCACCTCCCTCCTGGTTATGACTACCGTTATGGTCCCCCTCCCCAATGATTTGTCTTGATGTTTGTGATGTCTGAACAATTTATTCATGGTGGTGTAATTTGAAACAATTTGGATTGTAATTGTTTAGGATATGGCCTCTGTTGGCCCTAGATAATCTTTATTTTTATGATTCACGTTGAATTGCAATATTATGGTTTGCTTATGGTTTCATTTTTCTATTTGTGTGATTTTTATTTTGTTTGATTGTTATTTGTTTCCGTATGCATGCTTTATTTTTATTGTTGGTAGATCATGTTTCAAAAATAAAATAGTGAAAATACTTTATTTTGTCGTTCGGCTTTGTCTTAACTTCATCCAAAGGTATTTCGCAAAAGATAAGTGTAAGGGGAAACCCCAAATATGTTTTTAAGAAACAAAACTCGATCATGATTCACCACAATATTAAGTGAACATGTATATTCGTATTTGGTAAAGTCAATTGCTTGTATCGAGTCATAATGATGTTTGCAGGATTTTCTAGGAAGTAAGACATAAGTTTTTCCAAAAATTTTCCGGAAACTTAACGTAAAGATTTCTGCAGGTCATTTCTGACGGCGTCAAGAAGAAATTCCTGACGGCGTCACGTGTAAAAATCTGGAAATTTTACCAGTTTTGTTTTTCTAACAGTCTTAAAGTTTTTGTTGAATCTTTAGTTTTATAATCTCCAGGGAATCTGTAAACATCATTCCACAAGCATTATTGTTAGCATTAAAAATATGTATTATGAAGTGATGGTCATTCTCATATTGTAACTTTGTGTCGTTTGTTAAGATTAGTAATAGTTTAGTCATTGGGCCTTGGACTTGGCAAGCTAATATGTTATATGCTATGTTTCATAAGCCTAGTTGTCAAATCATGTAACCAAGTCCAAGCCCAAGCCCATAGAAAGCCTTAGGGCATCTCATGTATCTTACTATATAAACACCTCAAAGGCTCATTTGAGGTGTGTGCTTGTGTGTGTATTGTGTGTGTTTTTCTTAATAATATTCTCTCATTTTCATCTCTCTAGTTAACACATATACGATCCATATAATTCACCAAGTCACCATTTTTCTTCTTCTAATCTTCCATATTTGTGATAAAGTTGGTAAATCTAAGGTCCTACAAATGGTATCAATCGCCTAACAATGATTTAGGAGTGTTTTTTATCAAGTTTTTTGTTAAAAAGTTACACTTTTCATTCATTTTGTGTACTTTTTCTTCAAAAAGTTTTGATCTTTAAGTGTTTTAGTGTTAAAGTTGTTGTTTTTCTTGAAGCTTTAGTGATTCTAAGTGTTTTAGGAAAGATTTGATCAAAAGAAACAAGTGGAAAAAGTATTTTTGGTTGAAAAAATCGGATTTTTCAAGCTTTCTGGTCACCTTACGCGTAACTTGGGTGAATAGTACGATTTCTTAGCTGTCTACAGTACTTTATGTCCTTTCTACGCATAAAAAGTACTGTTTACGCGTAAGCTTGAGGTCAAAACCCTTTTCCTACGCGTAACTTTAGTCAAAACCCTCTTTCTACGCTTAACTTGGAAGTCTACGCCTAATTCCTACGCGTAAGATCAATTCCTACGCCTAAGTCCTACGCTGAAGTCAAATCCTACGCAGAAGTCGCCTTTTCTACGCAGAAGTTCATATCTTACGCATAAGAGTTAATCTTACGTGTAAGTTGCTGGAATCTACGCATAAGTTTCATCAAAGGTCTTCTCTTCGTGCTACGGTGACTCAGTACTTCCCTGACTTGGATAAGTTTGTGGAATACTTCGACACGGGATATCTTTCAAGCTTGGATAAGTTTGAGAGATCAATTTGGTTGAAAAAACCTTACGCGTAACATTCTACGCATAAACTCTAAGTTTACGCGTAAAATCAAAATCTACGCATAAACAATATTGTTTACGCATAACTTTAGATCTTACGCATAACTTAAAGGTTACGCATAACATCTTACGCGTAAGATTATTCAAGGTTTACGCGTAAATTCAAGCTTTACGCGTAAGTTTTTGACTTTTTGACAACCAAACTTCAAACGACCATAACTTTTGAACCGTAACTCCGTTTTCGACGAATCAGCTGTCAAAACGACCGTGAGACAGAGAAGAACGACACGCTAAATGATTTATCGATTTAGGCGAAGTTTCGAGGCCTAAAAACGCTCCGGGAAGAAGTTATTGAGGTTTTAAGGTTTCAGATCAAATTTTTCATCATAAAAACTTGCATCAACTTACACTAAACACAACTCCTACTTCGTTGGAACGATCCAAGAATCAACTTTATCCATCTACACTTCATCAATGGCATCTCAGCAAGATATTCATGCAGCTGGTGCGGAAAACCGACCTCCTATGCTTGAAAAAGGTGGATATCTCCCATGGACAAGCTGCATGCTTCGTTACATCAAAACTAAGACTGATGGTAACCTCATGCTCAACTCCATTAAGAATGGTCCATTTCAGCCAAGACAAGTTCAAGTTGCCGGTGATCCAAACTCAACAAATCCTACTGAACCATACATGCGTTTACAAACAGAAGAAGATTACACTGATGAAGACAAGGCGCAGATCAAAGCTGATGATATGGCAATGCATTTAATCCAACTTGGATTACCACGGGAGATGTTTGCTGCGGTCGACAGTTGTGAAACTGCTTATGCTATGTGGGAACGTGTCAGAAGGATATGTCATGGAACAGAGATTGGACAACAAGACGTTGAGAACAAACTTCTTACTGAATGGGAGAACTTCACATCTACTAAAGGTGAACAGATTGAGTCATACTACACAAGGTTTTGCACGTTGATGAATGAGTTAATCAGAAACAAGTTGACACCTCGAACAATTGCAACAAACATCAAATTCATCAATAACCTTCCAGAAGAATGGGGTCGTTATGTTACAATTGTTAATCAGACAAAGGACTTACATCAGGTGAATTATGATCAACTCTATGACTTTCTGAAGCAAAACCAAGCTGAGGCTAATGAAGTTAGGAAAGAAAGATTGGCAAAGAATCATGATCCTCTCGCATTAATTGCTACTACACCAACACCGCTACCAGTGAACACACAACAACCATCATCATCATCCATTCACAACTACATGCAACCATCATGCATTCAACAACCAACACCGGTCTACCAACAACAATTCTACCCACAACAACAAGAAGTTATTCCACAACAGACATACCCACACTTCCAAGAACCAAAATTCACTGACAATGATGAAGCTGCTGCAGCATTGACTCAAGCGTTTGCTTTTCTGTCAAAGGCATTCCAAGGACGCTATTCTACACCAACAAACAACAACCAAAGGATTTCATCGAATACTCGCAACAAGCAGATCGCTCAGCCGAGTTTCAATATGGGCAACGGAGGCCAAATGGTTGGAGTTTATGGGAATCAGCAAGGATATGCTACTAGATTTAATATGGGCAATCAGAATATGCAGAATGCAGGTCAGTATGCAGGGAATCAGTATGGTCAGAATGCAGGGAATCAGTTGGGTCAGTTTGTTGGAAATCAGAGGGGTCAGAATGTTGGTAATCAGGCAATGGGTAATCAGAATAGAAATGTTGCAGCTCCAATAGTTGGGAATTTGGGAAATATGAATCAGGGTAATCCGGTAAAGTGTTTCAACTGCCAGGGTGTAGGTCATATGGCAAGGAACTGTCCTACTAAGCCAAACAAGAAAGATCTAGCGTACTTACAGAAAGCAGTAATGTTGGCACAAAAGGCAGAGGCAGGATTTCAGTTGAACGCAGAGGAGAATGACTTTATGGCTCTTATGGATGACATGGAAGATAGAGAAGATATCGATGCGAACTGCATATTCATGGCGAATCTTCAGGAAGCTAAGTATGACACGGATTCTGACACACTTCCTGTTTATGACACCAATGCACCATCTGAGGTATCTAACTTCAACACATGTCACAATAATGATATATTTGATATGTCTCCTCATGAGGAACAACATTTTGAGAAGCAAGCACCTACTTATGATACATACCTGGACACGCCAAGTAGTAGCAATACTCCTTCCGCAACTCCAGATGTGAATCATAATGGAGGCTTCGTTTCACAGCATGCTGAGAATGATGAGGAAACACGTGCTTTATTTGAATCATTATTGAATAATTGTCGTAATGAAATTGAGAATGTGCAAAAGGTCAATCGCGATGTTAAGGCCGCGAATGTTAAATTGACCGCTGAGCTTGAGAGTTACAAATCCACCGTTAAAGCTTTTGAATTTCATAACAAAAGATTGTCTGAATTAGAAATTGGTTATCAAAATTCTGTTTCAGAGAAACAACAATTGCAACTCAAGTTTGATACACTTGATGTTAATTCTTTCAAAAAGATAAAATCTTTAAACACGGAAATTTCAGATTTACAAAACCAACTTTCTAAACAAAAAACAGCTTATACCAATCTTGAAAAAGAAAGGGATGAGTTGAAAAAGGACTTTGCTAAGAAAGAAGACAAACTTTTGGAAGAAATCGTAGAGTCAGAACACATGATTGCTCATTTAGAAGAATTAGTGGTTAAGTCGGGTCAGTCGAGTCAAACAATGAAAATGATTTCAAATCAAATTAATCCGATTTACCATACGAAACATAAAATGGCTCTTGGTAACAACACCCCTTGTAATCTCAAGAAAGCTCAGCAAGAACAGAATGTTTTGTACAATGGTAATGTGATTTATACCAAACATGATCCTCCCGTCATTCGGGATTCTGTGCTAACGATTGAACATGTCGAAGAGAGCATTAATAAAATGAAACTAAAGGATTTGAAACCCATTGATTACAACAAATTGAACAAACTTTCGGGAATCACTTTTGTTCCACAAACAGAACCGTCTGTGTTTTCCATTAAACGACCATTTGCGAAATTCTTGTCTAAAAAGAAAGTTGTTTCCAAATCTCTTTCAAAATTAGAACAAATGTCCTCTAACAACACTTTTAAAACAAGTGAGGCTAGAAACATTCTCGATGACGTTAAAATGAGAATTCTAGAACTTCAAAACATTGTTAAATCTAAAACTTCCATCGATATTAACAACTGGCATTCTAGTTTTCACATCGAACAGAAAAAGGTGTTTCAAAATGAAATTACTATTCCACTGAATAACATCAGCGCAAGTGTAAAAAATTTTGAACAAGCTTTCTTAAAAGAAACGGCCGACTTTGTCAAGGACCACAAATCCCTGGTAACCGAAGCTAATGATGCTCGTGAAAACATGAATGTTTTGGAAAACCTAAATGATTCTCTCTTCGAAGCTGTTATGACCACTGACATTATGTCCATCATTTTACAAACATATTCTGTTCAAGACGATGAAAGACTGAGAGCTGAGACCTCCGAAATTGTTTCAAAATATGAAAATGCTCTTATAAAGCTTGAAAAAGAAAATGTGTCATATTTTAAACAACTTGATCGAAAAAAGGAAGAATGCAAGTATGACAAATTGTCGTATGAGCGTGCCTTAAAGAATATGACAGAGCAAAATGATCTTTTGAGGGCTCAGCTTGAAAGTCAAAAAGGAAAGGGTGAGGAAACTAAGTTTGCAAAACCGTCGACTTCGGAGAAACCAAATGTTTCAAACACGGTTCAAAAACCAAAGATGTCAATTTCAAGGTTTGCTCCAAAATTCGATGAGAAAAAGAATTTGACAAAACCAGTCACTCCAACACCCTTGCCCAAGAAAAGTGAAAATGATAAGAGTGTTGATAAAGGAAAAGCGGTTGTCGAAACACCAAAAGTGATAGCACCTGGCCTTTTTAGGATTAGTCCCACTAATGCATCTGCCTCCACTTCTAAGACAAATGCGTGCAAAAAGGATAATTCTAAAGAGTCTAGTGATGCTAAAAAGGACAACAATATAAATCCTAATGTGTGTGCCTTACCTTCTACAGGATTAGAATGCACCTCTAGGAGCAGCAGACTAAAGCCTAGGAGCAATACAAGGAACTATAGAGTCTCGCCTGTCTCTAAGAGTAGTAGCAAGAATAAAGCTGAAGAAGTAGAAGAACACCCTAGGAATTTATCGCTTTGTAACAAGAGACATGTTTCATCTGAATGTAATGTCGAAAGTACTGTTTCTAATGCATGTAATGACTCTGTTTGTTTAATATGCAAGAAATGTTTAATTAATGATGTTCATGATGAATGTGTTTCTAAGAATGTGAATGTTACGCCTGAACAGAAGCATGTTCCAAAAAGACCTAGTGCTAGATCCAGATCTATAGAACGACTAGTTGCACGATTTAGGACTACCACTATTAGTCGAATGCCTAGGAACTATCCTAAGTTTTGTATGTGGATTTCGACGGGTAGAGAGTTCACTCTTAAGGACGGCAAATTAGAAATAACTCAAGCTAAACAAGTAGCAACTGTCTATGAGTGTGATTCTGCTTCTACTCCTAACCCCATGGAACCAAATTCCACACGGTTTCCAAATACAAACTCTTCTGTTCTTGGCAGGTTATCGAAATATGTCTTTGGATCGTCGACTCGGGTTGCTCCAAGCACATGACCGGGAATTTAAAGCTGCTGATCAATTTCGTCTGGAAATTCATGGGAACTGTACGCTTTGGAAATGATCATGTAGCAGCTATTCAGGGTTATGGAGATCTTCGGTTTGGGAATATTTTAATCACTCGGGTTTACTACGTCGAAGGGTTGGGACACAATTTGTTTTCAGTTGGGCAGTTTTGTGATGCAGATTTAGAAGTTGCATTCAGGCGAAACACGGTTTTTATAAGAAATTTGGTTGGTGATGATCTCTTAACTGGTAAACGTGGTACAAACTTGTATGCTATCGACATCAACCAAATGGCTTCTACATCACCAATTTGTCTTATGACAAGGGCAACCGAAACTAAGTCCTGGCTGTGGCATAGACGTCTATCCCATCTCAATTTCGACACCATCAACAAGTTAGCCAAAGACAACATCGTCATCGGACTTCCTAAGTTCAAATACACCAAGGAACACCTATGTCCATCATGTGAACAAGGAAAAAGCAAAAGAGCATCATATAAACCCAAAACCGTACCTAGTTCGGAAACAAGGTTACACTTGTTGCACATGGACTTATGTGGCCCAATGAGAGTTGAAAGCATTAATGGGAAGAAGTATATTCTTGTTATTGTTGATGATTATTCAAGATATACTTGGGTAAAGTTCTTGAGATCAAAAGACGAAGCACCAGGCATCATCATCACCTTTCTGAAGCGTATTTAAGTTCTACTTCAAGCTCCAATAAGGATTATAAGAACAGACAACGGCACAAAATTTACAAACCAGGAGTTAAGAACTTACCTTGAAGATGTTGGAATCACACATCAAACATCAGTTGTTAGAACTCCACAGCAAAATGGGGTAGTTGAAAGAAGAAATAGAACTCTTGTGGAAGCTGCTCGCACAATGCTGATTTTCTCTAGTGCACCTCTATTCTTATGGGCTGATGCTATAGCCACTGCTTGTTTTACTCAAAACCGATCCCTAGTACATCCAAGATTCAATAAAACCCCATATGAGCTAGTGAACAACCGTAAACCTGATATCTCTTACCTTCACGTGTTTGACGCTTTGTGCTATCCGACGAATGACAGAGAAGATCTAGGGAAGTTAAAAGCTAAGGGTGATATTGGAATCTTCATTGGATATTCAGAAAACTCGAGGGCATTCAGGGTGTATAATAGAAGAACGAAAAAGATAATGGAGACGATGAATGTGAAGTTTGACGAGATTTCACAGATGGCTTCTGAGAGATACGCTCTAGAACCCGCGCTTAATCCAATGGCTTCTAATCAAAACGGATTAGGACCCGCACCAAACATGCAGACTTCTGGACACATCAGTTCAGGGCTCGTACCTCAAGGAGCTCAGTCAAGAAACACGGATAAACCGTCAGTACAAGAACTGGAAAATTTCTTCGAGTTAATGTTTGATGAATATTATGGTGGAAAATTGTGATTCTGTTGGTACACCAATGGTCACTTCACCAAAAATAGGTGCTGATTTGTGTAGAAAACCTATCGATCCGAAGAAATATCAGAGCATGATCGGTTCTCTCATGTACCTAACTGCTAGCCGACCCGATATTCAATTTGCTGTTTGTTTGTTAGCACGGTTTCAGGCAAAGCCTACCGAACTTCACCTCAAAGAGGTTAAACGGATCTATCGGTACCTACGAAGCACCATTAACATGGGACTTTGGTATCCGAAGGATTCGGGGTTTAATCTAACAGCATTTTCAGATGCAGACCATGCTGGTGATCAAGTTACAACAAAGAGTACATCAGGTGGAGCACAATTTTTGGGTGAAAAGCTTGTAAGCTGGTCTTCAAAGAAACAGGATTGTACTGCACTTTCAACCGCCGAAGCCGAGTATGTGTCTCTATCTGCGTGTTGTGCCCAAGTTCTTTGGATGAGGACACAGCTCACAGATTATGGCTTTACTTTTGATAGAATACCTATGTATTGTGACTCAAAAAGTGCCATAGCCATCTCGTGCATTCCCGTACATCACTCTAAGACGAAGCATATCAAAGTCCGCTACCATTTCATCAAAGAACACGTGGAAGAGGGTACTGTTGAATTATTTTTCGTTAAGACTGATTACCAACTCGCCGATCTATTTACTAAAGCCCTTCCAAAAGAAAGGTTTGACTATTTAGTTCGACGAATTGGCATGCGAAGCCTAACTCCTGAGGAGCTAGAACGTCTTCTCGAATCTTCTTGAAAAATGTTTTCAAAATCGCTTCGCTGTAAATATTTTTGAAAAAACAAAATACAAAATTTGAAAAACCAACAAAAACAAAATACAAAAATATAAAATTTTCAAAAAATTACAAAAACAATATAAAATCAAAAAATCCAAAAATATTCTTCTCACGACATGTCTCTCGTATAAATCAATATTCTGTACGTCTCTAGAAATGTCATTCAACAATGATACGGACATGTACAGATGCTTGAGCGGGAGTTCTTTTAAATGTTTTTCTAAAACATGTCGTCTCTCAAAAGTTTCTTCACGATGGCTTTCGTATACTTCAGTACGAAACCCGGACTTCAACAATGACTTCTAATTATTTTCAAATCAAGGACTCGTACGTTCAATGACGAAATCTTTTTCAAAAAGTTCGATTCTAAACAAACGAAAAAGATTTCAAGCATAAACTCGTTTTCAAACAAAATTCTTGAGCACTTTTTCAAGATTGTTCAAAAAATTTCTCAAAATCTCTCAAAATTTGTGCTCAAGAAAACTCCCTCTAAACCCTTAAGAAATTTTAAATATGCTATCATTAAGGGGGAGTATAAACACAAAAATGTTCCAAAATTCATGAGAAATCTGTCTTTCTCTCCAAAAGCTTTTTCTTAATCAGTTGATATCAAAAATATCACGATATGCTATTTTTGAGGGGGAGAAGACATGATTAAAATGTGATCAAAGATGTTTAAAGATTGTGGCTGAATCTCAAAAGAGCTCGACTCAGAGAGTACCAATGAATTGACGAAGCTTAAAATGTCAGTAATTGAAAAGACTTGTCCTGGACGGGTAATAATTTCAAGCTAGTCTAACTAGTGATATAAGCGTGTCTCGAATAGGACTTGTCTGAGTAGAATGTACCATATCGAGAGACTTTCTTTGGACTTGACCAGGACGGGTAATAATTTCAAGCTAGTCTAACTAGTGATGTAAGCGTGTCTCAAATCGGTCATGTTCACTGAAAGTGGATCAATTCAAAAAGTGCAAACTCCTCACGCATGTGCAAATTTCTTAAAAATCCATGAGCACGTGTGAAGGGGGAGTCCTTTAAAAGAAATGCAAAACTCTCGAAGTGTCAACAATGTGTTTTATTATCATAAACACTTTGAGAGATTTTCAATAAATGGTTTTCATGGCAATGATAGGATAGTCATGGAGTTATAAGGTGACTAAGGTTAGGAAAAACCGTCCTGTGATCCGCCAGAGCCGGAGGGATCTACCCAAGGACAAATCCAATAGATTAGAATTAGAAGTCCTTAGGTATGATTGAAAAAAGGAGAAAATGAGAAAGGAGAAAGAAGGGGTTGAAGAATTAAAAAGAAATGATGTGAAAAAGGGTGAAAAGAAATAGCCCTCCATATGTTCAACCTTAGGGCAGACACCGGGTACAATTCGTATGCTACTGGTTGTTACTAATGTGACACCGGTATTGAAGACAAAGACGTCATGGACCCAGTGACGCACTGCACTAAACCTTCTTAACCACTCAAGTTCTCTTAAAAGAGCTTGTTTCATTCTCACGGGGAACCGGTGTAATCTATCGATCTGTCTCTTAGAGATGATTGATATTGAAGCAGGAGACCTCTCCCTAGTCTCCGCATAGGAAACCAAATGTGCACTTATCGAGTCTAGAGCCCCGAGATTCATCAAAAGATCTCATAGGAACACATGATATTTCTACACTGGTTGTTCATCATTAAGGACGCCAGATGTAAACTTAAGAGTCCTACGCAGATCTTAGCAATCTGCCAGAACATTTATGAGAGAATTCACACAAGTGTTTCTCAATGATTGAATGGAAATTCCTGCCAGGGTCAACATCAAACAGCCCTGACAGCAGGTCACTTCGGTAATTCTTTATGGGTTACGCTTAGTGTTCGCGGTGGTTTCAAACGGTCTACAGTCGTGGAGTGATCCCCAGCGACTCACCCAGTCATTGAGCTACTAAGTAGGTCTTGTAAGCTCTCTCGAGAGTATCTGACATGGGAACGGCCTTGGTAAGGGTTAGAAGGAGTCTTCACACTATGCTGTTGACGATCTCTAATTCTTATCTGTAAGTACCGGATGTTTTATTGCTAACTGTTTTTATGCAGGGACACTTCATCTCCATGGCGACAGATTCCACATGCTCATACATGCATCTCGAAGTCAAAGGAAAGTTCTCACAAAGATCAAAGCAAAGAAAGGTTCAAAGAAAGATTCTACGCAATGTGAAAGATTCTACAGAAGTAAAGTGACAAAGATCTATGTGAAAGAACGGGAACTACAAATGCATGTATCACAAAGACTGAAGATGTATGAGCATGTTGGAATGGCAAAGAACCACCACAGACGCAGAAGTGACGAAAGGCAGATAACTCCACATCACAAAAGAACAAAGAACGATGAAAAATCAGTTATCAAAGATCACAAAGCATGAAGGAACAAAGACTAAAGACTATTCTACAACGACACACAAAGTTAAAGACAAAGAACACGGAAGACCCACTCACGTGGAGCATCATTCGAATGACCACCCCTTAGGGGGAGATTGTTAGCATTAAAAATATGTATTATGAAGTGATGGTCATTCTCATATTGTAACTTTGTGTCGTTTGTTAAGATTAGTAATAGTTTAGTCATTGGGCCTTGGACTTGGCAAGCTAATATGTTATATGCTATGTTTCATAAGCCTAGTTGTCAAATCATGTAACCAAGTCCAAGCCCAAGCCCATAGAAAGCCTTAGGGCATCTCATGTATCTTACTATATAAACACCTCAAAGGCTCATTTGAGGTGTGTGCTTGTGTGTGTATTGTGTGTGTTTTTCTTAATAATATTCTCTCATTTTCATCTCTCTAGTTAACACATATACGATCCATATAAGTCACCAAGTCACCATCTTTCTTCTTCTAATCTTCCATATTTGTGATAAAGTTGGTATATCTAAGGTCCTACAATTATATCTTACATTGTTTTCTAGGATTATTTATCATATATAGATTGCCGCCGATTTTACGTGAGGTTGCCTTGTTTGTTTTCTCAGGTTTAACAGGTTATGTATAACAAGAAGATGATTTATATTCTGGAAGGGAAGCTTTGATTTTTCATTTTCTTGGAGGAAGATCTAACCTTGTTACCATACTATCCATACCGAGCGAATCAGGGGAGTATTTGATTTCATTCTTTTACCTATTTCACTTTTACATTCTTTAATTGAACATTGGGGACAATGTTCATCCTAAGTTTAAGGGGAGGGTAAATGATGATACCTTATAGTATACAATTGCACTTAAGTTTGTTTGTTTGATGGTAGATGTGTAATAAAACTAAGAGAAATACTTGTTAGTGTAATTTTAGCGCCAAATTTAAAATTTTTTACAACATTTAGGAGTGAAACTTTAGCCATAGCAAGCGTCTCATGCATAGGAGGTTGTATGACTAGCACAAAACCGTACCACTTAAAAAAAATTTCCACCCAAATATGTGTGGTTCACCTTTAGATTTGATAGGAGAAGCATTTATTATTAGTGCTTATGTGTGTACCGGTAGCATTTAGATTCTAGAACTTGCGTTAGTGATGCATCCCGAGACCGCTAGTGAGACTACATTCGTGTAGTAGGATTTACTATATGATAAGAGGCATTGGGATCACCCTTGTGTTAAACCCGTATCATAATTTCTTGACCATTTAAGTCATATTACTTGGCTAGTTAAGTCAATTAATTTTCCCACACCTTAGCGTTGTACTCATTTTTAGTACATGAAACCCCTAGTACACCCCTCCGAGCCTATCTTTTCGTTTCTAACTTTAACCATCTTACTTAAAGGAAGAATTTTTTACAACCCACTTAAATGTACACCCAAATCGCCTTAGCCTTCCGTGTATGCACTCATCTTTAGTGCATTATTGTTATTTGTTTAAACCCTTAGTTAATTATCTAATTGGTTACATGGTTGCTAAGTCGAGTCATATCCTTGTACATATTGTTTTGGGACGATTGGGACTCATGGGTAAAGTACTTATGTTATGGAGTAATGGGGAAGAACATCATATATTACCCCCATATACGCGTTAATCTTAAAAGTGCTCCAAGTGTTTTGATTATCTTAATTTGAGTCATTAGATGGTAGGGTAAGAGTGTATGCAAAAAAAAAAAAAAAAAAAAAAAAAAAAAAAAAAAAAAAAAAAAAAAAAAATTTAGAAAAAAAAAATAATAAAATAAAATAAAAAAAAAGGAAAAAGAAAAGAGAAAAAAACATACGGACTACCATCCCGTTCCATTCTATGTTTGTTTTATGTTTTTGTTATTTTTCATTTATTAGCTTAAGTCGAGTCTAGTCATGGCTTAGCAACACCATATTGTACATGTAATTAACCAAGATGATTAACTCGCCACCAGTAAAGATTGCCTATATCCAACAAAACCGTGTATCCCATATCCCTACACCTAACGTTATAACCCTTTAAAAAGACCTCTTTGATAGTATATCCTAGGTGCTTACGCCATGTGGTGGAGGTTTGATCCTTTCCTAAGCCTATGGTAATCTATTTTGCTATGATAGGTAGTGAGAGATGTTTTCCATTTCCATATTGTGATATATACTTTATTACACCCGAGAGATGTGAGTATTTGTGAGGTTCTAGTGTATGACCTCTGTGCTTGTCTTTGGTCTTTAGATGAACGATTATTTGTTGTAATTACTTTTATATTAGTGTTAAACGACCCCTAACTTGTATTTTAATTAGAATAAAAGCGCATTTGCTTGAGGACAAGCAAATCTCAAGTGTAAGGGTATATGATGAGGCGAAAAATGAACCGTTTTTAAGGGGTCATTTAAGCCGGAATTGGAATTTATTTGATCAAATATTACCCTAAATCGTTTCTTTTGAAATTTTAAGTACTTTGGGAGTGAATTCTGGAAAATGAAGCATTTTGGACGTTTTTCGAGCATAAAAGTGAAGAAAACGGCAAAGTCTATTTTCCTTGCTGGGAACAGTACCTGACGGCTTCAAGAAGGATTTCATGACGGCGTCAAGAGCACAAAGTTGGTGACGGTCCAGTAGAAACGTGACGACGTCAGAACAAGGGCGTCAAGAGTAATTTTGGTGACGGTCCAGAACAAGAATTATACATAACGGCGTCAGCTTTGGATCTAGGCAGTCTGAGAACTTTATTGGCGGCGAGATGACGGCGTCAGATTTTTCCTCTTGACGCCGTCACCTCATAAAATCTAGATATACTTTTCTATTTTTCATTCATAAAAATAGGAACTTGTGTGGAGAATTCTAGGGCCGAACCTAATAAACCCTAGGTCGTTTGTAACAGTATTTTCAAGGGTTTTCACCCCTTGAAACCCTTCATGTTCAATTGAGATAAGTTTTCTTTTAATTCATTCAATATGTCTATGTGTTGTTTGAATATATCTTATGCTTGTCTCGATTTGAACATGCTAGGCTAGATCTTTTGTGTGTTTGCTTAGATGTAATGAAACCTAGATGTTGATTATAGGTTGATTGCTTGTTTATAGTTGCAATGGATGAATGATTTCAATGTTAGGCTTAAGAAAACTGGCAGATCTCCATTGTGTAACATGCTTGAACTTCTTAAGAAACATGAACTGATGTATACTAGGTTTTTATGGTTGTATTTAATGCATGTGCGAATTCTACTGATCCCATGTTAGGAGCTTCTTTGCCGGCTCGACATAGGAGTAAAGTAGGAGCTTTTAGGATTGGGGAAGTAAGTACGCCACCCCATGAATGGTATTAAGGAATACAACCCGTCATCCATGCAACTGTAACAAGTAATTAACCTGTAAAAGATATCTAGGGAGTAGTGAAATCTAAGTAAACACAATTCTCCCATATATTGCTCACACCACTATCTTAATTTAGTTTATTTTCATTTTTGTTATTTTATTTTAATTGCATTTTAGTTATTGGGTTAGTTGATTAGCAACTAATTCCGCCACTCTTCAAAAACCCGAGATTTTTAATTGCTTTCCATAAAATATAAAAATACAAAAAGAATCATCCCTCACCTCTAGACCTAGTTCTTAGGTTTTCTAATCCTAGCGACACTATTCCTGAGTTGAACGATCAATCCCCCGGTACTTGTCACTATACTATACTACAACGATCAGGTACACTGCCTGGTAGGGGTTGTAAGCTTCTTGAGATCCCTCGAGAGGTAAAGCCAGGTGCAATTCCCACGCATCATAAATTAACACTTAAATCATGGATATATTTGATGTTATCAAAATCCAATCCATAACAAAACCTAAAATAATTCCCAACCCAATCCCTTTATCATAAACCTAACACCAAAACCCAACATCACTAGCTCATTTCCTTTTATCTAAACCCAAGCCCAACAACCATCCTATATACTTAACACGGCCAAAATTCCAAGTCAAACCCACTATTATTTCAGGTCAAACAAGTAAAAAAAAACCCACCCCGCACTCTTTTTACCGCCATACAATCTTCATCGCCAAAAATTACCTAGAACCCGAGTTTACCCTATTGAGGTAACATTGTCAAGATCTCCTAATGTTTTAATGATGACAAATAAACCTTAGAAACACATAAAATAACAAACGGTAGCCAAAATTCCCTGAATCCATATCTGCTCCTGGCGCGCTGGCCATGTGTTGACAGGTGGCTGACATGCCAGGCTACTGTATGGTTCGGGATGAATTTTGAAAGTCGGCTTTTCCCTTACCTGACAAATGTGCATGTTTCAATACAGGTATGAATATGATATGTGCTTAATTGAGAACACTCGAAATGAGTTTTAGGATTAGAGAGATCCAACTTTTAAAACACCCGTTTTCAGGAAAACACCAACTCATGTTTTCCAACTCTTGCCTCTAGCCAAGGCTTTTCTAAACTTAGGGAGCTTATATATTTCATGTAACATCACGTGAAAGCATCCATATGCTCATATCCCGTGCTTACGTCTTCTCTAATCACGTCACGAGTTTACTCCTTTATTGATCAAACGAAGTCAAAGGTCACTTTGCGTAAACGCATCCTTTCCCGCTTGAGTTATGCTTTACATCATGGCAATACACTTACCAAGGTGTTAGTTGAGAACGTCGAGTCGTGGAAAGTCATGAGTTATGAAACTATGGATTCTCGACGTTTTGTTACATGGACTTATAAGTAACCTACGATTTCTCTCAACTCATAATCTTAATTGTCTAAACCATTTCTTCTTAATGACAATTAGATTATTTCTTAATCTTTTTCTTAATTACCTTCCTAATCTCATTTTCACTAAAGACAAACCAACAAATCTCCCACAATCCTTCTCAAAAATCTTTTCCCAATAACCTCTTACATATTCCCTTACACTCCTTACAAAAGTGTACTCTTGTCCCTTCACAAACTCCCACACAAGATTCCCCTCACTGTATACATTTCCCATACACCTTTCTCATACACACATACATACACTTCCCTATATACACATACACTCTTTTCTACATACACACATCCTTACACATACATACTCACATACACACACCTTTACATTCAAAATACACACACTTCACTCACATACCTCTCTTCACACATACAAGGCTCCCCATCACATCCTACTTACATATTCCTTACACATACAACTCATTCCCTATACATATCCCATCTTTACAACATATTCCTTACACTCCCAATACCTTTATTTTCAAAATACACACACTACTCACAACTATCTCACTCTCTACATATACAAGGCTCCCCATCACATCCCACACTTACATATTCCCTTACACACATCACATCCCTTCACTCTTACACTATCCAACCTTTATTCCGTTACACACTTACATAATCTAACTCATACCTTATATTCCTTACACCCTTTCACATCCCAACCTTTCACTCACCCTCTTCTCCAAGAAAGGAATATTCCCTTGGATATCCTCTCTTAACCCAACCATAGTTCACTTCTAACCCAACTATGGTTAGTTCTCTATACACCCATTCTCACCCAACCATGGTTAACTCTTAACCACACCAAGGATGGAATATTCCTTTGGATACACCCTTTAACTTAACCAAGGTTCACCTTCTAAACTAACCATGGTTTAATCTCTATACCCTATTTTCCAAACCTAACCATGGTTACTTCTTAACCCTAGCTCTCACACATTTCCCTATAGAGGAATATCCCATGGCATATTCTCTTCTCTTTTTTATGCCATGTGAGGAATACCCATTCTACCCCTACCCAATTATCTCTTATTTCTTTCTATCTTTGATAATTGGTTTTCTAATAAACACTTCACAAAACATTTTCCAAATTGGCCATTTGAGTTGGTAAACCTTAGATTGATTAATGTTAAGGTTTAGTGTGAAGTACAATTGGGGGTTTAGCAAGGTTAGGTATTTACAAGACCAAAACTCAACATTTGGGAAAATGTTACAGAGCCTCTGGCGCGTCACCCACGCATTGATGCGTGGGCAACACGCCGGGCTCGGTAAATTTTTCCCAAGTTTGGGTCTTGGCCTATAAATACCCCCTTGTCTCTTGTATTCCTCACCCTTTGCCATTACTCTTTCTCTCTACTTTCTTTCTCTCTAATCCTCTAATTCTATCTCTTGTGTTCTTAGTTAAACACACTAACATCTTTGAAAGAACACATCTCCTTGCAAGGTAAGAATCTCAAGAACTTAATCCACTCTTGATATTGTGTCGAGGGTCTTCTTATCTTTACCCTTTATACTAAAATCGAGTCTCTAGGTTAGGTTAGGGCTTGGTTGAATAAACACTTATTCATTCATTCAATTGTTTGTAAGGGAAGTCTTGTGTCTTGGTGACTAAGCCTAGATGATTGGGGATCTATTTGGGGTTTGATACTTCCGGTGGGAAGTCTTGGTAGTGGTCTTGGTGACCCTTAGGTGAAGTCGAATCGCAAGATTCTTTTGGGTGGTTTGCGAGGGTGAAATACCGTGGGAGTAACTCCTTCTTTGTGAGCATCGATATTGGGAGCATAGATATTGGGAGCATCGATATTGGCAAATATCGGTGGAGTGAATTGTATCGGTTTGTAGTCCACCGAAAGGATTATTGATAACATCAAATAACCTTGATATTTAAGATTTCACCAGTTACACCGTAAACTATGGATCTGGATAAGATTTCACCAGTTACGACGTAACACATTTCATAGTTACGTCGTAACGGTGTCGGGGCCTATAAATACAGCCCTAAATCTGCATTTTAAGGTATCTCTCTTCACCCCCTCTTAGGGGTCGATTAGGGCACCATTCCAGGGCAATTTCCAGCAGTTCCATGCCATCTTTCAAGGGATAATTCACCACCAAACTTCATCATTATTAGCTCTACATCAAGTAATTTGTATCAAACATTATGTTTAATTCAATCCAAGTTTTATTCATCATTGTTGGTATAATTTACTATATGTTGGGCTAAGCACCTCTGGTGCTAGTCTAGTTATGATTCATTTATTGTTTTAATTCTGTTTTCATACTTTTCATTATGCTTCTAGTGTGTGCATTCTTAGTCCATTCATGTGACCTAGTTTCGGTAGTATTATAAGTTTGTTTGTATCTGTTACGCTTTATGTGGTTGACTTGATACCTTAATCCATTTAGTAGGATAGAAGAATTGACCATAGGATACTAGCCTGACAGATTGCAAGGAAATGGGAGGGATGACAACTGACCATACTGCCTTGTGTGAGAATTGACCATAGGACCACCTTACAAGCAGAGGTACTTAAGAAGTTACAGAGATCTAAGATTCTGAAAGGCTAGATCTCTACCAAATGTGATCTAGTATGTAGTGGCACTTAATGACTTAACCAAATATCTAACCTCGGCTTACTAGCATGGGGTAGTGCCTATGGTTCCTGGGGCGATAGGAAGGGAAGATAGACTAGGATGACTTTACCCTACGATTCTTAGTGACTTATGTCCGCCCCACTTGAAGCATGAGAATAGTTTTATTGAAAACATAGTCATAAGCAATATAGGATGATTATCTAGGCTAGCACACTTCTCTTCCCCTGCTCACAACTTCAGATTACTTTCTAGCTTTCATTTACATTTCTGTCTTATTAATCATTTCAACTCTCTAACCAGTTTAAATCAGTGACACCAGACTTAGATTTAATCCGCACCACATAGCTCTTGGGACGACCTCGGTATTACCATTAACTAGACTACACACAACCGGATTCTCTGTCTGTTAGTGCATAAGGTAGACCTAGGGTAAAACGAGACTTTATAAATATTAAAATCTGGTCAGAAATCTTACATCAAGTTTTTGGCGCCGTTGCTGGGGAGCGATAATAGGATTTTAATTTAAGTCTTGTATATATTTTTGCTTTTTGATTTTCATTTGCTTTTTAGGAACTTTTTGGTTTTTGTTTTCTTTTTCCTTTCTTTTCCGTTTTTGTTTGTTTTTGCAGTTTAGGTAATCATGGAGATGGAACTGGATATTGAGCAGATGACATTGAATGAATACTTGGAGTATGAGCGCGAGAAAGAAGCAAGAATTATGAGGAATCTTCGATCTAGGAGATTTCCTACAAGACCGCCTCCTCCAAAGCATGTCTATCAATCTCTCGTTGGATATTCTAATAGGTGTTACGTATCTCTTCAAGTGTACGATGATTTGGACATGGATAACATGACCATGCATGAATATGAATGGTACATTGCCAATCATTGTCGAGAGGAGATTGGTTTGAATAATCACAATCAAAAGGTTGCATCTAACTTTAGTGATTGTTTGCTAAACACGCCTGATCCCCAACTTGATGACATGGAGATTGATGATGAAGCATTTTGGATAGACTTCATGTCTAAGGAATTTCCTACAAGATCAAATGGGGAAGATCAGCATTCTAACGAGGAGGTCGATGCTGGGTGTTTCAATGATGAATTCGGGGATGTGAACCATGAAAGTGAGGACCATCTTAACTTTACTATTTCTCCTATTTCTAACATTTTTGCTAGTGTTTGTGAACAGGATATCGATGAGGATGATTTTGACACTACAAGCGATGAGGAGGATGTCTATGAGGAATGTGAGGAATGGGATTTGGATGCTTATTGGGATATCACGGTGGAGGAGGATGTGAAGCTGGAAGAAATTTAACACCCACCATGTTTGAGGAACCTAACCCAGTACTGGAAGCATAACCGTTGACCTCACCTATCATACCCCCCGATGACAACTATGAAATACCAACTACCAACCCGATTTTGGACAAGCTTTTAATGGAATTCGGTGATAAGCTTTTGGATACTACCATTATTGAGAAGCCGGTTAGTCAACAACAACACGTTAAAAGCCAATCATCACCGGATATGGGTATGGTAATAAGGGAAATGAAATCTCCGTTAAGGTATGACTGTAATTCATCATTTCCCTATCTCATGGCTAATTTACACCCTCACGGTGTTTATAGCTATTTTCACCCACACTTGATTCCAAGTGAGGGGATGAACACCATGTTACATAGTAAATAAGGGTGTAGTGAAGCTCGAGACTCGAACAAAAACAAGCGCTTCATGGGAGGCAACCCATGCTTATCTTTTTATTTTTGTTTTTGTTTTAAATTTTTAGGATTTTATGCTTTATATGTTTGTTTTTCTTATTTTCCAGGAATTGGAGCAAGGAGTTTGACGTATGGCTCACTTAAGAAGAATCCTGGCTAGGATTTCATTCTGTGAATCGGCTACGACGTAACCCCTCTCTATGGTTACGCCGTAACCTCCTCTCCGAGAGCTGGTGACCCTCAGGTTTTACCAGTTACGGCGTAACTTGTTAATTTAGCTACGCCGTAACATTTCCTGTATCTTTATTTAATCTTCCATACCAATTAGTAGTAAATGAACTTTGTGGGTGTGTTCCCTGTAAACCCTCACGAGACTTCACTCATCCACTTTGGACACCAAGTGGTTTAAAAGGCTTGTTGCATACGCTAAATGCAACCGTGATTCCTACGAAAGTGAGTTAGGATTTTCATTTTCTTTTGCTAATGGAGGCAAGACGAAGGCACGAAGATTTCTCGTGATCCTTCTTTCATTTATGGAGCAAATTTCAGGGAAGTTCTCGCTCTAATTCTACCTTCTCTTCACAATTACTTCATTTTTAGTACAAAAGGGACTTTGTAAATTTCAAGTGGGGGGACGGGAGTAGAATTATCTTAAACTTTATTTTGTCCTCATTTTTCTAGTTTACTTTGAAAAATTTTGCCATTTTTAAAATTTTGACTTGTTTTTCCTAACCGAACTAGAATAGACGTTAGCCGAGCGCACTTAACCCTTGAATCAATATGGTGAGGATTAGCCTATTCAGTTTCCCCCTATTTACCCAAATCCACCAAAATATTGAGTGTGCCGGTAGTTATGTAAACTTTAGAACTTGGCTTTTACATCATTTCAAACCCATAGACGAGTAATGTAACAACCGTGGTTTTAGCAGGTCAGTTTGACTGATAGACTTGACTCGGTTGACGTTTGTTTGGTGTATCTTAAGTGATTGAAGTTATATAAGTGTGATATATGTTAATACAAATATCGCCTAAAAACGTTATTTATATTTTACGATCTTTGCTAAGTTTTGTTAATGACAAAGTATGAAGTTTAGCTATAAGTAAATCATCACTTTAAGTGTTTAAGTCTTGTTTAAACTAAGGTTTACATTTCTTTTAAACAAAACATTGTTTTTATTTCTTAAATTAGAAAGTGTCTTGTCACATCACATTTATTTCTTAATATAGTAAGGTCATATCACATTTAGGGCAAGATTTGTCAATATACATTTATGGTAAGAAATGTGTTTGACTTACTAAGTGGTTGCTTGCAAGTTTAGTGTTTGACTTGATATTATGAGATGTGACATTGTTTGGTTTGCAAGAAGTAATGAGATGTGACCTTGTTTGGTTTGGGAGATTTATTGCAAAAACCAACTGCAGCCCTGACGGTACCCTGGGGGTACACGGGCGGAACCCATCTGAGGGTTCCGCCTGATCCGCCGGACCTGCAGAATGGTTTGCTATAAATACCAAACCATTTGTTAGTTTTGAGTCACTCCTTTAGGATATATTTTTCACATACTCTCTCAATTAACTTAGTAACCTTTTGATTTGTGTGATTCTCTTATGTAGCAAGGGACTTCACAAGATCATTCAAGAAGTTACAAGCTTCAACTCTAAAGTTGCAAGTCTTGGTAGCTTGGTCATGTATAAGCTTTGGTAGTTTATACTTCATATGTGTCATGTATATAGAATTAAGTGGTTAGTATTTTAGGCCTCGAAATACATAGTGTGTCGGGAGTTGTTGTACCCTTGTAAAAGAACTAACGGGAGTGGTTGTACCCTTAGTAAAGAACTCGACATCTAGCTTAGTGTCCGTAAAAGTGTAAGCGACGATGGGAGTGGTTGTACCCGTGTAAAAGAACTTGACATCTAGCTTAGTGTCGGTAAAAGTGTAAGCGACGTTGTAAAGGTTTTCTCCGCCGGTGAAAGGAGCTTGTTGATTAGTGCTTATAACTCTCGAGTTGAAAACTCGGGGCGTGGATGTAGGGCAAGGAAAAAGAGTCCTTGTAGCCGAACCACGATAAACAATCGTGTTGTGGTTTGATCGTTTCTTTCTTTATCTTTGCTTATTACATTTTGTTCTTTAGTTAGAATAGCTACTTACATATAAAGCTTTTCAAAGAACTAAACAAGTAAAGATGTGTGTATATCTTCAAACAAAAGTAAAGCTTTTCAAAGAACTAAACAAGCAAAGTTAGGATCATCACAAGCAAAGCTTTTCAAAGTATGAAACTAGTAAAGTTAGAATTGTTATTCACATGAAAAGCTTTTCAAAGAATCAAACATATAACATTGTGTTTATATCTTTAAGCAAATGTAAAAGTGTTTAAAGATATTCAAGTTAAAAAGGAATCGAAAAAGCGGTGAACTATTCAACCCCCCTTCTAGTTTTCCACAATTGGCATCAGGAGCTACGTTACTCAAGATCTTTAAAATAGAATGTATTTTAAAACTTGGATCGATCCATGGATTTTGAAAATCTCAAAGAAGGGCAAACTATTCAAAACCCACCGCTATTTGAAGAAGAAAACTTACTTGAATGGAAAAGTAATTTTGAAAACTATGTGAAATCAATTGATCAAGATGAGAAAGGAAAATTATTAGTTAAATTTGATGAAAGCTCAAAATCTCTTGAAAGATTGTTGAGGAGTCAAAGGTTGTTTAAAGACAAAACCGGATTAGGATTTAACTCAAAAGCACCATCAACAAGTAAAACAAAACAAGTAATATTTGTCAAACCTAGAAGAGAGATTTAGAGATGATTCAATCTCTAATAGAAACTCATGATAAAAGGATTAGGATTATCATTCTCTATGCTTTTATATGATTATCTAACCTTCTTGGATACATGAGTTATTGAGTTTCAAAGCGTGTCGTCAAACCTAGATTTTACGCGTAGTGTTTATCCTCTTGATAGCATCTCTATGCAATTTAAAAGGTACGCATTACTTCAACTCGACTTTGATTGTCTCTTGTTTCTAACTTTATGTGTTGGAATATGTGTTATTTGTAATACTCTTAAGTGATTACCTGCTATTAGTAATAACTAAGATTAGATTCTATGCAACAAGGAATTTCATCTTTTGTACTAGTAGGAGATATAAGGTGTTTTGGTTCTTTAACCATCAAGAGATAAACACGAGAAACTCTTGAGTGAGTCTCACTCAACTCTTGCTTACAAGTGAGCTAACTTAGAATTTCCTAAGTGTTCAAATGTCTAACACTTTTGTGATGCTTGCAAAACAAACCTTTGTTAAACAACATTCTTAAATACTACACCTTGAGTCTTAAATTATGTTTTTATTCAATCACTCTTTTATGATAACCTCACATAAAACACACTAGGTAAAATAAATCACACAAGCATGCATTTGGATGTGTGAAATAAAATGAGTTTTCAACATCTAGGATGTACACATCAAATGTGACACATAGTCTCATGATGTTGTACCTCTTGGACTTTTTCAAAACAAATAGAGTTCATAGTTTCTTAAGTAAGAAAACCCAAAGAGTCGGGGAGTCGTTGAATATAACATTTAACGAGTAATCTCTTCCTTCTAAGATATCATCTTTGGAAGATGATGACTTAGTCGAAAGTCCAATGATGGCAAGACAAGTATGTTGTGTAAAACATTAAGAATAAAAATACAAAATAACATCTTCTCACCTTGAGTCAAACATTGAATCAAGAAAAATTTACATAAGTTATAAAACTTGATTTATAGATCATAGTTGTGTCTAAACAAAGTCAACAAAAACAATTTTTGGAATTTAGAGTAAAACAACTAGTGAAACAAAATATACGTTTCGAAGTAATCATGTGATTATAAGTGTCAAATATTTGAAAGTCTTTTTGATAAAAATGGCAAACTCCAAAAGCAAGGAATTTTAACTTAAAGACATTCTTAGTTACTCACTTGTTCTCAATGGTTAAGTTATTGATGATTTATCAAGAATGAGATTAGTAAATCCGTAGGTAAAACTAAACGTAGAGAAATGTTCGGAAGACTACTTGTTCTCATAACAATTAGATCCAACATTATGTTTAGCATTTGTCTATGTGCTCGTGTTAAAGAAGATCCTTAAAACAACTTTTTAGCTGAGCTTGTTTGGATACATCATTAGGTACTACACAACTAGGATTATGGTATCCCAAAAGAACGGGAACAGAAACCATAGTGTATGCAAAATGGAATTATGTCGGTAATAAGTTGATAAGAAAAGCACAAGTGGTACTTGCACTTTTATACTCACTTACCCAATGATTCTCCAAAACACGTAAGGTACTCAAATTAGTTTTGGAAGGAGAAGCACATCAACAAGCTCCACTTGAACAAGCTAACTCACGTCGACAACAGAATTCATCTTATCAACATTGTTATCTCTTCAACAAAGGAAGCATCGACTTCAACAACAATTCTATCCATTATGTTCTTTTGATCCGTCATCATCGCCTTGATAAAAATGTTCATTGAGGAACATCTTACTAAGAAAGACTTATACGTTAACCATTCTACCAACGTTTTCACAAAAACCTCTTGAATGAGAAGCATTCATCATCCTTAGGCTTAGTCAAAGACTCATAAGACCTAAAACCTTAGTTTTGAACATTAGGATAAACCACAAAAATCAAGACAATCCCTTTTGAATTTTTCCCTGCAGTTCCCACGGAACCCTCAGACCATACGGGCGGAACCCATTTTTTGGTTCCGCCTGGTCCGCTAAAGCCACAGAATGTTTTATTTTTTCAAAACCAAACACCTCTTTACTCACAACTCCAACTTACCAATAGCCATTCCTCACTCACAAACACCTTACCACACGAAAATTAGGGCTCTCACTTACATCTCTTCCAATCCAATCAACTTTGTAAGAATTCTTACAAAATCTCATCACATTCACCTTGTGATATATCTCAGCCCACAAGATTCACAAAAAGAGCAAAACTTCAAGCATCTTCCTCATAACCTTTCATCACTCAAACCTCAAACAACCAATGTGAAATGAGAAACCGAGTTATCCTTTGTCATATCAATATCGAGTCATCCACCATTTCCATGCCCTCAAAGAAACCAACAGTCAATATCATCTTCACCAATAACTCCACCTAGTCATCTTCACAAGAAGATTCCACAATGTAACCAAACAAGTGTGTCATCCCCACTATAACCTAACCTATTAAGATCAAACCACCTTTTATGATACATAAACCTATGTTCACCCTTGTGTCGCTCTTTGAAACAAAGGACAATTGTCATATCCAAACTCACATTAACATATTTATCTATGTCGTCAAAAGTCAAGTGAATTTCATTATGAAATGCGTCTCTTCCACTTTCTAGCAAGTGAAGAACACAAGGAAGATATCCAAGCTGTAAGTGTTGTCAAGTAATCACCACCTCATTTCACATATCCACTCTCGGTCGTCAACCATACTTTACCACCGTTCACCACATTGTTAAAACAAATGAAAAACGTCATTGAAACATCACTTGCATTACAAAACATTTTTGAGCATCAAAATAAGTCAAGTTAACCGCACCTCCACATTGTTTTCATATAGGCACACACTAGAACATACACATTACAATAAGTCGTTTACTTAGACTAAAATGTGAAATTTTGACTTTCTAGGAATCATCATGCTTCCTCTAACTCACTACGTCCACAAGGACACCATCAAGTACCTACCCAAACACCACAAAACCAAATGTCTTACTCAAACTCAAGTCGTTGTTTTCAAAACCTTAGAAAAACGATACGTCCATAAGGGTAGAACCATTGCCACAATTAACTTTGAGTTTCTCTTAGAAATCAATGAGCCTATTTGTTCTAGGTTCATTTTAGAATTCTATGCATCCGTCACCCTCTCCAAGAATAAGTATGGTCGCATGTCAATTAACTTTAGGGCTAGTAGTCATCAATACTCCTTCACTCTCGAGGAGTTTGCTCGAATCTTAGGTGTCCCAAACCATGGTACTTGCATCTACTCCGACTTGCACTCCCTCTCAACTCTTGACACACTCTTTGACCGCATCCATCTCTATGATACCCCTCTTGTGTCCAAAGATGAACTTCGTGACCACCTCTTCATTAGGACCACCAACACTAGGAGAACTAGAACCGGAAATGAGGTCATCAAGGACCCAAATGGAATGGAATTCAATGAACTCAAGCCCCAATTCAAGGAATGAGAAGAACTCCTTAAAGCCAATGTAATTAGCACCATAGGAAACCGGGATCACATCAATGTTTGCCTTTGCTACATGCTCTACTCCTTGTCCGTTAGGCAACCCTTCAACCTTGCCTACTACATGACCAAGAGAATGACCGAAATTCCCATGCAAGGCACAACGTCTATGCTGTATGGAATGCTCTTGACCCATCTCTTTAGGTTCATCTCTCCCATTCCATCAACTCCTAGAGGTCTTCACCTAGACTACTCTCTTATTTCACACGCTCTTGTCCCACTAAGTGATAGGAGAATCTACAAAGCCCAAGGTAAACATTTTCCAACTCTAGGCTTTGCCCAACTCTAAGCTCCCACCTCTAGAATACATTTTCCAACTTTCGGATATTCCAAATGAGTCGGCGGAGTTCAAGCAAACAAAGGGGATGTTAAAAAACATCGAGAGATTTCTTGAAAAGCTCAAGAAGAAGATTGACCGTCTATGAGAGCGGGTGTGTAGGAGTGTTTGGCACTAGGTGCTATTTTAACAAATTTGGTCATTTAAACAATGTTCGTGATGTACTTGTGTGTTAGTACAATGTTTGATACTATTTGGAACATATATTATCTAACTTTGATGTAGGTAGACAACTTTTGGCAAGTTGTCAAATTTTCATGGTATAGTGAAATTCTCGACCTCAAGGTCAAAGTCCTATGATATGTGTGTTTACATGTCCAATTTTTGCATTACCTAACCAGATATGCATTATCTTTTTGATTTTAGGAGTTTTCGAAAAATTTGAAAAACGTCTCGCGGGTCAAAAACGCGGACTGCCTATTTTTTGAGCTCTGGCGGATCTGGCGGTACCCAAAATTGGGTTCCGCCAGTGC
Organism: Artemisia argyi; assembly: GCA_030686995.1. Lineage (NCBI taxonomy): Eukaryota > Viridiplantae > Streptophyta > Magnoliopsida > Asterales > Asteraceae > Artemisia > Artemisia argyi. The sequence goes on from CM060692.1 coordinate 49,307,570, forward strand.
ATTTTCTGGGTAACCCAGAATTGGCCCAACGGACCAGACGGAACCCAAAACAGGGTTCCGCCTGTGTATTGTGAGGGTTCTGTAACACCCCCAATTCATGGTTGCAGCGGAATTCAAACTGGGTGTTACTCGACGGCACAATAGTCACAATGATAGAAAACGAACTCCAATTGAGTCATTTTGAAAAGGTTTATCATTCAAATTATATAAATATCAGAGATTACAAAATGAGGTCCCAAATGGTTCCATGTTTACAAATCACATTAAGTGAGTTTTCGAATGATGATAAAATTTATAGCCCTCTTGAGTATCCGTGCCCTTCCGTGCCATCCTTGATCGTCATGAACCTGAAATACATGCTTGAGAGGTCAACACAAAGGTTGAGTGATATTCATAGAGTTTGTTTAATGTTTGAACACAATATGTTGGTAGTGTGAGCTATAGACTCACACCAATGTTTGGAAAACAAAACAGGTAGGCTACGTTATTATACGCCCATAAAATGTATTATACACTAAGCTTATGACACCAAAACGTTAACGTGTACCAATATCGATCGGCAGATTTATCCCGGTAGGTACTTTGCTAACATACCTAAATCTCAAATATTAGTGCATTTGTTTGAACTTAGTCAATACAAATGGGATTCGTCAATCCCAATAGGCCTATTCACAATATTCGCGCTCACTATTGCTAGTGATTAAATGGTTCATAATAAAGGATCTCGGTTTAGCAAGGCTGGTACTTAGTGATAATAAAACAATCAGGCAAGCATACAATTTAAAAACATTGTGCTCGGTTGAAAAATAATAGCATGTATTCCCCCCAAGGGTTTGTAAAACAATTAAGTAATAGAAAGTGGGGCTATGAACTCACCTTGAGTTGGATGATGTATAATGAGAATGATGGATATGCCGTAAGAACTTCTACGAGCAACCAAGAATAATTGTTGTAACTTAGGTTTGGAATAATGTCTAAGGAAACATAAACATGCCAATATATGTCTTGCACTTAGTCCATGATGTGGTATGATGTATATTGTAAGTCTTTGAAAGAAAAGATTCATGAACATGTATGTTTTGTATATCGTTTACTACCGTTCGGGCCGACATAATTCAGAAGTCATGTTAGTAAGCGTTCGAGGAGCCAGGACACTTTAACTCATAAATCCACAACTCATCTCGACGGCTTACATAATGAACTCCTCACATGAGGCTCCCTACTATTGTAGTAGTTGATGAAATATATAGATATAAGTTTTCATCCGAAAGGTTACATGTCCGATATTTGAATAAACTTAGGAAAGTTTATTTGTACATGAAGATTGTTATTAGGGGTAGTTTCATAAGTCTTGTATGACCATTTTCTCTTTGTAATATCTCATGGTTCCTTTTTAAGTGAAGTAGATTCAAATTGCTTGTTCAAGTTCTCGCCAATTCCTTGTTTCATGTTTTCGCCTAAGTAAGCTTGTATGGTCATTTCGTCATGGCCTAGCCATGACCTTTGGTCCTTGTTCCAAGGTCATGAGACTCAACCTTGGCTCTAGCCATGGTTGTGGTCTTGATTATAGGTCATAAGACCTCTTGTTCCTTTTAAAGTATAACCATAATATAGTGACTTTGGTCTAAAAATGGGCTGTTTAGAATTTGAAGAATTTTGTCACACGGAAAGCGTTTTCAGGGCTCGAGCTTCTTTGTTCCTGAACGAAAACGTCGTTCCGGACAACTTTCGTGTTTTAACTTTTTGATGAATCGGAGCAGAAGTGGGACTTTCAAAATCAAAATTTGATCAGAATGCTATTTAGGCAGTTTTGCCGGAAATCTTTGGTAACTTCAAATGGGCGTAACTTTTGACTCGTATACTCGTTTTGGGTGATTCAAATTGCTATGGTTTCCTTGTTAAGTCTTCTACTGTAATATGTAATGATCCAATATCATAATTTTACCATTTTGATCAGGTCTTACCAAGAAAGTCACTAGTTTGCTTGTTTTAGTAACTTATCTTAACAATCAATTACAACAACATGTGTTAATCATTTTTATACATCATGGACATTACAACAAGACAATATATAGCATGAATGATATGTAAATAGCATGAATATGATATTTAAGCAAGAAAGTGTATTAGAGTTTGCTTACAACTTGTGAAGAAACTAACTAGAACCAAGGTCAAAACCAAGAATTACTACTTAATTTTCCAAATATTTTCCAACCATAGCCAAGCTTCCATATCAAAAACCCTATCTTATAATCCCTTGATAAACACTAATCTATCACAAAAACAAGCCTTAGTAAAAATCTTCACTAAGAACACTTGGAAATTTGATGAGTTTTTGTGGTGTTTTTATAGAGTTTTATGGTTGAAAGGTGTTAAGGATCAATTAGGAACTATGACTTGAACTTGTGATGGATTTAATGAGCAAGATCAATGATCAAAATGGTGCATTTATATGGTTTTGGGTCGTTGGTATTGCAAGAGAAAGGAAGAGAATGAGCTCTCTTTTATACCAAAAATGAGGAAGTTACAATGTTGACTTGTCAACACTTGGAGACCAAGTTGGACACATGCGTGTAATCTAAGCTTCCTAGCATGAGATCAAGACACCTAGTGTGAATCCCCCCCCCCCCTAGTGGCGGTTCACAAGCTTGGGGAGGAAGGTTTGGCTTTTTGATGATATTATCCAAGTTATGGAGCTAGTTTTGACTCCGTAAAATGCTAACCGTAAGTTGTTACGTCACAAAACGTAAAACCGGGTATCGTAAAAATACGAAACTTGGAGGAATGATTAAACTTGTCAAAATACTCCATAATAAAATATAAAATGAGTGGTAGGTTCCATTTGGGTGGTAAAACCCTGCTAAAAACTGGAAACACGGGTCTAAAACGCGTAATACGTAAAACGTACGAATATTGCGTAAAATTGAGAAAAGTAAAATGTTACTTTTCTAATAGGATAATATTGATTTAAAATGACTTATAATGTCTAGACTGGGCTCAGTCCAGTGTCGGTTGGTATTAAATGTCTTTTAGACATCAAACCGTAAGCCTAAAAATCAAGGAATGACTTATAAAATCATGGGATGATTTTTTGTCAATGGAGGGGGGAAAAATATGTTGACTTTTTCTAATAAGTTGAAAACTCAAATCGTATTAGAAACGTGGTGCAGGTATAGGCTAAGGTTACGGCTGAGTAAAAACGCTTAAAAACTGAAAATTTCAGTTTTTCACGGCCGAGGCTTATTTTGGTCATGTTTTTCTCAGTCATGATTTATTCTCAAATAAATCATGAGTGTGTCAAACATTTTTCTGATGTGGGGTCACCTGACGGGGTCGAGTTTCGTTGTGCGTAGAATTTCTGAATGACGTTTTACCCTAAAACGTGTAATTCCTTAATAACTTTCACGAAAATGAGCTTATGAAAGTTAAAATTTTAATTTGCCATGGAAATGATTTATCACTCGAGGCCAAGAAACCAAAATCAAGTTTCGGGAAAATTTCGGGAAAAATGAATAGTAAAAGTGAATAGTGAAATTTTCCGGGAATGGTAATTAACCTGAAAATGCGAATTGTTACAGTCTCTACCCCTTACGGGGAACTTCGTCCCGAAGTTCTGTGTGTATCATATGTTGGAGTGGTGTCGATGAAAAGGTGTGGTTACTTATGAGGACTAAAGTCTGGGATTACCGGTGATGTAATTTGATTTGTCATTTCAGTGTATGGTGTAGGATGAGGCTTACTTTTATATAGGAAAGGTATGGTAATAGTCGAATATCAAAGGAAATTGATATAGCAGTCAAATATTAATAGGAATTGATATAGTAGTTGAATATCAAAATAGAACTTGATATAGTTGTCAAGTATCAATAGCAATTGATATAAGAATCGAATCATGGAATAAGCGTTGAACATGTGGTTGGACCAAGTCCTGTTTGAATTGTACGGCTGCCCATGCATATGGCTACATGGCTTCTCAATGAGTTTGGTACAACTGCACATGCATATGGTTACATGGCCTCGCAATGAGTTTGTTTGTTATTGCACTATCATTATGAAAACCAAAATGTAAATCTCGTACTAATGGAAATTGGGATAGTTGTTGCAATCATAGCCTAGTAGGTAATCTGTTGTTGTATCTAGTGTTTATTGACTTCATACTTATGTTATTTCGGATATAAATAAGCCCACTTGTTTATAATTCTTTATTTACATAGAGAGGCATCCCAAACAATGTAACTAAAGGAATATAAACGTATGGTTCGATGATTTATAATTTCTTTATTTAAATGAAAAGGCATCCCAATCCATTCAAATAAGGACATTATAAATCATCCTACTCAAGAATTCCCGACACAACATTCATACTTAGCCGGTGAGTTACAAGGTAGTGTATTACGAGATGATACTGGTGTTCCAAAAGTACAAGATGAATATTCAATCTTGTAAAGATGATAAGGGTGCTTGTGGTGTAACTAAAGATGATTTGAGCTTTAAAAGTGCATCAAGATCTGTTAATGAGCTTGTGTTTGTAACGGTTGTGAAGATAATGATGTGATATGTTGATGAACAAAAGTGTGTAGTGTATGCTTAACATTAATACTCTTAGGTATCGATGTTGAGTTTGCTTTAAAAATCTTAAGAGATTTTAAAAGTTTATGATGGAATGGTATCCTTAGGACCTAAACAGGATAGTACTTCTACAGGATGAAGAGAAGAATTGATAACTATCCCAAGATAGTAGTTTGGATTATTTCATAAATGAAAATTTTCAAGAATGAATTAAGGTGTTAAGATCTTGCTGAGTGGTAAGACACTATCGTGTCTCTAGATTGTTTTAATGTATTCTGGTGGTTTATCGTGTTCATGTAGGAAATCAACCTAAACATAACCCTAGTACAACTACTCTCAGTATTTGAAAATTTTAAGTCGAATATAGTTAGTCAGACTATATTCCACTGTCCCTAGGTTAAATATAGGTGACTAGTCTATATTTAGCCAAGGTTCGATAAAATTTCCAAATACCTAAATTAGGTATACTTGTGATATGTCCGTTGCTTTCGGGAAATTGTCCACTAAACAAAGGCGATGTCAAACAATTCAGTTGCAAGTCCCGTCCATACAAGACTTGTAACGTATGTTTTCATATTCCATATCATAGAAGATAGTAAGGGTAGGTACGTATGGAAAGGAAGTTTTAAGTAGTTCTAAAATAGAACATACTTGGCCAGGATCACGAACTTTTAATAATGAAGGTTTCAGAAGAAAACTTTGATGAATGTAGAGTTGAACTTCAGCTTTTGTAGGTGATGGATTTGTTTGTCCTTTAGAAATCTCATATTTCTATTTAGAAATCGATAGGTTGTGACGGGTTTTTGATATCATATGAAATGATATTGATGATGTGATGGAATAATTCTAGAGACCATTGCGCAAAACACAATGTCTCGGAAGTAGGTTAGACCATTGTGTAATTCACAATGTCTGGGAAGTAGGTTAGACCATTGTGTGACTCAAAACATTTGAGAAATGGTTAAGACCATTGTATAATACAATGTCTTGGAAAATAAATGAGACCATTGTATCTCACAATGTCTTGGAAAATGAATGAGACCATTGTATCTCACAATGTCTTGAAAAATGAATGAGACCATTGTATCTCACAATGTCTTGGAAATGAATGAGACCATTGTATCTCACAATGTCTTGGAAAATGAATGAGACCATTGTATCTCACAATGTCTTGGAAAATGAATGAGACCATTGTATCTCACAATGTCTTGGAAAATGAATGAGACCATTGTATCTCACAATGTCTTGAAAAATGAATGAGACCATTGTATCTCACAATGTCTTGGAAATGAATGAGACCATTGTATCTCACAATGTCTTGGAAAATGAATGAGACCATTGTATCTCACAATGTCTTGGAAAATGAATGAGACCATTGTATCTCACAATGTCTTGGAAATGAATGAGACCATTGTATCTCACAATGTCTTGGAAAATGAATGAGACCATTGTATCTCACAATGTCTTGGAAAATGAATGAGACCATTGTATCTCACAATGTCTTGGAAAATGGATGAGACCATTGTATCTCACAATGTCTTGGAAAAGTGAATGAGACCATTGTAACATACAATGTCTTGAAAAGTGAATGAGACCATTGTAACATACAATGTCTTGAAAAGTGAATGAGACCATTGTAATTAGTTACAATGTCTTGGACATATAATGTTGGAGTAGGAACATGATTGGGAGAGTGTGGTTGTGCCGAAATGCCTTAGAATAGGCATACACAGATATGTTTAGTCCATTGTTTAGATAAATGATTGAAAATAAACCGAGTTTATATATCAATATACTAATATGTTCATGTAGTATAGAATGCCTAGTGTGTATATATGAATATACTTATATGTTCATGTAGCATAAAATGCTTACGTGGAAATGCTCAATTATGTTAAGGGTACATATATCAATATGCAATTATGTTTGTGTAGCACAAAAATGTCTACGGGGAAATGCTCAAAATGGGTATATATGAATATACTAATATGTTTGTGTATCATAACATGCTTACTAAGTCCATAATCGTCTGGAGGATGGAAGACACGGAGAGCAAAAGGCTATAAAAATGCTTTTGTTTGTGAGTGTAGTTATAGTTTAGGTCCCAATTAGACCCGTTTCTCTATAACCATGGCTCTGGTACCAATCTGTAACACCCCCAATTCATGGTTGCAGCGGAATTCAAACTGGGTGTTACTCGACGGCACAATAGTCACAATGATAGAAAACGAACTCCAATTGAGTCATTTTGAAAAGGTTTATCATTCAAATTATATAAATATCAGAGATTACAAAATGAGGTCCCAAATGGTTCCATGTTTACAAATCACATTAAGTGAGTTTTCGAATGATGATAAAATTTATAGCCCTCTTGAGTATCCGTGCCCTTCCGTGCCATCCTTGATCGTCATGAACCTGAAATACATGCTTGAGAGGTCAACACAAAGGTTGAGTGATATTCATAGAGTTTGTTTAATGTTTGAACACAATATGTTGGTAGTGTGAGCTATAGACTTACACCAATGTTTGGAAAACAAAACAGGTAGGCTACGTTATTATACGCCCATAAAATGTATTATACACTAAGCTTATGACACCAAAACGTTAACGTGTACCAATATCGATCGGCAGATTTATCCCGGTAGGTACTTTGCTAACATACCTAAATCTCAAATATTAGTGCATTTGTTTGAACTTAGTCAATACAAATGGGATTCGTCAATCCCAATAGGCCTATTCACAATATTCGCGCTCACTATTGCTAGTGATTAAATGGTTCATAATAAAGGATCTCAGTTTAGCAAGGCTGGTACTTAGTGATAATAAAACAATCAGGCAAGCATACAATTTAAAAACATTGTGCTCGGTTGAAAAATAATAGCATGTATTCCCCCCAAGGGTTTGTAAAACAATTAAGTAATAGAAAGTGGGGCTATGAACTCACCTTGAGTTGGATGATGTATAATGAGAATGATGGATATGCCGTAAGAACTTCTACGAGCAACCTAGAATAATTGTTGTAACTTAGGTTTGGAATAATGTCTAAGGAAACATAAACATGCCAATATATGTCTTGCACTTAGTCCATGATGTGGTATGATGTATATTGTAAGTCTTTGAAAGAAAAGATTCATGAACATGTATGTTTTGTATATCGTTTACTACCGTTCGGGCCGACATAATTCAGAAGTCATGTTAGTAAGCGTTCGAGGAGCCAGGACACTTTAACTCGTAAATCCACAACTCATCTCGACGGCTTACATAATGAACTCCTCACATGAGGCTCCCTACTATTGTAGTAGTTGATGAAATATATAGATATAAGTTTTCATCCGAAAGGTTACATGTCCGATATTTGAATAAACTTAGGAAAGTTTATTTGTACATGAAGATTGTTATTAGGGGTAGTTTCATAAGTCTTGTATGACCATTTTCTCTTTGTAATATCTCATGGTTCCTTTTTAAGTGAAGTAGATTCAAATTGCTTGTTCAAGTTCTCGCCAATTCCTTGTTTCATGTTTTCGCCTAAGTAAGCTTGTATGGTCATTTCGTCATGGCCTAGCCATGACCTTTGGTCCTTGTTCCAAGGTCATGAGACTCAACCTTGGCTCTAGCCATGGTTGTGGTCTTGATTATAGGTCATAAGACCTCTTGTTCCTTTTAAAGTATAACCATAATATAGTGACTTTGGTCTAAAAATGGGCTGTTTAGAATTTGAAGAATTTTATCACTCGGAAAGCGTTTTCAGGGCTCGAGCTTCTTTATTCCTGAACGAAAACGTCGTTCCAGACAACTTTTGTGTTTTAACTTTTTGATGAATCGGACCAGAAGTGGGACTTTCAAAATCAAAATTTGATCAGAATGCTATTTAGGCAGTTTTGCCGGAAATCTTTGGTAACTTCAAATGGGCGTAACTTTTGACTCGTATACTCGTTTTGGGTGGTTCAAATTGCTATGGTTTCCTTGTTAAGTCCTCTACTGTAATATGTAATGATCCAATATCATAATTTTACCATTTTGATCAGGTCTTACCAAGAAAGTCACTAGTTTGCTTGTTTTAGTAACTTATCTTAACAATCAATTACAACAACATGTGTTAATCATTTTTATGCATCATGGACATTACAACAAGACAATATATAGCATGAATGATATGTAAATAGCATGAATATGATATTTAAGCAAGGAAGTGTATTAGAGTTTGCTTACAACTTGTGAAGAAACTAACTAGAACCAAGATCAAAACCAAGAATTACACAACCATAGCCAAGCTTCCATATCAAAAACCCTATCTTATAATCCCTTGATAAACACTAATCTATCACAAAAACAAGCCTTAGTAAAAATCTTCACTAAGAACACTTGGAAATTTGATGAGTTTTTGTGGTGTTTTTATAGAGTTTTATGGTTGAAAGGTGTTAAGGATCAATTAGGAACTATGACTTGAACTTGTGATGGATTTAATGAGCAAGATCAATGATCAAAATGGTGCATTTATATGGTTTTGGGTCGTTGGTATTGCAAGAGAAAGGAAGAGAATGAGCTCTCTTTTATACCAAAAATGAGGAGGTTACAATGTTGACTTGTCAACACTTGGAGACCAAGTTGGACACATGCGTGTAATCTAAGCTTCCTAGCATGAGATCAAGACACCTAGTGTGAATCCCCCCCCCTAGTGGTGGTTCACAAGCTTGGGGAGGAAGGTTTGGCTTTTTGATGATATTATCCAAGTTATGGAGCTAGTTTCGACTCCGTAAAATGCTAACCGTAAGTTGTTACGTCACAAAACGTAAAACCGGGTATCGTAAAAATACGAAACTTGGAGGAATGATTAAACTTGTCAAAATACTCCATAATAAAATATAAAATGAGTGGTAGGTTCCATTTGGGTGGTAAAACCCTGCGAAAAACTGGAAACACGGGTCTAAAACGCGTAATACGTAAAACGTACGAATATTGCGTAAAATTGAGAAAAGTAAAATGTTACTTTTCTAATAGGATAATATTGATTTAAAATGACTTATAATGTCTAGACTGGGCTCAGTCCAGTGTCGGTTGGTATTAAATGTCTTTTAGACATCAAACCATAAGCCTAAAAATGAAGGAATGACTTATAAAATCATGGGATGTTTTTTGGTCAATGGAGGGGGGAAAAATATGTTGACTTTTTCTAATAAGTTGAAAACTCAAATCGTATTAGAAACGTGGTGCAGGTATAGGCTAAGGTTACGGCTGAGTAAAAACGCTTAAAAACTGAAAATTCCAGTTTTTCACGGCCGAGGCTTATTTTGGTCATGTTTTTCTCAGTCATGATTTATTCTCAAATAAATCATGAGTGTGTCAAACATTTTTCTGATGTGGGGTCACCTGACGGGGTCGAGTTTCGTTGTGCGTAGAATTTCCGAATGACGTTTTACCCTAAAACGTGTAATTCCTTAATAACTTTCACGAAAATGAGCTTATGAAAGTTAAACTTTTAATTTGCCATGGAAATGATTTATCACTCGAGGCCAAGAAACCAAAATCAAGTTTCGGGAAAATTTCGGGAAAAATGAATAGTAAAAGTGAATAGTGAAATTTTCCGGGAATGGTAATTAACCTGAAAATGCGAATTGTTACAGGTTCCGCCAGACACCTGCAAAAAATCTTTTTCATTTTTCTTTAGTCCAAAACTTGTAAAGTGTCAAACCATTATCCTAAGTGAGAAACATCTTCCATTAACTCCAATAACCATATTAGAACAACTCTCACTCACTAAAACAATTAGGAAGCCACTTCCTTCCAAAAATTCAAATTCAAACATAACTAACCCAAGGAACCCTTTTAAAGGATCCTTCAAACCATTGGAACATTTTCAACCAAATCACATCACATGATCACAAAGCATTGAGTGCATATGTTGGTCTTTCACTCCACCCTATTCCGTTGGATTGACATCAAATGATGTGACAAGTTCATGAAAATCATTTGATACCTCAATCTTTGAATGGTAGAACATCAAATCCAAACACTCCTTCCCACAATTCTTTTTTTTAAGTTTGATCACTTTAGAATACCCCAAAACTCACACCAACACCATTACTTCTCTCAATCTCAAAACTCTTGCAAACCAAAGATTTGAGATAACTTAATCAAACACCTCATCCGAATCATCAAGCTAAAACCACTAGGATTAGTGTTAAACCTTGTTGCTTCAACAAAACCATCAAATCAAGCTTATCACTTGACATTTCTTCACCTATCCAAAACTTCCTTAACCTTACTACCTCAACATCATATTCAATACCTTGCAACATCAACATGACCACTATTCAAGATTTCCTCAATCTTGCTACTCCAACATCCTCTCCCAAACACGGCAATACAAACATATACACTTTTCAACCATCAAAAACTTTTTCAACCATCGATCACCAACACTTACACCAATGGAACTTCTCCATACACCACCAACATCACCACATCCACTATTGGAAACTTTTGAAAACCTATCACCTAAACCATCAAGCCCTTCATCATTGTCACTTTTTGACACCATTGCCGAAACGGAAACCCAACAACAACCAATGTTTCAACCAAATGAGTCATTGGATGATGCACCTCATCCACCGTCATACACACCTACAATCATTTGTGTTTCACCCCATTTACAAAAACCTTCATGGTAATCCTTTCGGAAAACCAAGCCTTCGTTACTTTGTTCAACTACCACCACCACATGAACCTTCCCAACACTTTGAATCTCTATTTTCTTCGTATAAGAAAATAGAAGCATCTCAATAATCTTCCATCAAGACCACCAAAAACAACACCTTTCACAAATGAAAAACCAAGGTCATTGCTTGACCAAAATGAGTCTTTCGCCCACAACCAACCACCACAACAAGAGTATCACCACCCAAAACCATTGTTGTTTCACCCTATCCAATAAAATGAGGTTTATCCTAAACCACATTGTGGAACATCTCAAGTTTAGAGTCGCCAAAATGAAACAAAACCGTTTCTTTTGGAAAATGTTGCTCATTAAAACCAACAAACCAAGTTTAGAGCACCAACACCACCTCAAGTTTAGAGTCTCCAAAATGAAACTAAACCGTTTCTTTTGGAAAATGTTTCACCATTTAAACCAACAAACCAAAACCGTGTCACCTCCACAACATTCAAAACAAAACCCGCTACACCCTCCAACACACATTTTCATCCTTAAACAACCTTAGCCTTGTTTTTGGAAAATGTTTCTCATTAAGGAAAATGATGATTTCCTTGTAGCTTTTTATGTTCTTAGTTTATTTTTAGTTTTTCTTTATTTTTAAGAAGTAGGACGATGTCGTCCTAATTTCTTGTCTTTGACCTTTTAAGAGTCAAAATTTTACATGAAATGAATTTCTTTACACTACAAGGTTTTCATTGTTTGTTGACCATTTAGGTATAATAAGTTAAATATACCTTGCTATGGTACCATACATATATCTTGTGTTGTTGAAACTAACCTTTCTTTTTGTAGGATCATTTTCCATGTTTTCCTTCCTTGATACTCCATTTAAGGGAGTAATTTTCAAGGGGGAGCATGAGTGTTGTACTATTTCACTTCACAACTCTTAGTTGTGTTTTAAACATGAAATGCTTTCATGACTTGTCTTGTGCGAAAACTAACCGTTTTCTTGTAGGTTCAAAATCCATGTCTTCTCTCTTGGCACTCCATTTAGGGGGAGTATCGTCCAAGGGGGAGCAAGTGCTTACTTCCGCTTCGCTACTCTTCTTTTTGTTTCGATAAAAAGGGGGAGAATTTATATAAACTTGTGCTTGCTTATTGTGCTTATCACCTCATCTTTGCAAAAACAAGTTTTTATACTAACTTTATAAGACTTAACACTAAAACTAGTGACTTACTTATAAATAAAGTTTATGTTTTGTCATCAACAAAAAGGGGGAGATTGTTAATACAAATATCGCCTAAAAACGTTATTTATATTTTACGATCTTTGCTAACTTTTGTTAATGACAAAGTATGAAGTTTAGCTATAAGTAAATCATCACTTTAAGTGTTTAAGTCTTGTTTAAACTAAGGTTTACATTTCTTTTAAACAAAACATTGTTTTTATTTCTTAAATTAGAAAGTGTCTTGTCACATCACATTTATTTCTTAATATAGTAAGGTCACATCACATTTAGGGCAAGCTTTGTCAATATACATTTATGGTAAGAAATGTGTTTGACTTACTAAGTGGTTGCTTGCAAGTTTAGTGTTTGACTTGATATTATGAGATGTAACATTGTTTGGTTTGCAAGAAGTAATGAGATGTGACCTTGTTTGGTTTGGGAGATTTATTGCAAAAACCAACTGCAGCCCTGACGGTACCCTGGGGGTACACGGGCGGAACCCATCTGAGGGTTCCGCCTGATCCGCCGGACCTGCAGAATGGTTTGCTATAAATACCAAACCATTTGTTAGTTTTGAGTCACTCTTTTAGGATATATTTTTCACATACTCTCTCAACTAACTCAGTAACCTTTTGATTTGTGTGATTCTCTTATGTAGCAAGGGACTTCACAAGATCATTCAAGAAGTTACAAGCTTCAACTCTAAAGTTGCAAGTCTTGGTAGCTTGGTCATGTATAAGCTTTGGTAGTTTATACTTCATGTGTGTCATGTATATAGAAGTAAGTGATTAGTATTTTAGGCCTCAAAATACATAGTGTGTCGGGAGTTGTTGTACCCTTGTAAAAGAACTAACGGGAGTGGTTGTACCCTTGGTAAAGAACTCGACATCTAGGTTAGTGTCGGTAAAAGTGTAAGCGACGATGGGAGTGGTTGTACCCGTGTAAAAGAACTCGACATCTAGCTTAGTGTCGGTAAAAGTGTAAGCGACGTTGTAAAGGTTTTATCTGCCGGTGAAAGGAGCTTGTTGATTAGTGCTTATAACTCTCGAGTTGGAAACTCGGGGCGTGGATGTAGGGCAAGGAAAAAGAGTCCTTGTAGCCGAACCACGATAAACAATCGTGTTGTGGTTTGATCGTTTCTTTCTTTATCTTTGCTTATTACATGTTGTTCTTTAGTTAGAATAGCTAGTTACATATAAAGCTTTTCAAAGAACTAAACAAGTAAAGATGTGTTTATATCTTCAAACAAAAGTAAAGCTTTTCAAAGAACTAAACAAGCAAAGTTAGGATCATTACAAGCAAAGCTTTTCAAAGTATGAAACTAGTAAAGTTAGAATTGTTATTCACATGAAAAGCTTTTCAAAGAATCAAACGTATAACATTGTGTTTATATCTTTAAGCAAATGTAAAAGTGTTTAAAGATATTCAAGTTAAAAAGGAATCGAAAAAGCGGTAAACTATTCAACCCCCCTTCTAGTTTTCCACAATATAGGTGAGTTTTAGCGCTAAATCCCTTTGTGTGGTGTTGTTTTTGTGAGTGAGTAATGTTGATTATTTGGGAAAGTTCATTGTGATTGACCTTGTGGTGTAGAAATGACTTGTGAAGTTTTGGTGTTTTTGTGTTTTTGCGTAACGAGTCATCGTTCATGTATTTGAGCGTTAGCAAGTTACGAGGAGTTTGTTTTTATGTGTTATACATTTATAAAGGGTGAAAATCTATTTTTGGAAACTTTGTTTTGAAAATGATAATTTTTCCGGTTGTCGTAAAAGTTAAGGTTTATCACGAAAGACATTAGGTTTTGTGTTGGGAGTTTATAAAATATGAAAAGTATGAGGTTTTGAGTGTAATAAGTAAATTTAATAAAAAAAATATAAAATATATATATGTATGCATAAAATCGGCCAAAGGGTTTAAAAAGGGAAAAAGGAAACAGAATTTGAGTCCAATTATAACACCTAATTAAAAGGAATCCTAGTCCAGCCCAAACAAGCCCAACCTCCAACCCATATAAGCAATACAAATGACCCATAACTCTATTTTCTTGAAAATTATGATCAACCAAAGCTAGAGGGGAAGAGGAAAAATTAGGGTTTTATTATTGAAGCTAAAATCAAGATCAAGGTATATTTTCGATACTAGTTTTCATTCAATTAATTAGTTATTGATCTAATTCATGTAATATAAAGTATGATGGATAATGGTTTGTGTTAACTTCTGTAAATTAATGTTAATAAACATGTTGGGATCAATTAATGATAATAGTATGATGTTTGGTTAAGAGGATTGAGCGTAAAACATGTTAGTTATTGAGTTAGGGTTTGGACAGAAAAGTAGTGCTGTAAAGATGTGAGAGTAATTAACAGATGGTGAGGAGTTAAGTCACGAATTTTTGGTCTAGATTCAAGTTTAATGAAAGAGCTTTCCAAAAAGTCCAGCCACGATTGATTTCAAGGTCGGGAAGTTGGTCTTTTGATTTTTCTTTGTTTAGGTGTCAAATCTGTCAAACCGGGACAGATTTTGGGTAAAAGTTTGAGGGTGTGTTTGTGGTTGTAAAAGTGGTATTTTGACTAGTCCTTCTGGAATAGTTAATTACTAGGTTATATTAGACTACCATGAAAAGGATTCGCGATAAAAACTTGTGGAAGTATTTTATGTTAATTAAAACTTTTTGGTGTGCGTT
Source organism: Artemisia argyi (assembly GCA_030686995.1). NCBI lineage: Eukaryota > Viridiplantae > Streptophyta > Magnoliopsida > Asterales > Asteraceae > Artemisia > Artemisia argyi. Next base: position 49,322,701 of record CM060692.1, read on the forward strand.
CAGATCCGAATTTGAGTAGTTGACAAGTTTGATTTTCTTTTGAGTACTTGTGTGTGTTATTGGTCCATGGCCTTCTGGGATTAGCTTGTATTCTTATGAAAGACCATGGTAAATTTTTTTTGTGAGTTTTTGAGCTTTATTTGTCGTGATTTCATATGGGCGAATGTACCCAAAAATTCTGCGTTTTCTGATTTTAAGAGTGCAAGGGATTTAGTGAGTGTTAGGTTATGGTTGTGGTTAGTATGGTGTCTAGGAGATCCATGGTGGGATTAGCGCATGCGACTTAATTGTGGTTTATTGTGGGATCGGAGGACACGAGCCATCCTGGTGTTGTATTTATTGTGGGATCGGAGGACACGAGCCGTCCTGGTGTTGTAATCATTGTGGGATCGGAGGACACGAGCCGTCCTGATTTTGCCTTATGGGTGTTGTTGCCTTTGTGTGTGATTATTGACTTGCAAATACATGTAGCTTATATGATAACTATAATTTATTTGTCCAGCTATGTTTTATAATCACAGTGAACTCGTTGCCTTGTGAGTGTATGTGTGTCTAAACCTATTAATCTCACCAACATTATGTTGACGTTTTAAGCATCATTTTTAGGTGAGCTTTCAAAGGATACGATAGAAGGATGTGATTAGACGAGACCTTAGTTGCATTGGAAGTGGTTTATCTTTGTGTTTGGAGTTTATCATGTTGTTATCTTTCGGGTATTGTTATGACACTTTGTATCTATACTTTGCCATTTTTATTGCATGTAGTTATTCTCTATATAGACACCATGTGTTGTGATGATATCCATGATGTTACACCCGCGCGTTTCCGCCGTGGCGAGGTGTGACAGATTGGTATCAAAGCCTTGGTTATAGAGAATTAGGTGGCTGAACCTAGATTATAACCTAGGAGTCCTTCATATAGTTGCATTTAGGATCTATGTATAAGTATAGTATTTTATACGTCTATTTTCCTATATTTATGAGATGTTTTATTGAGTTTCAGACGTCTATTCTATCCCCTATACGTAGTATTGTATATATCGACTTTATTATATCGTCTTCCGCGCGTAACATGCTTCGTTGGAGTACCGTTGTCGCTATCGGATGCGAGGGAAGTGGTAGGATGAAGCGGACTAACCGCAGAATCTGAGTTCTCATTAGCATGTATTCATGTTCGGACAAGGAGAGGATGTTTATGGGAAACGTTGGTGGAGAAGAAGTGGAGAGGTTTGGAACCACGACGACTTCTGGAGATGGAGCCATTACCAAATACCCTTGGTAGTGTCCTCACTTCACATAGGAAGGAGATGTGGTTTAGTCTAAACCTCGTGATTGGTATGCATTTGTGAATCATACGGAATTGGAAGAAAGAAATAGAGATGGTTTTGCATGTTGTCGACTACCTCAACATGTAGGAAACAGTAATGGGTGGTTGAGTAAAGATGAAGGGGAGTTAGGATGGAATAATGTCGATTCGGACCTGGAGTCCACAGTGAGTAGTAAGTTTAACCGATTTGAGTAGGGAGGCAAGTGCGAGAATAGAGTTTGAGACATTGTGCGACGTCTTTTGTTTTGTGTCATGTTTTGGAATTCGTATATTGTCTTTTGCCGTCTGGGGCCATGTTGGAGCGTGATTACTCTTGGATATTGGATCGACCCTATCCAAGTGATTTTGATTATAGAGTTTATGTGATCGTTGGAATTGTTCCATGCAAGATGATTGTTTGCGATGTCTTTTGTTTTTGTTTGCATGATGTGTTGTCATAGGAGGGAGTACACTTGTGAAAGGGGACATAGATAATTATGGTGGCCAACATAATTATACATGCGTCACAACACAAGTGGACTTGCAAGTATGATGGCATGGATTGCATGGTGTATTAGGTGCTATGTGGTATATGTGCGCTATCATTGAGATGTGTGGTTTTGGAAGCAAGTATGCATGTGAAATAGGCTTATAACTATGGTCGCGAACATAATTATAAGGGTATCACACATGTGGACTTGTGACCATTATTGCATTGATTGATGTTTGTTGTTATATGTTGTGGTATATGGTATGTGATATCATGTTGGTGATGGCTGTATGGTTAGAGAAGTATTCTCTTAACCGTTTGGGCAGTCGTTATATTTTGGGGTATGTAGGTGGTAAGATTCCATCCTACCTATCATATGTTGATACCTTAATTATCGGTGGGTACTTATGTAGTGGTATTTAAGTTGATTCGTTTGGTAGTCACTCCATTTGTGTACCTAATTCTTTGGTTGGCATTCCTATTCGTACCATGATGGTACAGATGCCATATTCTTTCTCTTTGACGTCGTGATAGGTGTTGGGTAATCGAATTCGTTTTGTTGGATACTGGTTCGTTTCTTTGGTTATTCCTTGCATTCATTCCGCGAATGAATGTTATACTATTCTTCAAGTATTGTTGGTTCATGACGAGTTGGTGTGGATATTTGATCCCTCATTTACACACACCAATTGAATTTTGTGACATGTTTTGTGACTTGTTGGTATCGGTGTTTTTTTTATGATTTTGGTTTGATCGTTGTACGAATGAGTCTATAAGTTCATCATTTTGTTTGCAATGTATTTGCGTGAGTGTTCACTGGTATGAGATTCGTTTGACGATTATTTTGATTATGCGATTCTTCTGTGTTTTTCGTATCCAGTAAAGGGGTTATGTTGGAGTCCTTATGGTATTTTAAAACTCTTTTTGGGTATTTCAAGGTGATTTGTTAGAAACCATTATTTTTATGGTGAAAATGAAGTGTGGAAAAAAACAAGGGTTATGTTGATGTCTTACATAAAATGATTTATATATACTTTATAAAAAAATGTATAAGTTTAAGATAAGTCTTGTGAAAAAACGGTGTTCATTTGTTTTTGGGAAGGCCGAGTACGGGAATAAGAACTGTCTATGGTTCTCATTTACCAAACTTGTTATGTATTTGGTTCATCGAGTGTTTCTTTCGTTGAGGTACGCTTGTGGATGTTTTATGGGTACGTGTATTTTATATTTTCTTTGTATGGGTTTTCATGGACATTTGATCCGAGTCTACTTTTATTGTTGAAATTTCTCATTGTGTTTTTCTAGCTTTGATTTTGATGTTCGTTATTTCGCTAGTCGGTAATTCGTGCCCTTTTTGAGTTCGTTGATATACGTTTTAGTTTGATCGGTTTCATGGTTTGCGTCGTTTACTTAGGATAGATTGTCGTTTTGATTATCAATTTGTTCGTTGAAGAAGAAGAGGGTGTTTGCGAAGTTGTTCAAGTGAGAGGTGTAGCTTTAAGATGTACGTTCTTCAGGAAGGTGGTCAACGATAGCGAGTGTTCGTAGACATTAGTAAGATAAAAGTGGTGAAGAGTGGAAAGTACCTAAGACACCATCTGAGAGACGATTGTCCTCAGGATTGGCAGGTACTATTGACGATTCATTTCTATCTTTCTATAGATTGCGTAGGCATCGCGGAGGTGGAAGATCCATAAGAGGAACTGTGTGATACATGATTTAAAGTTGGGGAGTAGAACTTGGAGATGATATTGTATGGAGCAGAAAGTGTTATCTACACAGATCATAAGAATCTTTAGCATATATTTGACAAGAGGCTAATATATGTAGAAGAGAAGTTGAGTGTGGAATTTGTCAGTGACTACGATTGTCTAATTTGCTACCATCAAGGAAGAGCAGACATCGTGGTAAGAGCGCTGAGCGGGAGTGAACGAGTGAAACTTGGATGTTTGTGAGCAATGATTATGATAATTCAGTTTGGAGTTAAGAGGATGATACTGACAGCCTAGAGAGAGAGGTTCAAAGATGAGAACATGTAAGAAGAATGATTACTTGGTTTAGACCAGTAAATGGAAATGAACGAAGATGGAGGAATGTACTTTACGGACCAGCTATTGGTTTTATTGAGAGGAAGCGTAAGGACATCAATCATGCAAGGTATTTGATACATCCGAGAATGGATAAGACGTATTATTACCTTAGCAGGAGATGTATGGAGGAGTTGGTGAGACTTTTTGCTCGGTGAGTTGGTAAAGAGCCATGGGGTGTCGCGTTGATCGTCAAGAGACATGATGAAATACTTACTTTGCGATAGTGGTAAACGTGCTATAGAGTCTTGAGAACGCGTATGTAGATGAGCACGACTTATTATTCACTAATGAGTGAACTAAATAAGCGTACAAATCAGGCGTTTGGTGGTGAGCTGAGAGCATGGGTGTGTTTGATTTTGGAGGAAGCCGGGGTATACATTTACCCTTAGCTGAGTTCTCCTATATCAACAATTATCATTCTAGTATTGAGTATATGTCGTTTGAAAAGTTGTATGGAAGATAATGTAGGTCACCTGTTCTGTGGGCAAAGGTTGGAACAAGCCAACTAATTGGTCCTGAACTGGAACGAGAGACTACGAATAAGGTTTTTTGACTAAGGAAAGACTTAAGGCAGCAAGAGATCGCCAAAAGAGTTATGCGGATTATTGCCGTAAGCCCTTAGAGTTTGGTGTTGGTGATATTGTGAGGTTAAAAGTATCTCCTTGGAAGGGTGTTGTGCGTTTTGATAAGAAAGGCAAGCTATCACCGAGATGCGTAGGACCATTTGAGATTTACGGAAAGGATTGGATTTGAGACATATCTGTTGAATTTGCTTGAGGAGTAAAGTAGAGTGCATGATACGTTTCATGTATTTAATTTGAAAAGTATCTGGTTGATACTAGTCTGCATGTGCCATTAGATGAGATTAAGGTTGACAAGACTCTTCATTTTGTTAAGAAACCTGTTGAGATTATGGATCGAGATGTTAAGGGTTTTGAGTGTGGTGAGATAGCATTGGTAAAGGTATGCTGGGGATTCTGAGCGTGGTCTTAAGTTTACTTGGGAACGTGAGGATCAGATGAAATTTAGGTACACAAATTTGTTTGCGGATGTGGTTGGTAAGCAGGTCATTTGTAGTTAGATTTAGATCGTGGATGTTAGATGCGAGGTGTTCATAAATGTTTTGTTTTATGGGTATCTGTTATTTGTGAGTGCGTCTTGCGGTTACCATTTGGCTTTTCATTTGGTTCGAGAGTATCATACCTATCTGTGAGAAGTCGTTTTGATCATTGGTGTTATTGATCGGGGAGTGTATCTATTTGCGTGTATCGTTGGAGTGACGGAATGTTTTCTATTGTGTGAATTCGAGTATTTAGTCGGTTCACATTTTTGCGATTCTTTCTCTGTGATTTTATGGTGTGGTATTTTTCCGCTTAAATATCCATAAACTTTCTTTTGCTGTTGTGAGTGGTGACTAGAGTAGTTGAAATCTCGGGACGCGATTTCCCTAAGTGGGGGATGATGTAACAACCGTAGTTTTAGCAGGTCAGTTTGACTGATAGACTTGACTCAGTTGACGTTTGTTTGGTGTGTCTTAGGTGATTGAAGTGATATAAGTGTGAAATAGGTGAGTTTTAGCACTAAATCCCTTTGCGTGGTGTTGTTTTTGTGAGCGAGTAATGTTGATTATTTGGGAAAGTTCATTTGGGAAAGTTCATTGTGATTGCCCTTGTGAATTTTGTGCAATGATTTAGAGGGTGAAACTTGTTTCTAGTTTAAGTATATCAGCTCTAATTTGAGGTTCCACTCTCCTTTGATTTTTGTTAATTTTCTGGTGGGCCCCATCTTGCCTCAAAATCACTTGCAGGGCAAGCTTCTGCCCTGCTGTACATACCACAGTCCTACCACCACCACTTGGTGGTGGTTTTCCAGCTACCACAGTGGTCCACAACCTCCCAACTTGGTCCATTTCAACCCCCCTCCTACCCTACTTTAGGAGTTGACCATTGGTTTGACCCCTAGCCCTGTGGACCCCACCTAATTTAGCCCTCCTTTTCTGTCCCAATTTTCAGTTAAGTTGCAAGTGCTTATTTTTAGCTTAATAGCTTATTCTGTGGTTCTCCTTTGCTTTTTCTAGCTTATTCATGTTCTCTTAACTTGTTTGGACCTGAATCAACCAGAGTGGGCCCCACTTAATGCCATTTTAGCTCATTTCACCACTTGGTCAAACAAAGTCAACTGTTTGGCTTTTAGCTTTCCATAGTGCTTATTTTCAGTTTATAAAAAAGTTGTTTTTACAAAAAGTGCTTGTTTTTAATTGTAAAATAGTTTCCAAAAGAAAAATCCAGAAAATCAAAAATTAATCTCAAGTGATAGTTTCTATTTAATTTTATTTAAATTTTATTTTTCATTTTTAGATTTTTATTAAGTATTTAGCTTTTTTATATTTTTCTTAAATTCCTCTTATATTAAAGTATTTATAATAATTTTCTCAGATTTTTATTTTATCATTTAGTATTTATTAGAATTAATCTTAGTTTTATTAGAAATTAATTAATAAATAAGTTTTAAATAGCATAATTAGTTTTTATTAAGTAACACCTAGTTTTTATATTTTTTATAGCTTTTATATGTTATAAAACTTTTTTAGAAATTTTTCTAGAATTTTTACTGTTTATTTTCTATTTTTTATAATTTAAAATAATTTAATTAGGTAATTAATAGTTAATTAGTAATTAATTAATAAAAAAATCACAAAAAGACAAAAATACTTATTTTTAATTTTAAAACTTATTTTTAGTTATTTTATAATTTTAGAAATTTTATTTTCACCTTTTTAGTATTTAATCAATATTGTATTATATTTAAGTTATTTAAATATTAATAATTAAGTATTAATTAGTATTTAATTAATAATAAATAATTAAATAGTGTAAAAATTAATTTTAATTTTCTAAAAATTTTCTTTTATCTTGTAGTTTGTATAAAAGTCATTTTCACCCCCTGTGGGTTTTCAGATTTCAGTTTTCACGTTTTATCTCATACGTTAACGTAAATTTAAATATAACGTACGCGTTTTTAGGTTTTAAACGTTTCTGGTTTTTCTAACTTTCCCGTCTTATTCATATAGCTTATTTAAGCTATTTCTTTGTAGATTCCCTAGCTTAATCACTCACAAACCTTTTCCTGTCCAAATTCACCCGATCGCGAAACTGTTTTATAACCATCACACCTCGTCGGGACATAACGACCCAGGGAAACACTATACTTCCGCGGAGCATTGAGCCTTAGGAGTTTGACTTTTTTGACCACATCAGTGGTTGAATTTAGTTGATTGCTTTTGCCTCGATCAAATTTTGGCGCCGCTGCCAGGGAGGTGTGCGCGCTATTCTAAACGGTTTTGTGTATTGGTGAATCGGGATATACATCCACTGTATATTTATCCCTCCTTGTTCATATCTTTTCATAAAAACCCAAAAATATTTTTCCTTACCCTCTATCCATTTGATTCAACCATCTTATACCCATCTCATGTATAATTCTTATGGCGTCTCTCGGCTACACGTGTTTTCACTGTAAAAGCCCGATTGAGAACGGCTTTCGTTGTCTCCGGTGTATTTGTGAGAAATGTGGCAATAATTGTAGTAACAGATTTTGTGCTTTGTGCAATCTGTTCATAAGTCCAAATTCTCTCAATGATTCACCAAATTCTTCCAAGCCCGAGATACGTACTATTAATGACAAACCTTCAAGAATTGATCATAACCTTTCACGGTTTACGGTCAAAAGTTTGTCAAGCATACGTGCTGAGCTTAGGGCAGTGACTAAAAAGAACGACTTACCCAATCTTTACGTTTATCAAAAACAAAAACCCGAGACCATAACGGAAGTGGTGGAAATTCCTAGCTCTCAGAGCACACCACTTGTCCCACCTCCAGATTTTGTTCTTTGTGTCGGTTGTGGTGAGCCGCTTTTTGGTTTACCATATCGTTGGTGTACATGTGTGCAATGTGGTAATGATATTCAAAACGGGAGTTGTTTGTTTTGTGGGTCGAGTAATTCATTTGCTTATGATCCTAATCAAAACTCATTCAACGACTCTTCAAATTTTTCCAATTACCCATCACATTCATACGAGCAAGAATCATATTATCCAAATTTCAATGATGCTTCGTATCAAAATACACCAAGCCAAACTCAACAGTTTTACTGTTGTGAGTACTGTGGAGGTCCTCACTTTAGCTCGGATTGTCAAACAGGGAATCCCTTTCCTTGTAACAATTACGACTATTCGTTTCAAGAACCACCTCCACAGTACCAAATGATTCAAGCAACTCCTCAGCAAACCCAACAAGACAATTATCTAGAGATCCTAGATTTATTAAAAGAAGTTAAGGAGTTGGGTACCACAACACTTCATAATGCACCCAGTGTTTCTTGTGTAAATTGTGGGGGTCTTCATGATGATTATCAATGTCAACCTTCCAGTTTTGACAAATCCCCACCCCCGCAATTTTCATTCACTCTTAATTCACATGAGAAATACATGGCTGAATTATTGACTAAAGAGCAGGTTGCTAAAATTGATTCCAAAGATGCTTTTGAAAAAGCCGTTAGGGAATCATTTGCAAAAGAAAAAGCAGCCAGATCCAGCTCTCAACTTCGTTTCATTCCTGATGACAGTGATGATGAAGATATCCTTGATGATGATTCATCCAGTTCATCAGATGAAATCCCATCAGTTGAGATTCCATCTCAACCGTCTGTTATCACACCCGAAGTTCACACTCACTCTCTAAACATGGGGGATGAGCATCTTAGCACTGTTCCTAATAAGGAATCGAACGAATTAATAAAGTCTAGTGTTGAGATCCTTGTCCCAATCCCGAGAAAGTCACAGGGGACTTTTGATTATGTGTGTGATATTCCTTCACCCCCTAATAATCCAAATGATCAAATTGAGACTGTCTCTGATTCCAGTGATGATTGTTTATCTTATGGAGACATTGAATTTGTTGATGCATCACTTCCCCACTCTGATGTTGACTTTCTTCTTGAAGAGTTCGCTGATGAACTCTCTCATATGGAACCCATCCCACCAAGGGATGAAAATGAAGTCTTTGACTTTGAAGCGGATTCGAGAGAGTTAGAATTCTTACTTACTCATGATCCTTCGATTGAACTTACTCAGATCAATCCACTTCCTCCGGAAAGTGAAAATGATCTGGACGAATTCGAGGCTTTTCTTACTGAAGATAGTTCAATTTCATATGAAGTTGATGATAATTATCTTGATCCTGAGGGGGACATTCTTTTTCTAGAAAGTTTGTTAAACGAAGATCCATGTCCCCCTCTTCCACCCAAACAACTTCATAATGAGGAAATCAAATCAGTTGAGAAAACTGATAAATTTCCTGAGATCAAGCTCAAGGACTTGCCTCCTCCACTTGAATATGCATTTCTTAAGGAGGAAGTTCTTATCTTAATTGCTATTCAGATCTCTCTTCTTTCCTTCACATACCAGGTGATTTCTCCTCTTCTTCACTCCTTAGGGAATGAAGATACCATCTTTGATCCCGGCATTTTCATTTACCATTATCTTGAGCCGGGTACTTATCTCGTCGGTGTGGAACTTTCACGTGCTTCAAATGTTTGTCCAAACATCTCGAATGAATGTCCGATTGAGATTGTTTCTTCCACATCATGCTTCCCCAAGGACAAATGAATTTGGGGTCGAGTCAAGCTAGCGACTCGGTAAACAAAAACAGTAGCATTCATATAGGGTTTTCACCCTAAGTGTGGGGGAGTCCCCCATGCTATGGTTACAAATGAAGTGAAAATACAAAGTGGTGTTTTCCACGCTTAGCTTGTAATGTTGCCCTTTTACATTCAAAATGTCGGCATAATAGCCGGGACTTTGAATATTGAGGACAATATTCATCCTAAGTGTGTGTGGGGGGGGGGGGGGTATTCTAGCGAATTTTATCACATTTTACTATCTAATACCCCCGTTTTGACCAAAATTTCAAAAATTTTTCAAAAATTTTTCACTGGTGCTTCAAAATTTTTGTGGTAATCAGTCTGCCAGGTCTAACCGACAAAGGGATTGGCTAATCCAGGAGCAAACGGCTCTTGGTAAAGATATATCAAATCCGTTTACGGCTTGCAATTTGCCCAAAATTACCTCAACTCGCCATATCCCATAAAGCGAATGAGTTGGCTAGCCCGCAAGATTATGGCTTGTGGTAAAGGCAGTGGAAAATCCATAATTGGTAATCAGCTCACCAAGATGTTGACTAGGTCCATCAAGAGCTGGCTAGTCCAGGAGCAAACGGCTCTTGGAAAAGACTAAACAAATCCGTTGAAAGCTGGCGGTTTGCTCAAAATCACACGGTTATCAGGTGTGCCACAGTTCTTACACCTGGCTACTCCAGAAGTGATGGCTTTTAGTAAAGAGTTTTTCAAATCCATCAAGTTTTCTAAAAAGATTGCTAGGGACTAGCAATAGTTTAGTGTGGGGGATTGATGAGTGCTCAAACACTCATCATTTTTGTCGTATTTAAACTGCCAAAACATACAAAAACAATCAAAAAGATATCAAAATACTTAAATTATCCCAGGGATTGTGTTTTATGTGTTTTAAATGCAAAATGTGCAAAAACAAAGGAAAAACGATCAAAGTTTGCAATTTTGGCAGTTTCAGTCCCCCAAGTTTCAAAACTTGTTAAATTTAGTCCCTATGCATTTATTTTGAAAGGAAAAGTGAACCCAAGGTTTTGAAAGTCAAAAATCATAAAAAATTACACTTGGGTAATAAGTTTTCCAAAATTACAAGTTTGGTCCCTGAGAATCTAAAAATGGTAAAATAGGTCCCTGGGAAATTTTCAAAAATGGATAAATGGAAAATTTGGTCCTTGTATTATTGGTATTGGCAACATTGGTCCTTATGGTTACTTTGGAGAGATTACATTTCAGTCCCTCATGTTTTCAAAAATTACAAAATTGGTCCTTGTGATTTATTCTACATACCAAACGGACCCTTGTAGTTATTATAACCAACACAAACAAAACCCAATCCATTTACAAATCTGATCCAGCAACACCCCAAAGCCCACACAACCCGGCCCAAATCCAAAATAATAAAAACCCCTTGCCAGGGTTAACGCGGGTCAAACCTTCTCCCCCGTCCACTATTCATCACCCCCTTTCCCCCCCCCAAACCTGCTCCATGATTCCTGTATCCATGCCCCCCCTTCCCACCAATTTTCTCACCAACCTCACCCCCCTCCATTAATAAACTCACCCTCCCCATTAATTACATCTACCTGTCAAACCATGTGACACCCCCAAAATTTTACAACGCAGCGGAATACCAATTTGGGTGTCACTTCATAGTTCATAAAAACAAGTTACATAAAACGACCTCAAAAGAGACGTTTAATAAAATGTCACATTCGATTTGATAAATCAGAGTACAAAGGTCCCAACAATTTATATTTAAAACTTAAGTTGCAAGAGTTCAAAAATGACTCATTTGCATATTTAAAGAAAATAATTATCGAATGTGAAGAAAACAAGTCCTTCAATGTTTGATATCCACGCGACTCCGATTGCTCCCAATGCTCAGCTACCAAAATAATACCTAAGAAAATACATGCTAAAAAGTCAACATAAAGTTGAGTGAATTATAGAGTTTAATAAGTAATAAGTTGAATACAAGCATCATTTATCGGGTGACAAGTATTGCAATTACATGTCGGTTTATTTGATTATAGTATTGAGTTCATGTAACCGAACCTTGACGATTTTTTTTTTTAATAATGCCCCGGAAAAGGTAAAAATTTGCCATTTACCACAATTCTAACTATTATGTGTCCGTATCCCGAACAAGCCCGCCAAGCCTAATATGCATATCCATAATACTAGCGTTTACTACTCGAGTAATTAACGGTTCATGAGGGGACTTAATTGGCAAAAAGCATTCAATATCTATAATCATATGATCGGGTCCAGCATACCAAAAACTACTTGTATTCAGTTTGTAAAAACTAGCATGTATCCCCCTCGCGAGGTTTATAAAACATTTAAGTAAGTAAAGGCGAGGCTATGAACTCACCTTAAAGCAAAGAAAATAGCAATGAACAAGCAAGTGAAGGAATAGCCGCAAAAGCTCTACGATGAACCTAAATAATATACGTTGTCTTAGTTTATGAAAATAGATATCGATGTACTTTTGGTAATATACAGAATATGATCTTACTTAAGCTTGGTACAATATTCCTAGATACATCACAAGGTTTAAGTTAATTACTTACAAATTACCCAAAAATGTACCCTTGTATTTATATAAGTATGAAACTTACATTTACCCCAAGTTCAATTTTGATGTAAAAGTTCAAATTAATTCTAAGGTTCAAGTTTAGTCCATGGGTCAAGTTTTTGGTCAAAAAGGTTCACTTTAGGCCTCAGGGTTCAAAATATATTAGGGGGGTTCAAAATGTTTTAAAGGTCCAACTTTATAAAGTGTAAAACTATTTATACTCATTTTATACCTAGTGCTGTTAGCATTTAAATAACTTGTCTATGTTTAGGAAATCATCATTTGCAAACCGTAAGTCCACAAGTCTCGTTCCTTATATCCCCGGAAAGGTCTACTTCTGTATTAACGAGATTTGTGGGTCCCACTTGGCCAAAAATTATGTAACATTAGCAAAATAGTCCATTTACCCAAACAATCAATCCATTCAGCTTTCAAATTTTCAATGGTCTCACGAAAGTGCGATATCTAGAGTTTTACTAACCCGATTTGTTCCCCGTTTTTGGCCACGTTTAATTTAAGATGTCCTCTAAAACTTTTATTCTTTGAGTAACATAGGGTTATTCACAAAAAAAATGACTTTTGCCCGTTTCAAATCTGTTACTCAGAACTGGACATGTTTTACGAAAATGTTTCTAGTTTAATCATCGGAATGAGTTATTTAATGAAATACCCGTCAAAACGACCACAAGACATAGACCTACAACCCCATATTTTTAGTTTAGTCTCAATGTTTACTGATTAGTGCAGTTTATTCCATTTTTGCCCCTAATTCAGAATCACAGTTGCATGTTTAGTCCTCTAGGATTTTTAGTGGTCTAGTTTCATGTACCAAGCCTAACCAAGCCCCATAATTTATATGTTACACCATTACATCAATAAATATCAAATTTTACAGGAGTGAACAAGAAGAAAAAAAAATATAAATACAATGAAAATTTATAAAAGAGTTTCTTACAAAAAAGAAGGACAAGATAAATTTCAAGAACAAGAAACAAGGGCTATCCAAAGCCACCACCAAGCAAGGATCTTTTATGACTTGAAAGATGAACTTGTAGAGGATCTTGAGAACTCCAATCTACAGCCACAATAACCTATTGTAAGCCATAAAATATAGGAGAAAGAAAATTTTTGAAGATGAAAATAGAGATCAAGATTAAGGTGATGTTGTATGCACCTTTCCTCTAATTCATGATCACCAAATCTTGTCACCAACACTTCTTGAAAGGACTAGAGAATCACCACTTCTAGGAACTTTGAAAACCTTTAGAAAATCACCAATAAACTCTTGTAAAACCTTGAAAATCTCAGCTCATAAACACTTTAGGAAGAGAGCTCTTGAAGAAGAAATGAACATGGAACAAACTAGCACTAAGAGATCACCATTCTTGCACTAAATCTTGGACTAGCAAAAACACAACACCAAGGGTGTGTTGGCCTTGAGAAGCCACGAATTTGAAGAGATAAAATGCAGATTTTGAGTGAAAAATACTTGGTGATATGTTCTATGTGCAATTTTTGAAGTATATATATGAGAAAGGGTGTAGTGGAGTACATGTGTCTTAATTTTTGCAAGAGTTTGACACCACAACATGACTCACCACATGAATATGCATCCATGTGGCTTTTGGGTCGTTCATGGTGTGTGGGGAAGGAAAGTGGGATTGATTTTGTGTTAAATATGAGTTACAATGTGTACTTTGATCCCGGTAATTGAAAACGTGGAGGTTTTAAGATGCAAAAACGTAAAAGCGGGTAACGTAAAAATACTAAATTTGTAAAAATGTTAAAACTTGTTAAAATAACTAATTTTAATATATTAGTTGAGTCATGGGTTTATCAGAGTGTTTAAACGTCGTTAAAACTGAAACCGTGAGTCGAAAACACGTTCGGTGACACCGATTTTTGATAAAAGTGACGTAAGCTATAAAAATGACACGACAAGTATAAAACTCATTTGTAAACATAAAATAGTTTAAAAATTCATAAATATGTAAATTATCATAGTCTAGGGTTGGTTCACTTTGTCAAAACCTTAAAACGTAAATTTAAATCGGGTAAAACGTAAAGGTGCAAGGTTTACGTAAAAATTAGAAAAAAGTAAATTAGGACTTTTAAAATAGGATTATAAGGAACCAAAAATGCATAAAAAGTGTAGAGTGTACATAGTCTAGTCGTGGTTGAATTAACTGAACGTGTTTTGACAAAACGCGGATAACTTCCGACGAAGTTAATTATTTAAAAAAAATTGAATAGTTAAATACTATTAAGATTAATGACATGAAAATTTTGAAATGTCACAGCACGTACCTCTTAAGAGAGCGACGTCCCGGCGCTCAATTCTTCTTAATCATTTTTGGTCGTTTTAAAGATTTTTAGGATGGAAGCATGTATAAAAACCATGTTGAAATTCGGGTTTATGGTTGTGATTGTAGAATGTCTATTTTCAAAATTTTAAGAATCATTAGTTGAAACGAAGTTTAAATCAGTCATATCCTGAAGACGTGATTAAAATATGATGTATATAAAAAAAAATGTGTAATTTGAAATATAGGGCATGGTGTCAATATAAATATTGGTTATGATTTTTACAAAAGAGGGTGGTTAGAACCGACTCTTTAACTTAAAAATGTTATTTTGGTAATTTACTCACTTGTGAAATCTTTGTAAATTTTTTATAAAGATGTATAAAAATATTATAGAAGCCCATGGAGGTGCTTAATGCATTTTGTGCTTGGAATTTTGACAAAGTGACAAGATAGCAACGAAGATAGAATAAGTGATAGAAATCACCTAATGTGTAAGCAATGGTACGAGGGAACGAATAGAATGTCATGAGGGTCCTTAAAGGAAAGGATAGAATAAAAGTGTTGGTGATAAGACAATAGGAGATAAGGAATTTATCAAGTTGTCAATTCATGGAAGAGAATAATAGTACATTACTATTAGCTTATCAAGCTCGCGGCGGTTGATACAAAATTGGAAAAATCCACATAACAAATTACGAGTCGAGAGGAGTTCATAGCCCAAAGAATGATTCGTACACACGCTATGGTGGATACACATAAGCCCACTTATTCATAACTCGTCATTTACATAAAGAGGCGTCCCAATCCATGTAAGTGAAAATTTATGAATTTATGGTTCGGCGGTTTATAATTTCCTTATTCAAATGAAGAAGCGTCCCAATTCATTTCAATAAGACGAATATAAATCATCCTACTTAAGTATGTCCGTCACTAAAAAAAATACACAACAAGATTAAGTGCTATAATAAATAAAAGGATGTCTAATTAGCGACATGATTCATCAAAATCATGAGAAGTAACGAGAATAATAATATGACATTAGTCAATCGCATTCGCAAAGGTAAGTGCCAAAGGATAGCATGATCCGGGATGACAAGTTAAGGTCGTACTCCCATCAATTGGAAGATTTCGAAACAATGGATAATGAAAACAACATACGCGGTTCAAAGGCATAAGAAGAATGTTCACACTCAGAGTTGAATAATAAAATAGCTAGTGGAATTGACAAAGTACACCAAATGTTAATATCATCAAAAGGAAATAAATTAAAGTAGTGAAAATGTTTCAGAGATCACCACATCGTTCATAAGAGGTTAAAGTAAACGAGTAATTTAGTTTATAGATGATGGTAAAGTAGTTTGTAAGAGAGTGGAAAGCATTGTATTAAAATTTTAGCGAAAATGGTTTAAAAGATGGTAGTAAACTAGTTTTACAAGGTAATTTACCAAATAATTTGTAAAGGGGTAACAAAATAGTAAATTCTGAACTAGTCAGAGCTAAAATAGTGGTGCATAATGTTATTAGTTTGTAAGGTAGTAGTGGGGTAATTTATTGACATGGTGCTATAGAGACTGAGTGTAAAGAGTCGGATAAAACATTTATAATAAATATCCTTATACAAATAAAAAGTAACGCTCTTGTAAATAGGTATAAATAGTCAAGAGAAAATCAAGTGTATATAGATAGTCTTCTATATAATTTGTATCAGTTTGAAAAAAAAAAAAGTGCAGAAATGCTCAGGAAACATAAGTTTACGGGGAGTAAAGAAATCAAGAGGAATTGATAAATTGTAACGAGTTTCGCCGTTAGATGTAATGATAGTATATAAGGTTATGAAAGAGTTTATAGACCATTGTAATCACCTACAATGTCTGACAAATAAAAGAAACCATTGTGCAACTCACAATGTTAATGAAGTAAATGAGACCATTGTGTAACCCACAATGTCTTGAAAAAGTTTCATAGATCACAAGAATGTAAGAGTAGGCATGAGAGAGCAAAATCATGACTAGGGGATATATTCATTAGTCATATAATAGAAGTATTGATGCAAAATAGAGCATATAAGTTACCTGGGAGCAAGCGTGCGCGGATATCGAACAATGGTGAAAGACTTAAAAAAAAATTGAAAATCAGTTATAGTTTAGGTTTTGAAAACGACCTAATTCGCTATAACTAATGCTCTGATGCCATTCTGTGACACCCCCAAAATTTTACAATGCAGCGGAATACCAATTTGGGTGTCACTTCATAGTTCATAAAAACAAGTTACATAAAACGACCTCAAAAGAGACGTTTAATAAAATGTCACATTCGATTTGATTAATCAGAGTACAAAGGTCCCAACAATTTATATTTAAAACTTAAGTTACAAGAGTTCAAAAATGACTCATTTGCATATTTAAAGAAAATAATTATCGAATGTGAAGAAAACAAGTCCTTCAATGTTTGATATCCACGCGACTCCGATTGCTCCCAATGCTCAGCTAGCAAAATAATACCTGAGAAAATACATGCTAAAAAGTCAACATAAAGTTGAGTGAATTCATAGAGTTTAATAAGTAATAAGTTGAATACAAGCATCATTTATCGGGTGACAAGTATTGCAATTACATGTCGGTTTATTTGATTATAGTATTGAGTTCATGTAACCGAACCTTGACGATTTTTTTTTTTAATAATGCCCCGGAAAAGGTAAAAATTTGCCATTTACCACAATTCTAACTATTATGTGTCCGTATCCCGAACAAGCCCGCCAAGCCTAATATGCATATCCATAATACTAGCGTTTACTACTCGAGTAATTAACGGTTCATGAGGGGACTTAATTGGCAAAAGGCATTCAATATCTATAATCATATGATCGGGTCCAGCATACCAAAAACTACTTGTATTCAGTTTGTAAAAACTAGCATGTATCCCCCTCGCGAGGTTTATAAAACATTTAAGTAAGTAAAGGCGAGGCTATGAACTCACCTTAAAGCAAAGAAAATAGCAATGAACAAGCAAGTGAAGGAATAGCCGCAAAAGCTCTACGATGAACCTAAATAATATACGTTGTCTTAGTTTATGAAAATAGATATCGATGTACTTTTGGTAATATACAGAATATGATCTTACTTAAGCTTGGTACAATATTCCTAGATACATCACAAGGTTTAAGTTAATTACTTACAAATTACCCAAAAATGTACCCTTGTATTTATATAAGTATGAAACTTACATTTACCCCAAGTTCAATTTTGATGTAAAAGTTCAAATTAATTCTAAGGTTCAAGTTTAGTCCATGGGTCAAGTTTTTGGTCAAAAAGGTTCACTTTAGGCCTCAGGGTTCAAAATATATTAGGGGGGTTCAAAATGTTTTAAAGGTCCAACTTTATAAAGTGTAAAACAATTTATACTCATTTTATACCTAGTGCTGTTAGCATTTAAATAACTTGTCTATGTTTAGGAAATCATCATTTGCAAACCGTAAGTCCACAAGTCTCGTTCCTTATATCCCCGGAAAGGTCTACTTCTGTATTAACGAGATTTGTGGGTCCCACTTGGCCAAAAATTATGTAACATTAGCAAAATAGTCCATTTACCCAAACAATCAATCCATTCAGCTTTCAAATTTTCAATGGTCTCACGAAAAGTGCGATATCTAGAGTTTTACTAACCCGATTTGTTCCCCGTTTTTGGCCACGTTTAAGTTAAGATGTCCTCTAAAACTTTTATTCTTTGAGTAACATAGGGTTATTCACAAAAAAAATGACTTTTGCCCGTTTCAAATCTGTTACTCAGAACTGGACATGTTTTACGAAAATGTTTCTAGTTTAATCATCGGAATGAGTTATTTAATGAAATACCCGTCAAAACGACCACAAGACATAGACCTACAACCCCATATTTTTAGTTTAGTCTCAATGTTTACTGATTAGTGCAGTTTATTCCATTTTTGCCCCTAATTCAGAATCACATTTGCATGTTTAGTCCTCTAGGATTTTTAGTGGTCTAGTTTCATGTACCAAGCCTAACCAAGCCCCATAATTTATATGTTACACCATTACATCAATAAATATCAAATTTTACAGGAGTGAACAAGAAGAAAAAAAAATATAAATACAATGAAAATTTATAAAAGAGTTTCTTACAAAAAAGAAGGACAAGATAAATTTCAAGAACAAGAAACAAGGGCTATCCAAAGCCACCACCAAGCAAGGATCTTTTATGACTTGAAAGATGAACTTGTAGAGGATCTTGAGAACTCCAATCTACAGCCACAATAACCTATTGTAAGCCATAAAATATAGGAGAAAGAAAATTTTTGAAGATGAAAATAGAGATCAAGATTAAGGTGATGTTGCATGCACCTTTCCTCTAATTCATGATCACCAAATCTTGTCACCAACACTTCTTGAAAGGACTAGAGAATCACCACTTCTAGGAACTTTGAAAACCTTTAGAAAATCACCAATAAACTCTTGTAAAACCTTGAAAATCTCAGCTCATAAACACTTGAGGAAGAGAGCTCTTGAAGAAGAAATGAACATGGAACAAACTAGCACTAAGAGATCACCATTCTTGCACTAAATCTTGGACTAGCAAAAACACAACACCAAGGGTGTGTTGGCCTTGAGAAGCCACGAATTTGAAGAGATAAAATGCAGATTTTGAGTGAAAAATACTTGGTGATATGTTCTATGTGCAATTTTTGAAGTATATATATGAGAAAGGGTGTAGTGGAGTACATGTGTCTTAATTTTTGCAAGAGTTTGACACCACAACATGACTCACCACATGAATATGCATCCATGTGGCTTTTGGGTCGTTCATGGTGTGTGGGGAAGGAAAGTGGGATTGATTTGTGTTAAATATGAGTTACAATGTGTACTTTGATCCCGGTAATTGAAAACGTGGAGGTTTTAAGATGCAAAAACGTAAAAGCGGGTAACGTAAAAATACTAAATTTGTAAAAATGTTAAAACTTGTTAAAATAACTAATTTTAATATATTAGTTGAGTCATGGGTTTATCAGAGTGTTTAAACGTCGTTAAAACTGAAACCGTGAGTCGAAAACACGTTCGGTGACACCGATTTTTGATAAAAGTGACGTAAGCTATAAAAATGACACGACAAGTATAAAACTCATTTGTAAACATAAAATAGTTTAAAAATTCATAAATATGTAAATTATCATAGTCTAGGGTTGGTTCACTTTGTCAAAACCTTAAAACGTAAATTTAAATCGGGTAAAACGTAAAGGTGCAAGGTTTACGTAAAAATTAGAAAAAAGTAAATTAGGACTTTTAAAATAGGATTGTAAGGAACCAAAAATGCATAAAAAGTGTAGAGTGTACATAGTCTAGTCGTGGTTGAATTAACTGAACGTGTTTTGACAAAACGCGGATAACTTCCGACGAAGTTAATTATTTTAAAAAAATTGAATAGTTAAATACTATTAAGATTAATGACATGAAAATTTTGAAATGTCACAAACCAACCCCCACTCAAAATCCCAACACCTTTTCCCGCCAAAACCTTAATCAACGGCTCAGATGAAATAAGCCAATCCAATGGCTCCAAAATAAAATGGGATTTGACCAAGTTGACTGCTAGGACCTATATATATGAAGAAAAACAACAAAGGAAGGAGTAGTTAGTTAATTTTTAGTTGTAGGTTAGTTTAGCTATTTTAATTAAATGTAATTTCATTACCAGTGTTTATTTAAGCTTTCAATTGAACTTCTAAGAGTTTTTGATGTAACAAAGAATCTAATTCAAGTCAGTTAAGCAGTTCAAGCTTTTGTGATTCACAAATTGCAATTTTTATTTGGAAAACTTATTTTCAGATGTGATGTTATAAAAGTTGTTGTTTGAATGGTTATTTTGCTTCATATAAGCCATTTATAAGCTTTCATAAGCTCAGCAAGGTCTGAAATAGGTTTAAGCTTCAAAATTATAATTGGTCAACAAAAGTCAACATATGATCAAAAACTATGTGAGATGATGTAGCAGGGTGTTTGGGATTGTTTTCTGTACCATTCAGCTTGGAATCAAGCTCCCATGAGCTTTAAGTTTCTGGTTTGACGTTTGTAGTTTTAAAGTCCATCATAAATTATTGTCTTGTTTTATATATATTTCAATTTCCCATTTTTAGTTTGTTCTTGTTATTGTGTTTAGTTCCTCATCAATATAGTTTTTAAATCATCTTATTAGCTTAGAATATAATTAGAATCAGTAAGCCTGCCTTAACTCATCATTTGTTTTGAAAAATCTCCAAACAGTTACATATAAGGGAGTGTTTGGCTCAAGTGGTTTCCCTGTGACTTAGGGTGATTCTGTTTATGGTTGTTGCTTAGACAGGTCTCATTGGGTTATATTAGGTTAGAAAACAATAAAAACACTAGGTCAGTTGGGAGAAAGTCAAAATCAACTCTTAATCCCTTTCATTTGTTAACTGTCAAGGCTTAGAGGTAGTAATCCACCCATATCAGTGCTATAGTGGTTGTTTTAACTTATTTTAGCTTTCTTACAACTTGTAATAACATGTTCAATTAGTAGGAGTGATCCAAATTTCATAAAAGTCATCAATCCAAGTTTTTTTACAAAAGTCAAATTTGCATCTTTCAGAATTTTACAAAACTTCAAGGAATTTTATTGAATTTTGTGCAATGATTTAGAGGGTGAAACTTGTTTCTAGTTTAAGTATATCAGCTCTAATTTGAGGTTCCACTCTCCTTTAATTTTTGTTAATTTTCTGGTGGGCCCCACCTTGCCTCAAAATCACTTGCAGGGCAAGCTTCTGCCCTGCTGCACATACCACAGTCCTACCACCACCACTTGGTGGTGGTTTTCCAGGCACCACAGTGGTCCACAACCTCCCAACTTGGTCCATTTCAACCCCCCTCCTACCCTACTTTAGGAGTTGACCATTGGTTTGACCCCTAGCCCTGTGGACCCCACCTAATTTAGCCCTCCTTTTCTGTCCCAATTTTCAGTTAAGTTGCAAGTTGTAAGTGCTTATTTTTAGCTTAATAGCTTATTCTGTGGTTCTCCTTTGCTTTTTCTAGCTTATTCATGTTCTCTTAACTTGTTTGGACCTGAATCAACCAGAGTGGGCCCCCCTACTGCCATTTTAGCTCATTTCACCACTTGGTCAAACAAAGTCAACTGTTTGGCTTTTAGCTTTCCATAGTGCTTATTTTCAGTTTATAAAAAAGTTGTTTTTACAAAAAGTGCTTGTTTTTAGTTGTAAAATAGTTTCCAAAAGAAAAATCCAGAAAATCAAAAATTAATCTCAAGTGATAGTTTCTATTTAATTTTATTTTTCATTTTTAGATTTTTATTAAGTATTTAGCTTTTTTATATTTTTCTTAAATTCCTCTTATATTAAAGTATTTATAATATTTTTCTCAGATTTTTATTTTATCATTTAGTATTTATTAGAATTAATCTTAGTTTTATTAGAAATTAATTAATAAATAAGTTTTAAATAGCATAATTAGTTTTTATTAAGTAACACCTAGTTTTTATATTTTTTATAGCTTTTATATGTTATAAAACTTTTTTAGAAATTTTTCTAGAATTTTTACTGTTCATTTTCTATTTTTTATAATTTAAAATAGTTTAATTAGGTAATTAATAGTTAATTAGTAATTAATTAATAAAAAAATCACAAAAAGACAAAAATACTTATTTTTAATTTTAAAACTTATTTTTAGTTATTTTATAATTTTAGAAATTTTATTTTCACCTTTTTAGTATTTAATCAATATTGTATTATATTTAAGTTGTTTAAATATTAATAATTAAGTATTAATTAGTATTTAATTAATAATAAATAATTAAATAGTGTAAAAATTAATTTTAATTTTCTAAAAATTTTCTTTTATCTTGTAGTTTGTATAAAAGTCATTTTCACCCCCTGTGGGTTTTCAGATTTCAGTTTTCACGTTTTATCTCGTACGTTAACGTAAATTTAAATATAACATACGCGTTTTTAGGTTTTAAACGTTTCTGGTTTTTCTAACTTTCCCGTCTTATTCATATAGCTTATTTATGCTATTTCTTTGTAGATTCCTTAGCTTAATCACTCACAAACCTTTTCCTGTCCAAATTCACCCGATCGCGAAACCGTTTTATAACCATCACACCTCGTCGGGACATAACGACCCAGGGAAACACTATACTTCAGCAGAGCATTGAGCCTTAGGAGTTTGACTTGTTTGACCACATCAGTGGTTGAATTTAGTTGACTGCTTTTGCCTCAATCAAAGATCCACATGATTTTTGATTAGTCGTTTATTTTTGGGGAAAGCTTTTAGGAATGCTGCCTGCAGCTCATGGTAACTACTCACAGATTCTAGGGGGATGCTGTTGAACCAGGTCCTGGTGGGCCCGTAGAGCATTGACTTGAACATGTGTCATTGAGTGGGTATATCCTAGTGTTGCACTCGCGCTATTGTTTGAAAGACTTTAAGGTGATCCATTGAGTTTGTGCTTCCATCGAATGAATTGACATGATCCGACAAGTATAGTTTTTTCGACAACTCGGCATTGCGAATGTACGAGTCCAATTGATCAACTTCGCTGTATACTGGTAACCGCACTCTGTTTTCGATGCTGGCGCTTGCACTTTCAAAGTATGCCCTATCATTTTCTTTATAATTAGGTTTTACTCCTTTTAGCTGTATAACTTGGTTAGCCTCCTCAGTTTCTCTTCCCGTGTGGCGGCATGTCTGTGGGGTAGGGCTTTGTGAGTATGGACATGAAGATTTATTGTGGTTTTTTTGTCCGCTGGACATTCTACTTTTCAACCCTTCGCACATTATTATGTTTTTTGATTCTCGTCCTCTTGGCATATTCAGGTGTCTGCCCTTCCGATTGGAATCTTCAGACGTACTTTTCGGTCATTGTGTCTTCTTTCTCTGTTTCGAGCTTTGCTCCATGTTGAGCTTACTTGACCCAAGCTGCTGCTCGACCACTTCGGAACTTGAGTACATCTGCCTACCCTTGGGTTTTTTCCAAGGTGTTTTCTTTTGATGAGCTTTCTCATTTGTTTTCGATGGTGACTGATGGCAGTGCTTGTTGTCTTGCTCTCGTAGAGCTGTATAGGGCATAAGCCTGCCCGGTTCTCCCACTACTTCATTCCTCTCTGATATGCTCCGCACAGAGGGTATAAAGGCTGGGGTGATGTTGCCAGAGTTACTGCTTATGGTGAGTATTTTTTTGAGAACGCAGTTATACACTGGGTCCCATGAATGGCGCCAACTTGTTAGTGCAAAAAGTGTAAGTAGGTTTAGATTGGGTGTTACACCCCAAAATCGGGTTTTTAAATATTAAATAATGATAATGTGCCTTGAAATAGTTTGACCAAGACTTTTATGAGTCGGAAGACTCGATATGATTGGTTAGTCAACAGATGTTAAGTTGAAGGTGTTATGTGATTGGCTCGTCAAACCCGATAGGCAATCTAATAGTCAAAGAAGATGTAATATGATTATAGAAAGATTGATGTGTCTCAAATATAAGAGATATAGAATTAAGGGATTAAAGTTGTCAAGTGTTAAATGAGTTAAAAAGTTAATGTGGCTAAAGTAGAAAGAAAAGGGACTTGAGGGACGTAAGTTGACAGAATCCCAAAATAATACTAGAACTACCTTGTTCTAGCCTGCAGGGACTAATCTTGCCAATTCCTCAAACTGTACTAGAACCAACTTGTTCTAGTACCAACACTGAATTGTTATAGGACTGGAGGGGCTATTCTTGCCAAACCCTCAAACTGGCACTAGAAACAACTTGTTCTAGTACCATGACCAAATTCTTATAGTACTTTAGGGGCCATTCTTGCCAAGTGACTAAAATGATACCAAATAAGAGATGGATATCTCCAGGATTTTCCATAAGTTTCCAGAAAATTTACGTGTGTTTGTGTGTGTTTGGAGAGTGGCGAACAAAGAAAAGAACAAAAAAGAACAAGATTATGATGATCAAGATTAAGAAGAATTAGGGTCCCAATTCAAAAGATAAAGCCCTAGCAATGATCCTATGCAAGTAAGTATGTCAAGTAATGATTTAATTGAGAATTAAGGTTAGGGTTCATGTAACCAAGTAAAGGGGTTTTGGGTAATTACGGTTATAACTAAGAATTAAAGTGTTTATAATAATGAGTTAAAGGTTAATTGTTGAATTAAATGAAATTGGAGGTTTTATCATTTGATCAAATTATGATCATATGATGTTAGATAATTGTTAAAATGATGTTTTAAGTTAATTAAAATACTAGAATAATTATGGGTTAAGTTATGGTAAATAAAGTTAGTAAGTTTACGGGTTAATTGTCATATGATCAATATATGATTATATGATAATTAAAAGTGTTAAGAGGTGAGCTATTGTTGTATTAACCATTGTTATAGTAGTTTGACTAAGTGTTTATGTTGCAAAGTGTGAAGGATGATGATGATGATGTTAATGATAGCTTAGCTTGGATTCAAGGTAAGTAAAATGGTTATGACATGAGATTATATTGATTGTGAAAGATGATAGTGAAAGTTTATGAAGTATTTGGCTTAGTATGTTTGGATTAAGAATAGATTAAGGCTAGTTTGGAAAGATTGGCTAACATTATGGTTTAGCCTATTGTGACTTATGTAAGGTATGTAAGAATTATGCTTGATTGACGTTATGTGCATTTAGTGTGATGTGCAAGTATTGATGAAAGTAGTATTATGGACTAATGTGATGTGAATGATGCTTATGTGATTAATGATGTATAATATCTTGTGATTATCCTTTTTACTTACTAAGTGTAATGCTTACGGTCTAGTTGCATGACCGTCTTATAGGTACTTTTGTGAAGAAGGCAAAGTCTTGGTAAAGACATAGGAATTGGGTACGAGTCGAAAGTGGTAAGATATGAGCAATTGGTGATAGATACCGAGCTCGAAGTAATGTTGAACCCCCAAGTTTTGTAAATGATTTGTAATGTTGATTTGTAGTGTTAAATTCCAGTTTTTAAGTATGTAAATGAGCTATGCTCAAGTTGTATTGAAAATGGGTCATGTTAGAAAAATCATTTCATTTAATCCGTGAGTCATTACAGGTCGCGCTACCCATCGTTTCGAAGGTAATTGAGTCTAGTTTCATTTAAAAATGGCCTCACGGTCTGAGTGTTTATAGATTTTTGTTAATGGTTAAAAGAGTAATAGTAGGTCCGGTTTGATCATGTCGTTTTCAAGTAAAAGTTTTAAAATTTTGGTCAAATCGGGAAAGGGGCATTTCAATTTTGTATCAGAGCTTTGGTTTAAGTGAATTAGGTTTCCACTATAGGTTGCCTAGTCTTAAACCATTCGTAGAAGTGTTGAACGTAAGTGTTAGTAATGCGGAATGTAACCGTTAAGTATGAGATGGATTATGCATTTTGTTAGATGACCTTAATGATGATAAGTGATGAATGTGTTGATTTGTATCAGATGTTAGCCCGTTGGGGACTTGAAGTGTTTGAATAATTAGTTAGCCTTGCACCTTGATTTGTTGCCAATGATAATTTTGTAATTATATGAATGTATGATGGAGTAATGGTAATGGAATAATTAGTTAGCCTTGCACCTTGATTTGGTGCCAATGATAATTTTGTAATTATATGAATGTATGATGGAGTAATGGTAATGGAATGCGAGTAGGAATGCTAAACGGTATTAGGGATGGGCTAGTAAGTGAATTAGAATGTTGATGCTTAGACATATATTGATTGTGCAATGTGATATATGAGCCATAGACTATATGATTATAAATATTTTAACACTTGTTAGATAAGTGTTAAGTGTTATTGTTTATGTGATGATAAGTCTATGGTAGTTTATTATATGTCTAAGTTTTATGTGATGTGCTTGAGAGCATGATGCATAGAAGTGTATGAGTTGAGATAGATGCATTGGAATACCTATTATGTGAGACTTGATCGATATGTGCGAATAATGTTTATTGTATGGTTGATATCAGAGGCTGCTTAGAAAGCACATATTAAGTCCAATGTAATGTAAAATTGTCACATTATATGTGATGACCTAGTAATGGAATAAAAGTTGAAAGAACACACTGGCATGTGAAATAAGTTAAGAAGTCTGATAAGTGTTTGATAAGCCTAGATGTCTAGAAGGCTTGAAATTAAGTATCATTGTGATTTGATGCTTAAAGGCATGAATTCTCTTGATAAATTCAATTAGAAAAGTTAATGTAAGAAATGTTTAAGCGTGATGAGTAGAAGTGATGATTGAAATATAGATTGCGCTAGAAATCATAAGTGATATGAAGTGCACTAGAATGAATTGTAAAACACGAATCGAATCATGGTAAAATATTGAAAGATGTATGATGATAAGATGTACAATCTATGTGCATGAAAGAATTGATTAGGCCAATGTGATATCATGGCATATAGTGAATGTGTGAGTCAACTTGGGGTTGACAGATAAATGATAAGTTGCATTGTGAAAATGAAAATATAATAAATTGGCAAGTGTTATATAGAAAATTTTCTAGATGAAAGTAAATGTGGTAGCGAATGCTGAAATTACTTAAGGCAATGAGAAGTGTTGAAATGATAGTGTATACTTAATGATAAAAGTACATGAATGATAAAGTGAGTAAAAATGATAATGTAGATATAGCTTGGATCCAATGCTCTAGTTTTGGTATGCTTCAGGATAGCCTAGCTTGCCTTTTATAGCATGTATCTTGGCATCCTTCGGGATGGCCTAGCTTGCCTTTTTGGCATGGTTGTTAGCTTGCCTTCACCGGCATGGTTTGCCTATAACCTTGGCATGTATGGAAGTATCCTTCGGGATAGCTTAGCTTGCCTTTCATGGCATGGTTGTACAGCTTACCTTATGGCATGGATGATAGTTATGGCATCCTTCGGAGTGGCCCAGCTTACCACGAGGGCATGGATATTATGGCATCCTTCGGGATGGCCCAGCTTGCCGCGAGGGCATGGATATTACGGTATCTTTCGGGATAGCCAGCTTGTCTTTATGACATGGATAGAAAGTTAGAGAAATTGGATCCAGGGCTAGAAAAGATGTAAAGTAAAGTAAGTATGATTGTTGTGTCGGAAGTACGTGAGTAGGATTATTTATAATCTCCTTATTTAAATGTATTGGGACGCCTCTTCATGTAAATAAAGAAATTGTAAATCGCCGAACCATAAGTTTATAATACCTTATTTGCATAGATTGGGACGCGTTTTTATGTAAATAAAGAATCATAAATGAGTGGGCTTATGTGTATCCGATATGGCATGAGTACGGGTATATAAATGAGAAAGTGAAAATTTGTAGCGGTGTTAAGGTTATACGTGAAACCTTAAGATAGACGCCTAGAATGAGTTTGTGCATTAAGTTGAGAAGATAATGGGTAAGTATTCCCGAAATTTAACAAGAATATTGCTTAAGTAATGGGTAAAATTGGTTTTTGAAAGTTCCGTTTAGATGGTACTTGATATAAATTTAAAATAAGTTACTGCTTTTTTAATTAAATACGTGTTGGTATTGAGTAGAATGCGAAATTGCTGGTATATGACTTTATGTCATGCTAGTGCATTGGTGAATGAGGAGGAACTAGTGTTGAAGTTTGACCTATATAAAGTCAAAATAGTGAATTTTCCATATGACAAGTCATCATTTGTTGGAAATTTTAGATAAGTTTGTGTTGTTTATAGTAGAGAGTTAAATAAAATGGAGGATTTTCATATTGTGATGTGATGCTAACGGTGCAGTATCGTTAGAAATATTTGAAATTTTATGAAATTATGTGATTTAAATAAGTTGTTAGCAATTTGACTATAACTTAGTTGAATTGAGATTTCTACGTTGAGTGATATGTAGAAATTGACTTGATAGTAAATGGGTATATAGCTATGATATGGGCCTAAGATATAGAAAATTTTTATGTACGGATGCAAATGTTAAGCGGAATAGATTTCGGGGACGAAATCTAAATAAAGGGGATAGATTTGTTACACCCCAAAATCGGGTATTTAATTATTAAATAATGATAAAGTGCCTTGAAATAGTTTGACCAAGACTTTTATGAGTCGAAAGACTCGATATGATTGGTTAGTCAACAGATGTTAAGTTGAAGGTGTTATGTGATTGGCTCGTCAAACCCGATAGGCAATCTAATAGTCAAAGAAGATGTAATATGATTATAGAAAGATTGATGTGTCTCACATATAAGAGATATAGAATTAAGGGATTAAAGTTGTCAAGTGTTAAATGAGTTAGAAAGTTAATGTGGCTAAAGTAGAAAGAAAAGGGACTTCAGGGACCTAAGTTGACAGAATCCCAAAATAATACTAGAACCACCTTGTTCTAGCCTGCGTGGACTAATCTTGCCAATTCCTTAAACTATACTAGAACCAACTTGTTCTAGTACCAACACTTAATTGTCAAAGGACTGGAGGAGCTATTCTTGCCAAAACCTGAAACTGGAACTAGAACCAACTTGTTCTAGTACCATGACCAAATTCTTATAGTACTTTAGGGGCCATTCTTGCCAAGTGACTAAAATGATACCAAATAAGAGATGGATATCTCCATGATTTTCCATAAGTTTCCAGAAAATTCACGTATGTTTGTGTGTGTGTTTGGAGAGTGGCGAACAAAGAAAAGAACAAAAAAGAACAAGATTATGATGATCAAGATTAGGAAGAATTAGGGTCATAATGCAAGAGATAAAGCCTTAGCATGATCCTATGCAAGTAAGTATGTCAATTAATGATTTAATTGAGAATTAAGGTTAGGGTTCATGTAACCAAGTAAAGGGGTTTTGGGTAATTATGGTTATAATAAAGAATTAAAATGTTTATAATAATGGGTTGAAGGTTAATTGTTGAATTAAATGAAATTGGAGGTTTTATCATATGATCAAAGTATGATCATATGATGTTAGATAATTGTTAAAATGATGTTTTAAGTTAATTAAAAGACTAGAATAATTATGGGTTAAGTTATGGTAAATAAAGTTAGTAAGTTTATGGGTTAATTGTCATATGATCAATATATGATTATACGACAATTAAAAGTGTTAAGAGGTGAGCTATGGTTGTATTAACCATTGTTATAGTAGTTTGACTAAGTGTTTATGTTGATATGATTTTGACCTAGATTTCAAAGTGTGAAGGATGATGATGATGATGATGATGATGTTAATGATAGCTAGCTTGGATTCAAGGTAAGTAAAATGGTTATGACATGAGATTATATAAATTTATTCATATATGTGTTATGTGAAAAATGATAGTGAAAGATTATGAAGTATTTGGCTTAGTATGCTTGGATTAAGAATAGATTAAGGGTAGTTTGGAAGGCTTAGCCAACATTATGGTTAAGCCTATTGTGACTTATGTCAGGTATGTAAAAATTATGTTTGATTGACATTATGAGCATTTAGTGTGACGTGCAAGTATTGATGAAAGTAGTCTTATGGACTAATGTGATGTGAATGATGCTTATGTGATTAATGATGTATAATATCATGTGATTATCCTTTTTACTTCCTAAGCGTAATGCTTACGGTTTAGTTGCATAACCATTTTATAGGTACTTTTGTGAATAAGGCAAAGTCTTGGTTAAGACATAGGAATTGGGTACGGGTTGAAAGTGGTAAGATATGAGTAATTGGTGATAGATACCGAGCTCAGAGTAATGTTGAACCCCCAAGTTTTGTAAATGATTTGTGATGTTGTTTTATAGCGTTAAATTCCAGTTTTTAAGTATGTGAATGAGCTATGCTCAAGTTGTATTGAAAATGGGTCATGTTAGAAAAATCATATCTTTTAATCCGTGAGTCATTAAAGGTCGTGCCACCTGTCGTTTCGAAGGTAATTGAGTCTAGTTTCATTTAAAAATGGGTTCAAGGTCTAAGTGTTTATAGATTTTTGTTAATGGTTAAATGAGTAACAGTAGGTCAGTTTTGATCGTGTCGTTTCCGCGTAAAATTTTTAAATTTTTAGTCAAATCGGGAAACGTGCGTTTCGTTGGGCTTAGTCCACATTGGGCCGTCCTTGATGGACCACCCATTGTGTGAGTTATGCACTAATCCAAGTAGAAGGTTGATTCCCTGTACAAATGAAAGTAAACCCTTAGCCTTATCGTGGGGACGGACCCTGATGCAGGTTAAACTGACCAGGTCTTAAATTTATAATGGCTCGATTACTTAAGGTCTACCTATATGCACTAACGGATAGAGAATCCGGTCTCGTGTAGACTAGTAATTGGTAAAACCGAGATCGTCCCAAGTGCTATGTAGTTTGGATCCTATTTAAGTCTAGTGCCACGTTTAAACTAGTTTTAAAGATGAAATGATTAATTAACCTAAATAATACTGAAATGAAATAAAATAGACAATAAAGCAAATAGAAATTGAATTAAAGTTGTGAGCAGTGAGGGAGAAGTGTACTAGCATAGCTAGTCATCCTATATTGCTTACGATTATGTTCTCTATAAAACTAATCTAATGCTTCTAGTGGGGCGGACATATATCACTAGGTTCATATTGTCAAGTTCCCTATCCTATCTCCCTTGAATCCTGCTGGGAACCAAAGCCACTACCCTCTGTAAGTAAGCCGACATACGATAGACGTGTTTGAGTCACTAAGTGCCACTACATGCTAGATTTATCTTTGTATGTTCCGACCTCTCGGATCTTAGACCATACTCTAATTACTTAAGTTTATCCAACCCGGAAAGTGGTCCTATGGTCAATTTACACACAAGGTAAATGGCTAGTTGTCATCCCAACCATATCCTCGCAACTCAACTATGTTAGGGGCATATGGTCAATTCTCATAGGATACCAAGTATAACCGGTTCTTTTAAACTACCGAAAATAAAGGATCTAGGATAAACTAAGCATACACACACTAGAAGCATTACAAAAAGTACTAAAACATAATCAAAACAATATAGGAATCATAACTAGGCTAGCACCAGAGTTACTTTTCCGATCATATTAATAATAACACTCAAATAAATGTTTGAACAAGAAATGAATTCGAAATGTATATTAAACAATGAAAGACTAAAACTTATGGTGTTGTAAGCGTGATCTTTCCTTTGGAATTGCTCCGTATGCTGCTGTAGAATGACCTCCTAAATGCTCCCAATGATCTCTAATTTTGGTGGTGAGAAAGTTGTTCTAAAATGCAGAAATTAGGGTTGTATTTATAGGCCTAACACAGCTACGGTGTAACTCTATGAATGTGTTACGGCGTAGCTAGTCTAATCGTCAAATGATCTTATCCAATAGCAATAGTTACGTCATAGTTGGTATAGTTGGTTACGTTGTAACTTCAATTGGGGTTTCATCTACGTCATAGTCTTCAAGGAGTCCTAGTCGGCTTACAGTAGTTTCCTAAGTATCTATAATCTTTTCCATAAGCAACTAGCAACTTCGAGCGGTCTTAATCTCTGAGCAGTACCAACTTTCACTGGCAGTAGTAACTTTTGTACTAGTAGTAGTAAATACTTGGCACATTTTCTTTGAAGTTCATGAGCAGCACTAAATCCATCTAAGCAATATTAACGCAAACATTAGCAACAGTAATTCAAAAAACATCATGAAGACTTTTAATCCAAAACAATGAACATAATAATAAAATTTGCAGTTAAACTTACAAATTTTTCTCCCATTGATCTAATCTCATCATCTGGATATAAAAGCCTTGAAAATGTAGGTTGCCGCATATCAACAATAACCACATCAGGATGAGAGCAGAGCTAGAACATGTCAAATCACACAACATAACAGAACTAGATGAGCATACTGGAATAAAGTTCTTGATTAGATGCTAGAAAACCTTCCTCTCTAAAAAGTATGTGGTTATATATATTGTTGACGGGTGCATCTATTTCTTGACATTTGACATAGACACACTATTGCCTTGTCTTTTGTCAGGTGCATCTAGTTTGTTAGGTGCCACTAGTTCAACTATCTGCTGTTTTGGTGGTTTTGAGTCGCTTGATTCGCCACTGATTCAACTATCTGCTTTGGTGGTTTTGAGTCGCTTGATGCGCCACTGGTTCAACTATCTGCACAAACATGATAGGAATAAAACGCATATCAATTACTTCTGCACAATCTGTTAAAAAAATTACTTCTGCACAAACAAGGTCTGTGGTATTTTCCTCTAATAAAGTGAAAGTAAAAGAGGGGAAAACGCATAAAAAAAGATCAATTACCTGTGCTCTTACTTTTTCCAGATCCAATATATTTTCATTTGAAGTAGATTTTATATGGTATAAAACTTACTATATCTAATGTATATTTAAAGAGTTGTATATATTTGACATTAACTATTTAAAAACAAAATCACAAAGTTCGGAGTCTTTAGACGTATAAGTGTATCACCATTGGGCCAATCCAACCTGACTCCCACCCTACCAAAATTTCAAGTTTTGAACTATTACCTAACCTGCCTATTTTGCCACATCTAATTATGAGCATATGAAACAAAATCGTAAGGTGCTGTAAAGAATGCAGATGAATTAAGAATAGAAAAGATAAGCTGAAAAAATCAAATAGACCTACGTGACTACTTGATTAGAAACAGGAACCCAAACATATAATCACCGATGTACCCAGGAACCCAAGCATATAAATTATACTGACCCGGGCGGACCTTCTTGATCTCAAAGTAACCTTTATTGTCATTTTGAGTCTAGAACTGATAGCCCTAATTATGTAAAATAAGGTATAGATTAAACTCTAGGAATGGTTTACAAAGGTACAAGTAACTTTGTCCCAACCACCCAACTAAAAATGGAAAAGATAAGCTGAAAAAATCAAATAGACCAACCTGACTACTTGATTAGAAACAGCTATATTTCTTGATAGTCAGATCTTGGTCTTTTTCCGATTTTAGGCTTTCTTACAATCGATTCTGCATCTTTTATTTGTAATAGTGAGCTGAATACCGCCACCGTCGTATATTATCAGTCGCAACCATCACCACCTTTGTAATTGAGACCCCAAATCCAAGAATGGAAACATTTATGTTACATGAGAGAATTAAAAAGACATGGTAAGATTTTAGACATTAAATATCATAAGTTTACATTTAAAACCTTACCAGGTGACCCTGTAAATCTCTCGTATTGTTCATACGCCTATCCTATCAGCATCAGTGTTTTGGGGTCTTCGGTTTGTGTGATGATGATGAAGACCATCACCAGTTTTGTCATCTTCATTATCAACCGAATACCCCAAATTACCAACACCCCCAAAAAATATCTTGCTGCGATGCTTTGGAAGATCCGATGGTGCATGTTTGGCCGGAAAAACCAAATAGACGACGGCCGCTTCCACTATCATCACCAAACTTGCGCACACTGTGTTTATGTTTTGAGAGAGACTGATGTTCTGGAAGATGCTATGTCGGTACTTATCACCGAGAAAAAAAAATTACCGAGCCTGACTAGACCGCCAAACATGTCATTGGATCGGGCCTTAGCGGTGGTCTTGGTGCGAGTGTGGTGGTGGTGCGAGCGGTGGCATTGGTGAGGAGAGTGTTGAGGAGATAGAAGAAGACCAGATCTAGTTTTGGTGGATATATATTTGGGATGGAGTATTGAAAAACATGGGCAGGTTCAATGAAAGTGGAGGGGCAATTTAAATTTGGGGAAAAATTTAGGCGGGCCTATAACAATTGATGAGGATAGAAGTGGTGAGGATAGTATGGAACTTGTTAAAGAATTGATAGTTAAATGTATCAAACTTAAAGAACAGGTTCTTGGCCTACAACAAATCACAGATACTCGGGGGATGTAATTAAAGGTTTGAAGCTAAGGGTTAAGCAATTGGGAGGTCAGAAGGGGTCAAGAACCAGGTCATTCAAAAGACTGAATAAAGTGGGCACAACACAAAGGATTAGTTCATCTGAAAGCATAAGTTTGGGGGAGGATGATCCCAAATAGGGGAGGAATGAAACCAAGGATTCAGGGGAAGCTATGGAAAATGTTGATATTGCTGCTGCTGGTGATGACATTGGTGTGGATATGGATGTGGATTCTGGTGAGAATGATGATGAGTATGTGGTTGCTGATAATCAATGTAATGAGGTTGTTATTGAAGTAGCAATCAAAGGCATGGGAGATTCTACTGCTGGTGCAAGTGCAGAAATGGCCAAGGAGAATACTACTGCTGAGGAAAATGTTTCTGTTGCTAGTGATGATGATGAAACTTTGGCCGAAGAAATGATTCTATTGAAGACACAATTTAAACAAGCAGTGCCACAATCACCACTATCAATAGCACAATCACAACCACCACCACAACAACCAAGAGTACCTGTGAAAGGTGTGGTGATTAGAGAACCAACTCAACCAATCAAGAAGAGTGTACAAGAGCCAAGTTATAAGGGCAAAGGCAAAGGTATTATGGTTGAAGAGCCTAAGCATGATCCTTTAAAGGATATTCCTTTTGTGTACTGGCCCAAACACAAGCAACTTGAAGTAGATGAAGCTGCTGCAAGAAAATTGGCTGCTGAGTTTGTAGAGGAGAATCAGATGGTACTTGAACAAAGAAGGAAACCCGCTGAAGATGAGGCCAAAACAAAAGCACTCTTGGACTCTTGGGATGAAGAAAGGATTAAAGGTGATGCTGATATTGCACTGATGAAACATATAAAAGAAGAAGTGCAAGAGTACACTCAAGAACAAAAAGATGAATGGAAGAGGAATTATGAAGCTGAAAGGAAGAAATTTTATCTCAATCAAAGAAAGAAGAGAAAAGTGCTCAGTCGTCCAACAGTTAAGCAAAAGAGGAAGTACTATGAGTACTAATATGAAGGGTTGGAAGCTTGTTCAATTAAAGCAATACTCAGATTATGAGATCTTCAAAATGTTTGAAAGAGCCAAAAACTCAATGTAACTAATATATATCAATGTTAATGATAACTGACTTTACATTTTGCTATAAATAATAGTCACATGAATATTTCACAATGTGACTATTTTGAATGTATTGGTCACATATAATACCCTTATAATGTAGCCATAAACATCATTTAGATACACATTTCTGATATGGTGTGACTATTGTAAATCCTATAGTTACAATGTGACTATTTTTATTTATTTATTTTTTTGTAAAGCCTATAGTCACATGATCGTGCTTCAATTAAGTGTGACTATACACATTACGATTTGGCAAGCAAACACGCACTAAACTTTAGATACACATATTACCTTACGTGACCATATGTATCAAATTTTCGTTACACTTAATCATGTTTCTTTGGTTTAGTGTTACCATATATGACATTTGGTCACACTCTTCAAGTGTGTGACATATATATTTGTCACTAGTAAATGCATATCGTGACTAATGCTTCAAACTTACTTTTTAGTTGTCACACATTTCAAACGCTATGTGGCTAAATATTCAGCAAAGAATAGCAGTCACATTTAAATAATGTGTGACAAACTTGACTATATAATTTAGCCACATACACAATTACTTCATGTGACCATATATCTATTTTGGTCACACTGTTCAATTGTGTGACATATATTTGTCACATACGTATATATATAGTGTGACTAATGTCTCAAACTCATTTGTATCTGTCACACATCCCAAATTATAAGTGACTAAATAATCCCATTTTTTTTCTAGTTACCTCTAGTTACATAAATATTCAAATGTGTTACAATAGAATTCTGAAATGGTCACACAAGTCGGATCAAGTGTGGCTATTTATTTAAGGCTGGTACATTTAGTCACGTAAATATGTTGCTGTGTGACCATTCGAAATACGCTATGTGTGATGAAAGGCCATATCTTTACTAGTGGCCGTAGCTTAATTCTGATCTTGGATCACTTAAGGTGTCATTGTTACGCCGTAACTCCATATAATGGTTACGGCGTAGTCTTCATCATAAGGAAATTCTAAGTCTTGAAATAGTTACGGCGTAACTAAGTGTTGTGATTACGCCGTAGTTCTTGATTCTAGTTGACTTTAGTCTTCATACTTGAATTCCTAGCTACGGCGTAATAGAGAGTGTAAGTTACGCCATAGCTTTCTTCAACATACTATAGTGTGTATCTTTTGCGAGTTCTTTCCAATTACCATGTCTCTTTAGCTCCTATGATCATTCGTAACCTGGATACAAAATGTAACGAAATCAAAGTATATATCCAAATAATAAGTATAATTAATGAGCATATTAGGGGGAAATTGACACTTAAATATCATGATTATTTGATGTCATCAAATATCCCTCCACTTGAACTCTACTTGCCTTCAAGTAGACCTTATTAGAATTATTCTTAAAAAGACATCCCCCAACATTACTCGGGAAATGTGAGATTAAAAATATCCTATGCTAGAATTCTCGAAGCCGAACACCTCACGAAAGGGGAACTAACACTCATACTCTCTCTATTCTAAGTGTCAATTTTTGGGGTGATCACTCAAAGCACAGTCATAGTATGTATTCTATCATAGGCTTGGCGAAAGACACAAAATTGGTGTAAAAATAAAAATCAAACAAATAT
This sequence comes from Artemisia argyi, assembly GCA_030686995.1. Taxonomy (NCBI): domain Eukaryota; kingdom Viridiplantae; phylum Streptophyta; class Magnoliopsida; order Asterales; family Asteraceae; genus Artemisia; species Artemisia argyi. The sequence continues at coordinate 49,359,697 of CM060692.1, forward strand.
TCTAAGCCTACAACTAAGTCATCACTGTTTACCGTTCACCCAAAGTCCAAGCTTCAAAATTCAAAAACCGGATCATAACAAGTAAATGTGTCATTAGAGGACGTCATGATGGACTCATTACTTGGTCTTCATGTTGGTGTAGAAGCATCACCAACTCAATTCCTCAAATATGACCGAAGTGGCCTCTTCGATACTAAATCATTGATAAGCTCATAATCTCGGTGCTATATATGGGTGCACTATCAATACAATTATTTTCAAACAGAAATTCACACATTTTTTTGGGAATCATAACTAAATACAAGAATATTTACATGTCCCCACTTGAGATGAACAATATATGAGAATTTAGGAGGTCTTCAAATGATCTTCAAAAGTATGTCATCGACGTAGGTGTGATGTTGGGAACACATTTTGTATTAATCAAGTCTCGGCCATTAAATTTTGCAATAGGTTGCTTTAGTATTAATATTATTATGTTTTATGTTTACAAGGCTTAAGTGTAAAAGCCCAAAAGGCTTCCAAGCCCACGATTTAGACAAGAATAGGAGGAAGGGAGTGTTGCCCTACTCCTCCCCTATAAATACTACATGTATGCACTCTTTATACTTATTGGTTTATTTGATATCTTAAGGAAACTCTTTCACATTTATTTCTCATATCTTATAAATCATCCAATCCTTATATCTATCGCATTCTTATCATTACAATAATTGTGTGATAACAATATGGTGACCGAACAAGTGGTATCATTTGCCTACTAGAAGACTGAAGTATGATTCCAAGATTATACGTGTACTTTGTGGCTTGTTTCTTCATTTTCATGCTTGTTTCTTTGTTTCTTTCACTCAAATTTTGAAGCTTGGATAAGTTTTAAGGTTGATATGGTGATTACAAGCTTAGATTTTGCATAAAGTTTGGTTCTTTTTAAGTTTTATCTAGTTTTTCATCAAGTTTCTTGATTTTGTACCTTCTTACGAGTTAGAAAACTTGCATTTCTAGGCTAAAACTTTGCTATTTATTGTTTTCTAAGTTATTTGGTCAAAAGGAACTCTTTGGAATTGTTTTTTATGCAAAAATAGTGTATTTTTGAAGCATCAGATCACTTTACGTGTAAGAAGTACACCACTACCCTTAATTTTCGCAGAAGTTGGTCAAAACCCTCTTTTTACGCATAAAAATCAAGAAAAAACCCGCATTTTATGCTTAACTTTAGCCATAAACCTCATTTTTACGCACAAGCTTCATTTTTTATGCATAAAGGTTAAGATTTACGCATAAGCTTGGAAAGTTACATGAAAGTTGTTGTATTACGCAAAAGTTCACCAGGTTACGCATAAGTTTTATCTCCAGTCTCTTCTACGTGCAATGGTAACTCAGTACTTCCTTAACTTAGGCAAGCTTGTGGGATACTTCGACTCGTGATATCTTTCAAGCTTGGATAAGTTTAAGAGATTTGTTTGGTTTCTAAACCTTACGCGTAAACCAAAGTTTTCGCTTAAACAAAAGCTTACACGTAAAGACAAAGTTTATGCTTAAACTTAATTGTTTACGCATAATCTAATCCTTTACACTTAACCTAAAGTTTACGCAAAATATCAAAGTTACGCGTAAGATCAAAGCTAACCATAAGATCAAGGTTTTTCATCTAAGGAACTTGCATTTTAATCCTTTACAAAGATCCATCATCCACACAAGTAACAACAATGTCTTAACCACCGTACTACAACTTCTATCAACAAAAATATCCTCGATCAACAACAACAATATCCTCAACAACAACTATATCAACAACCACCACAATATCATCACAACCGCAATATCCTCAACAACAACTCCTCATCCAACAATATCAGCTCATCCCTCCACAACAACCATATCTAATGCCACAACAACAAATCAATCCTCCTCTAAAACAATCTCATTGGTTTGATCAGATGTGTGAAGTAATCACCACTAAAAAATAAAGACATGAAGCAGGATCAGTTGATACACCCCCAATTCTTACATCTGGTAACTATGTACAATGGGCAAGTCGATTCTTAAGGTTTATTGAACTCAAGAAACCCCATGGCAAATACATGAAAAAGGTAATCCTTGAAGGTCCATTTCAGTCCAACTATAACCATTCTAGGAGATGCTACTGAAACTCCACCAAGACCTGAATCCACAACTCTTGTCCCTAAGTCTCAACTCACTGCTGATCAACCACTTCATCGTGAAGTATATGAATATGCTATGATTTACACTCTTCAAGAAATACCAAATCTGATCTTTGAAGTGTTGATGCTCAGACAATAGCTAAGGCTATGTGGGAACATGTTCATCTTTTAATGGAAGGCACTGAACTGAATAAAGAGGATATGGAATCAAAACTTTACATGGAATACACAATGTTCATGATTGAACCAGGGGAGACACTTGAGTCTTATTACCACCGCTTCTCTAATATCATCAATGATTTGGATAGACATGAGATTAAGCTACCAAGGATTGCAGTCAATACTAAGTTTCTCAGCTGTCTTGGTTCTGATTGGCAAAAGTATGTGACATTTGTTCGTCAAGCAAAAAATCTTCACAATGCTCCATATGGATTGTTGTATGATTATATGAAGCACCATCAATCTGAAGTGGACAAAGATCGAGTTATCTGAGGAGGTTACTCACCACCACCAACACCAAACTCTTTGGCACTCGTTGCTCAATCTCATATTGCTCTAGCTCCAATGTCAAATCATGCTTATGTCCAAGAACAAAACTACTTTAATTACCTAAAACAAACACCTTCACACCAAATGATCTCATATGATTCGTCACAGCAATCTGCTTCATCTTAACTTGTTCTCTATGAAAATAGTGACACCATGTACTACACAAAATCAAATGATAATGAAGATGAAGACTTCAATACCCTGAATTAGGGACTTGCACTTATTGCTCGTGCCTTCAGCAAATTCTCAAACAAGACAAACAATCGTCTTCGTACTTCATCTATCACAAGATATCAAGCTGTTGTTCAAGATGGACGTGTTGAGATACAAAATCGTAATTTTGGAAGATCTGGCTCAGGTGGTTATATGGGAAATTCAAGAAATGGACAAAGGTTTACCAATACTGGGGGATTCAGGAACAATGCTGGTGCTCCTCAGAAAAGGGTTGAAATTGTTGAAACTGGGAATTCAGACTCTAGCAATGCAGTGTGGTACTACAACTGCTATAAGAAAGGTCATATAGCTACTGCATGTCCTAAACCAAGAACTCAAGGTAGCAAGTTTCATAAGCAAGCATTACTCCTAGCTCTTAAGGATGAAGCAGGTGGAACTTTCATAGAAAAGGAAAAAAGCTTCATGGCCAATGCATATGATGATGATTACATGGAAGACCTGGAAGCTAATGCTGCTGTAATGCTAATGGCCAACATGCAGGAACTTCACATGAATGATTCGGGCCCAGTGTATGACACTGATGGTCTTTCTCAGGTACATGATCCGAACATGTCCCTAATACTTGAAATTGCATCACCATCTGCATTTGCACCAGACAAGGCGCAAGTTGTTCATTCTGACTCATCTTTATCTCCTCAAGAAGATGAAGAAATGAACACAGTCATTACATTTGATGATGATAATGATCAAATTAACCCAGTTGTTACTTTTGATGATCTAATTGATGATGATAAAAATGAACATGTTGAACAACATGAACCTATGCCTGATCCAGATTTTGAATTTATGTTGTTGACCAACCAACTGAATGCTCAAATATCTCAGATTAAAAAATGCAATGAGAAAATAAATCATTGAAAGCACAAATTGCTTCTTTAACTTCGGATCTTGAGTTTTGTAAATTACAACTGACAAATTTTCAAAAACGAGCTACGAGAGAACAAAGTTTTGAAAAAGCTTTTCAAAAGGCATACAATAAAGAACAAGACTTATTACATCAGATAAGAGAGTTAGTTGCTTCCAAAAATACTTTGATTTCACAAATGGAAAATGAAAAATTGGAACATAAACAACAAGTAGAACAACTCAATTCTGAACTTTTAAAAACTAAATCCGAATTGTCAACTTGTCAAACAAAATTTTCAGAATATAAACAAGTGTCAAGGAAACGAATAGACTCTTATTGTGATGAAATTGTCATTTTGGAGAACAAACTCAAAGAATTTGAAAATGTTGTTTATAAAATTGGTGAGTCTGTAACTACAATTCAAAAGTTTTTCGTAAAACAAAACCCTCAAGGTTACGGATTTTCTCTTGGTGACGATAAACCACATTCTCTAAATAAAGCACTCAAGGATACTCCGAAGTTGTACAGTGCTGAAAATCTTTTGGATGAATCCATTGTGCGTGTTGTTGTATATAATTGAAGAAAATGAATAGGAAGACGAGAGTGGATAAAAAATGAACAATGTGTTTTATAACAAACCATTTGATTATTCAAAAATCACTTTTGTTCCTCAAAAAGAAAGAACTGGACAACCATGTTCGTTAATTCAAATAAACAATTCTACTTCTGACGTTGGTCCAGTTCAACCAGTGGCACAAATAAATGGTCCTTTACCACCTTCTGGTCAAATGACACCATTACCAAAACATTGTCGTGTTCTTAGATATTTTGATTCGTTCATGAAAGACATTACACTTTTAGAACAAACAACTGAACGTAATTCAGAGATTAAAATTGCCACTTTTAAATATGCTTTTGAGAAAGAAAAGAGGGAAGTTTTTCAAAAAAATTTTTTGCCACTCGTTCAACATTTGCGTATTTGTGCTACACACTGGGAATGGGAACTTCAGAATGAAGTATCATCAATGGTCACAGTTTTTAATGCAACTAAAAATTTGATTTCAAAACATAAACGTTGGAACAAAGTTTTACAAAAAGAAGCATATCGACTCTTGGAATATGTTCTTAATGTTGATATTCTTTCTGTTATCATGAATGCTCTCTATGAGACTGGTACTTCTATGATTGTTGATGATCACACTGCTGACAATGAATTGTTAAAAAAGGAAATTGAAACATTAAAACGAGAAAACATGAGAATTACAAAACACAATGATGATGTGCAAAGTAAACTTTCAAAAGAAGATTTTCAACTCAATCAAAAGCTTCAATGGTGTCAAACTCAAAGTCTCAATTTTGAATTGAAATTGCAGAATCAAAATGTTTCAAAATCTTGTCAAAACTGCAATGACAATGAGGTTTCAAAAATCAACTTTAGCAATACAAAAAAGAAATAGATTAATTAAAAGTTGAAAATGCTGAATGGAAAAAAAACCACGATGACATTGCTTATTTCAATAGAATCCTTGAGTCTCAAATTCAAGATAAAACACACATCACCATTGAACTAAAAGAGAAAATTCAGCTACTTCAAAAAGGAAAGTTTGTTGACACAACAGTGATAGCACCAGGAATGTATCAGTTGGACATTACACCTAAGGAAACACATTCAGGACGCTAACTTGCATCCTTCCACTTCTACAGGAATAGTCTCCACTACTAGCGTTAGCAGATCAAAGTGTAAAAGTAACAAGAAGAATAGGATCTTGCAACATAAAAGAGGATCACAAGAAGCCTAAGAAGTAGAAGATCAACTTAATGATAATCCGAGAGTTTGATGCTCGTCGGATCATTTCGGCAAAAATCACGAAACCGTGTCCGAGATTTATGTTTAGGTTTAAACGTCATTCCAGTATCCCGATATGTCAATAAAACACTATAAACAATAGAAATATGAATTTCTTTCATTTTACGACAATTCTAAAAGTTTTAGAATTTTACGATTTCCAGTTCAGCGTTTTACGTGAATTACGTGTTTTTAGACCCGCGTTTCCAGTTATAACAACGTTTAAGCAACCCGATAGAACTTACCATTCATTTTATATTTTATTATGGAGTATATTGACAAGTTTAATCATTCTTTCAAGTTTCATATTTTTACGATACCCGGATTTACGTTTCGTGGCTTAACAATTTACGGTTAGCAATTAACGGAACCAAAAATGACTCCGTAAACTAGATAATACCAAGCTTCCCACATGCTCATCTTATCTTCCATGTGCCGCCCCCTATTTCCAAGATATTTTCATAACCACTTGAAATTACCAAAATGCCATTGGACTATATAAAGCCTAAACTAGCTCATTTTCATTAGTTTTCACAAAATAATCTCTTTCTCTCTTTGGGGGTGCACGGCAAGAAGAAGAAAACATCAATAATCCATGGCTTTTTCAAGATCAAGTATTAAACAAGCTCATCTAGTATTCCTTGTTAGGTTTTGAAAGAAAAACTCAAGGTTATTAATCAAATCATCTCCAAACTCATCAAAATCATCAAGTAAGCTTTAAGTAATATTTTTCATCATCTCATATTTTCATTTAACTAGTAACATGATGTATTTTCAAGTTATATTAGCAAAACATACAAGTATTTATCTTATTTATACCGCTTTACAAGTTTTATGGTTTTTATGAGTATATATAAAACCTATGATCATTCCCTTGAAATCCTACAATATTTTGTGAACTTTAGGACCCCATGACACCCTAAGAAGGTGTATGGTAAAATTGAGTAATTGTGGAGTTGATTTGGAGTAGTTTGGTTAAGTTTTGAACAAGTTATAAACTAAAAAAATCTATTTTTAACACTATTAGAAAGTTGCTGTCCATGTTTGTAAAATACAGAAAACTCAGGGGTTTCCGGGTAACATTGGGCTAGAGATTCAGAAAATACTTTCAAAAACGAAGCTTTGGGCGAAAGAACGGATTAAAACGAGTTTATAACAACGAAGTTATGATTTTTCCAAATTTAACGACGAAAAACTATTTTCTGAAAATATTAAGTGCTGTTGCACGATTTTCGACGGACAAAACGAGATGTTAGACGTAACCTAGAGGAGCCGAACTATCAAAAATATATTAGTTTATATTAATACGAAACAATGGATATAAAGAACGTAGAAAACAAGCTCATAACGACCAAGATATACACGTTTGAAACCCGACGAAAACTCTATTTATTTTGACGGCTTCTAAGTATAGAAAAACTGTTTTTGTAATACATCATGTTGAGAGCCATTTTTCTCATTGATAAACCCATTTCTGGAAAATTTATATCTTTGACAAAGAGTTAGTTCACCCAGCCTAGTTTTCAAAATATCCAACCTTTTGTCAAAAGGATTTATAACGAATAACATATGGCCTTCTAAACTTTCCCGAAAACTGCCCAAAATCTGCCAAAACAGCCCAAACACCTCACTTCATGGCTATTTTTCTTTATGATCGAGACCCGTATGGACAAAACTTCAGTTCTATGACTTTTTAGATACTGTGAAAAGCTTCTTAAAACTACTGAGCTTCTTTCCTAACTCTTAATATTCACTATTTCGCGACTAGTTTTGCGAGACCATTTTGGTCATATTTTTAAGGTATGAAAAGTGTCATTTTACGACGAAAACATTATATTTGCCAATAGAACACCAAACAAGGATCGTGGAGTACCGTTTCAACATATTTACATGAAAAGTGGTTATTAACGTAATGAGACGTCAAAAATGTATTTTTCGACGGTAAACATTATTTTCAAATTTCACGAGTGGTATCGATAACATACGTATTTGCATGTGTAGCATCATTTCATTTCTTACATTAGATCATATCATTCATATTAGGTTGCGGTTAGAGATTGTGCCTCATTTCAGCTTTACCTAAATATATGTTTGATCACCTGCATTTCATGGGTATATTTGATTACCTGCATTTCATGGGTATGTTTGATTACCTGCATTTTATGAGATTTGTTTCTTAAACATTATCATTGTTTATATAACCTAATTATCGAAAATTGTTCATATATATCAAATGTAATATTGTGGTTTTCCCCACTTGGCTGTGATGCCAAACGTAATATTGTGGTTTTCCCCACTTGGTTGTGATGTCAAATGTATTGTGGTTTTCCCCACTTGGCTGTGATGTCAAACATAATATTGTGGTTTTCCTCACTTGGCTGTGATGTCAAACGTAATATTGTGGTTTCCCCACTTGACTGATTTATCGTATGGCCTCATTGTCAAAATTGTTTATATAGCGGTATTGCTACACTTATTTTTGAATTTAGATACAAGTATTATTTTTGTTCACGTAAACCAGATCATATTTGGCAATGGGTTGTAAACACATAGGTTACAAGTCTTGTATGGGCGGGACTTGGAACTGAGTGGATTTACGATACCTTTGCTAGGAAATCTTCATTCAGATGTTTTGCATTACATTCATTTTCACTGAACTCTATGAACTCACCAACCTCATGTTGACACTTTAGTATGTATTTTCAGGTATTAAGCAATGGCACGCTACTGGAGGTTTTGGCAGGGCATGGCATGGTCATAGAAGACTCTGATATTCATTTGGGGACTGTTTTAAACTATTTTAAGGGCCTACTTCCGCACTACTTTTAACGATGTAAATCCAATACTTTTGGTTAAACAATTTTATTCTAAATGATTGAAGTGAAAACCATTTTTGTACTTGTGTTGTGATACCAATTGCGTTACACCCCAGCTACATGTAAGCTTCTGCTGGACCCGATTTTGGGGGTGTGACAGTTTTTGCCATATATATGTGCTCATGTTATTAGTCTAAACCTACTGAAAGGCACCTCAATGAGGCTAAAAGAATCCTTTGATACATAAAGGGAACCATTCACTTGGGGATCTGGTATCCGAAGGATTCTTGTTTTGAACTAATAGTTTTTTCAGATGCTGATCATGTAGGATGTTTAGACACACGCAAAAGTACATCTGGTGGGTTACAGTTTCTCGGAGACAAGCTTGTATCTTGGCAATCAAAGAAGCAGGAGTGCACACCATTATCATCAACTGAGTCAGGATATGTAGCTATGACCGCCTGTTGTGCTCAAGTAATTTGGATGAAATCACAACTTATGGACTATGGCAACTTATTCAACAAGATTCCGATGTATTGTGACTCCAAGAGTGCCATAGCAATATCCTGCAATACCGTTCATCATTCCAAGTCTAAGCATATTGATCTCTGGTATCATTTCATCAATGAGCATGTCGAAAAGGGTATAGTTGAATTATACTTTGTGGGTACTGAATACCAGTTGGCAGAATTTCTCACAAAAGCATTACCTCCAACAAGGTTTGCTGATCTTGTCCACCAAATTGGTATGCGATGTTTGACTCGAGAAGATCTGGAAATTTTTTTTCAAATATAACTAAAATGTCAAACATCAAAATATCTTTGTAAATATTTGGGCAAATACCATATTAAAGCACTATACTTGCCAAGAAAGTCACTTTTGGGTATCGAACAAATTTTTTTCCTCATATGATTATTGAACTTTCATTTTTTGGCCTCTTTGAGGCACTTTGTGACTTTTTTGCCCCTGGATTTTTAATAATTTGAGGGGCAAAAACGTCACAAAGTGCCTCAAAGAGGCCATAAAATGAAAGTCCAGTACCCATATAAGGAAAAAAAATTGTTCGATACCCAAAAGTGTATTTTAGGACAAGTATGATATTTTTTTATGGTATTTGCCCTAAATATTTTTCCAAAAACACAAAAATATTTTTCATTTTCTTTCACATTTAAAAAATATGCAAGTACACACTTCTTTTTCAACATCTTGTTTTATCAAATTTCTCATTTTTCCAAACAAGTGTTGAGGGGGAGTCATATTTTTTAATTTCAAAACTTTTTCAATATTTTCAAACGTACTTGCATTTTACCAAAAATATATGTTGTTTTGATTAAATTGTGTTGTTAAAGAGGTTATTCGGGAAAGACTCTCCTTGACTGTTAAATCATTTTCATATAGTCAAAATTTATTTTGTCTCGAGTCAAGGGGGAGTTTTAACAAAATGTTATTTCCATAATCTTGTTATGTTGACTAAATAGAAGTGTTTGTGAGTTTAAATGGATTAAGTTTGCAATTGTTTAAGTTAGAGGGTCAAATATGTCAATAAACCAAAGAGTAAATATCTAGTCAAAACTAGTTTGACCAACATCATTTACTTCACCTGCAATTTCTGAATATCACATTTACTCTTTCACCAACTTGATCCATGACTCATAATCAAACAACAAATCTATACGATAATCTTCAAATCCGCAAGTCATTATATGTTCTTAACATGATTCTAAGTATTGGTTTTGATTTTTATATAGATCCAACGGCCAAATATTTCTCAAATCATTATATTCGAATTAGGGTTTTGATCGAATTAGGTTTTATGGATTTGTTGTTGTTATGATCAATGTTTGTACTAGGAAATGATCCAAATTGTGTTCCTAACATGTAACAATAACCTAATCGTACCCAGAAACTCTAAATGATCGACTTTAGATTTAGGGTTTATGCGAATGAATTGGGTACTTTTGATTATGAATGTTTTGGTCTAATTAATTGCTTGGGATTTTGTTATTATGTGTTTGTGAACATGTTTGATTGATTGAATTGAACAAGAAACTCGTTTAGATCAAAAAGCAATGATTTAGGGTTTATCGACACTTACAGTTATGATTATTTGATTTTGTGGATGAAAAGTGTTATAAATTGGTCAAAATGCTTAAGAACATCATAGGATCACTCGCCCATGATTGTTTTTGAAATTGATTCACAAATAAATCTTATCGTGATTCATAGTTCATGATACTTTACGCATAAGTTGTTATTTGTGAGTTTTCGCGTAATTTTGTGAGATAATGTGTTTAGGATAATCTATGGATTATGTTTTGATCAGTGGAATGTATTAAACGATTTCAGGAATCAAGGAATTAAAGATTTTGAAGGTTTACTCAATATTGAGTTCATTTTAAGCATAAAATCACTCATCTTACGCATAAGATTCGGCAAAGTGAAAAGCAATATCTTGGATAAGATATTGTTTACGCATAAGCTAATTTTACGCATAAGACTTGATCTTACGTATAAGAATCATTTCTTACGCATAAGACTTGGCTTTCGCATAAGATTTTGAGCTTACACAAAAGAATCAAAGCTTTACGATTAGGATTATTTGTTATGCATAAGGTTACACTTTTACGCATGAGATCATGACTTTCGCATAAAATTACTTCTTACGCGTAAACTTGTACTGTTTTCATTGTAAAATTTGGTAAGTGTTGTTTTTTCTTAAAATGTAATTATATTGAATGTACAATTAATGTAATGTTGTTTGTATGCTCAATTTCAATTGCTAAACTCACACTAAGTCAAATCACATCTTTACAAATGCAAAACCTCAATGAGAATTAAAACAATCATTCCACTGATCAAATCAAAACGTAACTCATAGTCATAGAACTCACAAGTACTCTTATGCTAACAAAGTAAAATTGTTGCAATTTCGGTGTTTGTGAATATGATCATTTCAGATGGCTGAACAAGAAAACGTTGCTCAACAACCTGAACAAAAACTCACTTGGGAAGAAACTTTTCCTAAAGACTACAACAAGGTCATTGTAAAGAATAATCTTCGTGTTAACTTCAAAAGGATCACGTGCAATGAATCCTCATGCTTAGTTGTTATGGATGCTCTTCTCTATCATCCGTACAAGTGTATGCTCGCTAAGTATGCTTTTGTTGCTGAATTCTACATTCACCAGTTCTGGCAAACCATCCAACTCGATCTTAGTGAAGATTCTTTTACTTGCACGTTTCACAAGCGTCAAGTCACTGTTGATGTCGATTCTCTCCGATCCGTTCTTCTCCTACCAGATCTAGGTCTAAACGAAGAATACCATCTTGTTCCGAATGAAGAAGAGATAATCACTTTCCTTAGGGATATTGGGTATGATGAGTCAGAAGGGGCAGTCATCACACATTCCAGAGTCAACATAAGGTATCTCCCACAGCCATGGAGAACCATATACATTCTCATTGCCAAGTCGTTATCAGGCAGAGATAGTGGACACAAGCACCCCAAGTTGACACATCTTAAGCTATTCTGGGGCATGGTCAATGTCAAGGTAATTGACTATGGTAGACTTATTTGGGAAGATCTGGTTTGGCACATACAACAAAAATCAGTCAAGATTCCTTTTGTACGATTCATCAAATTAATCATCTACAACCTGCTTAATGAATTTGTGGACATTCCTTAAATGCTTGATAACGATGAAAAGCATACCTTCAAGAATGAGCACACTCTCAAGCAAGTCAAGAGAGTAGACACTAGCACAAGAAAGCAAGGTCTTCAGCTTCCAGAATGTCTTCTAAATGACAAAGTCAAAGCATCCAAGAATTAAAAGTACTACGTTCAAGCTCTTAAAGAAGGCAAAATTGGATTCTTAGATGAAGAGCGTCTACCTTCTTCTATGCAGAAAAAGGGCAAGAAGGGAGGCAACGCATGAAGTAGTGAAAGCTCTTCTGATGCGTGTTGTGTCACGTGTAGTATAGAGTGATTTTGCCTATTCAAGTTTTACATTTATATTTACCCAACTTATCCTATAACACAGAAACTAATGACCAGTGTACCCGATCAATATGTATATAGTGGTAAGCAGAGTGTCGATCACTAAGAGTGGAACGTAGTATCTAGTTAATCTAATTAGTATTTTAAATATACTAAGTTAGCTTTACAATCTAATCTAACGCAAAGGGGGGGGGGGGGTTTAGCATGAGAGACTAACACAGATTTGGTTAATTAATCAAACTAATAAAACTTATGAGAACAAAACAGCGATAGACTAACACGTACATAGATAGATAATAGATACAGATAGAAGTCATGTTCTTTTGTTAAGTAGCTTGTCACTTGTTTTATTGCTAGTTTTATATGATGAGTATCGTAAACTCTTCTCTCTCGCTGGATCCTTAATATAGGCGAGTAAACTCTTAATGATCACTTATGCCTATCTTACTTTCTAGACGCTAGATAAGTAAGCGTGGAGGGGATATGGCAGCCCAAGCAAAATACAGCTAGACACGAAGGTTATCAAAGCACGTATACAAGTCACCAAAGAAACATCATATAAACTGGTAATCGATGGGAAGGAAATTTTAAGGGGAGCAGTATGGCAGCTACAAGCCCATCAATCCAGATGGATTATAGTTTACTAATACAATAAAACAAAACTACTTAATGAATTTAATACATGCAGGAACTTCTTACCGCTCTAAAATCTTCTTTGGAGGTGTGTCTTGTGTTGTCTTGTCGTTTGAATTCGTCTCCTTAGGGTTTTGTTGTACACAAAATTCGTCTAGGTCTTGGGGTATTTATAGTTTTTGTCAGAGGGTAGATGCGGCACATTAACTAAGTAGATGCGGCGCATCTAAATAACTTCGCGTGGGGTCCAAGATTAATATATTCTGGAATATTCGTACACTGCCTTTATATGCGGCGTATCTTGAATCTTTATGCGGTGTATGTCCTTCAACTTGGATTGTGTCTAGTGAAGTCTTGATAGTGATACGGCGCATGTTAATAACGAGATGCGGCGTATCTTGAATAGAACAAGCTGGTTCTTCTTCGTTGACCAAAGTTTCATATGCGGCGCATGATAAAACCAGATGCGGCGCATGCTTCAAAGTCAGGCAATGGTCTTTAATCTCTTCAATTCAGTAGACTTTTCCAATCTTGATCATTTATCTCCATATTTCATCCAAAATCGCCAAGTTTCACCAATTGCTTGTTTTTACCTGAGAATTACTAAAGTAAACGATTAAGAACCAATTCTTGTATAAAATATAATAAAACAAGTAAATTAAATAGGACAAACGATGCAATATAATGTACTTATTTGATGTCATCATCTTCCAAGACCAAGAAGAAGCCTCATCATCCAAGAGTCATAAAGAGGGGGGTACCTACTAAGAAGACAACACATGTTCCTGAACCTGCTCCAACTCTTTCTCCTCAACCCTTAGAGTCTGAAACTGAGTCAGATGATCAACCCGTATACGGGGAGGCTTATGCTCAAGATACTCAAGTTGATGATCGCTGATGTGTAGGATTACGCCCTCACAAAAGGTTTTACCTCTTAAGGGATCTTGAGAAGCTTGCAATCCCCGCCAGGCAGTGTACCTGATCGTTGTAGTATAGTATAGTGACAAGTACCGGGGGATTGATTGTTCAACTCAGGAGTAGTGTTCGCTAGGATTAAAAAGTCTACTAAACTAGGTCTAAAGGTGAGAGATGATTCTTTTTGTATTTTTATATTTTTTAGAAAGCAAGTAAAAATCTCGGTTTTGAAGGAGTGGGCGGAATTAGTTGCTAGTCAACTAACCCAAATAACTAAAGATGCAATCAAACTAAAATAAAATGAAACTAAAACTAATTGTGGTGGAAACAATAATGAGATAAAATGTGTTTACTTAGATTTCATTACTCCCTAGATATCTCTTACCAGTTGATTAGCTTGTTACAATTGCATGGATGACGGGTTATATTCCTTAATACTAGTCGTAGGGCCATGTACAATATTCCCTAACTCTATAGGCTTCCACTTCAATCTAGGTCGAGCCGACTACTAGCTCCTAACGTAGTATCTCTAGAAGTTTCCTACGCATTAAATACAACCATTAAATCGTAGTACACCTCCGATCATGTTTCTTAAGACGTTCAAGCAAGTTACCAATTGGAATTCTTCCAGTTTTCCTAAGCCTAACATCGAATTCAATCATCCAAAACAATTATAAACAAACCATCAACCAATAATTAACATCTAGGTTTCACTACATCTAAGCAAACACAACAAAAACCTAGCCTAGCATGTTAAAGAGAAGACAATCATAAGATATAATCACACAATACATAGACATATTGAATGATTTGAATAAGGACTTATCTTCAATTGAACATGGAAAAATCAAGGGGTTGAAACCCTTGAAAAGAGCTGTAAAAACTTCTAGGGTTTATGCCCTAATATCCACACAAAGTTCCCTTTAATGTTCCACACTTAACAATGAAAATTTGGAAAAATATATATAGATTATACATCCTGATGGCGTCACGTTTTGGCTTGTGATTCCGTCAACTCGCCGCCAAATTAAGGGTCGTATTGCCTAGATCCAGTCTTGACGCCGTCATGTAGAAATATTGCTCTGGGCCATCACTTGTAAAATGACCCTGACGGCCTTGGTGACGCCGTCAGGAAATTTTTACTTGAAATAGTTCTGGGCTGTCATGTGTATTCTCCATATCCACCTCTTTTACCAAGCTTGACGCCATAACTTGTAGAGTCTTGACGTCGTTAGGTACTGTTCCCAACAAGGATTTTGAGACTTTGCCATTTTCTTCACGTAATCGCTCCAAAAACGTCCAAAATGCTTCCTTTTCCAGATTTCTTCTCAAAAGTACCTAAAATGATAAAAGGAACGATTTAGGGCAATAATTGATCAAATAATCACGAATTCGGGCTTAAATGACCACCTAAAAGCGGTACACTTTTCGCCTTATCAAATACCCTTACACTTGAGATTTGCTTGTCCTCAAGCAAATGCGCTTTTCTTCTAATCAAAATACAAGCTAGGGGTCATTTAACACTAATATAAAAGTAATTACAACAATTAATCGTTCCACTTAAAACCAAAAATAAGCACGAAGGTTATATACTAGCACCTCACAAATAGTGTTTAGATACTCACATCTCTCGGGTGTAATAAAGTATGTATCACAATATGGAAATGGAAAACATCTCTCACTACCTGTCATAGCAAATAGATTACCATAGGCTTGGGAAAGGATCAAACCTCCACCACTTGGCGTAAGCACCTAAGATAAACTATCAAAGAGGTATTTTAAAGGGTTCTAACGTGAGGTGAAGGGATGTGATAAACACGGTTTTGTTAGATAAAGGCAATATTTACTAGTGGCGAGTTAATCATCTTGGTAATTACATGCATAAAATGGCGTTGCTAAGCCAAGACTCGACTCGACTTAAGCTAATTACAAACTACAAAACTATGAAACAAACACAAAAATGAAACGGGATGGTAGTCCGTATGTTTTTCTTTTCTTTTCTTTTTTTTTTCTTCTTTTATTTATTTATTTTTTTATTTTTTTTATTTTTCCATACATTCTTGCCCTACCATCCAAAATAATACATCATAGGGGATTTACGTCCCCCTTACACTTGAACTTTTACATACTTTACAATCAACTACTCTAATGACTCGAATTAAGATAATCAAAACACTTGGAGTACTTTTTAAATATTAACGCACATATGGGGGTAATAATTGACGTCTTCCCCATTACTCCATATCACTAGTACTTTACCCATGAGTCCCAATCGTCCCAAAACAATATGTACAAGATATGACTCAACTTAGCAATCATGTAATCAATTAGATAATTAACTAAGGGTTTAACAAATAACAATAATGCACTAAAGATGAGTGCATACACGGAAGGCTAAGCCGATTTGGTTGCACATTTGGGTGGATTGTAACAAATTCTATCTTTAAGTAAGATGCTTAAAGTTAGAAACGAAAAAGATAGGCTCGGAGGGGTGTACTAGGGGTATCGTGTACTAAAAATGAGTACATCGCAAAGGTGTGGGAAAAATTAATTGACTTTATAGTCAAATAATTATGACTTCATTGGTCAAGTAATTTATGATACGGGTTTAACACAAGGGTGATATTAATGCCTCTTATCATGTAGTAGATCCTAACTACACGAATGTAGTCTTACTAGCGGTCTCGGGATGCATCACTAACGCAAGTTCTGGAATATAAATACTACCGGTACACTCATAAGCACTAATAATGAATGCTTTTCCTAACAAATCTAAAGGCGAACCTCACATATTTGGGTGGAAATTTTTTTTGAGTGGTACGGCTTTTGTGCTAGTCATACAACTCCTATCCATGAGACGCTTATTAAGGCTAAAGCTTCACTCCTAAATGTTGTAAAAAATTTTAAATTTGGCGCTAAAATTGCCCTAACAAATATTTTTCTCAGTTTTATTACACACTTACTATCAAACAAACAAACTCAAGTGCAATTGTATTCTCTAAGGTATCATTATTTACCCTCCCCTTACACTTAGGCTGAACATTATCCCTAACGTTCACTTAAAAGATGCAAAAGTAAATGAAGGTAAAAGAATGAAAACAAATACTCCCCTGATTCGTTCGGTGTGGATAGTGTGTCAACAAGGTTAGATCTTCTTCCAAGAAAATTAACTTTGAAAGCTTCCCTCCAGAAATATACATCATCTTCTTCTCCAATGTAACCTGTTAAACCTGAGAAAACAATCAAGGCAAACCTCGCATAAAATCGGCGGCAATCTATATATACTAAAAAATCCTAATAAAGCAAATTAAGATATAATGCTTGTGGAATGAATGTTTGCAGATTTCCTGCAGTTTATAAAACTACAGAATCAACCAAAAACTTTAAGACTCCGGTATAAAGAAAACTCGCAAAATTTTTCAGAATTTTAGTGCCTGACGCCGTCAGAATGTTCCTGCAAAAATCTCATGTTAAGTTTCTGGAAAAACTTATGCCTTACTTCCTGGAAAATCCTGGAAAACATCATTATGACTCTATACAAGCATTTGACTCAAACAATTACTAATACACATGTTCATTTAATATTGTTGTGGTTCATGCTCAATTTCGTTCTTATAAACAAATTTTGGGTCTCCCCTTACACTTAGCTTTTGCAAAATACCTTTATATATAATTAAGACGAAGTTAAAAACAAAATAAAGCATTTTCGCAATTTATTTTGAACCATGATCCACAAACAATAAAAATAAAACACGCATACAGAAACAAATAAAATCAAACAAACAAACAAATAAAACAAATAAAACAAGTAAAACTTGGGTTAGCTCCCAAGAAGCGCTTTTCTTTATTTACGAGTCTTGTAGCTAGACTCAAGGTCACGGGCTATCACGTGACCTCGTCATTGGTCACGGCCTCTAGGTCATCCTCAATCTTAGTTTTGTACTCCGGACCTAATTGCAAGCATTCCTTACAGAAACCAAACATTCTACTCATAACGTAGTCTACTCCTCTACGTGTATCCTCGTCATTCCTATAGTAGACCGCTTGCTTGTGTTCCTTTTCAATGTTTGACAAGAGCCGAAATTGTTCAATCTTATATGTCATTTGGTAAGCTATCTCATCGCTCTCATCCTTAAACATAACTATCCCTAGAGACGGGTCATAATTCATCTTAGAGGCCTCAACAAATGGCTTTGCGAACACTACCTAACTTAAACAACCATCTATTACCGGATGAATATCTTCTACAATCACAAAGTCGGTAACGTATGTAAAGTTCCCTATAAAAACATGTAATCTTTTTACTCTTCCCACAAAGTTACTCATCCAACCCGTGTTGGGAAATATCCTAGGTCCAAGTTGCTTCTTCATCACCCAATTGTAATGGATCCTAGTCATAATATTTATGGGAGATCTAAGATCGATGTAGGCTTTCCACACATGCACATGCCCAATGTTGCATGGTATATTGATGTTACATGGATCACCCATTTTAATGATTGGTGAACCAAGGATGTAAGGTGTCTCGGGGTCATCAAATAGATTCTTGTGATATTCCCGTTCTTCCTTGGTGGGTAACCTATTGAAATAATCCTCTAACTTCTCTTCCTTTTTAACCTCAACTTCTTCGATTTCATCCTTAGGTGCAATTTCAACCTTAACTTCATTGCTATGACTTCTTTCAATATTTTTATCGATTGGCTTAATAGTCACAACATTAACAAAGTGGACATGTTTGGATGACGAGGGGTCCTTAGTTTGGGTCCCGCTACTAGTGTCCCTAGTGTCCTTCCTAGGTGTAGTTAGCACTTGGTTGTTGAGGGCTTTCAACAAGTTGTCGATTTTATTGGTCATCTCCGTTTGTTGTTGATTGAATTCGGATTCAAACTTAGCTATGCAAGCTTCTTGAGATACCATAAACTTGGACATCAATCCTGTACTACCATAGTTATTGGAAGGATTGTTGTTGAAAGTACGGTTAGGGGTTGGACCGTTTGGTTGGTAATGATTAGGTGGATTGGAAGAATTGTTTTGGGGCACGTTTTGGTTTTGCTTCCACCTAAGGTTCGGGTGATTTTTCCAAGAAGGATTGTATGAGTCACCGTAAGGGTTTGGCTCGGGTTTGAAAGTGAACCACTTATCTCCCGCTCCGTCGGTACGCGAGGATGCGTAATCCGCAAAAGCTTGTTTGGGGAGTTCCATGCAATCACGAGTGTCATGGGGACCACTACATAATACGCATGAAGAAGTGATTTTATTCACTTGGCTTGAAGGCTTAGGAGCTTCGTAGGATTTCATGAGAAACTTGACTTGGTCTTCAAGTTCCATGATCCTACGGTCGGAAGTGCTTGAATTGTTCGAAGGCAAAGATATTGCCTTGACCATTTTGTTCAAATCACGGGGATCATTCCAACTTTCGTTGTCATAGAGAGCAAGATCTTCTATGAGTTCCCATGATTCTTCCGCACTTAGATCACGTAGCTTGCCACCGGCCGATTGGTCAATGGTTCGCCTTGTCGGGAGATCGATATGGTCATAGAAAATTTGGACTTGGAGCCACAGGTCTATGCCATGATGAGGGACTTTTTGGAGTAAGTCCTTGAAACGAGTTCATGCTTCATAAAGAGTTTCACCTTGATGTTGTTGGAACATCAAGATGTCATCTCTAAGCTTAGTAATTCTCCCCGGTGGGAAAAATTGAGCAAGGAAACGAGTTGTGAGATCATCCCAAGAGGTGATGGATCCCGAGGGTAAACGCTCAAGCCATTGACTAGCTTGGTCACGTAGAGAGAATTGGAATAGATGTAATCAGGTCGTCTCTTTAGTTTCAACATCAAGGTCTATGGAGTCAACGATTTTAAGGAAATCCTTGAGATGTTGATTAGGATCTTCGGAACAAAGTCCATGGAATGCACATCTGCTTTGCACCAACCGGATGGTTTCGGATCGCAAGGGAGACACATTGGCTCCTTGAGTGAGCTCAATGGTGTTCCGATAGCCTTGGTGGCTAGGACGGGAATACTCTCCTAAAGTTCGGGGTCTAGAAGGTTGGTTTGGTTGTGGTGGGTTTTGTGGTTGTTGTGGTGGGTTGATGGGGTCAAAGAGATTACTACCTTCCATGATGGTGGATGGTAAAGGTTACGAACAAAGGAACGAAGAAATGAGATAGACTAAACAAAACCTAGAAATAAAAATAAAAATCCTACTAGAAAGGAATCAAGCAAGTAGACCTAATAAAAAGAAATTCTTACCTAGACAATAACTACTCCCCAGGCTGCGGCGCCAAAAACTTAATGTGCGGGATTGTGCCCTCACAAAAGGTTTTACCTCTCAAGGGATCTTGAGAAACTTGCAATCCCCGCCAGGCAGTGTACCTGATCGTTGTAGTAAAGTATAGTGACAAGTACCGGGGGATTGATCGTTCAACTCAGGAGTAGTGTTCGCTAGGATTAAAAAGTCTACTAAACTAGGTCTAAAGGTGAGAGATGATTCTTTTTATATTTTTATATTTTTTAGAAAGCAAGTAAAAATCTCGGTTTTGAAGGAGTGGGCGGAATTAGTTGCTAGTCAACTAACCCAAATAACTAAAGATGCAATCAATATAAAATAAAATGAAACTAAAACTAATTTTGGTGGAAACAATAATGAGATAAAATGTGTTTACTTAGATTTCACTACTCCCTAGATATCTCTTACCGGTTGATTAGCTTGTTACAATTGCATGGATGACGGGTTATATTCCTTAATACTAGTCGTAGGCCGTGTACGATATTCCCTAACACCTTCCACTCCAATCTAGGTCGAGCCGACTACTAGCTCCTAACGTAGTATCACTAGAAGTTGCCTACGCATTAAATACAACCATTAAATCATAGTACACCTCCGATTATGTTTCTTAAGTCGTTCAAGCAAGTTACCAATTGGAAGTCTGCCAGTTTTCTTAAGTCTAACATCGAATTCAATCATCCAAAACAATTATTGTAACACCCCAATCCGACAAGGGTAGAAGTGCACATTATGTTGACATATCAAAGCAAGAACAAGCATACATCTCAAGTAATACAAAAGAGTATCAAGGTTACAAGGGAGACTGAAGTACAAGTACAAAAGAAAGTAATACAAATATTAAGTCTGGAATGAAAAAAAAAAAGCTCCTACTAATCCAAAAGCTATCAAGGTAAAGTCTTCTAAGTCCAATGCACTCTCCACTCATAACCCAGCTTCCTACAAAAAACCTGCCACAGGAAAAGAAATGCGGCTGAGATATGAGAGCCCAGTGAACAGATATGAAAGTAACAAGCAATAGAGAATGATATATATATAAGACAGTGGAAAGATAAAGTAAAGCATAAAGGAGTACAACCGAAGTAAGAAGAACCTGTATCAAAGTTGTAAAGGTGCAAGGTATAAAGGTATAATGATCAGGTCAGTTATCCACCACGAGCCCAAGTCAAGTCAAGTATCAAGTCAAGTCAAGTAATCAAGTAACCATGCATCCGGAGGGGAGACCTCGGGATACCAAGTATAATATGAGGGGATACCTCCAAGGGTTGGAGTAGCTAGCTCCCAAGATGTGAAAGATGTGTATCGCACACACCGTCAGTCACCAAGTAATATATAATGCAGTCCAAGTCATAATCATAATGGCCGTAGTCCAAGCAAGTATCAAGTCAAGATTTGTATAATGGTCAGGTCAGTATCAAAATATGCAAAACATGAAAACTTCGTTTCTCAAGACCCTAATAGGTCGATCGAAGATTACTTCTGTATATGTATCAGGTGGTACCAAATCAAATGAAAAAGATGTCGCATGCAGAGAATGATAGGAATATCCCCTCGGAAGAGATACACGAAAGACTTTATGAAAGTGCGACGGCTGAGGAGGTAGAGTTAGATGATCGGAAACCTCCCCCGAAATGTACAAGAATCTCAAACGGTCCAATAATCGAGGACTAACTCAAAAGATGTTATTCTTCCAAATTCTCAAACAATCATGCTTCCAATATAACTTTCCCAAGCATTCTCAATTACAGTCCTAATTCGGTTCCACGTGATTCAGATCTTTATTCCACAAAATCATAAGGTAACGGTCCCACAGACGTGAAACGTATAAGTAACAAAACATATGTGTACCCCTCCATGTGAACACTGGCATACATACGAATAGAAAACAATTCAATCGATGTCATCAGATGGTAGAAATCTCTACAACGAAACCTAAGATCATTATCAAAATAAAGAGATCAACAAACATATCTCAAGGATCCAAAAATATCAAATCGTACGGCGATAAGGCAGATCAAACGTATAGGTCGAAAGAACTTAAAGTCTCATTAATCGCAGATAGTCGCCAACGAAAATAGAAGTCTAAGGCTTCTCTAAGGCACTCCTCAAGATATCCTATGAACACAATAAGTGCACTTTATATGACTTTAGTATTATCACATTGATCAGGCGTCATAATACTAGCCTCGCATAACATGCCCTCATGGTGGTCATCCTCTATCTCAAGTCGTGAGTTAAAATTCTACAAACCACCTAACAGTCCAATTACATCCTAGGGTTGGCCCTAGTCAAAGATCAGTAACAGAACAATGTCGGCAAGACAAGTGAAACTCGCAATGACATAACCAAATCAAGCCATATAACCAAGAGTAAAAATGACACTACTCGTAAGAGTAACGAAAATCATAGAATGTCCATCAAAAGCAAAGTACGTCGTCAAAAGAGTCAATCCATTCATAACATAAATTTCAAGGTTCCAAGATCGAGTAGTCGGTGCAAGGTTGTCCATCAGCTCATAAGGTTAAAAGAAAAACAATAAACCTAAGTCTGGTTCCTCAAGCCTTCAGAAGTTCTTCATGGAATTATGGAATTGCAAATCTCTGACTTGATCACCGAGGATCCTTCCATTCGCAAATTTGTTTCTACTCTCAATTCACCTTAGTACAACTAAAATGAATAGAGAAGCAAGACTGCGGGTCTTTGACAGGTCTTCTATCATAGCTCCAGGTTTTCAGGTAACACCACCGCTGCCAATTCTAGGTTATGTGTTAATAGTTCATCTTCTCCAGTCTGGTTGTCTTGATACTCAAACTTGAAACCTCCACATGCTGCATGAGGTATACTCCGTTGATGGTAAGTCAGTCGTGAACAGCTTCTATAGTAACCGATTTGGGTGATCGAGAGTCATCAAAACATAGTAGAACAAAGTAGATTGTTAAAGGTCACAAATCGGATACGGTAGTAGATGGTAGCTTATGAAGGGCCATCCAATCCAAAATCAAGAGGCCAAAGTAAACGAATTCATAGAACGAATACGGTCATCAAACTGGATAGATAGTTCATATAGAGTCAAGTACATGATTTTTCAAGAGTGTCGAGGTATACAAGCAAACAGTTCAAAGTGTTGGGATCTAGTTTAGCTCATTAGCACAAGTGATAGGTAGGTTGTGAATCATCAGTAATACGAACATCGTATGGTTGTCAAAAGTGAGGGGTACGGGATATCAGTTGTCGGCATCATCATGCCTAGTTAACAATTCCATATAGAGATTTTATCATAACCTCCCAAGGAAACTGATTGGCAGACAAGGTTCACCATTCAAAGAAAAGGAACAAAACTCCTATATCCATGGTTAATAAATACCAGAGTTCTCGTAGGGAAGAATTTGATTTTGCAAAGTCACGTAGTAACAAATGACACATTGTCTCTAACATAAGTATGAAATTCAAAGAATGTGTCAAACACATTATGGTTGAATAATCTTCGGAACAATCGGAAAGGTATCAAAATGCTTATCAAGCAAATCGGATATAGAGATCAAGGTCAGACAGTGAAACTTAAATGTAATGTCCGCAGTATTCCAACTTACTTGGAGATCAAACATAGGTTTCAAGACTTTCTAACTTCCAGGGTACAAGTCCTTACAAGGCTTAACTTAAACACAAAGGCAAGAATTAGAGTGATGCAGAAGAAATGCTACTAACATAGATGTCTTAGTCTACACATTCCTCACCGGTAAATAACTTATCGTGTGATATATCAATGTGGTATGCATGAATGGATGATGTATCAATTGAAAAGGGTGATAGTTAACTTACAACACCAAAGTGGTGGTGATGATGTCGTGTGTACGAGGCAAGTGAACAAGCAAATGTGGTATCCTCTTCATGGTGACCCTTGTTCCAAAATACTTATCCAACTCGTCTTCTTGATCAAAACCTTACTCGTGCCCTAGATCCCTCTCGACAGCAACAAGAAAGAAAGAAATAGAGTGTTTGTGATTTGAGAATTTGGTGAATTTGAGAGTGTGTGAAATCTTGCATTTAATGTGACTTATATGGGGTAGTTTTGGGTGGTTCGATTGTCCCTAGAGACACAACACCAACCGTGTGGTCGCTTCCTCTCTAGACAAAGTTGTCTAGCTTCCAAGGGTATTGTCATATCGGGTTGCAAGAGTTTGAAGGCTACATTCATATTTTAAATGCTAGGGCTTAGAGAGTTTTAGGCATGTGGTATATATATAACTTAGTTTAATGTTTGTGTTAGGAGTTTAAGTAACACATGATCTAGTGGTTAAAGTGTTTTAGTGTGTAATGTGGTTAACCAAGGGTCGGACGGCTCCAAGGGTGGCTCGATGTCGCAAGAAACAAAGTCAAAGGGGAGGTGATATGTTTGATGTCGAGCTTGAGGGGAACCAAAAATAAAAACGTGTTTATATCATGTTTGCAAAGGAAATTGGGTTTCATTTGAGTAGCATGCATCGCAAATAAAACCATAGCCACTGGGCTTGTGCAAAACTCGGCCTAAATACAATGAAATGGTGTGGTGGGCTTGTGGTTGTGTTCGGCCCAACAGTAGGGTAAAAGAAAAAGTAGTTTTGGGCTAAGGGTGACGTCCGACCCAAAAATATAACGGGGTATCGATGATTAGTATAATCGTGACCTTAGTTTCGGTGTCGGTGTCAGTTCGTGAAAACCATAAAAACGTAAACGGTGTCATCGTACGTATATATACACTTTTATATATATATATATATATATATATATATATATATATATATATATATATATATATATATAGTGATGATAATTTGTAATAGTTAATATATATATATCGTTATATATATTAATAATATCTCGGTGTCCAGTTAGGGTGCCAGGTCGCAAGTGGGAGTTACTGGTGTTAACCTCATTGGGTGACATCTAAGAGTGACAATCGGGTGACATCAGGTGACAAAACATAATCGGGTGTCAAATAAACGGTGATTAAAAATAATCGGGTGTCAAACTAACGGTGTCTCATATAAAAAAATTCAAATTAGCCCGCAAAAATGGCTTAGTTAAGAATAGTGTCGATAATTAGCATTAATAAATGACCTGGGATTTTACGGAGTATTACAGTACCCACCCGTTAGATTGGATTCATCCCGGAATCCAAAGTTGAATCGGAGCTCGGGGTTGTCTTATCGAATAGTTGTGGGTATTTAGCACGAATTTGATCCTTGCGCTCCCAAGTGAACTTGGGTCCTCTCTTACAGTTCCATCTGACCTTAACAATGGGAATGCGACTATGCTTAAGTCGTTTGACCTCCCGGTCCATAATTTCGACGGGTTCCTCAACAAAGTTCAACTTATCGTCGATTCTGATCTCCTTCAACGGAATCACGAGTGTTTCATCCGATAAACACTTTTTAAAATTTGACACGTGGAAGGTGTTGTGTACTCTACTGAGTTCCTCACGTAATTCAAGTTTGTAAGCCACGGGACCGATCCTTTCTGTGATCTCGAAGGGTCCAACGTATCTTAGGTTTAGTTTTCCACGTTTTCCAAACCTAATCATCCCTTTCCAAGGTGATACCTTAAGCATGACCTTGTCTCCAACTTGAAACTCCATTGGTTTCCTTCGCACATCGGCATAGCTCTTTTGCCGATCTCTAGCGGCTTGTAATCGTTGTCTAATCTTTACAATTTTCTCAGTGTTTTCAAGAATCAATTCGGGACCTGAGAGTTGTACATCTCCAATCTCAGCCCAACAAACTGGTGATCGACACTTTCTTCCATAAAGTGCTTCAAACGGTGCAGCCTTAATACTAGCGTGATAACTGTTGTTATATGAAAATTCTGCTAACGGTAGGTGCTTATCCCAGCCTTTTCCAAAATCAATCACACACGCCCTAAGCATGTCCTCTAGGGTCTGAATAGTCCTTTCACTCTGACCATCAGTCTGTGGATGGTAAGCGGTATTCATATCTAACTTAGTTCCCAAGGCTTTCTGTAAAGATCGCCAAAAGTTAGACGTGAAACGGCTGTCTCGATCGGAGATAATAGAAATCGGCACTCCATGCCGGGAAACTATCTCCTTTAGGTACAAACGTGCAAGAACGTCCATATCATCAGTCTCTTTGATTGGCAAGAAGTGCGCTGACTTCGTGAGACGATCGACAATAACCCAAATAGTGTCCAACCCACTCGATGTCTTGGGTAATTTCATAATGAAGTCCATTATAGTCCTTTCCCATTTCCACATTGGTAACTCGGGTTGAATCAAAAGACCGGATGGTTTTTGATGTTCAGCCTTTACTCTTGAGCAGGTCAAACACTTACCGACATACTCTGCAATGTCAGCTTTCATGTTTGGCCACCAATACAACTTCTTAAGATCGTGATACATCTTGTCCGAACCAGGATAAATGGAATATTTGGACTTATGAGACTCATGCATGATGAGGTCTCGTATCCCTCCATACAATGGAATCCAACTTCTGTCCTTGAAACACAGCCTTCCATCTGGTTTCTTGACAAATCCATTCGTGCTTTCTGGCATACCGTAGATCTTCTTGTGTGGTCTATTCTCTTCCTTAAGTGCCTCAGCTTGAACTTCAAGAATTCGAGACGGAAGTGGTGATTTGATTGTCATACCCAATGATCTAACTCTGAGGGGTCTAAGTCGTTCCTTTCGACTCAAGGCATCTACTACAACGTTTGCCTTCCCCGGGGTCTAAGTCGTTCCTTTCGACTCATAGTCACTTAGCAACTCTAGCCATCGACGTTGCCTCATGTTCAACTCCTTTTGATCTAAAATGTGCTGAAGACTCTTGTGATTGGTGAAAACCGTACACTTGGTTCCATATAGGTAGTGTCTCCAAATCTTAAGAGCGAATACCACCGCTCCTAATTCTAGATCATGAGTAGTGTAGTTCTCTTCGTGTGGTTTAAGTTGTCTAGAAGCATAAGCGATTACCTTAAATCTTTGCATCAATACGGCACCCAAACCTTGGATTGACGCGTCACAATATACCACGAAGTCCTCACTTCCTTCGGGTAGTGCTAATATCGGTGCTTCACAAAGCTTCTTCTTCAAAAATTAAAATGCCGATTCTTGCTCTTCTCCCCAGTCGAACTTCTTCTTCTTCTGGGTTAACTCGGTCAAAGGTTTAGCAATCCTTGAAAAACCTTCAATAAATCTCCAATAGTATCCGGCAAGACCTAAAAATTGGTGTATCTCGGTAGGACTCGTAGGTGACGCCCAATTTTTAACAGCTTCGATCTTGGCGGAATCAACATGAATGCCTTTACTGTCGATAACATGCCCAAGAAATTGTACCTTCTCAATCCAAAATTCACACTTTGAAAATTTGGCGTACAATTTCTCTTCTCTGAGCAGTGTCAGTATAACCCTTAGGTGTTCTGCGTGCTCTTCCTTACTACGTGAATAAATAAGGATATCATCGATGAATACAATCACAAACTTGTCCAAATAGGGTTTGCACACTCTGTTCATTAAGTTCATAAATACAGCAGGTGCATTTGTTAGACCGAATGGCATTACTTGAAACTCGTAGTGGCCGTATCTTGTCCTGAAAGCTGTCTTAGGGATGTCCTCCTCCCTAACTCTCAGTTGGTGATATCCCGATCTCAAATCAATATTCGAGTAAACACTCGATCCTTGTAGTTGATCAAACAGATCGTCAATCCTTGGCAATGGATATCGATTCTTCACCGTAAGTTTGTTTAACTCACGATAATCGATACACATCCTGAAGGTTCCATCCTTCTTCTTTACAAACAACACTGGTGCTCCCCACGGTGACGAACTAGGGCGTATAAATCCTTTATTTGACAATTCCTGCAATTGCCCAGATAACTCCTTCATCTCAGACGGTGCTAACCTATAGGGTGCTCGTGCTACGGGTGCTGCTCCTGGCATCAAGTCAATTTGAAATTCCACTTGACGAGTCGGAGGAAGGCCAGGCAAGTCCTCAGGAAAGTCCCTGACTACTGGCACATCCTGAAGTCACTTCTCCTCCGACTTCTTCTCGGTGACTTGAGCTAAAAAGACTTGACATCCTCATTCGATGTACTTCACAACTCTGACGCAAGAAATGGTGCTTAGACGTGTTTTACTTCGCTCGCCGCGAACAATCAGGGTTCGTTATTTAGGGGGATGTGAACGACCTTTTCATCACAAATGATCTTAGCGCGGTTCTTGGATAGCCAATCCATTCCTACAACGACGTCGAAACTACCAAGTCTAATAGGCATAAGGTCAATGAAAAATTGGGTGTCTAATAGTCGTAGGGTGCAACCCCGGAGTACAGTGTTAGTGCTCACTAGCTTTCCATCGGCTAGTTCAATCTCGTATGTGGTGTCTAGTTTGGTCGGTGTAATATTAAGCAGGGGTGCAAGGGAAATAGATACGAAACTTTCATCGGCTCCGGAATCAAATAAAACTTTAACGAGGCGGTTGTTTAGAAAGAACGTACCCGTGACTACATTCGGATCCTGCTGGACATTTCCATCTCCCAGCACGTATGCTCTCCCACGTGCATTGTTATCCTTGTTTGGGCACTGACGCCTGTAGTGTCCTTTCTCCCCACAAGCATGGCATACTACAGCCACGGGTTGCAAGTTAGCTCCTGTAGCCTTGCAATCTTGTGTCTTATGTCCAGTCCTTGAACATTTCCTACACTTAGCATAGCAGGGTCTAGTGTGATGCATCTTACACTTGTCACAAAATGGGGCAGGTCCAGCATACCCAGTTTTCTTAACTGGCGCGGCAACATAAGCTTTAGCAGCTTCCTGTCATCGGTTCTATTGGTTGTGGTGGGTGTTTCTGTCATGGTGATAGTTACGGTTGGGGTTACGGTTGTTGTTGTTGTTGTTGTTGCTTGTCTTCCGATCATCAAACTTCCTTTTGTCATCGTTGTTCCCCTGAGCAGAGTTACGCTTAATCTCCCGGTCTAGCAGTCTTTGGGCAATAGTCATTGCTTCTTCCAAAGATTGAGGCTTTGACGAGGTGACATTTCCCACAATGCTCCTGGGTAGTCCCTCAATGTATCTTTCCAACAACTTCTCCAAGTCGGGAACCTTCGAAGGGCAAAGTGTGGCAAGTTCCTGAAATCTCCTATCATAAGCCCTGAGGTCACTCCCCTTTACGACCAACAGGTGAAACTCATCTTCTAGTTTCTTAACTTCTCCTCTTGGACAGAACTTCTTCAACATCCTCTCCTTAAAATCAGCCCAGGTGATCTGATATGCCTCCTCCACACCTATCTTCTGAGCAGTCGCGTTCCACCAAGACAACGCGTCTTCCAACAAAGTTCCAGTAGCAAATGAGACTCTGTTTTCAGTGGCACAACCGCTCCTCACAAACACAGTCTCAGATCGCTCAAACCATCTAGCAAGTTTTGTCACTCCTTCAGTGCCTTTGAAGTGGGATGGTTTACAAGCAATGAAGTCCTTATAGGTGCACTTCCGAGTCGCAGCGGACTTGCTTTCAGTAGTGGCTCGGTTATTGCTACTAGTTCGCGCCATTGCGGCAGCCTGCTCTTCCAAAGCTGCGGCAACACTGTCGGCGAACAACTTTCTGATAGCAGCTTGGGTCATAGCGGGTGTCGAGGTAGCAGTAGCGGTTTTCCTAGGGGCCATATCTCTAGAAAATCACAAGTGTATAAGTAAGAATCCCAAACATCGATCTATAACAAGAGAAATAATATAACCAAGCTCATAATAGTCGAGATCATCACAAAATACATCACAATCACACCATACATACATCAATATAAACCATATCATTCATAAATAATCATCACAACATGTAACAACACACATGGAAATTATAATGAATCTCAATATGGGAGCATAATATAAGATCAAACAACTGAATCATCATAAATCAATATCAATACAGTACAATCATAACCAACGTAAAGTTTTAATAATTTGTATTCATTGTTACAAAAACAATAAGATACAACATTATTAATGCCACAGGTGGCAAGTTAAGATGTCTCTGTATGTAGAGATATGTCACAGATCTATGAAGGTCCAGGTGCGCCTCTTGATCTCCTCTCTAGCTCTTTGATGATCCGAATCAACTCCATCATCTCCTCATCTCTGGATCTCTCACGGGCCTGAATCTCCTCAATAGTGGTTGAAAGAGCATGAATGGTAGCACTAGAGGTGGCCAACTCCTGCGTCTGATGCTCTAGCATCTGCTGCGTGATGATCGCTATCTCTCTCAAATCCTCAGTCTCGTGCCTCTGCACATCTAGTCGGTGACCAAACTCAGTGATGGTAGCCTGTGCCTCCTCAAGCTCTGTCCCCATCATCTCAAATACCATCTCTAAAGCTGTCCTATGTAAAACAAGGCTCTCGATCTCCTCCCCCATAATCTCAATCCTCTCCAAGGATATATCCTCAAAAACACTTAATAGCTCATCCAGTCGATCCTCATGTCTAACCAACCTAGCAGCCAGTAGGGGTATAATATGGTGTATCAGCTCTCTAGTGACCGGTAACACCGCTGAAGAGCCATCTCCAAGCTCAGCAGCCCTAGGCGATCCCTCAACCAATCTCCATGTACGAATGCACTCAATCAAAAACGACCATCGGCGGGCATCAACCAACCTATGAATGCCGGGTGAAGTAGTGGTCTCAACTGGAGCAGGTGATGGTGATGGAATAGGTGACGAAATAGGTGATGATATCGGCACAGTAGTAGTCTGAGAGTAGAAAACTGTAGGTGGTGGCATGGGTGGCAAAACCTCATAGGTGTGGGGTACGGTGTAAGTAGGTAGCATATACGGGTGTGGCTCAGGTAATGGTGATACAGGTGATAGTGATCGAGATGGTGAAGGTGCGGGTGATGCCACAAGTGTCAGCTCAGGCATAGAAACAGGTGGTAGTATAGGTGGTGGTACAGATGTAGATACAGGTGGTGTAACAGCAGAAGTAGGCAAAATACAGACTCGTTTCTGAGCCGTGCATTTGTGGGTATAGCTACTATCATGGTATCGAAACAACTCTCCGAAAGTCTCAGGCTCAAAAGGCTCGAGGGTCCTCACTCACTTGCATCGACGAGTCGGTGCAGGCAGGGATGGTGGTGGAATAGATGCAGCAGTGTCAGAAGTATCGGAGTCAGAAGACTCGTCATCAGCATCTGAACCGGTGTGGTGCCTAACAGGTGTTGTAGGGTGATCATCAGCCATAAGAAACTGCTGAGACATGAGATACTGATCATACATGTACTGGTCGTGTGCCATAGGTCCATAGATAGGACGAAAAAGAGGCTGTGTAGCAAATGAATCAATGGGTGTAGAAGCAACCTCACCCTCCTCGAAGGGCTCAGTATCAGCAGATGGGTCTCCAGATGGAATAGGAGATGGAATAGCAGGTGATACAGGTAGGGTGTCATGGTCAGAATCATGGCTGTCTCGGGTGTCCTGGGTGTCATAGTTAGATAAATCAATAGTAGGGTGGGTGGATGATGCCGGCAAAACGTCATCGCTATCAGACAAGATAATAATTGGGGGCGACATGGTACTGTAATATCCAAAAATAATAGTAATATAAGTCATTTAGTCTACATAATGCTACATGCACAGTGATCATGGTGTCATAGTGAACTAAGTGCAATGGGTGCTAAAAATCAAACCTCAAACATGATGTTGGCAAGCGCTGGCACGGAGGGCACTTCGGTGATAAATAGTTTGTTTAGAAATCTGGTGAGGTTATAGTCCAATGTTTTGAAAAATCATTTGGTTCTCTATAACCATGGCTCTGATGCCAATCTGTAACACCCCGAAATTTGATAAGCAGCGGAAGTCTAATCGGGGTCATTACAGTTTAGTACATAGTCATACTCATATAAAACAATTCAAAAGATAGTCAATATCATTCCATGAAAACTCAAAGTTGTCAGAGATTACAAACATTTTCCAAATGTTAATTGTTTCGCAAAATAAGTGATGAGTTTGAAAGGAATGATATTATTATTCAAATAAAAGGGAGGTCATGTGCCCTTTTGCCAGCTCTGTGCCACCATGCCTGCTAGATACCTGAGATAAACATGCTTAAAAAGGTCAACACAAAGGTTGAGTGAATCCATAGTAGTTTAAATCGTAATAGTGTGAACACAAGCCAAGCATTTGAAATAAACAAGTCAAGATATATAGGTCTTGACTAAACCGGGTGTCATATTGCTCCTAAGCCTTACGAAGCTCAAGCCTTAACATAGTATCGAAATATCATAAAGATAAACATTACTTACACCACATGGGTGTAAATAACAAGGGGCCCTCGGTGATGGAAATGTACTCGGTTTCCATGTTACTTCGAATATAGCACACCTCCTGCCAAATAATCACTTTGACAGAGATGGGCTGCCGTTCCAATAGATCTATTAGCTATATTCGCGCTCACTCGCAAGTGATTAAGGTTCGTGATATGAGGGACTTGTAGTACGGGTGTCAACTTAGGCAATATCAGATAGTAACAGCATACAGGAAAATACTTGTGTTCGATTTATAGCATGTATCTCCCCACGGGTTTAGAAATAATTAAAATGTGGGACCATGAACTCACCTGACAGGTGTGTAAATCACAACGGTGCTCAAAAGTGACGGTGTACTGCTACGACTAGCAATGAAATCCCTCCGACTTGCGACCTATATATATATTGTCATCGGTGTCTTAGATTCGATTTGTAAATGACATGTGATATGTCTCGTGTACGGTGATAATCATTCGGGTGTCTTAATATATTCCAAAATAACTTCACGTAGTTATTTGTAACGTTGTTTCAAAACGGTGTCTATTAAATATTAACTCGTTGGTAATAATAATAACACTTAGTAAAAATATTTATAATTAAATATTTTTAGTAAAATTATATATTTACTTTAAAGTTACAATATATGTACATATTTATATATAAAAATCAAATTATACAAAATACTTAATTAATAAAGTACCTTGTCATATTTGACCCTTAACTTTAATAAAGTTACACTTTTTACCCTTTGGTCAAAAATAATTACATTTTAGTCCTTGGCATAACTTTTACACTTTTTACCTTGATCTTTGAAAATATTATAGTTTCTACCCTACGTTCTTATTCAAAATCGACAGTTTTACAAAGTGGTCCGAAAGTTTGGTGGTTTTAACACTTTTAGTCCCTTAACGTGGGATCTTTGCAAAAATCGTCTGAAAATCTTGTTTTTGATAAGTTAACTTTTATTTTTATAAAAGTTACCATTTTTATCTTCCACCATTTATAAAAATCAGTTTTTATAAATCAAATATCATTCGAAAATCTTTAAATTTTCTAATCGAAAATTTCATAAGGGAAAATCGTTTGGGCTCGTTAGCCCGGTTAAGGCCCAAAGTGGGTTTTAGTTTGAAATAGATGTGCTCGACTAGGATTTGGTTTTGGCTTCGTTTACGTAGCATAAGGTCGAGTAGGGTTTGCATGTTTTATTAGTTTTATTAAGTGTGAGTCGGTGAATTAGAGTGTCGAACAATATAGGTAGGTTGTACGTATAAAAATGAAATGGCATGACCATTCCCAGGGGTGTCGAGGCGTGTAAAATAATGGTCACAAGTGTTATGAATGTGATATACTAAGAAGGATAACGTGCATCGTGTGATATATCAATGTGGTATGCATGAATGGATGATGTATGAATTGAAAAGGGTGATAGTTAACTTACAACATCAAAGTGGTGGTGATGATGTCGTGTGTACGAGGCAAGTGAACAAGCAAATGTGGTATCCTCTTCGTGGTGACCCTTGTTCCAAAATACTTACCCAACTCGTCTTCTTGATCAAAACCTTACTCGTGCCCTAGATCCCTCTCGACAGCAACAAGAAAGAAAGAAATAGAGTGTTTGTGATTTGAGAATTTGGTGAATTTGAGAGTGTGTGAAATCTTGCATTTAATGTGACTTATATAGGGTAGTTTTGGGTGGTTCGAATGTCCCTAGAGACACAACACCAACCGTGTGGTCGCTTCCTCTCTCGACAAAGTTGTCTAGCTTCCAAAGGTATTGTCAAATCGGGTTGCAAGAGTTTGAAGGCTACATTCATATTTTAAATGCTAGGGCTTAGAGAGTTTTAGGCATGTGGTATATATAAAACTTAGTTTAATGTTTGTGTTAGGAGTTTAAGTAACACATGATCTAGTGGTTAAAGTGTTTTAGTGTGTAATGTGGTTAACCAAGGGTCGGATGGCTCCAAGGGTGGCTCGATGTCGCAAGAAACAAAGTCAAAGGGGAGGTGATATGTTTGATGTCGAGCTTGAGGGGAACCAAAAATAAAAATGTGTGTATATCATGTTTGCAAAGGAAATTGGGTTTCATTTGAGTAGCATGCATCGCAAATAAAACCATAGCCACTGGGCTTGTGCAAAACTCGGCCCAAATACAATGAAATGGTGTGGTGGGCTTGTGGTTGTGTTCGGCCCAACAGTAGGGCAAAAGAAAAAGTAGCTTTGGGCTAAGGGTGACGTCTGGCCAAAAAATATAACGGGGTATCGGTGACTAGTATAATCGTGACCTTAGTTTCGGTGTCGGTGTCGGTTCGTGAAAACCATAAAAACGTAAACAGTGTCGTCGTACGCATATATACACTCTTATATATATATATATATATATATATATATATATATATATATATATATATATATATATATATAGTGATGATAATTTGTAATAGTTAATATATATATCGTTATATATATTAATAATATCTCGGTGTCCAGTTAGGGTACCAGGTCGCAAGTGGGAGTTACCGGTGTTAACCTCATTGGGTGACATCCAAGAGTGACAATCGGGTGACATCAGGTGACAAAACATAATCGGGTATCAAATAAATGGTGATAAAAAATAATCGGGTGTCAAACAAACGGTGTCTCATATAAAAAATTTCAAATTAGCCCGCAAAAATAGCTTAGTTAAGAATAGTGTCGATAATTAGCATTAATAAATGACCTGGGATTTTACGGAGAATTACAAATACTAAGTCTGGAATGAAAAAAAAGCTCCTACTAATCCAAAAGATATCAAGGTAAAGTCTTCTAAGTCCAATGCACTCTCCACTCATAACCCAGCTTCCTACTAAAAACCAGTCGTAGGAACAGAAATGCGGCTGAGCTACGAGAGCCCAGTGAACAGATATGAAAGTAACAAGCAATAGAGAATGATATATATAAGACAATGAAAAGATAAAGTAAAGCATAAAGGAGTACAACCAAAGTAAGAAGAACCTGTATCAAAGCTGTAAAGGTGCAAGGTATAAAGGTATAATGGTCAGGTCAGTTATCCACCACGAGCCCAAGTCAAGTCAAGTAACAAGTCAAGTCAAGTAATCAAGTAACCATGCATCCGGAGGGGAGACCTCGGGATACCAAGTATAATATGAGGGGATACCTCCAAGGGTTGGAGTAGCTAGCTCCCAAGATGTGACAGATGTGTATCGCACACACCGTCAGTCACCAAGTAATATATAATGTAGTCTAAGTCATAATCATAATGGCCGTAGTCCAAGCAAGTATCAAGTCAAGACAAATCTAGGATGCATCCATACGCCCCTGCAGGCCAATAATAATCATAGCAGTAGTCGAGAACAATAATCAGGGACGGTGGGGGACATCTCTCCAGCCCCACTAGAGTACATAACATTGGTGCATCAATGCTATGGTTGTGGCTTCTCCACAACAAGTAGTACCAAGTATAACAAGTGGTGGCTCGTAGTCTCAAACTGTGGGTCAAGGGTCAAGTCAAATATCAAGTGTACAAGTACAATGTTCATATCAAGTGGTTCAAGTCAAGTTTCATATCAAAGGTTTAAGTCAAGATTCAAATTAAAAGGTTTATTATCAAGGCCCAGAGTAAAAAAGTTCAAGATGGAAATGTTTATACCAAGGTTCATACTGAGAAGGTTCATGTGGATTTCATGTTTAAGGTTCAAGGTAAAGGTTCAATAGTGAGAGAGTACGTAGAGTTTAGTGTAAAGATTCATGTCATAAGTTCAATGTAGAGGTTCATATTAGGTTCCAAATAAAAGTTTATGGCAAGGGTTCAATTCAAATGTTTATGTCAAATGTTCATTTAAAAGAAATCTTTTAATAATGGTTCACATGAAATAAAGGTTTTCAATAAGGTAGTCCTTAAAATAAATATTCATAAACTTAGTGAAACTTCATATAAAAGTGGTTCTCATGAAATAAAGGTTTTCCTCAAAATATTTTCATAATATAATTACTAAAAGTTTTCACATCCGGTTATAATATTAAAAGCACTTTCAAAATATCAAGGGTTATATCAAGTTCAAGTCAAGGTTTGAGTCAAGTATCATAGTATAGGTTTTCAAGACAAGGTATAAGTCAAAGATCAAAGTAAGTGATTTTAACATGGGGTTCAAATCAAGGTTCAAGTCAATATTATCACATCAAGTTTATTAAATCAACTGTATCATGACAAGGTAAGTTCAAGGTTCAAGAATCATAGTGAAAGTTTCAAGCAAGGTTCAGTTTTAAAAGGATCATAGCAAGGTTCAATAATCAAGGGAACATAGCAGGGTTCAATAATCAAGGGAATATAACAAAGTTCAATAATCAAGGGAAGATAACAAGGTTCAAGATATCAAAGGAATAGGAAAGACAAGAGTGCATGATAAACCTGTAGATAGGTCAGAATATCTGTACCTTAACCGAAAGTAAACCAAAGAGAAAGTCACATGAACGAATATGAAAAGAATTACTCCCGATTCACGAAACCTATACGAATTACATACCAAGTATTACTTAACGTTCATATTGAATTAGATTACTCATTTAGTATGCTTTCCATTTTTTTGTAACTTTCTATTTTTAGTAACTCTCCAAAAATAGTAACTTTCCAGATTTAGCAAGTTTCCCGATTTAGTAAATTTAATACTTTAAGGTTATAATGGCCAATTTATAATATTTAAGGTTAAAATGACTAATATAATACTTAAAATATCAATATTATAAGTTTAGAGTCTCAAATTAAATATCAAAAGTCAAATAAAATTATTTTATAATTTATTTTAATAAATTAATAGTAAGATAATAAATTTGGACTCCGTCATTATAATCTTATATAATTTATTAACACACCCACGATCTTAATATTTATGTCGCGACGATCCAAGATTTTTTAAAAAATTATGCAAAACTTGTTTATAACTCGACATCAGTTCACTTCATCCATATACACACGACACCCTTTATATTATGAAAGTAAAACAAATCCGTGATACCCTCTTAATTGTATTCTCAATTTGAAGCCAAACAGGATTGCATGTGTGAAAATATAGATCATTATATATTCGGACAAAAACAACTTTTATTTGGGCTTCGACCCTTTTCCTGTTAAGGTCAACACACCCTTTATATATTTTATCATTTTCGAATCGAGATTAAACCGAACACATGCATGCAGTCTTCTTATGATTATTAGCTTTAGGTTAGTATAATATTAATATGAAATACTAAGATATCAACACAGCCTTTAACATCTTTATTTCATGCATACTTGATTTGTCATTTTATTACATGATAGGCTATGATTTCATGCATGCATATATAACATAATTCATATACGTTTTTGTGACATGTTAATATACTTATTAAGAGATTGAGAGAGGAGAGAAAGAAAAAGGGATGATGTACCATACCCTTGGTAATCGACCAGGAAAAACATGAGAGCCAAAGAATCACACCAGAGCCGAAAACAAGACAACCAAAACCGATCCCAAACAACCCTTCTCGAAGCAGAAATTCCGCAACGGCTCGCACTTGTTTCGAACAGAATCACGCCCACAATCTAACTACCTTCGAATCCGCAATAAACCCACGATCAACCTCTATGAATGATTCCAACTTGCACTATTTTGAACCAAAGGAGATGGACGAAGAATTTTCTAGCCGTCACTTTGAGTTTTAGGTTTTTAATTAGATGAGATATTCGGTTTTTTTTAGGGAAGAATAATGGAGTCGTGTATGGGTTTGGCTAGGATTGGGCCAATGCAAATCTTCTATTTTAATTAATGATATACACAAGAATATTTTCTGGTTCTTATCTTTTGTGTAAAAGGAATAAGGCAAGTAAATATTAGGCACATGAAACGTATGGAAAAAAAATGTGTGTCGGTGTCATATTGTAGTTTAGGATAGCATTAGGAAAAAAATGTGTGTCGGTTTCATATTGCAGTTTAAATACCTTTTAATTGTTTTAAGATATTAGTTACTTAGGTTTTAGTTTATATAATAATCTTATGGATTCAAGGTTAGAGCGTAATTTGGGAACTTTAGATGTTTGAGCTTTTAAGGTTTTATAACTCTTCCCCTCTAAAAAAAAATTTGGTCCGCGAAATTGAAATGTAACTAAATGAGGACGTATCAAAATATGCAAAACATGAAAACTTCATTTCTCATGACCCTATCAGGTCGATCGAAGATTACTTATGTATACGTATCAGGTGGTACCAAATCAAATGAATAAGATGTTGCATGCCGAGAATGATAGGAATATCCCCTCGGAAGAGATACACGAAAGACGTTATGAACGTGCGACGGCTGCGCTGGTAGAGTTAGATGATCGGAAACCTCCCCCGAAATGTACAAGAATCTCAAACGGTCCAATAATCGAGGATTAACTCAAAAGATGTTATTCTTCCAAATTCTCAAACAATCATGCTTCCAATATAACTTTCCCAAGCATTCTCAATTATAGTCCTAATTCAGTTCCACGTGATTCAGATCTTTATTCCATAAAATCATAAGGTAATGGTCCCACAGACGTGAAACGTATAAGTAAGAAAACATATGTGTACCCCTTCATGTGAACACTGGCATACATACGAATAGAAAACAATTCAATCGATGACATCAGATGGTAGAAAGCTCTACAACGAAACCTAAGATCGTTATCAAAATAAAGAGATCAACAAACATATCTCGAGGATCCAAAAATATCAAATCGTACGGTGATAAGGCAGATCAAACGTATAGGTCGAAAGAACCTAAAGTCTCATTAATCGCAGATAGTCGCCAACGAAAATAGAAGTCTAAGGCTTCTCTAAGGCACTCCTCAAGATATCCTATGAACACAATAAGTGCACTTTATATGACGTTAGTATTATTACGTTGATCAGGCGTCATAATACTAGCCTCACATAACATGCCCTCATGGTGGTCATCCTCTATCTCAAGTCGTGAGTCAAAATTCTACAAACCACCTAACAATCCAACTACATCCAAGGGTTGGCCCTAGTCAAAGATCAATAACAGAACAATGTCGGCAAGACAAGTGAAACTCGTAATGACGTAACCAAATCAAGCCATATAACCAAGAGTAAAAATGACACTACTCGTAAGAGTAAAGAAAATCATAGAATGTCCATCAAAAGCAAAGTACGTCATCAAAAGAGTCAATCCATTTATAACATAAATTTCAAGGTTCCAAGCTCGAGTAGTCGGTCCAAGGTTGTCCATCAGCTCATAGGGTGAAAAGAAAAACAATAAACCTGAGTCTGGTTCCTCAAGCCTTCGGAAGTTCTTCATGGTATTGTGGAATTGCAAATCTCTGACTTGATCACCGAGGATCCTTCCTTCACAAATTTGTTTCTACTCTCAATTCACCGTAGTACAACTAAAATGAATAGAGAAGCAAGACTGTCGGTCTTTGATAGGTCTTCTATCATAGCTCCAGGTTTTCAGGTAACACCGCCGCTGCCAATTCTAGGTTATGTGTTAATGGTTCATCTTCTCCAGTTTGGTTGTCTTGATACTTAAACTTGAAACCTCCACATGCTGCATGAGGTATACTCCGTTGATGGTAAGTCAGTCGTGAACAGCTTCTATAGTAACCGATTTGGGTGATCGAGAGTCATCAAAACATAGTAGAACAAAGTAGATTGTTAAAGGTCACAAATCGGATACGGAAGTCCATGGTAGCTTATGAAGGGCCATCCAATCCAAAATCAAGAGGCCAAAGTAAACGAATTCATAGAACGAATACGGTCATCAAACTGGATAGATAGTTCATATAGAGTCAAGTACATGATTTGTCAAGAGTGTCGAGGTATACAAGCAAACAGTTCAAAGTGTTGGGATCTGGTTTAGCTCATTAGCACAAGTGATAGGTAGGGTGTGAATCATCAGTAATACGAACATCGTATGGTTGTCAAAAGCGAGGGGTACGGGATATCAGTTGTCGACATCATCATGCCCAGTTAACAATTCCATATAGAGATTTCATCATAACCTCCCAAGGAAACTGATTGGCAGACAAGGTTCACCATTCAAAGGAAAGGAACAAAACTCCTATATCCATGGTTAATAAATACCAGAGTTCTCGTAGGGAAGAATTTGATTTTCCAAAGTCACGTAGTAACAAATGACACATTGTCTCTAACATAAGTACGAAATTCAAAGAATGTGTCAAACACATTATGGTTGAATAATCTTCGGAACAATCGGAAAGGTATCAAAATGCTTATCAAGCAAATCGGAGATGGAGATCAAGGTTAGAGAGTGAAACTTAAATGTAGTGTCCGGAGTATTCCAACTTACTTGGAGATCAAACATAGGTTTCAAGACTTTCTATCTTCCAGGGTACAAGTCCTTACAAGGCTTAACTTAAAGGCAAAGGCAAGAATCAGAGTGATGCAGAAGAAATGCTACTAACATAGATGTCCTAGTCTACCCATTCCTCACCGGTAAATAACTTATGCACCTGTGGGGAGATCGTAAGGAAAATTCTCAAAGGTTATCTTATGAGCGCCTACAGTGGAAATTAGGTGGTCAAAACTTCACAGGTCAAGGTTTAATGTACTATAAGTCGCAGCCAGGTCTCTGATACCATAATTGTAACACCCCAACCCGACAAGGGTAGAAGTGCCACATTATGGTGACATATCAAAGCAAGCACAAGCATACATCTCAAGTAATGCAAAAGAGTATCAAGGTTACAAGGGAGACTGGAGTACAAGTACAAAAGAAAGTAATACAAATACTAAGTCTGGAATGAAAAAAAAGCTCCTACTAATCCAAAAGCTATCAAGGTAAAGTCTTCTAAGTCCAATGCACTCTCTACTCATAACCCAGCTTCCTACTAAAAACCAGTCGTAGGAAAAGAAATGCGGCTGAGCTACGAGAGCCCAGTGAACAGATATGAAAGTAACAAGCAATAGAGAATGATATATATAAGACAATGGAAAGAAAAGTAAAGCATAAAGGAGTACAACCGAAGTAAGAAGAACCTGTATCAAAGCTGTAAAGGTGCAAGGTATAAAGGTATAATGGTCAGGTCAGTTATCCACCACGAGCCCAAGTCAAGTCAAGTATCAAGTCAAGTCAAGTAATCAAGTAACCATGCATCAGGAGGGGAGACCTCGGGATACCAAGTATAATATGAGGGGATACCTCCAAGGGTTGGAGTAGCTAGCTCCCAAGATGTGAAAGATGTGTATCGCACACACCGTCAGCCACCAAGTAATATATAATGTAGTCCAAGTCATAATCATAATGGCCGTAGTCCAAGCAAGTATCAAGTCAAGACAAATCTAGGATGCATCCATACGCCCCTCCAAGCCAATAATAATCATAGCAGTAGTTGATAACAATAATCAGGGACGGTGGGGGACATCTCTCCAGCTCAACTAAAGTACATAACATTGGTGCATCAATGTTATGGTTGTGGCTACTCCACAACAAGTAGTACCAAGTATAACAAGTGGTGGCTCGTAGTCTCAAACTGTGGGTCAAGGGTCAAGTCAAATATCAAGTGTACAAGTACAAGGTTCATATCAAGTGGTTCAAGTCAAGAGTCCATATCAAGTGGTTCAAGTCAAGTTTAATATCAAAGGTTAAAGTCAAGATTCAAATTAAAATGTTTATTATCAAGGCCCATAGTGAAAAGGTTCAAGATGGAAATGTTTATACCAAGGTTCATACTGAGAAGGTTCATGTGGATTTCATGTTTAAGGTTCAAGGTCAAGGTTTAATAGTGAGAGAGTACGTAGAGTTTAGTGTAAAGGTTCGTGTCATAAGTTCAATGTAGAGGTTCATATTAGGTTCCAAATAAAAGTTTATGGCAATGGTTCAATTCAAATGTTTATGTCAAATGTTCATTTAAAAGAAATCTTTTAATAATGGTTCTCATGAAATAAAGGTTTTCAATAAGGTAGTCCTT
Organism: Artemisia argyi; assembly: GCA_030686995.1. Classification (NCBI taxonomy): domain Eukaryota; kingdom Viridiplantae; phylum Streptophyta; class Magnoliopsida; order Asterales; family Asteraceae; genus Artemisia; species Artemisia argyi. The sequence goes on from CM060692.1 coordinate 49,402,201, forward strand.
AAAATAAATATTCATAAACTTAGTGAAACTTCATATAAAAGTAATGTTCATAACCCTCATTTAAAAATAGTTTTTCCTCAAAACATTTTCATAATATAATTACTAAAAGTTTTCACATCTGGTTATAATATTAAAAGCACTTTCAAAATATCAAGGGTTATATCAAGTTCAAGTCAATGTTTGAGTCAAGTATCATAGTATAGGTTTTCAACACAAGGTATAAGTCAAAGATCGAAGTAAGTGATTTTAACATGGGGTTCAAATCAAGGTTCAAGTCAATATTATCACATCAAGTTTATTATATCAAGTGTATCATGACAAGGTTAGTTCAAGGTTCAAGAATCATAGTGTAAGTTTCAAGCAAGGTTCAGCTTTAAAAGGATCATAGCAAGGTTCAATAATCAAGGGATCATAGCAGGGTTCAATAATCAAGGGAATATAACAAAGTTCAATAATCAAGGGAACATAACAAGGTTCAAGATATCAAAGGAATAGGAAAGACAAGAGTGCATTAGAAACCTATAGATAGGTCAGAATATCTGTACCTTAACTGAAAGTAAACCAAAGAGAAAGTCCCATGAACGAATACGAAAAGAATTACTCCCGCTTCACGAAACCTATACGAATTACATACCAAGTATTACTTAACGTTCATATTGAATTAGATTACTCATTTAGTATGCTTTCCATTTTTTTGAAACTTTTTATTTTTTGTAACTTTTCAAAAATAGTAACTTTCCAAATTTAGCAAATTTCCCGATTTAGTAAGTTTAATACTTTAAGGTTATAATGGCCAATTTATAATATTTAAGGTTAAAATGACCAATATAAAAGTTTGGGTCTTAAAATATCAATATTATAAGTTTAGAGTCTCAAATTAAATATCAAAAGTCAAATAAAATTATTTTAAAATTTATTTTAATAAATTAATAGTAAGATAATAAATTTGGACCCATGATTATAATCTTATATAATTTATTAACACACCCACGATCTTAATATTTATGCTGCGACGATCCAAGATTTTTTATAAAATTATGCAAAACTTGTTTATAACTCGACATCTGTTCACTTCATCTATATACACACGACACCCTTTATATTTTGAAAGTAAAACAAATCCGTGATACCTCTTAATTGTATTCTCAATTTGAACCCAAACAGGATTGCATGTGTGAAAATATGGATCATTATATATTCGGACGAAAACAACTTTTATTTGGGCTTCGACCCTTTTCCTATTAAGGTCAACACACCCTTTATATATTTTATCTTTTTCGAATCAAGATTAAACCGAACACATGCAAGCAGTCTTCTTATGATTATTAGCTTTAGGTTAGTATAATATTAATATGAAATACTAAGAGGTCAACACAGCCATTAGCATCTTTATTTCATGCATACTTGATTTGTCATTTTATTACATGATAGGCTATGATTTCGTGCATGCATATATAACATAATTCATATACGTTTCTGTGACATGTTAATATACTTATTAAGAGATTGAGAGAGGAGAAAAAAGAAAAAGGGATGATGTACCATACCCTTGGTAATCGACCAGGAAAAACTTGAGAGCCAAAGAATCACACCAGAGCCAAAAACAAGACAACCAAAACCGATCCCAAACAACCCTTCTCGAAGCAGAAATTCCGCAACGACTCGCACTTGTTTCGAACAGAATCACGCCCACAATCTAACTACCTTCGAATCCGCAATAAACCCACGATCAACCTCTATGAATGATTCCACCTTGCACTATTTTGAGCCGAAGGAGATGGACGAATAATTTTCTAGCAGTCACTTTGAGTTTTAGGTTTTTAATTAGATGTGATATTCGGTTTTTTTAGGGAAGAATAATGGAGTCGTGTATGGGTTTGGCTAGGATTGGGCCAATGCAAATCTTCTATTTTAATTAATGATATACACAAGAATATTTTCTGGTTCTTATCTTTTGTGTAAAAGGAATAAGGCAAGTAAATATTTGGCACATGAAACGTATGGAAAAAAAATGTGTATCGGTTTCATATTGTAGTTTAGGATAGCATTAGGAATAAAATGTGTTAAATGTTATTTAACTTACAAAGTTGCAGTTTAAATACCTTTTAATTGTTTTAAGATATTAGTTACTTAGGTTTTAGTTTATATAATAATCTTATGGATTCAAGGTTAGAGGGTAATTTGGGAACTTTAGATGTTTGAGCTTTTAGGGTTTTACAACTATAAACAAACCATCAACCAATAATTAACATCTAGGCTTCACTACATCTAAGCAAACACAACAAAAACCTAACCTAGCATGTTAAAGAGAAGACAAGCATAAGATATAATCACACAATACATAGACATATTGAATGATTTGAATAAGGACTTATCTTCAATTGAACATGGAAGAATCAAGGGGTTGAAACCCTTGAAAAGAGTTGTAAAAACATCTAGGGTTTATGCCCTAATATCCACACAAAGTTCCCCTTAATGTTCTACACTTAACAATGAAAATTTGAAAAAATATATATAGATTATACATCCTGACGGCGTCACGTTTTGGCTTGTGACGCCGTTAACTCGCCGCCAAATTAAGGGTCGTATTGCCTAGATCCAGTCTTGACGCCGTCATATAGAAATATTGCTTTGGGCCGTCACTTGTAAAATGACCCTGACGGCCTTGGTGACGCAGTCAGGAAATTTATACTTAAAATAGTTCTGGGCCGTCATGTGTATTCTCCATATCCACCTCTTTTGCCAAGCTTGACGCCGTCACTTGTAGAGTCTTGACGTCGTCAGGTACTGTTCCCAGCAAGGATTTTGAGACTTTGCCGTTTTCTTCACTTAATCGCTCCAAAAACGTCCAAAATGCTTCCTTTTTCAGATTTCTTCTCAAAAGTACCTAAAATGACAAAAGGAACGATTTAGGGCAATAATTGATCAAATAATCACGAATTTGGGCTTAAATGACCCCCTAAAAGCGGTACACTTTTCGCCTTATCAATCGCGACAATTGAAGACTTATGTGCCAAAACTGAACCCAACTATCACAATCAATGAATGATTACTGAAAAGACATCTGACTGAAGTAGACTCAAAGTTGGAAAAAGAGAGATTAAGGAAAAGAAAGATGAAGGAGCCAATGCCAGAAGAGCAACAACAACAAAAGGATGCTCAAATAGACTTGGGTCTAACAGCTGAAGAAGAAAATGCTAGAACTCTAAAGTTGGAATACCTCCACAGTCTCATCGATACCTTTGAGTCAGATCAACCTCCACCTCCTCGGGTTAATCGACCCGACAAGACAGGAGGTTCCAGCAGTGTCACCAAAACTCTTCCGGTTAATCGACCCGGTGAGGTCACTGCTCCACAAGAACCAGTCTCCGATCCGGTTAATCAAACCGGTAAGGAAACGGGTTCTAGCACTGCTCTCCTCGTCTGCAAACCACCTGAAGTAACACCTGAAGATGAAGAGATGCATTCTGCTTCAGAAAGAGAAGAAGTTGAAGAGGATGGCCACATGGATACTGATGATGAACCAAAGATGACAGCTAAAGAAATTGCTAAGATGAAAAGGCTCAAGAAGAAGAAATTAAGAGGTTGAGAGAAGAAGAAGAAGAAGAAGAAGAAGAAGAAGAAGAAGAAGAAGAAGAAGAAGAAGAAGAAGCAAGGCTAGCAGAAGAATTAAGGCTAAAAGAAGAAAAAGATGCTAAGCTTGCTGAAGAAGAAATGTTAGAAGAAGCTAAGAGTCTGGAATAAGCTGCAAAGTTGGCTGAAGGAAAGAGACTTAAGGAAGAGGCTGCACACAAACCCAAATCGCCTAAAGGAGATGACAAAGATACCTCCACATTCCAAAACTCATCTCAGTCATCACCTCCAACAACACAACCAACATCAACAACCAAAACATCAAGTAAATCAATCAAGAAACCTACCAATCCCTTGGTCTCTGAGGCTTGAAGAAAGGTAAAGAAGGCGGTCATGATTGCTCGTGAGAAGAAACGCGATGAACTTGAAGAAAAAGTTGACTCACTTGCAAGCCTGGTTACTGGGTTGACGAATTAGATGATAGATGTTCAAGACTTGAAGCTCAAGGTTGATACATACTTGTCCAAAGATGTACAAGAAGACATGGAAGAAACTCTTGCCAAACAAGTAAACAAGTACACAGATGAGCACTTGACAAATAAGTTGAAAGACTTGCTCAAGCCAATGAAGGATCAACTCTACAAAATTGCCGAGCATGCAGTCAAGAAAGTCATAAGGTCTACCTCATTCACACTCAAAGCTGGCAAAGCCCCTTCACCACCTCAAGAAATCTCCATGGAAGACTTGCAAGTTCAGTTATTTAGTAAGTTAGTTGCTAAAACAACACTGACTCCAGAAGAACAAGCACTCTGTGATGCTATATGAGTCAACATTTCCAAGGAATCTTGCAAGGCACATGCTGATAAGCAGAAACGTCCAAGAGAAGATGATGACAATGATCCTAAGTCTCAGGCAAAGAAACAAAAGAATGCCGGAGGCTCATCTTCACAACACAAAGAACCGGTTATCCCTCCAACAACTCAGACAACTTCACACCAACCAAAGGAATCAGGTGCAGGTTCAAAGGCCCATGATCACTCTGAGTACACTGGTGGAGAGGACTTTCAGCAACCTGATCCACAGCCAAATGATATACCCGAACCACCATCAACCAGCAAAAGTGATAACAAGTGCAAACAACCACAAGATAGACCTGATCCTTCTTCAACAAGCAAAGGCCCAAAGAGGCACAAACAACCAAGAGTTGTTAAATGGCTAGATAATAACAAAATAGCTTATTATACATGGTTCGATGATATGGTTAAAGCTCAACCTCCACTTGCTGACAATCAAGAACTACTCAATGGCACAACTGTGGAATATGCTCAATTACTAAAAAAATATTATCGGGTAGAAGAAATGAGCAAAAAGGAGCTAAGAAGGGTAAAGAAGGCTGCATTTAATCTCCTGAAAGATCGATTTGCCAGTGCAATCGAGCTCGAATATCATTTGGAAAACATTGCCCGTGCAATGTCAGATAATATCGACAGGATCAATCCAGAATCGAACATTGATCGTACTTCAAAGCAAAAAGGACCCTATTTCACAGACTGGACTAAGCCTCTTCCAATGGTGCGATAGCCAAAGGAACCAAGAATTCCATTCAGATTCTTCTTCAACACTGATTTGGAGTTCTTACAACATGGCAACACCAAAGAGAATAAGTATGCAACATCCTCACATACTCAATCCCAGCTGCAAGATATCATAACAACACAATTGAAGAAGATGCCTCACATTTGTTCGTTGAAAAAGTTGTGGAGTACAATCAAGATGCACTCTACGAGATTCACCACTAGCCCGAGAAGCGTTCCCTTTATTATCGTACCAGCAGAGTGGAATAAACAAGGGGGATGTTATGCATGATCTGAAGATTGTTTCTATTCAGTTCGTCTCTACGATTACTCACTCGGGATAATCCTTTCTAAATAAGATCATCGTCAAGCATCAAGACGAAAAGGAGTATGTGATTTGATAAGCTGACTTTCCAAGACTTAACCTGAATGACATTGAAGACATGTATCTTCTAAAGGTCCAAGGGAATCTCTACAACTTGCCAAAGGATATGCAGCTTGCATTCATCACTGCTCTTCTGATCTTCATCAGGAGTATTATCATTCGTGAACGTGTTGAAGATCTCCAACTGGGAGTTAAAAGCTATCAAAAGAAGTTGAATCACAAAGCCTAGTCTTCATGTAATCCTCAACATTAACAAGCTATCTCAGTATACCTTGATGAAGCAACCTGCATTTGGATTCATCTACCGAAGGTTTCACTCTTACAATTGTTTCATGGCATTCGATGAAATCCATAAGTTCTGTGATGAAACATTGAAGTTTGTCAAAGATGGACTCAAAAGCCGCCTCGATGAGAAAGAACTCTACAATAGCAAAAGATGGACCTCAGATGAAGCCAAACAAGTTTGTAGGTTCGTAGCAAGGATTGAGCATAGGTTGAAACGTCGTGACCAGATCAGAAGGCTGGAAAGCTATCTTAGAGGAAGACCGGGCTTCTCAGAATTGACATTCCAAAGACCTGAATGATGGTGGTGTTTGTAAGTAGTTGATTTGATTTGTCTTGATTAACAATTTGTTTGTATAAACTATGGCTTGTGAACATATTTCAGTGTACAACCCGTACTTGTAAAGAAAGGACCCTGAGGTACGTGTCAGTGTCTCAATCCTAATATAAGGAGCGAAAGCTTCTTACTTTTGAGTAGAATTTATCTAATTTTCTTTAAAGTTTTCTTAATTCTGCTAAAAAAGACAAGTATTTCACCTCAATAAGGCTTATCACTTGTTGAGGGGGAGTACTTGGAAAATCTTTGTTCAAAATAAAAAGTTCTTGGTATGATATTCCCGTAAACCTCAAAAAGCATATTTTAATCAAAAGTTTAACAAAAACAACAACAATATGCTATTTTTGAGGGGGAGAAAACAGATGTGATTAAAATATGTATGAAAAGTAAAAGAAATCTTGCATGAGCTCGACTCAAGGTTTAACCAAGGAATTGACGAAACACAAAATGTTGGTAATCGAAAAGACTTGTCCTCGAGGGGTAATAACTTCAAGTTAGTTATTACAGCTAGTTGTCACCTAAAAGCTGACAATGTATCTCTTTAACTAGCAATGTAAGCGTGTCTCGAACATGACTTGTCTAAGTAGAATGTACCATTTAAAGAGATTCTCTTTCGATGTGACAAGGACGGGTAATAATTTCAAGCTGGCCTGGCTAGTGATGTAAGCATATCTCGAATCGGTCATGTTCACTGAGATTCAATGAATTCAAAAAGTTCAACTCCTCCAACATTTGCAAATTTCAATTTAAAAGCTATAAGCATGTGTGTAGGGGGTATTTCTGGAAAATGCAAAACTCTCAAAGTGTTAACCAAATGTGTTTTATAATCATAAACACTTTGAGAAATTGTTTCCAATGATATTTATGGCAACATAGGATAGTCATGGAGTTATAAGGTAACTAAGGTTAGGTAAAACCGTCCTATGATCGGCCAGAGCTGGAAGGATCTACCCAAGGACAATACCAATAGTTTAGAAGTGGAAAGTCCTTAGGTATGATATGAAAAAAAGGAGTAAATAATGAAAGGAGTAAGAAGTGGTTGAAGAATTAAAAAGAAAAGTTATGAAACGGGTAAAAATAAATAGCCCTCAAAATGATTCAACCATAGGGTTGAAACCGGGTTCAACTCATATGCTACTGGTTGTTACTAAGGTGGCACCGGTATTGAAAACAAAGACGTCATGGACCCAGTGACGCACTGTACTAAACCTTCTAAACCACTTAAGTTCTCTTAAAAGAGCTTGTTTCATTCTCACGGGGAACCATGCATAATCTATCCACCGCTCATTATGTGCCATGTTAATATTGAAACAGGAGACTCCTCCCGAGTCTCCGAAGACTAAAAGAAGCACTTATCGAGTCTAGATCCGCGAGATTACATAATAAGATCTCTTAGGAACACATGATACTTCTACACTGATGTTCCAACAATAAGGACACAAGATGTAAACTTAAGAGTCCTTAGCAGATCTTAGCAATCTGCCAGAACATTTGATGACTTCAAATAAGTACATTTTATTGTCATCATTTGTCCTATTTAATTGACTTGTTTTATTATATTTTGTATAGGAATTGGTAGTTAGTCATTTACTTTAGTAATTCTCAAGTAAAAACAAGCAATTGGTGAAACTTGGCAATTTTGGATGAAATATGAAGATAAATGACCATTATTGATAAAGTCTACTGAACAGAAGGAGATACTCCGTATCATTCTAGAAAGATACGCCGCATCATCATACTTAGATGAATTTAAAGACCATTTCCTGACTTTGAATCATGCGCCGCATCTGATTATATCATGCGCCGCATATGAAACCTTGGTTAATGAAGAAGAAACAACTTGTTCTACTCCAGATACACCGCAACTCATTATCAACATGCGCCGTATTATTATCAAGACTTCACTAAATACAATCCAAGACGTTGAAGGACATGCGACGCATAAGATTCAAGATACGCTGCATCTGAAGATGGTGTACGAATATTCCAGAATATATTAATCTTGGACCCCATGAGAAGTTAAGTGGATGCGCCGCATCTACTTAGTTAATGTGCCGAATCTACCCCTCTGACAAAAACTATAAATACCCCAAGACATAGACGAATTTTGTATGCAACCAAAACCTAAGGAGACAAATTCAGACGACAAGACAACACAAGGCACACCTCCAAAGAATATCTTAGAGCAGAAAGAGGGTCCTGCATACATTTAATTCATTAAGTAGTTTTGTTTTATTGTATTAGTAAACTATAATCTATCAGGATTGATGGGCTTGTGGCCGCCATACTGCTCCCTTTAAAATTGTTTTCCCATCGTTTATCAGTTTATATGATGTTTTTTTGGTGATTTGTATATGTTGATATAAATAATGCGTAAAAACGTTATTAATATTTATCGATATCCCTATGTTTTGACGATCACAAAATGTAAAATCATTACATAAATAAGTATTTAGTGACAAAATATCATTATATCCAACTAATTCACTTAAGGTATGAATAAACAAGTGCCTAATACATTTTATGATCAAAGGAAGATTTATTTACTAATTACAAATTATATAAAATGATATAAACATTTTATATATTTAAGAAAAACATTTTTGGTTATCAAAAGAAAATGTTTATTTCATAATAATTATATGGATTCAAATTCTTAACCAAATTCAGTTAAAATTTCTCCAAATAAACTTTCCCCAGAAAAAGACAAAGTTTCTGGCCGTTTCAGCTGGGCGGCCCCCTTAATTTTAAGGGGGCCGGCCACAATTAAGGGGGCCGGCCACGCTCCTCTGTCAGAAATCTTTGCCTATAAATACTGGCTCAAATCTGGATTTTTTCCTTACCTTTTCAACTAAAAACTTTCTGTTTTAATTCTCTCAAATCATCTTCCTAAACCTTTGATCATAAACATATTAGTTCTTGTTTTCAAGTGATTCTATCCACCCTCATTCAAAGTGCAAGAAAAGAATACTCCTTTCATCTCAATCCAAGAAGTATTGAAGATTAGTTGTGTAGCTTGTTATTATTGTATAGTTGTGTTGTGATTGTAATTAATAGATCTAGGTGGGATAGTAGTTGTGAATAGAAGTAGTGTAGAAATAGTTGTGTTGTGAAGAAGAAGTAGTGAAGGTGTGAGAAGTAGTGTAGTAGTAGTGTTGTGAAGAAGGTGTGTTGTGGTGTCAGATTGGTTCTAGCTACCATTAGAACTCGACATCTAGCTTAGTGTCGTTAATCGGTGTAAGCGAAAGTTGTGTAAGGTTTCCCCGCCAAAAGGGAGTTTGTTGACATAGTGAAGAAAACTCTCGAGTAGGTGACTCGAGGAGTGGAGTAGGGCGAAGAGGTGCTTCGTAGCCGAACCACTATAAATATCGCGTGTTGTGGTTTGATCTCTCTATCTCTATCTTTTCATTACTTTCATATTTACGTTATTATTGTTTAGTTAGTTCGATTATATTGTTTGAGTTGTGCAAGTGTTGAAATTCACATAAATAAGAATCGAAGCTTTTATCAAACAAAGTTTTTATAAAAATAAATTGACGTAAAACTATTCAACCCCCCCTTCTAGTTTTCCACAGTATATGTGCTTTGATAACCTCTGTGTCTAGCTGTCTTTTGCTTGGGCTGCCATACCCCCTCCACGCTTACTTATCTAGCATCTAGAAAGTAAGATAGACATAAGTGATCATTAAGAGTTTACTCTCCTATATTTAAGATCCAACGAGAGAGAAGAGTTTACGATACTCATCATATAAAACTACCAATAAAACAAGTGACAAACTACTTAACAACATGACAGGACTTTGATGTGTGGTTTTGCAACCTTGCAAAAGGTTTTACTTCTCAAGGGATCTTGAGAAGCTTGCAATCCCCACCAGGCAGTGTACCTGACCGATGTAGTATAGTGAGTGGCAAGTACCGGGGGATTGATCGTTCTCTAGGGGAATAGTGTCGTTAGGATTGAAAAATATGTAAACTAGGTCTACAGGTGAGGGATGACTCTTTTTGTATTTTTATATTTTTATGAAAGCAAGTAAAAATCTCGTGTATTGGAAGAGTGGGCGGAATTAGTTGCTAATCAACTAACCCAAAATAACAACTAATGCAAATAAAATAAAATAACAGAAAAGTAAATTGTTGAACTTCTTATAGTGAGAAAATGTGTTTACTTAGATTTCACTACTCCCTAGATATCTCTTATTAAGTAATTGGTTTGTTATAATTGTTTGGATGAAGCATTGTTTTCCTTAATACCAATCATGGGGGCGTGTGCGTCCTTCCCTAAATCTATAAGCTTCTATCTCTTCCTATGACGACACATTTAGTATCCTATCATGGCCTCCTAAGTAGTCACATGTGCATTAAAAACAACCAATAACAGTAGTGTACACAGCCGAATACATTTCTCAAGATGTTCAAGCCTGTTACCATAAAGGAATTCGACCAGTTTTCTTAAGCCTAATACGAATTCAATCACCCAATACACTCAAAAAAACTAAAAATCAATAATTAATAGCTAGGTTTCATTAGACCAAAGCAAACACTAAAAAACCTAAGGTAGCATGTTAAAAGAAAGACAAGCATAAAAGATAGTGAAACAACACATAGACATATTGAAAGATTAAAAGAAATACTTATCTTCAATTGAACATGAAAAAAAGAAGGCTTGGAAACCCTAAGTTTGCTAGAAAATTCGTCTAGGGTTTATTTCCCAAAATTTACACCACTAATGAATGAAAAATCGAAAAATATATATAGATATACAAGTCTGACGCTGTCAGGTTTTAGCCTCTGACGCCTTCAGGTCATCGTGTTTTAGGGTTTCGTATCACCCAAGAGATCTCTAACGCCATCCCGTTATAATAGTTCTGGGTCGTCTCGTGTTGAGTTAAAGGGAGACGGCCTTGCTCCAATTACACCTGACGGTGTCAGGTGTTAACTTGATAAATTCTTCCAGGGCGTCTCAGCATAAAAAACCATGGCATATCGTCATAAGGTGACGGCATCAGCTCCAAAGCGTGATGCCGTCAGGTGTTAAATCCTGACTTTCTTGACTTTTCTTGTTTTCTTCATTCTTGAGCATAAAAAAGTCCGAAAAGCTCCAAAATGCTCCATTTTCCAGAATTCATGTCCCAAGTACCTAAAATGACAAAAGAAACGATTTGAGGTAATATTTGATCATAAAAACACGATTTAGGGCTTAAATGACCCCCTAAAAGCGTGACAAATATTTCCTTATCATACTTCTATTTGTATCTATTATCTATCTGTGTACGTGTTAGTCTTTCGCTGATTCGTTCTCATTAGTTTTATTAGTTTAATTAAATAAAAATCTGTGCTAGTCTCTCAGACTAAAACCCCCTTGCATTAGATTAGATTGTAAAACTAACTTAGTATATTTAAAATACTGATTAGATTAATTAGATATTATGTTCCACTCTTAGTGATCGACACTCTACTTACCAACTATTCACATATTGATCGGGTACACTGCTAGTTAGTGGGTGTGTTATAGGATAAGTCGGCTAAATATAAATTTAAAACTTGAATAGGCAAAATCACTCTATACTACACGTGATACAACACGCATCAAGTTTCTGGCGCCGCTGCCGGGGAGTGAATTGTTAATATCTATTTTTCTATTAGTATTTTAAATTAGGTTTTCTAACTTTTTAATTTTTAGGTTTTTAGATTTTAACCACTAACTTTGTTGTGTATTAGTTTAATTGCATTCATTGTATATTTTTGCATTCTAGTAATCCCTCTCGGGGGTATCTGGTTCAGGGATGGCCTTGGTAAGGGTTAAAGAGAGTTTTCACACTATGCTGTTAACGATCTCTAATTTCGAACCTGTAAGTACCGGGTGTATTATTGCTAACTGTTTTTTGCAGGAACCACTACCACTATGACACAAGATTCCACATGCTTATACATACGTCATAAAGTCAAGAAAGACAAAGATCAAAGCAAAGCAAAAGTCAAAGAAAGATTCTCCGTCAAGCAAAGAATCTACAAAGTAAAGTGACAAAAGATCAAAGTCTAAGTAAGGTAACTCACATGTATGAAATTCAACCAGTGAAGACGTATGAGCATGTTGGAAAGACTTATAACCAAAAACATGAAAGTGACAAAAGGCAGATGATGACACAATCACTACTACTACACCAAGAACAAAGATTGTTGGGAACACGTTTTGTATTAATCAAGTCTCGATCATTACATTTTGTAATAGGTTGCTTTAGTATTAATATTATTATGTTTTATGTTTACAAGGCTTAAGTGTAAAAGCCCAAAAGGCTTCCAAGCCCACGATTTAGAAAAGAATGGGAGGAAGGGAGTGTTGCCCTACTCCTCCCCCATAAATACTACATGTATGCACTCTTTATAATTGTTAGTTTATTTGATATCTTAAGGAAACACTTTCACATTTATTTCTCATATCTTATAAATCATCCAATCCTTATATCTATCTCATTCTTATCATTACAATACTTGTGTGATCACAATATGGTGACCTAACACGTGATTCCTGGATTTTTCTACTTAGACCTTGAACTTGGGCAAACAATGACTTCCCAATCATAAACCAAGACTACACGGTAGGCTAAGGCGAATAGGTGTATCGAAACAATATATTGACGGTAAGAAATGAAATGAAAGGCTCAAAAGGTATCTTGCACTAAAAGTGAGTGCAATAAAAGGGTTTAACACGAAGGTCGAGAAGTCGAGGTGACTAATCGATAAACGCACACATATAGGCTATTTGGGTGATAATCCTAAAATATTGCCTTCTTAAATTGTTTCTTCCAAATGTATTGAGCTAACTCAACATACTACTCGTCTATGGTCTCGAAATGATGTAAAGGCCAAGTTCTAAAGTTTACAAACTACCGACATACTCAATATTTGGTAGATTTGGGTTAAATCAGTGGAAACGGATAGGCTAAATTTCACCATAGAAATTCAAGGGTTAATTGTGCTCGGCTAAGGTTTATTTTAGTTAGGTTCGGAAAAACATGTCAAAATTTAAAAAAATGGCACAATTTTTCAAAATAAACTAGAAAAACGAGGGCAAAATAAAGTTCAAGTAATAATTCTACTCCCGTCCCCCCACTTGAAATGTACAAACTCCCTTTCGTACTAAAAATTGAATATATGTGAAGAGAAATTAGAATTAGAGCAAGAACTTCCATGAAATTTGCTCCAAAATTGAAAGAATGACCACATAAGAATGTGTGCCTTCGACTAGCCTCCATGAGAAAACTTCACAACAATGAAATCATGGTACTACCACAAGCATACATCTAAAAATAAAAGAAAAAGAAAAACAAATCCTAACTCACTTTCTTAGGAATCATGGTTGCATTTAGCATATGCAACAAGCCTTTTAAATCACTTTGTGTCCCAAGTGGATGACTGTAGTCTCGTGAGAGTTTACAGTGAACATACCCACAAAGTTCATTTAGTTACTAATACAAGGTTATGGTGTGTTTGTTTTAATGTTTTGAGAATTTTGTTACATAGATATGTTACGGCGTAGCCTTATTACGGAGCTACGTCGTAATTAGTGAAAAATCTGGAGCCATCAGATATGAGGATGATGGTTACAGCGTAACCCCATGATCTAACTACGCCATAATGACTGATCCGAGCACCTCAGTTCCAGTAATAATGAGGTCTTTGTTTTACCAATAATATCACGTATACAACTAATCTAAATGTATAAAGTGGGTGTGAGCACTTTAGAGAGAAGAGAGAGAAAGATAACAAAAGTTTTGCATAGCTTGAATAGAGAACACACACCTCATAACCTATGAGGTAGGGGGTATTTATACCCAACATTTAGCCAAGCCTCCATCGCGGATATACAAGTTCTGTGATGGTAAACTTGTGTCGCATACAACTAATATTACACTACGTACCCTATACTATGATAAAGTATAAATAGAAGTCCCTAACTAATGATTTACACTTTTCGTGTTCGAACAATCTGCCCCTAAGTGTAGATCATTCGGGTATTCTATTTATGGGTATTCGGTTGGGCCAGCTTTGACATCCGATTCTTTGTTCCATTCTTCTCCATGATGCACGAAGCGTGAGCCTTTCCCTTATCACTTTTACAACTCTAGTCAACAAATGATGATTGCTTGCAGACATCTTAATCTGTAGCCTCTCCACACGACTCTTAATTCGCTCAAGTTTATTCAGTATATTGATTAAGGTACCTGAGGAGAACTTAGCTACTTCAACAACTCTGAATAATCTTTTCTGCTTCTTATCGGTCTTGTAAACAACACAAGGTCCAAGTCCGAGTCTAGTGAAGCAGGTCCAGCACTTGATCTTTTGAATACCGACGTAAGCTAACATTGGAAGAGTCAGGTTGACTGTCTTTTGATAGCTTTTGATCCCCATCTGGAAGTCTTCAATGTGAACTACTACAACATAAGTTTTTATGAAAATTAGGGCTGATTCGATCACGTCTTGATCGATGGCTTTCTTGTTGTAGCAATATATTCTTCTTTTCAGAATATCTTCAAGATCATGAGGATGAAGATACAAATAATTTGATTCGCTAAAGCGGTAATGTTGATTGTTGGTTCGAACTATGTGATAATCAACAGAACCATGTGAATGCTGATACTCAGAGTTAATTTCAACATAACTACGGATTCTGGAACTTGAGTAGACTTCATCACGAGGCTTCCTTTTGAGTTGCCTTAGTCAGTAGAAGCCCTTTGATCTTTCATTAACATTAATATTTCCTATGAATGCATCGAAGTTGTAGTCCTCATGATCAACTTCTTTTTCAGAGAATATATCCAGAAATCTTTCTTCTTCTAGAAATGGTTTCGGTATTTCCTCATATGTTGCAACTTCCTTTGTAGATGGTAGGTATTCTTTTGGACCGTTCAGCATATATTTTAGATCATCGTTGAAGTACGGAACTAAGGGTGCGGAGTCAGATCTTGGAACCCTGGGAATCTGTTTCCATAATGGAGAGCGTTCTCTTCTTTCTCTTACAAACATTGAAGAAGAAGACACACCAAGAGCTTTTGAGACCTCTTGATCTACAAGTCTGGTATTGAAATCTCTGTTGCTTTTGAACTTTTATATTAAGGAGTCATATATGTTGTTAACTCTTTGATCCATTGTGTCGTCTTCCTGAATGTTGATTCCAAACCTATCATGCAGATCTTATAACATGCAGTCAAGCTTTTCGGCTGTAGGATCTCTAATTTGTTCTTCAGTTTATATCGGATCCCCCAAACCTTCATCAAACACATCGTCATCTTTTACATCAGACACATCGAATCCACCGGTCTCTTGAGGTATTTCACCTTCCCTGTAAGTCATATCGTCCCAGTCATCCTTGTCACCACCTGCTTCTTCTTGTTGAGTATCAATCTCAACTTCAACATCTTCAGCATTCACTTCTTCTAGGTTATCAGTTTGTTGTTGTGAGCTTGATTTATTTTGTTGTTGTTGTTGAGATGATGTTTGTTTTTGGGATGAGAATGTTGCAGTGGTTGTTGTTCTTTGTTTTTTAGCGCTTTTCTCCCCCTCAGGATTGTCCGAGTCGGGATCATCCTGATTGCACTTCCTTGACTGTGGACGACATTGACTTTCCAACTTCGTATCTCTAGAGGACAATTTTATAATAAGGTTGATTGCCTCAGAGTTCAACTTTGTCATTTCTGTTTCGACATCTTGAACATGATACGTGACAGGAGTTGGTGCCGGTGGTTGAGCTTCTGGGTCCAGTAAGCCACTATAGAGGTTGGGATGTGCATCCATGACTGATTCATCATTCAAGATTTTATCAAGCATTAGTTCAGAGATGCGTTCCAGTGATAAAGATCTTGATGATCTTGAAGGTCCAGCTGATGTTGATTTTTGTCGTAGAGTTGCAAACCTTGACTTCATGTCAGCACGAAGTTTTCCCATTACTTCATTAAAGTATGTTGTTGTTACATGTGGTACCGGATCAGCTCGGAATCTCTGAAACAATGTTGAGGTGGACATTATTGGTATGTGTTTTGGGTGAGATGTTGATGTTGACGGTTGTTGAAAGTGAGTTGTTGGCAGGATTATTGTTGTGTGAATAGTTGTTGTTGTTGTTACGGTTGTTGTTGTTGTTGTTGGTGATGGAGGTGATGATGGTGGTTCCACATCGATAATGATGGGAGGGGTGAACTGGTATTGCTCAGAGGACCTAGACCTACTGTTGTCACACTTCATCTTCTTCTTAATCTCCGGTCTATAGGTGTCATCTATGCCCCCCTTATCATCTCCCTCGTCATCATCATGACCAACATCACTAAACCTAAACTCCTAACTATCCTTATCCTCCTTAGAAGGTTCACTTTTCTCCTTCTCCTTCCCCTCATCATCTTCGCCTTCGTTTATTTTCCTATCTTCTTCCTCTTCCTCATCTAACAATTGGCTTTCCTTCTTAGAGTGTTTCGCAGCCGTTTGTTTTCGACGCATCATAGGTTTTCCTACTTTGGCGCTAGATTCTACTTTAACCCTAGACGCATCCGGGGTAGGTCCGCTCGGTTTAGAGCTTTCCGTAGGAGCGCTTTCTATTCCCATATACACCGTATATGCGTACGATTCCTTGTTAGTAAGCTCCAACAAACGCTTTGGTATTGCCATCGTGTTGCAAACAACAGAATCCCCACTTGTGCTGTAAATACGTGGCACTTTGGGTGTTGGATCATTTTGTCTTTGTGAGATACTTGGGTGTTCACTCATAAATTGAGAAATTAAAATCGTGAAGTATCTAACAAACGGAATGCATGTATTCTGCTTCTTCGTCATTCTTCGGACGTGGTCCACAATGTCTGTCTAAAGTAGCTTCACATAATCGAAGTGACACTGTTTCACTATACCATACATGATTTGATATACTGAAGTAGTGCCTCGATCCATTCCTATTTCTTTTCCGGTTACGCACCGATTAAGAATTGAGAATAGCGTAGCCCATTGTGCAGGTAGGCATTTCCTCTTGAATGTTGACAAGACTTTGAACTTGTGCTTGTCATCAGCTTCCTTATCGTATCCCAGCTCCATGAAGAATTCCATGAGTTGGTTGACATTTGGTGGTTGTTGGAAAGTTGTGAGGTTTCCATGTTCAGCAGCAGGAATATTTAGTGCCCTACGAAGATCTTCTGATGTAAGTGTGATTTGTTGTGTTTCAATGATGCTTTGGATAGTGTCGGGTTTAGTTTCAGTAAGAAACACAACATTACGCCAGAATTATTGTAGGTATATCATGAGGGTGGTAGAGTCGGATAATGAGAGCATTGGATAAGTTGGATGATTTTGAAGGATTTCAGGTATAATGGGGTGATCACATTCAAATTCTGAGACGCGGAATTGATGATTTGTTGGGTATGTTAAAACCCAAACTCCTTAATCTAGGATTTGAACATAAAATATCCTAAGTGTTTCATAACCGAGAACATCTAACAAGTCACTGAATACACAGATGTTCAGTGAGTCATCCTCAAGATGCTCAGGGTGAATCTATGAAGAAAGGCTCACCATTCAGTGAGGCGGTTCTCAGTGAATGATAACTGAGCCAAACAAGAGGATGATGGACTCAGTGAGGGATGACAATATCTCACTGAGTTCCATGACTCCTCACCAACTAAGATCACTGTGTGAACAAAGACTAGAAGACTGAACTAAAGGCGGGATTAGGCGGGATAAGTTTGAATGGATAAGGGATGGTCCTTATCATGTAAAGGTCAACTTTCCCTGAATGAGTATAATACCAAGACTTGTATCAACACTGAAGACCTGAAAGCATCCTTGTCCTTTACTACTTATAGCCAATTGTAACAGGGACAAAATACCTATGTATTTTGTCCAATATAGGATGATGTAATATTGTCTTGTAGTCTTTGTCCATTAGGTAAGTGTTAGAACTTACTTGTGTATAAATAGAGAATAAGTGAGAGAGGTAAAGATTACGTTTGTGCACTCAATGCTTAGACATTCACAAACCAAATCTTTACTCTCTCCAAAGAACAACACAATCCCTGAGTTAGCTCAGCAGGATCTTAGTTGTCACTCAAACTTAGTTTGGGTTTAGTGAGGAGTACACCATACTTGTCATTTCAATCCCAAGTGTTGTTCCGCAAACACTTGGGTATAATTCTTTTGATTAATTTCTAATAAAGAATTAAATGTTGAAAAACTTTGTGTCTTATCTTTTACGTTTAGTAACTTTTGTTAATTAATCAATACTTCGCTACATCATGGAACTTGGTTAGATTAACTTTAAAGTTAACCTTAACCAAGTAAAAGGGTCCAACAAGTGGTATCAGAGCCTCTGATTTGTAAAACTTTCTTTTCAAAATCTTTCACAGAAAAGAGTACTCAGTTTTTAAAATCAAGATCCCACCATGACTAATAGCGATGTACCCCAGCTAGTTAATAAAAAGGGAGGTAGCTATTCAGCTGTCACTCCTCTACTAGAAGCTAGAAAATTTAGCAAGTGGAAAAAGCGTATGCTTTGCTACTTGACTGGTATGGAACCATACTACATCAAATGTCTTAATGAAGGTCCTTTTGTCCCAACGACTGCTCAAGGTTTAACTAAACCTGAAGCACAATGGACTCCTGATGAGAGGAGTGTGGTCAATCAGGACCAACGCCTGAAAAGGATCATTATATCGTGTCTCCCTGACAATACAATGGAATCAGTCATTAACTGTTCTACAGCCAAACAAACCTGGCTTGACTTGGTTCATAGCTTTGAAGGTCCCTCAGATACCAAGGAAAACAGGATCATGGACCTAAAACTTGAGTATAACACTTTCAGGGCCAAAGAATCTGAAAGTCTCTCTCAGACCTATACCCGATACAAAACCTTGCTCAATGAGCTCTCAAATGATGGTGTAGTACTGTCTAAGCATGTAATCAACGTTGTCTTTGTCAAAAGTCTCCCTGAGAAGTGGTTAAACTTCTCTCAGGGTCTTAGGAATGTTAATCACATTCAGAATCTTGAGCTTCCTCAAATATATGGGAAGTTTGTCTATAAAGACAACTTAATCGCAAGGCGATACCCTGAAAAGGCTCAAGATACTAAAAAGGCCCTAACTGTCTCACCCATATCCACTGCCTTCTATTCTAATGGTGTTGTGCAGGATTTTTAGGATGAGTCTGATGATGAAGTTGATATGAGAACCAGTGAAGAGTACCTCAATGATCTTCATGTTGAATTTCAAGAAAGGGCTCTTTTAGCTAATTCAAAACGTTTTATTAAAAGAAACAAGTCAAATTTTCAAAAGACTAAGGCAAATGAGTCCACTGAATGTTTCAACTGTGGCAAAAAAGGTCACTTAGCTAAAGACTGTTTTACAAAAACAACCTCAGATCCTTCATACAAACCTTCTGGTAGTAACTCTTCCTCAGGAACTAGCAAGTTTCAACTAAAAATGCTTCAATCCACTCAACATTTTCAAAATGCAAATACTCAAAAAGATTTTGAAGCTAAGTACAGAAAAGCAAAAGCTAAATTTGCTCTCCTTGAGACAACTCCCTCAGTACCTCAGGCTCCACCTACCAAACCTGCTCAAGGCAAGAACAAGGTACTTGTTGTTGAAGCCTATGATTAGGATGAGGAAGATGTCTCCTCTGATGAAGAAGTAAGGGTCAGTGCACTGATGGCACTTTTTGATGACAACAAGATGGCCGTTGGAAAAAGCCATGCTAGGAATGGAGAATGGGTCAACATCACCATGAAAAAGGTAAACATTTTGTTATCTATGGATGATGATGCTGATTGGCAATCCTATTTAAACTACTTAAATGTAGATCTTAAGTTCGTTGAAGAGCAAAGACAAAATCTTTTTTCAAAATTCTATAAGTTAGCTTTTGAATAAGTGTAGAGATGAATTACTGGTTTTAAAACAAGCTAAACTTGAGGCTGTTACACTTCAAATTCAAAATACTAAACTAGTAAAACATAATCAAGCTCTTCAAGATGAACTTAAGAAAGAAAAGGATGTGATATGTATGTGGACTCAGAAAAACCCTAGGGTCTTTGACTCAGTGAGTCTCACACCAAGTAGTAAGAAAGCTATTATTGGTGAAGATCAAACCACTGAGTCTTCAAGTGAGAATCATAGTGAAAAGGCATTTCTGCCTTCAGGCATTTCCTTTAGCAAGGTGATGGCACCAAAGCCCAGTGACTGGATTAAAAGAGTTAACCCAGATAGCAAACTACCTAACTTTAACACTGGTAAAATTTTGGAACCTGAAAGTCAGGCCATTAAAAACATGCTTGGTGTCACTGATGAGTCTAGTCTTCCTGAGTCCATCAATGTAACACCCCCAATTCATGGATGCAGCGGAATTCAAACTGGGTGTTACTCGACGGCACAATAGTCACAATAATAGAAAACGAACTCCAATTGAGTCGTTTTAAAAGATTTATCATTCAAATTGTATAAATATCAGAGATTACAAAAAAATGAGGTCCCAAATGGTTCCATGTTTATAATTCACATTAAATGAGTTTTGAATGATAATAAAATTTATAGCCCTCTTGAGTATCTGTGCCCTTCCGTGCCATCCTTGATCGTCATGAACCTGAAATACATGCTTGAGAGGTCAACACAAAGGTTGAGTGATATTCATAGAGTTTGTTTAATGTTTGAACACAATATGTTGGTAGTGTGAGTTATAGGCTCACACCAATGTTTGGAAAGCAAAATAGGTAGGCTATGTTGTTATACGCCCATAAAATGTATTATACACTAAGCTTATGACACCAAAACGTTAACGTGTACCAATATCGATCGGCGGTTTTATCCCGGTAGGTATGTTGCTGGCATACCCAGGTCTCAAATATTAATGCATTTGTATGAATGTATTCACTACAAATGGGATTCGTCAATCCCAATAGGCCTATTCACAATATTTGCGCTCACTATTGCTAGTGATTAAATGGTTCATAATAAGGGATCTCGGTTTAGCAAGGTTGGTACTTAGTGATAATAAAACAATCAGGCAAGCATACAATTTAAAAACATTGTGCTCGGTTAAAAATAGCATGTATTCCCCCCAAGGGTTTGTAAAACAATTAAGTAATGGAAAGTGGGGCTATGAACTCACCTTAAGTAAGATAGCAAGTAATGAATGTAACGGTTGAATCGTGAAGGTTTCTACGAGCAACCTATAATAGAATGTTGCGACTTAGGATTTGAGTACAGAATATGAAGTAGTGCCTATATATATATATATATATATATATATATATATATATATATATATATATATCTTGCATTATAGTCCATGATGTGGTATGACGTATATTGTAAGTCCTTGAAAGAAAAGATTCATGAAACATGTATGTTTTGTATATCGTTTACTACCGTTCGGGCCGACATAATTCAGAAGTCATGTTAGTAAGCGTTCGAGGAGCCAGGACACTTTAACTCGTAAATCCACAACTCAACTCGACGGCTTACATAATGAACTCCTCACATGAGGCTCCCTACTATTGTAGTAGTTGATGAAATATATAGATATAAGTTTTGATCCGAAAGGTTACATGTCCGATATTTGAATAAACTTAGGAAAGTTTATTAGTACATGAAGATTGTTATTAGGGTATGTTTCATAAGTTTTGTATGACCATTTTCTCTTGGTAATATCTCATGGTTCCCTTTTAAGTGAAGTAGATCCAAATTGCTTGTTCAAGTTCTCGTCAACTCTTTGTTTCATGTTTACGCCTATGAAAGTTGGTATGGTCATTTCGTCATGGCCTAGCCATGACCTTTGGTCCTTGTTTCAAGGTCATGAGACACAACCTTGGCTCTAGCCATGGTTGTGGTCTTGATTATAGGTCATAAGACCTCTTGTTCCTTTCAAAGTATAACCATAATCTTGTGACTTTCGCCTAAAAATGGGCTGTTTAGAATTTGAAGAATTTTATCACTCGGAAAGTGTTTTTAGGTCTCGAGCTTCTTTGTACCTGAACGAAAACAGCGTTCCGGACAACTTTCGTGTTTTAACTTTTTGATGAATCGGAGCAGAAGTGGGACTTTCAAAACCCAAATTTGATCAGAATGGTATTTGGCAGTTTGCCGCAAAGTTTTGGTAACTTCAAATGGGCGTAACTTTTGACTCGTATACTCGTTTTGGGTGGTTCAAGTTGCTACGGTTTCCTTGTTAAGTCCTCTACTGTAATATGTAATGATCAAATATCATATTTTTACCATTTTGATCAGGTCTTACCAAGAAAGTCACTAGTTTACTTGTTTTAGTAACTTGTTGTAACAATCAATAACAGTAACTTGTTTTAATCATTTTTATACATCATGGACATAACTACAAGACATAATATAGCAAGAATAACATGTAAATAACATGAACATGATTATTTAACAAGAATCAAGTTAGGGTTTGGCTCACAACTTTTGGCTTTCAAAGATGAAAGGAAGTTAACATGTAAGGATAGGACTTTGATAGACTTGCTTCAACCCACTTCACTTCATGCAATCTTTCTACTCTTGTAATCTTGAAAGAGAGATGATGAAAATTGAGGTGACTTGAGTGGATTCAAACTCAAGAGAAATCACCAAAGTTTCTAAGGATTTGAAGTAGTTTTGATGAATCAAAACTAAACTAGGGTTTATGTATGGATATTGCACTTGATTTCTTGGATGGAATTTGAAGTAAATGAGCTAAGGATGAGATGATGGTGTGTTTTTATGTGTGTGGGTCGTTGGAATGGCCAAGGAGGGGAAGGAGAGGCATTTATATGCAAATGAGGAGGTTACATTGTTGACTAGTCAACACTTGGAGGCCAAGTTGAACACATGTTCACATCTTAAGGCTCCTAGCATGAGATTAAGACACACAAGGCTGAATTCCCCCCCCCCCTTAGGTCGGTTCCTAAACTTGGGGGACAAGGTGTGGACTTTGCTTGGTATTATCCTAAGTATTAGGAAGAGTTTTGACTCCGGGAAATGACAACCGTAAATGATTAGGCCTCAAAACGTAAAACCGGGTGTCGTAAAATTATGGAACTTTAAAGTATTGTTAGACATGTCCATATGTCCCATAATAAAATATAAAATGAGTTGTAGGTTCCATTTGGGTGGTAAAACCCTGCTAAAAACTGGAAACACGGGTCTAAAACGCGTAATACGTAAAACGTACGAATATTGCGTAAAATTGAGAAAAGTAAAATGTTACTTTTCTAATAGGATAATATTGATTTAAAATGACTTATAATGTCTAGACTGGGCTCAGTCTAGTGTCGGTTGGTATTAAATGTCTTTTAGACATCAAACCGTAAGCCTAAAAATCAAGGAATGACTTATAAAATCAAGGGATGATTTGTGGTCAATGGAGGGGGAAAAATATGTTGACTTTTTCTAATAAGTTGAAAACTCAAATCGTATTAGAAACGCGGTGCAGGTATAGGCTAAGGTTACGGCTGAGTAAAAATGCTTAAAAACTGAAAATTCCAGTTTTTCACGGCCGAGGCTTATTTTTGGTCATGTTTTTCTCAGTCACGATTAATTCTCAAATAAATCATGAGTGTGTCAAACATTTTTCTGATGCGGGGTCACTTAACGCGGTCGAGTTTCGTTGTGCGTAGAATTTCTGAATGACGTTTTACCCTAAAACGTGTAATCCCGTGTAATTCCTTAATAACTTTCACGAAAATGAGCTTATGAATGTCAAACTTTTAATTTGCCATGGAAATGATTTATCACTCGAGGCCAAGAAACAAAAATCAAGTTTCGGGAAAATTTCAGGTAAAATGAATAGTAACAGTGAATAGTGAAATTTTCCGGAATGGTAATTAACCTGAAAATGCGAATTGTTACAGTCTCTACCCCTTACGGGGAACTTCGTCCCGAAGTTCTGTGTGTTATCATATGTTGGAGTGGTGTTGATGAAAAGGTGTGGTTACTTATGAGGACTAAAGCCCGGGATTACCGGTGATGTAATTTGATTTGTCATTTCAGTGTATGGTGTAGGATGAGGCTTACTTTTATATAGGAAAGGTATGGTAATAGTCGAATATCAAAGGAAATTGCTATAGCAGTCGAATATTAATAGGAATTGATATAGTAGTTGAATATCAAAATAGAACTTGATATAGTTGTCAAGTATCAATAGCAATTGATATAAGAATCGAATCATGGAATAAGCGTTGAACATGTGGTTGGACTAAGTCCTGTTTGAATTGTACGGCTGCCCATGCATATGGCTACATGGCTTCACAATGAGTTCGGTATGACTGCCCATGCATATGGTTACATGGCCTCGCAATGAGTTTGTTTGTTATTGCACTATCATTATGAAAACCAAAATGTAAATCTCACACTAATGGAAATTGGGATAGTTGTTGCAATCATAGCCTAGTAGGTAATCTGTTGTTGTATCTAGTGTTTATTGACTTCATACATATGTTATTTCGGATATAAATAAGTCCACTTGTTTATAATTCTTTATTTACATAGAGAGGCATCCCAAACAATGTAACTAAAGGAATATAAACTTATGGTTCGATGATTTATAATTTCTTTATTTAAATGAAAAGGCATCCCAATCCATTCAAATAAGGACATTATAAATCATCCTACTCAAGAATTCCCGACACAACATTCATACTTAGCCGGTGAGTTACAAGGTAGTGTATTACGAGATGATACTGGTGTTCCAAAAGTACAAGATGAATATTCAAACTTGTAAAGCTGATGAGGGTGCTTGTGGTGTAACTAAGGATGATTTGAGCTTTAAAAGTGCATCAAGATCTGTTAATGAGCTTGTGTTTGTAACGGTTGTGAAGATAGTGATGTGATATGTTGATGAACAAAAGTGTGTAGTGTATGCTTAACATTAATACTCTTAGGTATAGATGTTGAGTTTGTTTTGAAAATCTTAAGAGATTTTAAAGGTTTATGATGGAATGGTATCCTTAGGACCTAAACAGGATAGTACTTCTACAGGATGAAGAGAATAATTGATAACTATCCCAAGATAGTAGTTCGGATTATCTCATAAATGAAAATTTCAAGAATGAATTTAGATCATACAATTAAGGTGTTAAGATCTTGCGGAGTGATAAGACACTATCGTGTCTCTAGATTGTTTTAATGTATTCTGGTGGTTTATCGTGTTCATGTAGGAAATCAATCTAAACATAACCCTAGTACAACTATTCTATGTATTTGAAAATTCTAAGTCAAATATAGTTAGTCAGACTATATTCCACTGTCCCTAGGTTAAATATAGGTGACTAGTCTATATTTAGCCAAGGTTCGATAAAATTTTCAAATACCTAAATTAGGTATACTTGTGATATGTCCGTTGGTTTTGGGAACTGTTCACTAAACAAAGGCGATGTCAAACCTTAAGTTGCAAGTCCCGTCCATACAAGACTTGTAACGTATGTTTTCATATTCCATTGCATAGAAGATAGTAAGGGTAGGTACGTATGGAAAGGAAGTTTTAAGTAGTTCTAAAATAGAACATACTTGGCCAGGATTACGAACTTTTTATAATGAAGGTCTCAGAAGAAAACTTTGATAAATGTAAAGCTGAACTTCAGCTTTTGTAGGTGATGGATTTGTTTGTCCTTTAGAAATCTCATATTTCTTGTTTTGAAATCGATAGATTGTGACGGGTTTTTGATATCATAAGAAATGATATTGATGATGTGATGGAATAATTCTAGAGACCATTTGCACAAAACACAAAGTCTCGGAAGTAGGTTAGACCATTGTGTAATTCACAATGTCTGGGAAGTAGGTTAGACCATTGTGCAATTCACAATGTCTGGGAAGTAGGTTAAACCGTTGTGTGACTCAAAACATTTGAGAAATGATTAAGACCATTGTATCATACAATGTCTTGGAAAATGAATGAGACCATTGCATCTCACAATGTCTTGGAAAATGAATGAGACCATTGTATCTCACAATGTCTTGGAAAATGAATGAGACCATTGTATCTCACAATGTCTTGGAAAATGAATGAGACCATTGTATCTCACAATGTCTTGGAAAATGAATGAGACCATTGTATCTCACAATGTCTTGGAAAATGAATGAGACCATTGTATCTCACAATGTCTTGGAAACTGAATGAGACCATTGTATCTCACAATGTCTTGGAAAATGAATGAGACCATTGTATCCCACAATGTCTTGCAAAATGAATGAGACCATTGTATCTCACAATGTCTTGGAAAATGAATGAGACCATTGTATCCCACAATGTCTTGCAAAATGAATGAGACCATTGTATCTCACAATGTCTTGGAAAATGAATGAGACCATTGTAATTAGTTACAATGTCTTGGACATATAATGTTGGAGTAGGAACATGATTGGGAGAGTGTGGCTGTGCCGAAATGCCTTAGAATAGGCATACACAGATATGTTTAGTCCATTGTTTAGATAAATGATTGAAAATAAACCGAGTTTATATATCAATATACTAATATGTTCATGTAGCATAAAATGCCTAATGTGTATATATCAATATACTTATATGTGTTCATGTAGCATAAAATGCCTAGTGTGTATATATCAATATACTTATATGTGTTCATGTAGCATAAAATGCCTAGTGTGTATATATCAATATACTTATATGTCTTCGGGGAAATGCTCAAAATGGGTATATATGAATATACTAATATGTTTGTGTAGCATAACATGCTTACTAAGTTCATAATCATCTGGAGGATGGAAGACACGGAGAGTGGAAGGCTATAAAAATGTTTTTGCTTGTATGTATGGTTATAGTTTAGGTCTCAATTAGACCCGTTTCTCTATAACCATGGCTCTGATACCAATCTGTAACACCCCCAATTCATGGATGCAGCGGAATTCAAACTGGGTGTTACTCGACGGCACAATAGTCACAATAATAGAAAACGAACTCCAATTGAGTCGTTTTAAAAGATTTATCATTCAAATTGTATAAATATCAGAGATTACAAAAAAATGAGGTCCCAAATGGTTCCATGTTTATAATTCACATTAAATGAGTTTTGAATGATAATAAAATTTATAGCCCTCTTGAGTATCCGTGCCCTTCCGTGCCATCCTTGATCGTCATGAACCTGAAATACATGCTTGAGAGGTCAACACAAAGGTTGGGTGATATTCATAGAGTTTGTTTAATGTTTGAACACAATATGTTGGTAGTGTGAGTTATAGGCTCACACCAATGTTTGGAAAGCAAAATAGGTAGGCTATGTTGTTATACGCCCATAAAATGTATTATACACTAAGCTTA
This sequence comes from Artemisia argyi, assembly GCA_030686995.1. Classification (NCBI taxonomy): domain Eukaryota; kingdom Viridiplantae; phylum Streptophyta; class Magnoliopsida; order Asterales; family Asteraceae; genus Artemisia; species Artemisia argyi. The sequence continues at coordinate 49,429,634 of CM060692.1, forward strand.
TGACACCAAAACGTTAACGTGTACCAATATCGATCGGCGGTTTTATCCCGGTAGGTATGTTGTTGGCATACCCAGGTCTCAAATATTAATGCATTTGTATGAATGTATTCACTACAAATGGGATTCGTCAATCCCAATAGGCCTATTCACAATATTTGCGCTCACTATTGCTAGTGATTAAATGGTTCATAATAAGGGATCTCGGTTTAGCAAGGTTGGTACTTAGTGATAATAAAACAATCAGGCAAGCATACAATTTAAAAACATTGTGCTCGGTTAAAAATAGCATATATTCCCCCCAAGGGTTTGTAAAACAATTAAGTAATGGAAAGTGGGGCTATGAACTCACCTTAAGTAAGATAGCAAGTAATGAATGTAACGGTTGAATCGTGAAGGTTTCTACGAGCAACCTATAATAGAATGTTGCGACTTAGGATTTGAGTACAGAATATGAAGTAGTGCCTATATATATATATATATATATATATATATATATATATATATATATATATATATATATATATATATATCTTGCATTATAGTCCATGATGTGGTATGATGTATATTGTAAGTCCTTGAAAGAAAAGATTCATGAAACATGTATGTTTTGTATATCGTTTACTACCGTTCGGGCCGACATAATTCAGAAGTCATGTTAGTAAGCGTTCGAGGAGCCAGGACACTTTAACTCGTAAATCCACAACTCAACTCGACGGCTTACATAATGAACTCCTCACATGAGGCTCCCTACTATTGTAGTAGTTGATGAAATATATAGATATAAGTTTTGATCCGAAAGGTTACGTGTCCGATATTTGAATAAACTTAGGAAAGTTTATTAGTACATGAAGATTGTTATTAGGGTATGTTTCATAAGTTTTGTATGACCATTTTCTCTTGGTAATATCTCATGGTTCCCTTTTAAGTGAAGTAGATCCAAATTGCTTGTTCAAGTTCTCGTCAACTCTTTGTTTCATGTTTACGCCTATGAAAGTTGATATGGTCATTTCGTCATGGCCTAGCCATGACCTTTGGTCCTTGTTTCAAGGTCATGAGACACAACCTTGGCTCTAGCCATGGTTGTGGTCTTGATTATAGGTCATAAGACCTCTTGTTCCTTTCAAAGTATAACCATAATCTTGTGACTTTCGCCTAAAAATGGGCTGTTTAGAATTTGAAGAATTTTATCACTCAGAAAGTGTTTTTAGGTCTCGAGCTTCTTTTAACCTGAACGAAAACGGCGTTCCGCACAACTTTCGTGTTTTAACTTTTTGATGAATCGGACCAGAAGTGGGACTTTCAAAACCCAAATTTGATCAGAATGGTATTTGGCAGTTTGCCGCAAAGTTTTGGTAACTTCAAATGGGCGTAACTTTTGACTCGTATACTCGTTTTGGGTGGTTCAAGTTGCTACGGTTTCCTTGTTAAGTCCTCTACTGTAATATGTAATGATCAAATATCATATTTTTACCATTTTGATCAGGTCTTACCAAGAAAGTCACTAGTTTACTTGTTTTAGTAACTTGTTGTAACAATCAATAACAGTAACTTGTTTTAATCATTTTTATACATCATGGACATAACTACAAGACATAATATAGCAAGAATAACATGTAAATAACATGAACATGATTATTTAACAAGAATCAAGTTAGGGTTTGGCTCACAACTTTTGGCTTTCAAAGATGAAAGGAAGTTAACATGTAAGGATAGGACTTTGATAGACTTGCTTCAACCCACTTCACTTCATGCAATCTTTCTACTCTTGTAATCTTGAAAGAGAGATGATGAAAATTGAGGTGACTTGAGTTGATTCAAACTCAAGAGAAATCACCAAAGTTTCTAAGGATTTGAAGTAGTTTTGATGAATCAAAACTAAACTAGGGTTTATGTATGGATATTGCACTTGATTTCTTGGATGGAATTTGAAGTAAATGAGCTAAGGATGAGATGATGGTGTGTTTTTATGTGTGTGGGTCGTTGGAATGGCCAAGGAGGGGAAGGAGAGGCATTTATATGCAAATTAGGAGGTTACATTGTTGACTAGTCAACACTTGGAGCCCAAGTTGAACACATGTTCACATCTTAAGGCTCCTAGCATGAGATTAAGACACACAAGGCTGAATTCCCCCCCCCCCCCCTAGGTCGGTTCCTAAACTTGGGGGACAAGGTGTGGACTTTGCTTGGTATTATCCTAAGTATTAGGAAGAGTTTTGACTCCGGGAAATGACAACCGTAAATGATTAGGCCTTAAAACGTAAAACCGGGTGTCGTAAAATTATGGAACTTTAAAGTATTGTTAGACATGTCCATATGTCCCATAATAAAATATAAAATGAGTGGTAGGTTCCATTTGGGTGGTAAAACCCTGCTAAAAACTGGAAACACGGGTCTAAAACGCGTAATACGTAAAATGTACGAATATTGCGTAAAATTGAGAAAAGTAAAATGTTACTTTTCCAATAGGATAATATTGATTTAAAATGACTTATAATGTCTAGATTGGGCTCAGTCTAGTGTCGGTTGGTATTAAATGTCTTTTAGACATCAAACCGTAAGCCTAAAAATCAAGGAATGACTTATAAAATCAAGGGATGATTTGTGGTCAATGGAGGGGGAAAAATATGTTGACTTTTTCTAATAAGTTGAAAACTCAAATCGTATTAGAAACGCGGTGCAGGTATAGGCTAAGGTTACGGCTGAGTAAAAATGCTTAAAAACTGAAAATTCCAGTTTTTCACGGCCGAGGCTTATTTTTGGTCATGTTTTTCTCAGTCACGATTAATTCTCAAATAAATCATGAGTGTGTCAAACATTTTTCTGATGCGGGGTCACTTAACGCGGTCGAGTTTCGTTGTGCGTAGAATTTCTGAATGACGTTTTACCCTAAAACGTGTAATCCCGTGTAATTCCTTAATAACTTTCACGAAAATGAGCTTATGAATGTCAAACTTTTAATTTGCCATGGAAATGATTTATCACTCAAGGCCAAGAAACAAAAATCAAGTTTCGGGAAAATTTCGGGAAAAATGAATAGTAACAGTGAATAGTGAAATTTTCCGGAAATGGTAATTAACCTGAAAATGCGAATTGTTACAATCAATGAGTCTGAACCTATATCACAGTGTCCACTCCCACCACTGAAAGTTCTTTAGGGAGCTGAACCTAGCTCTGAGCTAACACCCTTGGTGTATACTTGATGAGTGCTCAAACACTCATCATTTTTGGTCAAATCTGAACTGCAAAACATACAAAAACACTCAGTAATGCATCAAAATACTAAAAATATTTCAAAGTTGTGTTTTATATGTTTTAGATGCAAAATGAGTAAAAACAGATGAAAAACGAACAAAGTTTGCATAATTGGCAGTTTCAGTCCCTCAACTTTCATAAAATGACAAAACTAGTCCCTGGTCATTCAAAATATGGAAAATTATCACCGAAGGTCCTTTTGAAATCATAAGTTGTCATATTTAGTCCTTTGGTGAAAAATTGAAAAAGTTTTGGAAATTTACAGTTTGGTCCATGGAGTTTCAGATTTTGGCAGATTTGGTCCCTGGTGGGATAATTTTGAAAGAAAAATCACTTTTGGTCCTTGGGAAAATCACAAATATCAATTTTAGACTTGGGATGAAAGTTTGAGAAATTTACATGTTTGGTCCCCGTAGTTTGGAATTTTACATAAATGGTCCCCAGGAATTTTAAAAGTGAAAAATAAAAAATTGGTTCTTGGATATTGGGGATTGGCAATTTTTGTCCTTTGTTGCAATTTGGAAAGTTTACATTTTCAGCCCTAACCTTTCTAAAATTACAAAAATGGTCCTTGTGATTTAGTTACAATACCAAACGGACCCTTGTTTATTAATTATACCAAAACCAAACCAAACCAAATCCTAATCCACTAAACACAGCCCCCCAAGCCCACCATACTTCACCCAAGCCCAATCTTCCCTATCTCAACCCACTCCCAACCGGCCCACACCTAATAATAAAAACCTTACAAACCGTTTTAAATAATCCCAACCGGTCAAACCATGTTTGACCTCTCCTTCCACCTTCCCACTTGGCTGTTAGCAGCCTGCAACACCCAAACCAATACTCAACCTCCCCCCTCCTCTTCCCATACTATGTTCCCCCAACTCTTCACTAACTTCCAAACCCAATTAATTCCCTTAATTCTCTCCAAGCAATAACCAACTGCCAAAATAATTTTTTCCCGCCAAACTCAATTTAAACGGCCATGATTATTTGAAGCAATCCTACGGCTCAGAGTGAATTGGGAAAGTCAACAAAGACCTCCAGGAGCTATAAAAGGAAAGAAAAAAGGAAGAATCAAAGACAAGTAGTGTAGTAGTAGTATAATTGTAGTTTAGTTTTAGTCGGTTAGTAATTTTTAGTAATTCTCTTGTATTTTAAAGCTTTCCAGTCCTTGTTTAAGTAAAATTAGTGTATTGTACAACTTTTCAAGCCATTAATTTAAGTATTTTCTCTCATATCCAGTTTGTGGAAATTTTACTCAAAAAACTCATACAATTTAAAGATATTTGCTTGTGTTGATATGGACTGAGATACCTAACATAAGCTCCCAGGAAGCTTGTTTAAGTTTTTAGTAACCATAGAATTTAGTGTATTATCAAAAATCCAAAAATACCAAAAATACTAAAAATAGTGTAAAAAAATCAAAAATCATTGTGGAAGAAAGATGAAGCAAGGATAAGGGCAATTTCTGGATGGAATAGGGTTTAGTGTCTCATGGGAGACCTTAGGTGGTGATTTGATTACTTGTTCCTCATGTTTTAGCTGTGTACAGTTGTAAGCAATTTTTCTATATTATTTTTGTTATACAATCTGTATTAGTAGTATAGGGTTAATTATTGATCAAACATGCTTATTCATGCTCATTATTGGTTAGTTTGATCATTACAGTCAATTCCATGGTTTAAATTGTAAGTTTGCATCACAAAAAACCAATTTTAGTTACTTAAGGGGTGTTTGGCTTATGCTTGTTCAGGTCTCACTAAGGCAGAATTGGTGTTGTTTTTAGTTGTATCAAATCACATTAGGTTTAAATAGGTTTAGTAAGCAATAAAACTGGTACCTTATTAGTTCAAAAGTCAAAATCAAAGAAATCCCTCCCCAATAGTCCACTATTGGGGATTTGAGACTCATACCACACCATATCATTACATAAGTCAGTTACTTAGCCTAATTTAGATTAATCTTAGCTTAATACAACTTAATTAGTATGTAGGATCAATCCAAAGTTCATGAAAGTCAACATATCAAGTTTTTGAAAAAAGTCAAGTTGCATGGTTTCAGATTTTTCCTAAAGTTCAAGGAATTTTATTAAATTTTGTACTTTGAATCAAAGGTTGAAATTTGTTTCATTTGGTAGTCTTCCAGCTCATGTTTTAAGTCCTTGCTTGTTTATATTTTTGTGAATTTATTTGTGGGCCCCACATTGCCCCTAAGTAGGCTGTAGGGATCACCCCTGCCCTGCTGCATCAGATAATCAGCCCACCACCACCACTTGGTGGTGGTTTTCTGGCCACCATGGTGGTCCACAGCCCCCCATATTTGTTTCTTTGAAACCCCCTCATGGTAGGCTTTCAATATTGTCCAGTGGTTTGACCTAGATAACTGTGGACCCCACTTGAATCAAGCACAAAAACCTGTCCCAGTTTCTGAGTTCACATAAGTTTACAAGTGCTTATTTGTGGCTTATTGGCTTATTCTGTGGGACTTTTTGGTTCTTTATTGCTTAAACATGTTCCATTAACTTATTTAGATCATACTTAATCATTGTGGGCCCCACTCTTGGTCATTTAAGCTTATTTTCCATTTTGGTCAAACAAAGTCAACTGTTTGGCTTTTTCTTTCATAATCAGCTTATTTTTAAGTTCTAAAAATCTTGTTTTCACAAAAGTTTGTTGTTTTTAGTTATAAAATAGTTTTCTAAAATAAAAATCCAGAAAATCCAATTTAATTCTAAGTGATAGTTTCTATTTAATTTAATTTAAATTTTATTTTTCATTTTTAGATTTTTATTAAGAACTTAGCTATTTTATATTTTTTTTAAATTCCTCTTATATTAAATTATTTATAATAATTTTCTCAGATTTTTATTTTACCTTTTAGTATTTATTAGAATTAATCTTAGTTTTATTAATTATTAATTATTAATTAATAATTAGTTTTAAATAGCATAATTAGTTTTTATTAAGCAAAACCTTGTTTTTATATTTTTCCTAGCCTTTATATGATGTAAAATAATTTTAGAAATTTTCTTGTAATTTTTACTATTCATTTAGTATTTTTATTAATTTAAAATAGTTTAATTAGGTAATTAATAATTAATTAGTAATTAATTAATAGAAAATTCACAAAAAGACAAAAATACTTATTTTTATTTTTAAAACTTGTTTTTAGTTATTTTATAATTTTTGAAATTTTATTTTCACCTTTTTAGTATTTAATTAATATTATATTGTATTTAAGTTGTTTAAATATTAAAAATTAGTATTAAATAAGTAATTAATTAATAATAAATAATTAATTAGTGTTAAAATTTATTTTCTTTTTCTAAAAATTTTCTTTTACATTTTAGTTTGTAAAAAAGTCATTTTCACCCCCTGGGTGTTTTCAGATTTCCGTTTTCACTTTTAATTTTGTACGTTTACGTTTTATTTAAACGTAAACGTACGCGTTTTAAGTTTTAAACATTTCTGGCTTTTCTAACTTTCCAGTCTTATTCATATAGCTTGTTTAAGCTATTTCATTGTAGATTCCTTAGTTTAGATCACTCACAAACCCATTTTCATCCAAATTCACCCGATCACGTAACCGTTTGATAACAATTCACACCTCATCGGGACATAACGACCCGGGGAAACACTATATTCCGCGGAGCATTGACTCTAGGCTGTCTGACCATCTTGACCACATCCGTGGTTGATTTTGGTTGACGGTTTAGCATCAATCAATACTCAACACTCTCCAAGAGAGAAAGCTGGTTTGGGAAGAACTATCTTAAAAAGACCACTCACTGAAGTCTCTAACACAAATGATGACTCCACAACCTCAGTCTCAAATAAGGTTATTACTGACAGCCCTGAGTCCAAATTTGATCAGTTGGCTGAACTTGTTAGGAAGTTGAGTGAAAAGATTGAATCATCTGAGAAAAAAACTCAACCTTTAGAAAAGGAAATTAAACCAGCCTCCTCAAGTTTTGCCAAATCCAAGGCTACATCTAAACCAAAAATGAGATGTGAATTGTGTAGTTATACAACGCATACCACTGATGACTGTTATAGAATTCTTTTTTGCATGATATGTAAAAAGGATGATCACAGAACCTCTGATCATCTTTCTTACACAGTCTCATCAAGTGCTGTATCCTATCACAATGCTCAGTCACACAACTATGCCTCAGGCTCCAAACAGATAAGGCAGAAAGCTAAACCATTCACACCATGCACTCACTGTAGATTCAATGATCATCTCCCTGATGATTGTTTGATGTATCCTTGTTGTGATATCTGTGGAGATCCTACTCATGACAGTTCAGGACATGAACATGTTATTCAGTCTAGGAGAGGAAATACCAAATCAACCCAACAAACTACCCCTTCTCCCAGATGCAATATCTGTAGAAGCAACATTCACACCACCACTGATCATGGATCAATATCCCAGTTCAAAAAGGCAATTAAAGCCAAGCCCACCAGAAAGTGGGTTCACAAGAAAAACTAACTCAGTTTACATTTGTGCAGAAACATGCCAGAGATCCTGTTTGGCATCTTGAAAGTGGATGTTCAAGAAGCATGATTGGTGTGAAGGAATATCTGCACAAATATGTGGAAGAACCAGGACCAAAGGTGGTATTTGCTGATAACTCATCTTGTCTCACTGAAGGTTATGGTTCAGCAAATTGTAGTGGAATAGTTTTTACTAGAATTGCCTATGTTAATGGTCTTAAATACAATTTGATCAGTGTCAGTCAACTATGTGATGCAAAATACATAGTTCAGTTTGATGATAAGCAAGGTACTATCTTTAATGCAAACAAAGAAGTAGTTCTAATTGCACCAAGAAGGCAGGATGTCTATGTTTTGGATATGTCCTCACTTACTCAGAATGGAACATGTCTCTTTGCTAAAGTCACTGAAACCCTCAACTGGCTAAGGCATAAAAGACTTTCCCATCTGAACTTCAAAGACATAAACAACCTGGCCAAACAAAACAAAGTCCTTGGCTTACCATCACTAGTGTTCTCAAAAGATAAACCCTGTCCTGCCTGTGAAAAATGGAAACACCACAGGGCATCCTTTAAAACCAAACAAAATTCCTCTATCACCAAATGCCTACACCTTATTCACATGGATCTCTTTGGACCCGTCAGTCCAATGGCTATCCATCATGAGAAGTACACTCTGGTCATTGTAGATGAATACTCAAGATACACCTGGGTATTTTTTCTGACCAAAAAGAGTCAGGCTGCTGAAACAATCTTATCCTTCATCAGAAAGATTGAAAACCAAAATGACATCAGGGTCAAACAAATCAGGACTGATAATGGAACTGAATTCAAAAACAATGACCTTGAATGTTTCTGTGATGAGAAGGGTATCTCTCAAAACTTTTCCTCTCCCTACACCCCTGAACAAAATGGAATTGCTGAAAGGAAAAACATAACTCTCATGGAAGCTGCCAGAACAATGCTTAATGGATCTGCTCTTTCCAAACATTTTTGGACTGAGGCAGTAAAAACAGCTTGCTATACTCAAAACAGGTCCATTATTGTGAAGAGACATAGCAAAACTCCCTATGAATTGTTTAAAGGAAGGATTCCAGATATCAGCTATTTCCATGTGTTTGGATGTCCTGTGTTTATCCATAATCATAAGGATCATCTGGGAAAGTTTGATGCAAAAGCTGATGATGGATACTTCCTAGGGTACTCCCTTGTCTCAAAAGCCTTTAGGGTATTCAACACCAGGAGACAACAGACTGAAGAAACCTTCCATGTGTCTTTTGATGAGAGTACTGAAGCTGTTAGATTTTCAAATTCCACTATGGAAGAAATTGGTATTGATAACTCATCAAGATATCCTCCTGATGTGTTTCATCCTGAAAGTAATCTATCCACACAATATCAAGCTGATGCTGATGTCTCTTACTACATCAATCCTCACAACGTACCTCAACCCACCATCAGTGAGTTCATAGAAACTCAACCAGTCTCCAATGAGACTACCATCAGTGAACCTATTGTTCAGGATACCACAACTCAAGTTAACCATACTGAGGCTGCTGAAGATCTCGATCATGATGTACCTTAGGCACCCATGTCAGACCCCACTCCATGTATACATCAGGCCTCTACAAGTTCCAATTCCTATCCAAGACCTCAGGATAGCTGGACCAAGTCAAAAACAATTGAACCTGTTAACATCATAGGTGAACCCTTAGAAGGTATGCTTACAAGGAGCATGGATGCCAAACTCAAGGTGGCTTCAGCCAACGTATGTCTCTATGTTGATTTTATATCAGAAATAGAGCCTAAAAATGTCAAAGAAGCCTTTAAATATGAAAGTTGGGTTCAGGCCATGAGAGATGAGTTAGAACAATTTGATAGAAATGATGTCATGACTTTAGTTGAGTGTCCTCAGGGAGTATTTATCATAGGAATGAAATGGGTCTTCAAAATCAAAATAGATGAGTCAGGAATAGTAGTCAAAAACAAAGCAAGACTTGTTGCAAAAGGATATTATCAACAAGAAGGAATTGACTATGAGGAAACCTTTGCACCTGTTGCTAGAATGGAAGCCATCAGGATCTTCCTTCCATATGCAACATACAGGAACTTTAAAGTCTACCAAATGGATGTAAAAAGTGCATTCCTAAATGGTACTATTAAAGAAGATGTATATGTGCAGCAACCACCTGGCTTTGAAAGCAGTGAGTTTCCCAACCATGTCTACAAGCTTAACAAAGCCCTTTATGGACTAAAACAAGCTCCCAGGGCATGGTATGAAACTCTTTCAGCCTTCCTGATACAAAACAAGTTTGTCAGAGGAAAAATTGACAATACTTTGTTCACTTATAGGACAAATGAGGATGTGATTTTAGTCCAAGTATATGTAGATGACATCATATTTGGCTCAACAAGTTAAAAACTTTGTAAGCAGTTTGAAAAGCTGATGATAAAGAAATTTGAAATGAGTATGATGGGAGAACTCACATATTTTCTTGGACTACAAATCAAACAAACTGAGAAAGGAATTCCATCAGTCAAGAAAAGTATACTAGGAACTTACTCAAAAAGTATGACCTCAGTGACTGTGCCTCAGTGAAAACTCGAATGGCACCTCCCAACAATTTAGGCCCTGACCTTGCTGGAAAACCCGTCAATCCTACTCTATACCGAGGCATGATTGGGTCACTGATGTATCTTCTTACCTCAAGACCTGATATTCAATTCTCAGTGTGCTTGTGTGCAAGATATCAGTCTGATCCAAAGGAATCTCATCTCACTGCTGTCAAAAGGATACTGAGATATCTTAAGGGCACTTCTAGCCTGGACTCTACTATCCCAAGTGTTCAGGGTGTGATCTCAAAGGATACTTACACTCTGATTATGCTGGGAGCAACATGGATAGAAAGAGTACTTCAGGTTCCTGCCAATTTCTTGGAGGAAAGTTAGTCTGTTGGAGTGCTAAAAAGCAACAATCAGTTGCAATGTCCTCAGCAGATGCTGAATATGTTGCTGCTGCTGGTTGTTGTGCAAATGTGCTATGGATGAAAAGTCAACTCAGTGACTATGGTATTCATTACACAATGGTACCCATCTTCTATGATAACACAAGTTCAATTGCCATTTCAAACAATCCAGTGCTTCATCAAAGAACAAAACACATTGATATTAGATATCATTTCATCAGGGATCACATCATGAAAGGTGATATTGAACTACACTTCATTCCCACTGAGTATCAGCTAGCTGATATTTTCACTAAACCTTTGGATGAACCTACTTTTACCAGGTTGAAAGCAGAACTAGGCATGTTGGATATTGATAATCAAATCACTGATTAAGATATCTTACATGGTGTATATTCTTATCCCTGATAATCAACCTTCCTCATTGAAACCCTCAACATCACCAAAATCATTTGCAGGGAGCTTCTCACCTTGAGATTGTAACTCACTGGTCTTCCTACCTAAAATAATTCACACTGAATGAACTTTCATTCGGGGGGCTCAGGAAATTATACTAATGCAATTCAATGCATAACTAAATGCTTCAAGTATCTAGTTAGTAAATGTCCTTGGTTGGTAACTGAATTTTCTATTTAATATAGGAATATATGTCTCTGCCTTACTGGCATCCACACCTTGAGCCCCCACTTACAAATCAACATCCCACTTCGCATTCAATGGCTTCCCTCAGAAATAATATCCCTTGATATTTTTGTGACATCATGTCTGCAAAAGTGCATTTTGTGCAGGCTCTTTACACTGTTTACCTCGACAGTTGCGAAAAACCTGGGTATATGGAGTGGTGGCATTTAATGCGGATCCCAAAACGGTTCTTCATTTTGATTTTCGAAATTCCTGACCAATGGTATTCCTCACCCTCTATAAATACCCCTTTCCAAAATCACAAAACACATACACAAAAATTTCTTAAAGAAACTTTGCAAAAATTTCTCCATTGCAAAGTTGTGTGTAATCATTTCAAAAAAAAAAAAAAAAAAAAAAAAAAAAAAAAAAAAAAAAAAGGCATTTTCAAAACATCTTTTCTTGATTAAGAAGCTTGCAACAAGAAATCCTTCCTGTTTGCAAACATCTTGATATTCTGCCATAAAAATTTCAAAACCTTTTCTTGACCTAAAAAATGGCAGAAGACCAAGGAATCATGCTCGCACCTCAATGGGCAAAAATGACTCTGGCTGATGTACAATTTAAAACAAACAATGATGTAGGAAATTTTAATCACCCAACCAATGTTCCAGCCTAAAAGGATATAATGAAATTTTTGTTCAATTGTCCTTTGAAAACCGCCTTCACCTCAACACCCTACTTTCAATATCATCACCTCCTCAGGAAGTTCTGGTGTACTGCTCAGGCCATTGACCCTGACACCCAGTGCAGATGAGAACGAACTCAGGCCACTCAAGGAATTTCTCATCAGCTTCTTTGTTTTAAATGGGAAAAGAAAATTTGTCCTGGATTTCAAAACTTCTTGCTCAGCAACAGGACTAGATTATAACAAAGGAAAATATGTTGCACACCCTGACCCAAGTGATGTTAAATCTGGGTTAGAAAAAATTGTTTTGGATCCAAAATATTTGGACAAGTCCCCTGTCACCAAGAGCTCTTTTCCCATGGCTTGGAAGATCCTGTTCACCTTTGTGATCCATTCATCCACTGAACAGATTAATTCTGTTCAAATGATGATGGCCTATTGCCTAATGAATGGGGTCACTGTCGACATTGGAGAGATCATTTATGGTGATCTTGTAACCAAGCTACTGAATAAATCTAGGCTACACTATGTGTCATATCCTAGGTTTATCTCATGTACTCTTCAAAGTTTACTGGGTTGTGACTACACTCAGGATGAGCACTTAAGTTCTTTACCAGCCATCCTGAGTTCTTCAAATTTTTCAAAAGACCCATCCTTAGTCTCTAACATTGAATTGACGGCCCATATGGTTGCCATAAACAACCGGAGGGACTCAGTGTACCCACCTTCCCCTCCTAAGAGGACAGGGAAGTCTCAGACTGTGCCAAAAACTAAACCAAAGGCACAGGGCACTGAGGCTTCAGGGACACAGGCTTCTAAGCTAAAATGAAGACCTAAGCCCAAAACTGTCACCCATGACCAGGCTCCACCACCCCCAGGGACTACGAAGGTCACTGATACATCATAGTCAGTGTCCTTGGTCCACACTACTACGCCCCAAGATCCAGAGGGAAACATACAACCCGCTGGTAGGGGAGCGCCTTCCACATTTCCCGCTAACGTCTCTGGTACATCACAACCAGAGTCTCAGGGAGCAACGGCCTCTAAATCTTCTACAGGCTAGTACCAGCCTGTTGGAAAGGGGGGCCTCAACATTTCACTGATTCCTAGTGATAACACTGAAGCACACCCGTCAGTGTCTGAAGGAGTCATAGGGGACAAAGACTCAGGGGGATTAAAACCACCCACTGATATGGAACCTACACCCCCTCACAGAGCTGCCCATACTTCACAAACTGACCTTGAGGACCAGACAGACAAAACCCAGTCTGTTGGATTTGAGGGGTCAGGGAGCGACCACAACCAAAGCAAGTCTTCGTATGAAGAGGAGTTGGCTAACCCATTTTTGCAGATAGACTCAATGGCTACCTTTCAGGCTGTTCTTGACTCTGATGATGATGATAGCAAAGTCAGTGAGGAAGAACTCTTTGAAGCTGGTGATGATATGGAGACTGAAGCAATAGCCACTGAACAATGTACTTTGTCTCCTATTGCTCAACACGAAGATGTACCAGAACCTTCCTCTCCTAAAAAATTTGCTAAGTATGATGACTCCAGGCCCCTCACTAAAAGAAAGCTGATGAAGTTTCTAAAAAAGACCTGCAAAGTCATCTACAATGATATCACTGAAGATGTGTTTGATATGCACACTGAGCAGGCTATTCACTACTGCAACCTCAGGGACTCAGTTGAAGCCTATCATGATAACACTTTCGAACAACAGGCTGATGTTGCATTCAAACTGACTACTCTTAATGGACACCTCAGCAAGTTCAACGAAATGCTCAGCCACATTACCAAGAGTGTTTCTACCATTCAAGAGTCTGTCAAAGATGACCCTGAACTCAACAAGAAAATCCTTTAGGCTGCTGAGACATACCACCAGAATTCTGCTCACTTCACTACGATGGTGGATACGCTAAAAGCTGCAAATCGTCAGGGTCTTAATTCTTCAGTGACGTCAATCTGCTCATCACTCAGTTTAATGGAGAAACACTTGGCTGCTTGGGCTAAGTCCTCCAACTCCTTGGCCTGGAATCTTGGGCCAAGGATGTCTGCCATTGAGTCATCTCAGGCTTCCCTAGATGCCAAAGTGTCTAAAATTCAAAAGGACACAGCTGACATCAAGGACATGCTCTCAGAACTTTACCAGGCTTTCAAGGGTCCTTCAGTGGCACCAACTCTTGCTCTCACTAATGCTGTGGCAACAGTTGAGGGTGAGAGATCCACTGAAGTCCCTCATACAAGAGTCCCTGATACCTTCACCAGTCAACCCTCCTCTCAGATTGAGGGGGAGTGTATAGTTGAAGCCACTCCAATCTCATCTTTCCAGTCTCCTGAAACAACCACTCAACAATCAAACCAGGTGGATAAGGGCAAAGGCATTCTCACTATTGTGTCTGAACCTACAACAACGTTGGTTGCTGCTTCCTCATTCATCAGACCGGATCCTGATACACCTATCAGGATTCCTTTTCAGATGAATGGTGTCACATACATGATGACTAGAGAAGAAATTCAAGCCCACATGGACAAAGTGGAAAGACTGAGGAAAGTAGCCTTAGAAGAACAAGCAAGCAAGGCTACTCTCATTGAAGTAGTTAATGAAGAAGGCACAACTATTGGACTGAAGCCTCAGGACCTTGCACAAAAGGAAGGTGGTGACAAGTTTAAATAGGCTCAGGATGCTGCTCTATTGGCCCTGAAAGAAAAGAGGGAGGCCAAGCTGAAGAAATCTGCTGACATCAGGCAACAAAACATTGAGAAGTATACATGGATCATGACACAGAGACTGAACCCAGAAACTATCACTGATGTCAAGATTCACCAAAACTCCAAACCTGCTGTTCTCAGTGTCTACAGAGGTCAGGACAAACGAAACTTTGAAGTTCATGATCCCTTCAGATTTGCTGATTTTGGGATCACTGAGCTTGATGAGCTAGGTCCTATTATTGCAAAAAAGAACAATGTCGTTGTCAAGAACCTACTGAAATCCCTCAGACTCAGGTATGATCTGTTGGCCAAAAAGCATGAGGAATTTGGGATCCCTTCATTGCTACCAGCATCAGTACATGCTATTCAGGCACCTCCTACTCAGTCCTCTAAAAGGAAAAGGAAGAAAATAGAGACTGAACCAGAAGTTAGTGCTCCGGGTCTAAACTGCAATAGAGCCCTCCCTGAAGGAGTTACATTTATGAACAATTTAGTCATTGAGCAACCTAAAAGAGGCCTCTTCTTTACAGATGAGTTTGGAGATCCAGCCTTCCAAAGATGGATTGACATTGATAATGCTGGAGTCAAGGCAATGGCAGGATACTTTTTCATGGCCAAACCTATCAAGAATGAGGCCAATGCAAAATTATGTCATGACCTAAATAACAAAATCAAAGAGCATCCTGATAAACACCTGCTGAACACAAAGAGAGCCAAACTTGAATCCATGGGTCTAAAGTTCTAAAGCCTGAGCATATCTGCAACACCAACTATCTTTACATACTTTGTCTTGTTTAGGATTGTAATGATTATGAATAATATTGATGTTTTGTTTAACATTCAGTGTCCTAAAAAATACGTAGTAACTAAGGATTGTAGAGATAATACCTTTGCTATCTCTCACATAACCTCGAAAACACTCAGGCTATTTGTATATCCAAATAGGGGGAGACTGTTGGGTCTGTTAAAACCCAAACTCCTTAATCTAGGATTTGAACATAAAATATCCTAAGTGTTTCATAATGGAGAACATCTAACAAGTCACTGAATACACAGATGTTCAGTGAGTCATCCTCAAGATGCTCAGGGCGAATCTATGAAGAAAGGTTCACCATTCAGTGAGGCGGTTCTCAGTGAATCATACTTGAGCCAAAGAAGAGGATGATGGACTCAGTGAGGGATGACAATATCTCACTGAGTTCCATGACTCCTCACCAACTAAGATCACTGAGTGAACAAAGACTGAAGACTAGAAGACTGAAGTAAAGGCGGGATTAGGTGGGATAAGTTTGAATGGATAAGGGATGGTCCTTATCATGCAAAGGTCAACTTTCCCTGAATGAGTATAATACCAAGACTTGTATCAACACTAAAGACCTGAAAGCATCCTTGTCCTTTACTACTTATAGCCAATTGTAACAGGGACAAAATACCTATGTATTTTGTCCAATATAGGATGATGTAATATTGTCTTTTAGTCTTTGTCCATTAGGTAAGTGTTAGAACTTACTTGTGTATGAATAGAGAATAAGTGAGAGAGGTAAAGATTACGTTTGTGCACTCAATGCTTAGACATTCACAAACCAAATCTTTACTCTCTCCAAAGAACAACACAATCCCTGAGTTAGCTCAACAGGATCTTAGTTGTCACTCAAACTTAGTTTGGGTTTAGTGAGGAGTACACCATACTTGTCATTTCAATCCCAAGTGTTGTTCCGCAAACACTTGGGTATAATTCTTTTGATTGATTTCTAATAAAGAATTAAACGTTGAAAAACTTTGTGTCTTATCTTTTACGTTTAGTAACTTTTGTTAATTAATCAATACTTCGCTATATCATGGAACTTGGTTAGATTAACTTTAAAGTTAACCTTAACCAAGTAAAAGGGTCCAACATGATTGCATTGTCACAACTCGTAATTTCAGGTCCTTTTTCAGACGTCGAAATTTCATTATTCATCTTGGAAAGTTACTATTCATCAGTTACTATTCATCATTTTACTATTCATTGTTTTCAGAGTCAGTTTGAGATTCTGAGAAGTGTTTCAAAATTTCACTATTCACAAAACACTATTCATTTTCGGAAGGAAAACATTATTCATGTACATCACTCATTTCATTGTAAATTTAGTTTACGGGTATTTAAATTCGCATAACCGGATTGGTTTAACTGCAAATTCATGCATCATCAGTAAGGACACATCATATAGACTAGAGTAGTCTACATATCATCAGTAACATCATCAGCACTTTAGATCATGCGCGAATACGCATTATTTCAATTTACGTATGCTTAATTTGTAATTAACGTTACCACTCAGTTTTTACTACTAACGTATACCCAATACTCCGGACTATGATCCTAACACATTTTCGTACTCATTATAATGATATAAAAATTATATTATTAAATTACCCGGTGTTTTCAAGTCAACTGCTACATTTAACGTTATGTGCTTATAACTCCGTCGGTTTGTGTTATTTCAACCCGATAATTATTTTAACACCCGATTCTCATCAGGAATGTAATTTCATGATTTTTATAACTTCGTCATATTTTATTTTAACTCGTCACGATTTATTTTTAGTTAACTCGGTACCCAATAACAAAATATCTAAAATTAAAACACATAATATCTACATTTTAACCCCAAGCTTCCCACACACTCTTCTTTACTTACATGTGCCACCCCCCCCCCTAGCTACTAATACACATGGTTACTTCAAATTGATCAAATATTTACCATTATGCCACCAAGATCAAAGATATTTGTCAAAAACATCAAGACTTTAAACATACTTATCATTTTACAAGCAAAACTCATCTTTTCTTCCTCCTCCTCCTTATGCTCGGCCATGGATCAAGAAGCAAGCAATCACCATCAATTTTTCAAGAACAAGTGTTAATCAAGATCATCTAGTATTACTTGTTAGGGTTTTGAAATAAAAACTCAAGGTTTTATAGGTTTTCATCCTCAAAACTCATTAATCTTTCAAGTAAGTTACTAATCATTTTTCTATTCTTTTAAACATTTACTTGATGTATTTTCATGATCTAGTAACAAAAACATGCAAATATATTATGATCCATACCACTTTAATTAATTTTTACTACATATAATGGGTTTTTGATTATCTTATGATTATTCACATGAAACCCACCAAGGTTGGTGAAGTTTAGGACCCCATGACACCCTAAGAAGGTGTATGGTAGAATTGAGTACTTGTGGAGTTGATTTGAAGTACTTTGGTTAAGTTTTGGACAAGTTATAAACTAGAAAAATGAGTTTTTAACACTATTAGAAATTTGCTGTCCATTTTTGTAAAATCTAGAAACTCAGGGGTTTTCGGGTAACATTGGGCTAGAGATTCAAAAAATACTTTCAAAAATGAAGCTATGGGCGAAAGAACAGATTAAAACGAGTTTATAACAAAGGAGATATGTTAAAAACAAGTTTAACGACGAAAAACTATTTTCTGAAAATATATGTGCTGTTGCACGAATTTCGACAGACAAAACGAGGTGTTAGACGTATTCTATAGGAGCCAACCTACTAAAAATATATTAGTTTATATTAATACGAAACCGTGGATATAAATAACGTAGAAAACAAGCTCATAACGACCAAGATAGAAAAACTGTTTTTGTAATACGTCATGTTGAGAGCCATTTTTCTCATTGATAAACCCATTTCTGAAAAATTTATATCTATGACAAGAAGTTAGTTCACCCAGCCTAGTTTTCAAAACATCCAACCGTTTGTCAAAAGGATTTATAACGAATAACATATGGCCTTCCAAACTTTCCCGAAAACTGCCCAGAATCTGCCAAAACAGCCCAAACACCTCACTTCGCGGCTATTTTTCTTTATGAATGAGATCCGTATGGACAAAATTTCAGTGTTACGAATTTTAGATAATGTGAAAAACTTCCTAAAAATACTAAGCTTCTGTCCTAACTCTTAATATTCAATATTTCGCGACTAGTTTTGTGAGACTATTTTGGTCATATTTTCAAGTTACGAAAAGTGTTATTTTTACGATGAAAACATTATATTTGCCGATAGAACACCAAACGAGGATCGTGGAGTACCGTTTCAACATATTTACATGAAAAGTGGTCATTAACTTAACGAGAAGTCAAAAATGTATTTTTCGACGATAAACGTTATTTTCAAAATTTACGAGTGGTATCGATAACATACGTATTTGCATGTGTAGCATCATTTCATTTCTTACAGTAGATCATATTCATGCATATTAGGTTGCGGCTAGTGTTCGTGCCTTGTTGTCCAGATCATTTCACCATCATTGCACCATCATATCAGGTGAGTTTTCATAGCCCCGTTTTCAATTCAATATTTTGATTTCAAATCCCACGGGGGAGAATACATTGCATAATCATTTTTATATGGGCCAAAATATTAAATTATGTACATTGCTTAAGTTACCTCATTACCATGTTAAAGTCCCCTTTTATTATCATGGACCGCTAATTGCAAGTGAGCGAGAGTGAGTGGATATATCTATTGAGGGTGACGCCTCCATCCGTGTTGGTTATACCAACTGTCATAACAGATGCATTTCATGTCTAACATTATTTAGAGTGCCTGGTAAAACACTCTGGAGGGGCATTTTCATCAGTCAGCTTCGGTGTCATGAGCTTAAGTGATAATGTACGATTTTATTCATCATGGGATATTTCATCATCATCATCATTTTTATACTTGTGGTTGCCGTTTAACATCAATTTATATAAACCTATGGAATTCACCAACATTCGTGTTGACGTTTTAGCAATGTATTTTCAGGTTATTAAGGTAGCTCATGTGGCATGCATTTGGACCTACCTAGAGTCGCGGAGTCGACGCGTCTCACTTTATACATTTTCTGCACTTATGAATCGTTTGATCATGTTGAACTTATTTTACCTAAATTGGCAACATCTTTTGGGACCTTATTTTGTAAACTCAGAATATTTTTAATGATCAAACAAGGTATTTTATAAATGACACTTTAGGTCATTCAATGTAACCGTAATTGTGATGCTATGGCAGTCACCCCCAGGTATTCCATTCTGCTGCTAAAACAAGTATTTTGGGAGTGTGACATGCATTCACCAATTCGAATATGTTCAGCTGTTGGCACAAGTTCTTCGTTAGTTGGTATTTGTACAACTGGAGCATCTTCTTGAGTGTGTTGTGGTTGATCATGAGTTTGTTCTTGAGCCATTGTGATGAATGATTCTGAAATGGCATAAAAGATGTAAGTATCTTGATAAAGTTTACAATATTTATTTTCCACTCTGTCTGTTTTTATATGCTCTGGCATTTCTTTTTCGAGCATATTTCATTTTCTTTTTCTTTTCTTATGCTTTCTTGCTTTTGTAGCATAAGCACATGCTCTTTTCTTTTCACATGCGATTTAATTCTCTCATTCTGTTTTTATTTTTCTCACCAAGAGTTTGTTTTAGAGTGATACTTTTTCAAAAGATATTTAAGGTAACGATAAAACGTTGTTTTATAATGCTCATGCTTTAAAATATATGTTTATCATACCATTATGAAGTTTTGGGAAAAAGTATCATCTTGATTTCAATCTTAAGTAATCTAGTTAAACTAGAATACTTGTTTTTGGAAATAAAAACTTTCACAGAAAATTTGTTTGCATGAGCGTGAGATTTCTTAACAAATGACGATACTTAAAACTTTCTATTACGTTGCCTAGTTAAAGGAGTCCATTATCAGCTTTTAGGTGATAACTATTCCTAGTAACAATCTTGAAGATGAGAAGTTTTAAGTAAACTCAGATTGTAATCGGTCTCAAAAGAGCTTTTATTGCATTAGTGTGAGATTTCTCTAAACATATCTAAACCTTGGATACTCTATTATGTTGCGTAGCTAAAGGGATGCATTATCAGTTTTTAGGTAATAACTAGCCCTAATAACCACCTTGAAGATGAGATACCCTTAGTTTAAAAAGTGTCGAGTCGTCTCAAAACCATTTGAATCAAAACAATTATGAGTGAAAAATCAGTTAAATGATTGCATGAATTGGTTTAAAATTAAATTCATGGCATTGGCAATCACTAACATTTTGTAAACATATCCGTCAAATCAGTCATGTACACAAAGTATTCATAAAAAATGCAATCATAGAAAAGTCTAAGTCTAGTAATTAAACATATGCATCACATATCTTGTTAAGGCAATAATAGTGATACAATCCTAGTCTAATTAACAAAGAAAACTAAGCATATGCAATATTCTACGTCTCAAAGGTTTTCATTTCATCTTAAAATGAGAAAAAAATTGTATTTGATGAAAACCAATTGAGAAAAATACTTGTGTAGATTTTTTCAATCACCTTGGCTTTTCTTAAAATCATTAAGAACAAATTGTGACTTAATTTGAGAAAGAATGTTTGATCAATGTTTGTTACTTAGTCAAAATTTATTAAAATGTTTGAAAAACTTTATATAAATATAAGATTTATAAATTTTTTGCAAAGATTTTATAAAATTTGGGCAGAGTAACATTTAGTTTAAGTGGGTGAAAAAGCTTCGCAATATCTAGTATCGCGGATTTGGTAACGCGGGCAAATGGTCAATGAAAGTCAACTTTACATTGAAGGTGAGACAGGTATCGCGGACCAAACTATATGTGATGGCAAGCCATCGCATAAAGTTTCGGATCCAAAACGTTTGTATTGAAAACTGTCATGGCAAGCCATCGCATGACATTTAGAAAAGCTCGTATCGAGGAGCTTTTATCCGCGATGCGAAGAAAAGTTTTCATCGAAATTAAAACTCTCGGATTATTTAAATAATATTAAATGCACATTTTGCCTCTTTCCTAAAGTGTCGGATTGCACCCCAATACGATGTCGCATCGAGAACTGTTCATCTTATTCCTAAAATCCGCCCATTTTAACCAAATCAAACCGTTCAAAAACCCATTTTCTTTCAAATTAGTGATCAAACTAGTCTATTGCAGTCATCTAACCACAAAGTTTTGACACTAACACACCACAATTGAATCTCAATAGTGAAACATACGGATTCTTGGTGTCTAAACCTTAACGTCCCAATTGGGCATGAAACAGTTAAAATTATGGGTAGATAATCAAGAAATATATGTAAAACATCATTTTAAACTTATTTGAAAGCTTACTTTTTGTACGAAACGGTGTGAATAGGCAATAAAATCAGTGATAGAAGAGTTCTTGTGGATGTGAGTGAATGTGTGTTTATTTAGTGGAGAGAGAATGCGAGTGATTGGTAAAGTGTGTGTGTGTGTTTTTCTCGCATCACATATGTGGGGTTTGTTGACCCATGTTTTTCCGTTTTGACCCATTTTAGTTTTGAACTCAGGTCTGCGAGAGTTTTTGGACTAGGGGAGGGTTCAAATAAGTATTTTGAGTATTTTAACGAAACTCCCCCTTGACATTAGCCCTTTTTACACTTAACACTTTCGACTTTTATTCTCAATCTTTTAACAAGTTTTTGAAAACATTTTGGTTCAAATAATTGAACGTTTGTGTTATATCAAAATTGTTTTTGATTTTAAAAATAAAATCAATCACCCCCTCGAAGTGATGGTATTTATTAACATTTACAACAACTTTTTATCATGTTTTTCATTTTTCTTTTTAACAACCTTTTAGCAACACTTGTTTGCGACTTATTCATGATTTCAAAAACAGTCATTATGTTTGGATAATTACCGTTTTGAGTTACCAGATGTACGTGTGATGTCTGCTACATTGTTGATTGCTTTGACCTTTGGAGTTTCCTCGTCATGATCATCATGAATACTTTCCATTCCTAACCATTGTCGGAGGTATTCAAATCTCTCGGGAGGCAAAGATTTTGTGAAGAAGTCGGCAATTTGGTAGTCAGTTTTCACAAAGTACAATTCCACTGTCCGCTTTTCTACATGCTCCTTGATAAAGTGATATCTGACTGCGATGTGCTTCGTTCTTGAATGCAGTACTGAGTTACAAGAGATGGCAATGGCACTTTGCGAATCACAATAAATTGGGATTTTGTCTTAAAAGAAACCATAGTCCGTCAATTGTGTTTTCATCCATAATACTTGGGCACAACATCCAGAGAGGGAAATATATTCTGCTTCAGAAGTGGAAAGTGCAGCATGATTTTGTTTCTTTGAGCCCCAGCTGATTAATTTCTCCCCCAAAAATTGAGCAGATCCAGAAGTACTTTTGCAATCAATTTGATACCCTGCATAATCTGCATCTGAATAGGCAATAAGTTCAAAACCGGTGTCTTTTTGATACACAAGGCCCATGTGAGTTGTTCCTTTTAGGTACCGAAAGATTCGTTTGACAGCAGTGAGGTGTTTTTCCGTTGGCCTGGATTGGTAACGGGAACACATGCAGACGTCAAATTGAATACTGGCCGACTAGATGTGAAATACATAAGTGAACCAATCATACTACGTTATTTTATAGGATCATTTGGTTTTCCTATTTTATCTTCATCTAGTTTATGTTTGTGAAGCATAGGAGTACTTATGGAGTCAGATTTATCCATTCCAAACTTCTTCAAGATTTCCATGGTGTATTTGTGCTGATGGATAAAAATACCACTAGGAGTTTGTTTGATTTATAGACCCAAGAAGAATTTAAGTTCCCCCATCATGGTCATCTCAAATTTCTTTCGCATGATATTTTCAAACTTTTGGCAATACTTAGGTTTCGTAGATCCAAAAATAATATCATCGACGTAAATTTGGACAAGCATGATATCATCACCTTTACGCCTTATAAATAAAGTTGGAACAATTGAACCTTTGAAGAATTTGTTCTTCAGGAGATATTCTGACAGAACTTTGTACCATGCACGAGGTGCTTGCTTGAGTCCGTAGAAGGCCTTGTCAAGAACATACACATCATCCGGGTGATCTGGATCAACGAAGCCTTCTGGTTGGCTTACATACACCTCTTCTTCTGACTCCCCATATAAAAAGGCCATTTTCACGTCCATTTGATAGACGGTGAAGGATATGTGAGCTGCATAAGCCAAAAATAAGCGTATTGCTTCGATCCAAGCAACCGGTGCAAAAGATTCATCGAAATCAATTCCTTTCTCTTGATTGTAACCTTTGGCAACCAGACGAGCCTTGTTCCGGATTACATCACCATCTTCATCAAGTTTTTTCTTCAAGATCCGTTTCAAAGCAATTATAAGTTTTCCAAGAAGACGTAGAACCCTTCGCCAAACACCATACCATGTAAATTTATTGATTTCTTCTTGCAAGTGCTGCTTTGACATTGGTAGGTACTATTCGACTTAGGAAAGAATTGTAGAAATAGAAATCAGCTTTGGAACTTCGTGTTTGAATTGGTTGAGAAGGATGTCCAATTATTTGGTGTAAAGGGTGATCATGAGTCTAACTTCTTCTGTGTTGATGTGGTTGGTAATGTTGTTGCATGTTTGAAGGATTGATGTTTTGCGGCTCTGAAGGTTCATTAACCTCATGTTCTGGATTCGCAAATGGATTAATGAATGTTTCTTCTTCAAACGATGCATTGGTAATTATTTGTCATCAACATTTGTGTGGGAGGTTGGAGTAACATTGTTTGGTGAACGTTCTATTTGAATGTGAGTGGATGGAGGAGTATCTAGTACGGGATCAGCAGCTTCATAAGTTGTTGTTGATGAACCGAATACTGGAGATGGTATGTCTTCTTGATTGTTTACTTCGATAATCGTAGTTGCAGCGGATAATGTTGATACTTTCATCTTGTTTACACCACATGATTCATCATAGAAATTTTCAAATAGTCCGTCTAACACTTCCTTTTTAATACGGTTAAGTTTTGGTGTTGATGATGTGAGGTTAGGTGCGAGTCCTGAACCATGTTGTTCAGAAGTCATAGTCGTTGGCACGGGTTCTGAACATACATGATCAGAATCCATTTCTTCTACTTCATCGAAATGAACATGGATTGTTTCTTGTATCAGCTTTATTCTGCGATTATAAACTCGATAAACACTTGATTGTGTGGAATATCCTTGGAAAGTTCCAACACCCCCTTTTTCTTGAGCTTTCCATTATCTTCTCAATCATTGAGTGGGTAATATCTACAACCAAAGGTGCAGAGATATTTTACATCGGGTTTTCGTTGGTGAAGGATATGATATGGGGTTTTGTTAAATCGTTTATTAATGATAGATCGGTTTTCTGTTAAACAAGCGGTTGATACGGCTTCAGACCAAAGGTTTAATGGTAAGTTTGTGAAGGATAGCATTGTTCTCACAGCTTCAACAAAGGTACGGTTTCGTCTTTCAACTACACCATTTTGTTGAGGAGTGTAAGCCACAGATCTCTGATGAGTAATACCTAACGTATCGAAGAAATTCTGAAGAATCTGATTCGTGAACTCCATTCCATTATCTGTTTTAATAGATCTGACTTGAGCTTGTAAAACAACTTGAATTATTTTGATGAACGTGATGTTGACACTTGGAGTTTCGGCTTTAGAAGCAAGAAAATGAACCCAAGTGTATCGTGAATAGTCATACACAATAACTAAAATATATTTCTTCACATTTCTGCTGACGACGCGCATGGGACCACATAAATCCATGTGTAACAAATGCAAAGGAGCAACGGAACTAGGTTCGGGTTTGGATTTGAGTGTTGCACGTGTCATTTTACCCAATTCACAAGCAGAACAAAGATGGTCTTTCTTGAAAGATAGTTTTGGTAAACCTCTGACTAAATTATGTTGAGCAAGGTCATTGATCGTTCTGAAGTTCAAATGAGAGAAGCGACGATGCCATAGCCAGGCTTGTGATGATGTTGCTTTGGCAAGCAGACAAATCGGTTTTGGTGATGTTATTTCATTAAGTGCAATTTGGTATAGATTCGGATCCCGGGAGCCTTTGAGAATATCAACGCCTTCAAGGGTATGAACAATACATGAGTGTTTCCGAAATGCCACCTCTAAACCGTTATCACAGAATTGACCAATACTAAACAAGTTGTGACCCAGTCCTTCGACAAAGTAGACACGTTGAATTGTGACCTTATCATGAATGAGATCTCCATAACCGGTGATTTTAGCTACGTGATCAATCCCAAAATGCACTATACCCAAGAATTTGGCCACGAAGTTCTTGAGCAGTGCCCCGTTCCCGGTCATGTGCTGGGTACACCCCAAGTCGAGGTACCAGAGGCACACTTGGACAAGTTGCACATTAAAGCAAGACACAGAAAATTAGGAATCCGCTGATAAAGTGGTTCCACGTAGTTAGACAGTAAAGAATGCACACTTAATGGATTAAATATAGAAACAGGAGACATAGTAGGTGATTCTTGCTTCTTAACTAGTTGCCGTCTATACCCTACGTGTTTAAACATTCTTCCAGTAGGAACCCACTTAAAGCATGATCTAGGGTTTGAGTCATAGTGATCTAGATTCTTGCCCTTAGGAATCTTTGGATTTTGTTGTTGATGCTTAGTGTTTCTTGGCTTCGATTTATTAGTCCTAGTGGTCTTAGCATTCATGTTCACAAAATTCATATTAGCATGCACACATTTATCAGAAACCGAATTAAGAGGAACAGAATTGGAACAAGCATTCATGCTATTAGAAACAACATATCCATGCATTTTAAAGTTATTACATTTATCCATTCGCTTTGAGCATTTTTTATTGAATGCATTAAAATATCTAGGTTTGTCTACAACTTGAGGCTGAGAGGCTCTAGTCTTCCAATCATTACTCTTAAGTAGTCTCTCCTTGCTACAAGTAGTTTCTAAATCTGGACCAAAAAGCAAATCTTTGTTAGGAGAGTTTGAAGATTGATCATGTTGAACTAATTTCTGTTTCTTCCGGTTCTTAGACACGTGATTCCTTGACTCTTTGGGATTCTTTTCTAATGGGGGAGGAGTCAAAGAACACATTGGTGCATCTAGAAGTGTATCCTTGTAAAGTAATGCTTGCATCCTAGCTTTTTCTAATTCTTTCTTATAAAGCATATCATTTGTACCATAAGCTTCACACTTAGAAGTAGAAGCAACACTGTACATACCAGGAGCAATTACTTTAGGATTAATTAAAACCTCTTTTTGTTTTGGCTCAAGAACATGAGTTTTTTGCTTTGAAGATGCCAAAAATGTTGGTTGATTTGAAAAGTATGAAAAATTTGCATTCTCCAACTGGTGTTTTGAAGCAAACTCATTATTCTTGGTTTTTGTCAAATCAAGCACTTTAGATTTGAGTTCCTCATTCTCTTTTAAGATTAGTTTCAAAGAATTTTCGTAGGAAAGCTTGTCATACTTATTTTCTTCAATCTTTCGTTGCCAATTTGATTCGAATATTAAAGATTGTTTTTCAATTTTGTCAAACGAGTTTTCAAAATTTTCATTTTGACAAGACAATTCCTCGTTCAACTCAACATTCTTTTGCAAACACTATTTTAGACTATCTTTTAAAACAAGGTTTTCCATTTCAAGTGACGTTTGTCAATTTTCTAAAGTCGCAATTTTCTCCTCATTTAGTGCAAATGCTGGTTTGATTGATTCAAATTGATTTTGAAAATATTCCTTTCGAATGTCCAAGATTAAGCAAATAAGATCGTATTCATCTTCAAGAGATGTTACGTATTTCAAATCATTTTACATTTCAGTCATCAATATCTCTTCAAAGACTTTAAGTTTATCGTTAATACTTTTCACGGGAGGCTCGATAAATAGTTTTATCTGTCTCTTAACTTCCCTTGAGACATCTATTTCGTAGGAATTAGATCTCACAAGTTCATCAGTTGAGAATTCTTGCTTCTCACGAATAGTTCTTAGCGATAGACTTATTTGATTTCTGAGATGACAAAAGGTTTTTCTTGCTAAACTCTCATAAAGTTATATGGATTGACCGTAGGTACTTCCACATGTTTCATAGCATTTGTTAGTTTTCGTTCAAGAGCATTTTCTTTATTAATCACACCATAATCAACACTAAAATAAGAGAAATTAGTTTTCTTTTGTTTGAGCATTAAATGTTTTTGGTTTTCCTCATTTGAGATGTCATTTGGAACAAACATGTAATCTTTGAATGTGTCACGTCTCATATAGTCAGAATTATACAAACTTGGTGCCTTACGTCTGACCATTTCAAGATAAGAAAGGTTAGAAAATCCATGTCCCAGTCGAAGATCCAAGATTGAATATGTTTTGGGAAGTAACATGTGCATAGTCTGAGGAGTCTGACTGGTAGTGCGAATTTTCAATTCAGCTTTAGTTAATCGTTGAAGACAATTAGCTTTTTCCTCTTTAAGTTTAGAACTTCATTTTCAAGATTCTTTTTGGTTTTTTCAAAACTTGTGATATTTCTTTTAAAAGAAAAAATATCACCTTGTAAATCTTGAATTTGTCATTTTAGCACTAAAGGCCGTTCAGACTTCTCTTCGTACAACATGTCATTGATTTTCTTTTCTAAGGAAGCACTTTTATCTTGTTCAAGTTTTATCAAGTTAGCATAATTTGTAATCTAAGTTTGAATAGTGGCATAGTTTTGAAGCATATCAACATGATCTTGACTTGTTGATACATGATTACTATTGGTACTATTAGCAGATAACGTAGGGGTAGCATTTGTAGATGTTGCACTATTTGAGCTAACTTGAGTTATCATGCTAGTGGTACTAATGTGACCATGTATAAATTCATCAAGATCATCATTATCACAGTCATTAAAGATGTGTACCTTGTTTCCAAGAGTGTCACCATCTTCAGCATCTGTGTCATAGCTAGGAGTTGAATCACCATCATGAGCTTCAAATACATCCACCTTTTCCAATGAGGCCATGTACACCATGTTTGTTTCAAGCAGTTCTCCTTCATCATCAGTATCCATCATGAAATAATTTTTTTAGCATTGAGAACTTCACCCTTTTCTTCCATGTCAGCCAACAGCATCTTCTGTCTATAGTATGTTCTGTCATGCACTTTTCCATTTGGACAATTCTTAGCAAAATGACCTTGTTGACCACAGCCAAAGCACTTTGGTTCCTGTACATCTTGACCAACTTCAACCTTGACATTCCTCTTAACACCTTGACGTACAACTTCTCCTCTAGGTGGAATATCTTGTCTTTTGTTCAAAGAAGTTGGTGCAGAGGTAGTTCTGAGATTGTTGTTGGTTGGACGTTTGTAGAAGGACCTTTGAATTTGTTTTCCAAGAAGTGCTAGGTTTTGAACAATTTTATTGAGCTCAACATTGGCTGGATCTTGATTGGATTCAATTGCTTCTTCCACTGGAGTGAAGTGAGATTCTTTGTTGGAGCTGAAGGAGGATTGGTTTTTATGATAAGTTGATACTAGAGCAAGAGGATCAACTATAGGTGTTTGTGTGGTGAGTTGAGTTGACTGTTCCTTTTCCTTTTCTTTACGTTTTTGATCATGAATGTCATTGACTTCAACCTGATTATGCTTCAGCAAGTCAAACAAGTTGTTGATATCTTTGACAATTAAGTCTTGGTTTTGTTTTATAGCAATAGTGAAACATCTCCATTCTGGTTGAAGGTTTGTGCGAAACATGGTATTGTGTTCAATGTTTGATCGTTTCAGGTTATGACGGTTCATTTCATTGATAAGTTTGTTGAATCGAATGTAAGCATCTTCAAGACTTTCTTCTGGAAGTTGCTTGAAGGATTGGTAATTCCATAAAGCTAGAGTTTGTTGAGTCTGAGTACCGACGTCTGCTCCTTGCATTAATCTTTCCAAGGCTTTCCAGAGATCATGTGCAATAAGATTGCTATCAATGGCATTGTAAATGTCATTGCTTAGTCCATACATAATTAAGTTTTTGGCACGGATGTCAGCTTTAAATTGAGCAAGTTCAGCTGGACTTAAGTCATCTTCAGTTTGTAGTCGTGTCTTACCCTCATTCTCAGTATCAGGAATTTCCTTCATTACATACGGTCCATGCTTGATGGAGTTAATCAACAACTTACGTTCTTTGTAGCCCATAATAACATTCATGAACCTTGAAGACCATTGAACATAGTTTCCTCGATACAACATGGGAGGTCTAGCATCACTCCCTACGGCCAATGCATCTTGAGTAGTATACATTGTGATAAATGGATCTTTGTTATGAGATGTTGTTTTGTTTGAGTGAGGTGTTTTAGTTTGTTTGAGTTGTGATGGTCAAATGTTTGGAGAATTAATCTTGTGCTATGGCATGATCAAAGTCTTTTAATAATTTTAAATCTTTAGGTTAAAGTATCGCAGAAGAGTCTCATGAACAGTAACTATCGCAGCTTTTGGTGAAAATTGGGCAGAGTTTTCTTTCACAAAAGGTGGGTAATAGTAAGTCTCATAAAATCCAATGTCACAGAGCTTTAGAAATATCACACTTATACAAGAGCTATCGCAGAAGTCCAATGCGATCCGAGCAGAGTTTTCTTTCGTAAATAGTGGGTATCAAAAGCTTTCGCAGGGAAAGTATCGCAACCAATTCTTTCATATCACACACAAACTCTTATCACAGACAACTATCGCGGAATCCACAACCCTTGTATCGCGGCCTAAACCCTTGCGATGCGAGCAAAATAATGCGAACAAAATCTTAACCCCAAAAAAGTACACTTTTTCGAGAAAAAAGTACACTTTTTCAAACACCTTTAAACCACAAAAATCAGCCTAAATCTTCACTAAATACTTAGAAACTATGAATATAATGATGAATAACTCTTTCTTTTTCAGAAATAAGTTATCTTAACATACGTACAACAAGATTAACTATATAAATGAGTAATCTAATCACTACGTATGAAGCATAAGCTATTTTTGAGAGAGAAAGTGAAGACCATCATGAAAAACAAAGCTTCTAAAGACAAGAGAAGATTAAACAACACTAAAACAGTCACTACGAGAAACAACGATTCATATTTGGCTCTTGATACCAATTGTTGTACCAATAATATCACGTCTACAACTAATCTAAATGTATAAAGTGGGTGTGAGCACTTTAGATAGAAGAGAGAGAAAGATAACAAAAGTTTCGCATAGCTTGAATAGAGAACACACACCTTATAACCCATGAGGTAGGGGGTATTTATACCCAACGTTTAGCTAAGCCTCCATCGTGGATATACAAGTTCCGCGATGGTAAACTTGTGTCGCATACAACTAATATTACACAACGTACCCTATACTATGATAAAGTATAAATATAAGTCCATAATTAATGATTTACACTATTCGTGTTCCAACAGTCTTCTTAATCCTCCTTGCTCCAATTCCTGCAAAACATAAAACAACATACCAAACCAATAAAAACTAAACTATAAAAAGGAAATGGATAATACGGGTTGTCTCCTGTAAGAGCACTTTTGTTTATTATCGAGTCTTTAAGTTAGACTCACTTCCACGGTTTACCAATGGCTATTCGTTATTTTGTGGAGATAACAATCTCCACGTTGTATCCATTCAATGAGTTTTTCACCCTTTTTATAGTCGTCCCCAAGCATTAGGCAATCATTATAAAACTTTTTAATCTTTTGACTTGGATAGTTATAACCATTAGCTCTGTCTTCGTCGCTTAACTCAAGGGGTGGTCGGACAAGACTTAATTGCCTCATAGTCAACTGTTTAAAAAATTTTACGACCCTTGGCATTTTGAAAATTGTCTTGTCCTTTCTGTGTTGCAACCATATCATTCCCTTCTTAGAATCTTCCTCTAAACAGTATATTGCTTTAAAAGGGTTCCCTAAGATTACCTCGGTCAATCCATCCTCAATGAACTCGCTGACATCATCGAGAACTACAAAATCCATAAGAAAAGTATATGTTACCACGAATATGTGAATATTAGTGGCAATACCAAGGAAGTTATTTACCTTATATTCAAGATCCTTTACCATTATCTCATTATAACATTCCTTGGAAATAATATTCACTGGTGAGCTAGTGTCCACAAATGGATGAAAATCCATAAACCCAATTTTGCAGGAGAGTTGAAGATTATAGGGATTCCTGTGGAGGATTCTTGTACCCGTTCCGAAGAACATAGGTTGTCCCGGTTTCGAAGTTGTTTTCATATGGTTATCTGGCAAGGGGACCATATCAACATCATTGTGAAAATCGTCCAACCCGATTCCCAAGCCATAATTATTTTCTTCGTACTCAACGAAAACATCAAAGTCCTCTACTGAAGAAGTCTCGTTGATTTCCTAAGAAGCACTTGGAGCTTCCATTGCCAAAAATGCTTCCAAGTGATCTCCATAGTCGCCATCACCTTGAACCTGATTCAATATACAAACCTTTTTGGGGATAAAAGCAATCTCGTTAGCTTTAAAAGTTATGACTTCCCCATTAACTTCGATAGTCATTTTCTTTGCATATACATCAACTTTAGCATGTGTAGTGGCAAGCATAGGTCTTCCTAAAATGATCAGCAGTTTATTATCTTCTGCAATTTCAAGAATAACAAAATCTACTAGAAAAAAAAACTTATCAATTTTTACTAAGACGTTTTCCACAATTCCCTTAGGGGATTGCATGGATTTATCAGCCATTTCAATATCCATTTTGACAAGTCGTAAACTACCAACTCCTAAACGCAAAAACATGGAATAGGGCATAATGCTTATACTTGCTCCTAAATCGGCTAATGCATTACTTATTTCAAGTTTACCAATCAGACATGGAAGAGTGAAACTTCCGGGGTGTTTTTCCTTAGGTGGTAGTTCATTTCTTAAAACAGCTGAGCATCTTGCATTTAGTTTCACCGATGCAACTTCTTCCAAGCTTTCTTTCTGATTAATAAGATCCTGCATAAATCGAACCTTGTTAGAATTATCTTTAATTGATTCAATTAGAGGCAAATTAACCGGAAGAGTTCCCAAGTCATCAAGGAATAGTTTTTCTTTGTAGAGTCTTCTTTTGACTTTCTTTGACAAAGTACTCAGTTCATAAGTAGTCCCCCCCTAGTATTATTAGACCTAACTTCACCAGTGGTAACTGTATCGACCATTTCTTCAGTTACTCTTTTCTTTTGACTATCCAAACTGTCCTTAATAGCCTGTGCGCACTTATCCGCTTTTTTCTCGAGGTTCATAATCCTGTTGTCGTGAGCCTTAAGGGATGCTATAGTACTCTCGACGAATTGGTTCATCATAACCTCTTCACATGCTTGTCTCTCGTTGGTTTCTTTGATGTACCTTGAGATTAGCTCTTCAATTCCAACCCTTTCTTTCATACCGATCATGCTTTTGACCTCTTCTTTTCTTTGTTCATTTTCTAACTTATTTCTTTCCTCTCTTCTTCTTTCAAATTTTAGCCCATATTTCTCACTACCTTTGACAAAAAATTTCATAACCTTATGTCCAGCATTATCCTTAGGTCCGACTCTTGTCTTAGCATGCCACTTGTAATAATGGTTGGCCATCCTTTGTATTGAATCCCAAGCTTTATCAGGAGTCATCCCTGGAATGGGATGCTGAGTGTCAAGCAGTTGGTGGTTGTAACTGTCTAAGCCTCTATAAAATATGTAGATCAATTGGTGTTTATTGAGGTTACGTGTCGGGCATCGGTAAAGAAGTTCGTTGTACCTTTCCCAAGCTTGGCATAACGCTTCTTCTTTTTCTTGCACAAATCGGTGGATATTACAAAGTAATTCAGCCATCATGGAAGGGAGAAAACTTTGTCGCACGAATGCTTTCCTTAGGTGTCCCCATGACATCTTAGAATCAGACAGAAGTCTATGAAACCATCTCTTTGCTGATCCAGTTAGAGATATTGGAAATACCTTGAGCACAAGTGAATACGTAGAAATGTTTGGGATATTAAAGAGACTGCATAGGTGTACGACATCTTCCACGCGTTCTTGAACATCCTCGTCCCATTCTCCTGAAAATTGTTTATTATGTAACTCCTGGATAAGAAGGCCCAGAATTGTTAATCCACTATAATCCTAGCTAGGTGACACATCAAAAGTTCTTTGGCAATTCTTGTTAGTTCTTGTCACACCCCGCTACGGCGGAAACGCGAGGGTGTAACTTCATTGATATCATCACAACACCTGGTGTCTATAGAGAGAACAACTACATGCACAAAAAAAGAGCAAAGTACAAACACAAAGTGTTGTAACAATACCCCAAAACAAAACAACCAAAACAAAATCCGAAACAATACATAAATTCAAACATAGATGCTAAACCACTTCCAATGCAACTAAGGTCTCGTCTATCCACTTCCTTCTATCTTATCCTTAGAAAGCTCACCTGAAAATGATGCTTAAAATGTCAACATTACGTTGGTGAGATTCATAGGTTTAAGACTCATAGACGCCAGGCAACCAAAATCACTGTGATTACAAAATATAGCTGGACAAATAATTATAGTTATCATATAAGCTACATATATTACTAGGCAATATCACACATAAGGCAACCATCAGGCCGGATCGTTACCCCCGCTCCCAAAACACATCATACCAGGCCGGATCGTGACCCCCGCTCCCAAAATAATGGGTAAATTAATACCCTCCGATCGGACCACACAGCACAAAATAGTGAGTAGGGATGCTACTCTCCAATTAGGTCATATGCACGAGCAACAGGGTAAGCACCCTCCCAATTGGAATACACAGCTATCACACATCATATCATTACCGTTCACATATAGCATAAATACGATAACATTAAAAGTCCGAGCTCTTTAACAAACATACACATAATCATAGTAATTCAAATCATTTAAGACAAGCATCATTCCCATCCCAAGTTTAAAACAAAGTAAAAATATGGGACTATGAACTCACCTTAAACTCCGCAGCTTCCACAAAAACAACTCACAATCTATAACACACAAAAATAATCCACGTTACACAAGGTCAAGCTAAAAGCTACAACCCATGTAATACACATATGATGGATGTCTAAGACTCATATGACCCACCATGGATCTCCTAGACACCACACTAACCACTACCATAACTTAATACTCACTAAATCCCTTGCACTCTTAAAATCAGAAAATGCAGAATTTTTGGGTACATTCACCCACATAAAATCACAACAAATAAAGCTCAACAACTCACACCAAAAATTTACCATGGTCTCTCATAAGCATAGAAGCTAATCCCAGAAGGACATGGACCAATAACATACACAAATTCTCATAAGAAATTCAAATTTGTCAACTACTCAAATTCGGATCTGAACGCACACCAAAAAGTTTTGATTTTAAATAAATACTTCCACACGTTTTTATCATGAATCCTTTTCGTGGTAGTCTAATATAACCTAATACGTAACTATTCCAGAAGGCCTAGTCAAAATACCACTTTTACAACCACATGACACCCTCAAACTTTTACCCAAAATCTGTCCCGGTTTGACAGCTTTGACACCTTAACAAAGAAAAATCAAAAGACCAACTTCCCTACCTTGAAATCAATCGTGGCTGGACTTTTTGGAAATCTCTTTCATTAAAATTCAATTTAGACCTAAAATTCGTGACTTAACTCTTTACCATCTGTTATTTATACTCACATCTTTACAGCCTTACAAATCTGTCCAAACTCTAACTCAATAACTAGCATGTTTTACGCTCAATTCTCTTAACCAATCATCATACTATTATCATTAATTGATCCCAACATGTTTAGTAACATTAATTTACAGAAGTTAACACAAACCCTAATCCATCATACTTTATATTACATGAATTAGATCAATAACTAATTAATTACACATAAGGGTTAAGGATTTTACCTTGATTCTTGATTATTGCTTGCAAACTATGAAACCCTAATTTTTTCTTCTTGTTTCCTCCTAGTGTCGACTCTAAATTGCAGGAAAAAGGGGTAGGGAGGTTTTAATTTTGTATTTATAATTATTTAGTGGATAATTACCTAACTTAGAGTTGTAATTGGGCTACAATTGGGTTTCCTTTTCCTTCTTTTTTTTTCCTATCCGATTTTTGTACTATATATATATATATATATATATATATATATATATATATATATATATTTCAACTTAATTATTACACTCAAAACCTCATATTTTTCATATTTTATGTATTCCCATAACGAAACCTAACGTATTTCGCGATAAACCTTAATTTTACGATAAACCGGAAAATAATCATTTTCAAAATAAAGTTTTCAAAAATAGATTTTTACACTCTTTTATAAGCATAACACATAAACACAAACTCCTCGTAACTTGCTAACGCTCAAATACTTGAACGAAGACTCGTTACGCAAAAACACAAAACACCTATAACTACACAAGTCATTTCTACACCACAAAGGTGATCAAAATGAACTTTCCCAAATTCCAAACTTTCCAAATCACAATAAAACCATTTACGCAAAGGGATTTAGTGCTAAAACTCACCTATATCACACTTATATCACTTCAAACACCTAGGACACACCAAATAAACGTCAACCGCGTCAAGACTATCAGTCAAGCTAACCTGCTAAAACCACGGTTGTTACATCATCCCCCA
Source organism: Artemisia argyi (assembly GCA_030686995.1). NCBI lineage: Eukaryota > Viridiplantae > Streptophyta > Magnoliopsida > Asterales > Asteraceae > Artemisia > Artemisia argyi. Next base: position 49,465,874 of record CM060692.1, read on the forward strand.
CTTAGGGAAATCGCGTCCCGAGATTTCAACTACTCGTCTCACCAAAAGCATCAGCAAAAGAAAATTTAAGGATATTTAAGCGGAAAAATACCACCCCATAAAATCACAGAGAAAGAATCGCAAAAATGTGAACCGAATAAATACTCGAATTTACACGATAGAAAAACATTCCGTCACTCCAACGATACACGAAAATAGATACACTACACCGATCAATAACCCCAACGATCAAAACAACTTCTCACCGGTAAGTACGATACCCTCGAACTAAATGAAAACCCGAATGGTAATCGCAAGACGCACTCACAAATAACAAATACCCATAAAAAACATTTATGAATATCCCGCATCTAACTTTCACGATCTAAATCCAACTACAAATGATCTACTCAGCAACCACATCCGCAAAAAAATTTGAGTACTTAAATATCATCTGATCCTCACGTTCCCAAGTAAACTCAAGACCACGCTTAGAATCCCACCATACCTTTAACAACGCTATCTCACCACACTTCAAATCCTTAACATCTCGATCCATAATCTCAACAGGTTTCTCGACAAAACAAAGAGTCTTGTCAACCTTATTCTCATCTAATGGCACATGCAGACTATCATCCGCTAACCACTTCTTTCCATTTAGATACATGAAACGTATCATGTACACCACACAATTCCTCAGCTATCTTCAACCGGTATGCCACAAATCAAATCCTTCCCATAAATCTCAAGCGGTCTTACGTTTCTCAGTACTAACTTGCCTTTCTTACCAACACGCACAACACCCTTCCAAGGAGATACTTTTAACCTCACCATATCACCAACACCAAACTCTAAGGGCTTACAGCAATAATACGCATACTCTTTTGGCGATCTCTTGCTGCCTTAAGTCTTTCCTTAGTCAGAAAACCTTATTCATAGTCTCTCGTTCTAGCTTAGGACTAATTAGTTGGCTTGTTCCAACCTTTGCCTACAGAACAGATGACCTACATTACCTTCCATACAACTTTTCACACGACACATACTCCATACTAGAATGATAATTGTTGATATAGGAGAACTCAGCTAAGGGGAAATGTATACCCCGGCTTCCTCCAAAATCAAACACACCCATGCTCTCATCTCACCATCCATCGCCTGATTTGTACGCTCACCTAGTTCACTCATTTAAGAACGATAAGTCATACTCATCTTCACACGCTATCTCAAGGCTCCATGAAACATTTACCACAATCGCGGAGTAAGTATTTCATCTTGATATAAGCTGATTGACGCGACACCCCACGTCTCTCTACCAACTCATCAAATGAAATGTCTCACCAATTCCTTCTCAACAAAATCTCCAAGTATCTCTGACCGTTGCATCACCATAATAATCGTTGACATCAACACTCACCTTCAAGTGTATCAACCACTTGCTAAGGTAATAATTCGACTTATCCATTCTCGGATGTATCTTATACCTTGCATGATCAATGTCCTTAAGCTTCCTCTCCATGAAATCATTAGCGGATCCGCAAAGTACAATCGTCAATCTTCATTCTTTTCCATTCACTGGTCTAAACCAAGTAATCATTCTTCTTACATGTTCTCATCCTTGAACCTCTCTCTCTAGGCTGTCAATATCATCCTCTTAACTCCAAACTGAATTATCATAATCATTGCTCACAAACATACAAGTTTCACTCGTTTACTCCCGCTCAGTACTCTTACCACGATGTCTGCCCTTCCTTTACGGTGGCGAATCAGACAATCTTAGTCACTGAGAAATTCCACACCCAACTTCTCTTCAACATATATTAACCTCTTGTCAAATATATGCCAAAGATTCTCATGATCTGGGTAGACCACACTCTTTGCTCCATAAAATATCATCTCCAAGTTCTACTTCCCAACTTTAAATCATGTATCACATAGTTCCTCTCATGGATCTTCCACCTGAGCGATGCCTACGCAATCTATAGAAAGAAAGAAATGAATCATCAATAGTACCTGCCAATCCTAAGGACAATCGTCTCTCAAATGGCGTCTTAGGTACTTTCCACTCTTATCTTACTAATGTCCACCAACACTCGCTATCGTTGACCACCTTCCTGAAGAACGTACATCTTAAAGCTAGACCTCTTACTTGAACAACTTGGAAAACACCCTCTTCTTCTTCAACGAACAAATTGATAATCAACACGACAATCTATCCTAAGTAAACGACGCGAACGATGAAACCGGTCGAACTAAAACGTATATCAACGAACTCAAAAGGGGTACGAATTACCTACTAGCGAAGTAACGAACATCAAAATCAAAGATAGAAAAACACAATGAGAAATTTTCCCCCAATAAAAGTAGACACGGATAAAATGTTCATGAAAACCCACACAAAGAAAGTATAAAATACACGCACCCATAAAACATCCACAAGCGTACCTCAACGAAAGAAACACTCGATGAACCAAATACGTAACAAGTTTGGTAAATGAGAACCATAGACAGTTCTTATTCCCGTACCCGACCTTCCCAAAAATAAATGAACACCGTTTTTTTTTCACAAGACATATCTTAACTTATACATTTTCTATAAAATATATATATAAACCATTTTATGTAAGACATCAACATAACCATTTTTCTTACACTTCATTTTCACCATAAAAATAATAGTTTCTAACAAATGACCTTGAAATATCCAAAACGAATTTTAGAATACCATAAAGACTTTAACTCAACCTCTTTTACGAATGCGAAAAACATGGAGGAATCACGTAATAAAAATAATCATCAAACGAATTCATACCAGTGAACACTCACGCAAATACATTGCAAACCAAGCGAAAAATGCAAAGACTCATTCGTACAACAATCAAACCAAAATCATAGAAAAACACCGACACTAACAGGTCACAAAACATGTCACAAAATCCAGTTGGTATGCAAGTGAGGGATTAAATATCCGCACCATCTCATCACGAACCAACAATACTCAAAGAACAATATAACATTCATTCGCGGAATGAATGCATGGAATAACCAAAGAAACGAACCAGTATCCAACAAAAACGAATTCGATTACCCAACACCTATCACGACGTCAAATAGAAAGAATATGGCATATGTACCATCATGGTACGAATAGGAATGCCAACTAAAGAATTAGGTATACAAACGGAGCGTCTAGCAAACGAATCAATCTAAATACCACAACATAAGTACCCACCGATATTTGAGGTATCAACATATGATAGGTAGAATGGAATCTCACCACCTACACACCCCAACATATAACGACTGCCCTAACGGTTAAGAGAATACTTCTCTAACCATACAGCCATCACCAATCATGATATCACATACCATCTACCACAACATATAACAACAAACATCAATCAATGCAATAATGGTCACAAGTCCACGTGTGTGATACCCTTATAATTATGTTCGCGACCATAGTTATAAGCCTATTCCACACGCATACTTACTTCCAAAACGACACATCTCAATGATAACGCACATATATACCACATAGCACCTAATACACCATGCAATCCATACCATCATACTTGCAAGTCCACTTGTGTTGTGACGCATGTATAATTATGTTGGCCACCATAATTATCTATGCCCCCTTTCATAAGTGTACTCCCTCCTATGACAACACATCATGCAAACAAAAACAAAAGACGTCGCAAACAATCATCTCGCATGGAACAATTCCAACGATCACGTAAACTCTAAAATCAAAATTACTTAGATAAGGTCGATCCAATATCCAAAAGTAATCACGCTCCAACATGGCTCCAGATGGCAAAAGACAATATACGAATTCCAAAACATAACACAAAACAAAAGACGTCACATAATGGCTCAAACTCCACTCTCGCACTTATCTTCCCACTCAGATCAATTCAACTTACTACTCGTTGTGGACTCTAGATCCGAATCCACACCATCCCATCCTAACTCCCTTTCATCTTTACTCAACCAAGCATTCATGTTTCCTACATGTTGAGGTAGTCGACAACATGCAAAACCATCTCATTTCTTTTCCTCCAATTCTACATAATTCACAAGCGCATACAAATCATGAGGTTTAGACTAAACCACATCTCCTTCCTAGGTGATGTGAGGACACTACCAAGGGTATTTGGTAATGGCTCCATCTCCAGAAGTCGTCGTGGTTCCAAACCTCTCCACTTCTTCTCCACCAACGTTTCCCACAAACATCCTCTCCTTGTCCGAACATGGATACATGCTATCGGGAACTCGGATTCTGCGGTTAGTCCGCTTCATCCTACCACCTCTCTCGCATCCGATAATGACAACGGTAATCCAACGATGCATCTTACGCACGGAAGATGATATATACAATACTACGTGTAGGGGATAGAATAGACGTCCAAAACTCAATAAAACATCTCATAAATATTGGAAAATAGACATATAAAATACAATACTTACACATAGATCCTAAATGCAACTATATGAAGGACTCCTAGGTTATAGTCTAGGTTCAACCACCTAATTCTCTATAACCTGGCTCTAATACCAATCTGTCACACCCCTCCACGGTGGAAACGCAAGGGTGTAACTTCATGGATATCATCACAACACCTGGTGTCTATATAGAGAACAACTACATGCACAAAAATAGAGCAAAGTACAAACACGAAGTGTTGTAACAATACCCCAAAACAAAACAACCAAAACAAAATCCGAAACAATACATAAATTCAAACATAGATGCTAAACCACTTCCAATGCAACTAAGGTCTCGTCTATCCACTTCCTTCTATCTTATCCTTAGAAAGCTCACCTGAAAATGATGCTTAAAATGTCAACATTACGTTGGTGAGATTCATAGGTATAAGACTCATACACGCCAGGTAACCAAAATCACTGTGATTACAAAATATAGCTGGACAAATAATTATAGTTATCATGTAAGCTACATATATTACTAGGCAATATCACACATAAGGCAACCATCAGGCCAGATCGTGACCCCCGCTCCCAAAGCACATCATACCAGGCCGGATCGTGACCCCCGCTCCCAAAATAATGGGTAAATTAATACCCTCCGATCGGACCACACGTCACAAAATAGTGAGTAGGGATGCTACTCTCCAATTAGGTCGTATGAACGAGCAACAGGGTAAGCACCCTGCCAATTGGACCACACAGCTATCACACATCATATCATTACCGTTCACATATAGCATAAATACAATAACATTAAAAGTCCGAGCTCTTTAACACACATACACATAGTCACAGTTATTCAAATCATTTAAGACAAGCATCATTCCCATCACAAGTTTAAAACAAAGTAAAAAATATGGGACTATGAACTCACCTTAAACTCCGCAGCTTCCACAAAAACAACTCATAATCTATAGCACACACAAATAATCCACGTTACACAAGGTCAAGCTAATGGCTACAACCCATGTAATACACATATGATGGATGTATAAGACTCATATGACCCACCATGGATCTCCTAGACACCACACTAACCACTACCATAACTTAATACTCATTAAATCCCTTGCACTCTTAAAATCAGAAAATGCAGAATTTTTTGGTACATTCCCCCACATAAAATCACGACAAATAAAGCTCAACAACTCACACCAAAAATTTACCATGGTCTCTCATAAGCATAGAAGCTAATCCCAGAAGGCCATGGAACAATAACACACACAAATACTCATAAGAAATTCAAGCTTGTGAACTACTCAAATTCGGATCTGAACGCACACCAAAAAGTTTTGATTTTAAATAAATACTTCCAAAAGTTTTTATGGCGAATCCTTTTCGTGGTAGTCTAATATAACCTAATACTTAACTATTCCAGAAGGCCTAGTCAAAATACCGCTTTTAAAACCACATGCCACCCTCAAACTTTTACCCAAAATCTGTCCCGGTTTGACAGCTTTGACACTTTAACAAAGAAAAATCAAAAGACCAACTTCCCGACCTTGAAATCAATCGTGGCTTGACTTTTTGGAAAGCTCTTTCATTAAACTTTAATTTAGACCTAAAATTAGTGACTTAACTCTTTACCATCTGTTATTTACACTCACATCTTTACAGCCTTACAAATCTGTCCAAACTCTAACTCAATAACTAGCATGTTTTACGCTCAATTCTCTTAACCAATCATCATACTATTATCATTAATTGATCCCAACATGTTTAGTAACATTAATTTACAGAAGTTAACACAAACCCTAATCCATCATACTTTATATTACATGAACTAGATCAATAACTAATTAATTACAAATAAGGGTTAAGGATTTTACCTTGATTCTTGATTATTGCTTGCAAACTATAAAACCCTAATTTTTTCTTCTTGTTTCCTCCTAGTGTCGAATCTAAATTGCAGGAAAAAGGGGTAGGGAGGTTTTAATTTTGTATTTAGAATTATTTAGTGGATAATTACCTAACTTAGAGTTGTAATTGGGCTACAATTGGGTTTCCTTTTCCTTCTTTTTTTTCCCTAGCCGATTATATATATATATATATATATATATATATATATATATATATATATATATATATATATTATTGTTTTTAAACTTAATTATTACACTCAAAACCTCATATTTTTCATATTTTATGTATTCCCATTTCGAAACCTAACGTATTTCGCGATAAACCTTAATTTTACGATAAACCGGAAAATAATCATTTTCAAAATAAAGTTTCCAAACATAGATTTTTTCACTCTTTTATAAGCATAACACATAAAAACTAACTCCTCGTAATTTGCTAACACTCAAATACTTGAACGAAGACTTGTTACGCAAAAACACAAAACACCAAAAACTACACAAGTTATTTCTACACCACAAAGGTGAACAAAATGAACTTTCCCAAATCCCAAACTTTCCAAATCACAATAAAACTATTTACGCAAAGGGATTTAGTGCTAAAACTCATCTATATCACACTTATATCACTTCAAACACCTAGGACACACCAAAAAAAGGTCAACCGAGTCAAGACTATCAGTCAAACTGACCTGCTAAAACCACGGTTGTTACAGTTCTCCCCAGATATTGATCCATTGTGAGTCTTTCAATGTCAGGCTCATCATTTATCTGAGATTCAGAATCAGAAGGCTCGGATTTGTAAAATGAAAACATATTATGGATTGGTACTGGGCAATTATTCCTCTTGGCCCAAAATTGCCTTTCATGGTTGTCATAGGGTGTGGCTAGAAATGGTTTTGAACTCCGTGTTTTGTATCCTGACATTACAAAAGATTTAGCAAAAACAAAATAAAAGAAGACTTAAAATTAAAAATCCTAAAATAGTTCCCCGGCTACGGTGCCAAAAACTTGATGCAGGTTTTACTGACCAGGTCTTAAATTTATAATGGCTCGATTACCTAAGGTCTACCTATATGCACTAATGGACAGAGAATCTGGTGGTGTGTAGACTAATAATTGGTATAACCGAGGTCGTCCCAAGAGCTATGTAGTTTGGATCCTGTTTAAGTCTAGTGTCACGTTTAAACTGGTTTTAAAGATGAAATGATTAATTAAACTAAATAATACTGAAATGAAATAAAACAAAAAATAAAGCAAACAAAAATTGAATTAAAGTTGTGAGCAGTGAGGGAGAAGTGTACTAGCCTAGCTAGTCATCCTATATTGCTTACGATTATGTTCTCTATAAAACTAATCTAATGCTTCAAGTTGGGTAAACATATATTACTAGGTTCATATGGTCAAGTTCCCTAGCCTATCTCCTCCGAATCCTCCCGGGAACCAAAGGCACTACCCTCTGTATGTAAGCTGATGGACGGTAGACAGGTTTGAGTCACTAAGTGCCACTACATGCTAGGTTTATCTTTGTATGGTCCGGCCTCTTGGATTTTAGAATATACTCTAATTACTTAAGTTTATCCAACCTGGAAAGTGGTCCTATGGTCAATTTGCACACAAGGTAAATGGCTAGTTGTCATCCCAACCATATCCTCGCAACTTGATAAGGAGAAATTTGTTACGCTTTTAACGGGTCATTTAGGCCCTAAGTCGTGATAATGTGATCAATTATTACTTTAAATCATTTCTTTTGTCAATTTAGGTTCTTTTGAGGAGAATTCTGGAAAACGAAGCATTTTTGACGTTTTTGGAGCAAAAAAGTAAAGAAAACGACAAAGTCAAGAATCCAAGCTAGAAATTGCACCTAACGGCGTCATGAATTTCAAAGGGACGACGTCACCTTAAGAGACAAAAGGTGGATATCACATTTACAATTAACGCGCCAGAAGAGAAATTGAGGCTTAACACGTGACGGCGTCACGTTTTACAAGGAGTAGGCCGTCACGTATCATTCAAATGCGTGACGACCTAGAAGACTTAAAGAGAGATGGCATCAAGAAGTTGGATTGGATGACAAGAAACCCTAGCCACGGCGAGATGACGGCGTCAGCCACTAAAAGGGGACACCGTCACCTATGTAAATCTATATATAGTTTTCAATTTTGCATTCATTAAGAGAGGACTTTTGGTAGGGAACTTTAGGGTACGAACCCTAGTCAACTTTTGCAGCTATTTTAGGGTTTCAAACCCTCTTTTCTTCCATGTTCAATTGAAAATAAGTTATCCTTTAATAATGTAGCAACCCACTAATTTCCCCACTAAGCCTCCCCTAGGTTAGCTGATAAGGCGAAAAGTGTACCGCTTTTAAGGGGTCATTTAAGCCCAAATTCGAGATTATTTGATCAATTATTGCCCTAAATCATTCCTTTTGTCATTTTAGGTACTTTTGAGAAGAAATATGGAAAAAGAAGCATTTTGGACGTTTTTGGAGAAATTAAGTAAAGAAAACGACAAAGTCTCAAAATCCTTGCTGGGAACATTACCTGACGGCGTCAAGGTGTTACAAGTGACGGCGTCAAGCTTGGCGAAAGAGGTGGATATGGATAATACACATGATGGCCCAGAACTATTTCAAGGCAAAATTGCCTAACAGCGTCACCAAGGCCGTCAGGGTCAAAATGCAAGTAACAGCCCAGAGTCAATTTTCTACATGACAGCGTCAGAAGTGGATCTAGGCAATACGAATTTCATCTTGGCGGCGAGTTGACGGCATCACAAGCTATAATGTGACATCGTCAAGGTGTAAAATCTATATATAGTTTTCTAATTTTCATTCATAAGGTGTGGAACTTTGTGTGGAATTGTAGTGCAATCAACCCTAGATGAATTTACAGAGATTTCAAGGGTTTCAACCCTTTGTTTCCTCCATGTTCAATTGAAGATAAGTTCTTTATCAAATCATTCAATATGTCTATGTGTTGTTTCATTATATCTTACGCTTGTCTTCTCTTTAACATGCTAGGCTAGGTTTTTATTATGTTTGCTTAGATGTAGTGAAACCTAGATGTTAATTATTGGTTGATGGTTTGTTTATAATTGTTATGGATGCTTGAATTCGATGTTAGGCTTAAGAAAACTGGCAGACTTCCAATTGGTAACTTGCTTGAACATCTTAAGAAACATGATTGGAGGTGTACTATGATTTATTGGTTGTATTTAATGCGTAGTTAACTTCTAGTGATACTATGTTAGGAGCTAGTAGTCGGCTTGACATAGAATGAAGTAGAAGCCTATAGAGTTAGGGAATATCATACACAGCCCTACGACTAGTATTAAGGAATATAACCCGTCATCCATGCAATTGTGACAAGCTAATCAACCGGTAAAAGATATCTAGGGAGTAATAAAATCTAAGTAAACACATTTTCTCTCATTATTGTTTCCACCACAAATTATTTTAGTTTAAGTTTCATTTTATTTTGATTGCATTTTTAGTTAATTGGGTTAGTTGACTAGCAACTAATTCCGCCCACTCCTTCAAAACCGAGATTTTTACTTGCTTTCTAAAAATTATAAAAGTACAAAAAGAATCATCCCTCACCTTTAGACCTAGTTTAGTAGAATTTTAATCCTAGCAAACACTATTCCTAGAGTTGAATGATCAATCCCCCGGTACTTGTCACTATACTATACTACAACGATCAGGTACACTGCCTGGTGGGGATTGCAAGCTTCTCAAGATCCTTTGAGAGGTAAAACCTTTTGTGAGGGCGCAATCCTGCACATCAAGTTTTTGGCGCCGCAGCCCGGGGAATAGTTATTGTCTAGGTTAAAATTTCTTTTTATTAGGTCTACTTGCTAGATTCCTTTCTAGTATGGTTTTTATTTTTATTTTTAGGTTTTCTTTAGTCTATCTTTTTTTTCGTTCCTTTGTTCGTAACCTTTACCATCCGCCATCATGGAAGGTGGTAATCTCTTTGACCCCATCAACCCACCACTTCAAAACCAACAAGAAAACCCACCACAACCAAACCAACCTCCTAGACCCCGAACTTTAGGAGAGTATTCCCGTCCTAGCCACCAAGGCTATCAAAACACCATTGAGCTCACTCAAGGAGCCAATGTGTCTCCCTTGCGATCCGACACCATCCGATTGGTGCACAGCGGATGTGCATTCCATGGACTTCATTCCGAAGATCCTAATCAACATCTTAAGGATTTCCTTAAAATCGTTGACTCCATAGACCTTGATGTTGAAACTCGAGATGTAACAATTCGCATTTTTCAGGATAATTACTATTCCCGGAAAATTTCACTATTCACTTTTACTATTCATCTTTCCCGAAAATTTTCCCGAAATTTGATTTTTATTTCTTGGGCTCGAGTGATAAATCATTTCCATGGCAAATTAAAAGTTTGACATTCATAAGCTCATTTTCGTGAAAGTTATTAAGGAATTACACGGAATTACACGTTTTAGGGTAAAACGTCATTCAGAAATTCTACGTACAACGAAATTCGACCCCGTCAGGTGACCCCACATCGGAAAAATGTTTTACACGCTCATGATTTATTTGAGAATTAATCGTGACTGAGAAAAACATGACCAAAGACTTCCCGGCAGGTCACCCAAGCCAGTACTACTCTCGCATGAGCACGCTTAACCGTATGGGCGATTAACCGTTAGACCACAAAATGCGTTTCTAAGACGATTTGAGTTTTCAACTTATTAGAAAAAGTCAACATATTTTTCCCTCCTCCATTGACCAAAAATCATCCCTTGATGTTATAAGTCATTTCGTGATTTTTAGGCTTACGCTTTGATGTCTAAGAGACAATTAATACCAACCGACACTAGACTGAGCCCAGTCTAGACATTATAAGTCATTTTAAATCATTTTTATCACATTAGAAAAGTAACATTTTACTTTTCTCAATTTTACGCAATATTCGTACGTTTTACGTATTACGCGTTTTAGACCCGTGTTTCCAGTTTTTAGCAGGGTTTTACCACCCAAATGGAACCTACCACTCATTTTATATTTTATTATGGAACATATGGATATGTTTATCAATACTTTCAAGTTCCATAATTTTACGACACCCGGTTTTATGTTTTGAGGCTTAATCATTTACGATTGGCATTTCCCGGAGTCAAAACTAACTAAGTATCTTGGATAATATCATCCAAGGCCAACACTTACCCTCCAAGTAATCCCAAACCGCCACTAGGAGGGGGGATTCACACTAGGTGGCTTGATCTTGTGCTTGATGGCCTTAGATCCTTACAAGTGTAAAACTTGCTCACCAAGTGTTGACAAGTCAACATTAGTAACCTCCTCAAGGCTATATAAAGCCCCTCCCCCCTTCCTTTGTACGCCACCATCACAACACACCAACACCATCTCCTTTGCTTGATCTTCTTCCAATTCTATGCAAGAATCAAGTGCAACATCAACCTTGAAACTATAGTTTGGTTTTGATTTATCAAACACTTCCAAACTACATAAACTTTGGTGATTTCTCTTGAGTTTAAATCTACTCAAGTCACCTCAACCTTCATCATCCATCTTTCAAGATTACAAGAGTAGAAAGATTGCATGAAGTGAAGTGGGTTGAAGCAAGTCTATCAAAGTCCTATCCTTACATGTTAACTTCCTTTCATGTTTGAAAGCCAAAAGTTGTAAGCCAAACCCTAACATGATTCTTGTTAAATAATCATGTTCATGTTATTTACATGTTATTCTTGCTATATTATGTCTTGTAGTTATGTCCATGATGTATAAAAGTGAGCAAAACAAGTTATTGTTATTGATTGTTAAAACAAGTTATTAAAACAAGTAAACTAGGGATTTTCTTGGTAAGACCTGATCAAAATGGTAAAAATATGATGTTGGATCATTACATATTACAGTAGAGGACTTAACAAGGAAACCATAGCAATTTGAACCACCTAAAACGAGTATACGAGTCAAAAGTTACGCCCATTTGAAGTTACCAAAACTTTGCGGCAAACTGCCAAATACCATTCTGATCAAATTTGGGTTTTGAAAGTCACACTTCTGGTCCGATTCATCAAAAAGTTAAAACACGAAAGTTGTCCGGAATGACGTTTTCATTCAGGTGTATAGAAGCTCGAGACCTAAAAATGCTTTCCGAGTGATAAAATTCTTCAAATTCTAAACAGCCCATTTTTAGGCGAAAGTCACTAGATTATGGTTATACTTTAAAAGGAACAAGAGGTCTTATGACCTATAATCAAGACCACAACCATGGCTAGAGCCAAGGTTGAGTCTCATGACCATTGAACAAGGACCAAAGGTCATGGCAAGGCCATGACTAAATAACCATACAAACTTACTTAGGCGTAAACATGAAACAAGGAATTGACGATAAATTGAACAAGCAATTTGGATCTACTTTACTTAAAGGAACCATGAGATATTACAAAGAGGAAATGGTCATACAAGACTTATGAAACTACCCCTAATAACAATCTTCATGTACTAATAAACTTTCCTAAGTTTATCCAAATATCGGACATGTAACTTTTCGGATCAAAACTTATATCTATATATTTCATCAACTACTACAATAGTAGGGAGCCTCATGTGAGGAGTTCATTATGTAAGCCGTCGAGTTGAGTTGTGGATTTACGAGTTAAAGTGTCCTGGCTCCTCGAACGCTTACTAACATGACTTCTGAATTATGTCGGCCCGAACGGTAGTAAACGATATACCAAAACATACATGTTTCATGAAACTTTCTTTCAAAGACTTATACTATACATCATACCACATCATGGACTAAATGCAAGATATATATATAGGCACTACTTCATATTCTTTACTCCGATCCTAAGTCGCGACATTCTATTATAGGTTGCTCGTAGAAACCTTCACGATTCGACCATCACATTCATTACTCACTACATGACTTAAGGTGAGTTCGTAGCCCCACTTTCTATTGTTTAACTATTTTACAAACCCATGGGGGGAATACATGCTATTATTTTTCTACTCGAACACAATGCTTTCTAATGTATGCTTCACGACGATGTTTTATTATCACTAAGTAACGATTGCCATGTTCGAAGTCCCTATATCATGAACCATTAGTCACTACCTTTAGTGAGCGCGAATATTGTGAATAGATCTATTGGGATTGACGGATCCCATTTGTGTTGAACAACGATGAGTTCACACAAATGCACTATATTTGAGATTTAGCGGTATAATGGCAAAAGTACCTTGGTAGGGCTTCTATAATGCCAATTTTGTTGGTTCGATGTTAATGCTTTGGTTGCATGAGCTTAGTGAAATAAATAACGATTTTGTTTTCTAACTATGAGTGTGAGTCTATAGCTCACACTACGATTATTGTGTTCAAACGATTTAACTAAACTCTACGAATTCCACTCAACCTTTGTGTTGACCTCTCAAGCATGTATTTCAGGTTCATGACGATCAAGGATGGCACGGAAGGACACGGATACTCAAGAGGGCTATAAATTTTATTATCATTCAAAACTTATTTAATTTGTAAACATGGAACCATCTGGGACCTCATTTCGTAATCTCTGATATCTATATAATTTGAATGATAAATCTTTTAAAACGACTCAATTGGAGTTCGTTTTCTATTATTGTGACTATTGTGCCGTCCAGAAACAACCAGTTCGAATTCCGCTGCGTCCATGAATTGGGGGTGTTACAGATTGGTATCAAAGCCATGGTTATAGAGAAACGGGTCTAATTGAGACCTAAACTATAACCACACTACAAGCAAAAATATTTTATAGCCTTCCGATCTTCGTGTCTTCCATCCTCCAGACGATTATGGACTTATTAAGCATTTTATGCTACATGAACATATATGTATATTCATATATACACACTAGGCATTTTACACTACACGAACAAATACTAGTATATATATATATACATTCGAGTTATTTTCAATCATTTTATCTAAACATATCTACACATGCCTATTCTATGGCATTTCGACACAACCACATTCTCCCAATCATGTTCCTACTCCAACATTTTATGTCCAAGATATTGTAACGAATTACGATGGTCTTTTCTATTTCCCGAACATTGTAAGACACAATGGTCTAATCTACTTCCGAGACATTGTGATTTGTGCAATGGTCTCTCGAATTATTCCACCACCTCATCAATATCATTTCATATGATATCAAAAACCCATCACAATCTATCGATTTCCAAACAAGAAATATGAGATTTCTAAAGGACAAACTAATCCATCACCTACGAAAGCTGAACTTTCTCTACATTCATCAAAGTTTTCTTCTGAAACCTTCATTGTTAAAAGTTCGTGATCCTCGCCAAGTATGGACTATTTTAGAACTACTTAAAACTTCCTTTCCACACGTATCTACCCGTACTATCTTCTATGCGATGGAATGTGAAAACATGGGTTACAAGTCTTGTATGGGCGGGACTTGCAACTGAAGGGTTTGACATCGCCTTTGTTTAGTGGACAGTTTCCCGAAAGCAACGAACATATCACAAGTATACCTAATTTAGGTATTTGAAAATTTTATCGAACCTCGGCTAAATATAGACTAGTCACCTATATTTAACCTAGGGACAGTGGAATATAGTCTGACTAACTATATTCGACTTAAAATTTTCAAATACTGAGAGTAGTTATACTAGGGTTATGTTTAGGTTGATTTCCTACTTGAACTCGATAAACCACCCGAATTCTTTAAAACGATCTAGAGACACGATAGTGTTTCACCACTCAGCGAAATCTTAACACCTTATTTGTACTACCTAACTTCATTCTTGAAAGTTTTCATTTATGAGATAATCCGAACTACTATCTTGGGATAGTTATCAATTCTTCTCTTCATCCCGTAAAAGTACTATCCTGTTTAGTTCCTAAGGATACCATTCCGTCATAAACCTTTAAAATTTCTTAAAATTTTAAAGCGAACTTGACATCTCTACCAATATTAAAGTTAAGCATACACTACACACTTTTGTTCATCAACATATCACATCATTATCTTCACAACCGTGGCAAACACAAGCTCATTAACAGATCTTGATGCACTTTTAAAGCTCAAATCATCCTTAGTTACACCACAAGCACCCTTACCAGCTTTACAAGATTGAATATTCATCTTGGAACACCAGTATCATCTCGTAATACCCTACCTTGTAACTCACCGACTAAGTATGAATGTTGTGTAGGATGATTTGTAATTATTTGAATGGATTGGGATGCCTTTTCATTTAAATAAAGACATTGTAAATCACTAAACCATAAGTTTATATTTCCGTATTTACATTGTTTGGGATGCCTCTCTATGTAAATAAAGAATTATAAACAAGTGGGCTTATTTGTATCCGAAATAACATAAGTATGAAGTCAATAAACACTAGGTACAACAACCGATTACCTACTAGGCTATGATTGCAATTACTATCTCAATTCCTATTAATATCCGACTGCTATATCAATTTCCTTTGATATTCGACTATTACCATACCTTTCCTACATAAAAGTAAGCCTCATCCTACACCATACACTGAAATGACAAATCAAACTACATCACCGGTAATCCCAGACTCTAATCCTCATAAGTAACCACACCTTTTCATCAACACCACTCCACAATATGACACACATAGAACTTCGGGACGAAGTTCCCCGTAAGGGGTAGAGACTGTAACAATTCGCATTTTTCAGGATAATTACTATTCCCGGAAAATTTCACTATTCACTTTTACTATTCATCTTTCCCGAAAATTTTCCCGAAATTTGATTTTTATTTCTTGGGCTCGAGTGATAAATCATTTCCATGGCAAATTAAAAGTTTGACATTCATAAGCTCATTTTCGTGAAAGTTATTAAGGAATTACACGGAATTACACGTTTTAGGGTAAAACGTCATTCAGAAATTCTACGTACAACGAAATTCGACCCCGTCAGGTGACCCCACATCGGAAAAATGTTTGACACGCTCATGATTTATTTGAGAATTAATCGTGACTGAGAAAAACATGACCAAAGACTTCCCGGCAGGTCACCCAAGCCAGTACTACTCTCGCATGAGCACGCTTAACCGTATGGGCGATTAACCGTTAGACCACAAAACGCGTTTCTAAGACGATTTGAGTTTTCAACTTATTAGAAAAAGTCAACATATTTTTCCCTCCTCCATTGACCAAAAATCACCCCTTGATGTTATAAGTCATTTCGTGATTTTTAGGCTTACGCTTTGATGTCTAAGAGACAATTAATACCAACCGACACTAGACTGAGCCCAGTCTAGACATTATAAGTCATTTTAAATCATTTTTATCACATTAGAAAAGTAACATTTTACTTTTCTCAATTTTACGCAATATTCGTACGTTTTACGTATTACGCGTTTTAGACCCGTGTTTCCAGTTTTTAGCAGGGTTTTACCACCCAAATGGAACCTACCACTCATTTTATATTTTATTATGGAACATATGGATATGTTTATCAATACTTTCAAGTTCCATAATTTTACGACACCCGGTTTTACGTTTTGAGGCTTAATCATTTACGATTGGCATTTCCCGGAGTCAAAACTAACTAAGTATCTTGGATAATATCATCCAAGGCCAACACTTACCCTCCAAGTAATCCCAAACCGCCACTAGGAGGGGGGATTCACACTAGGTGGCTTGATCTTGTGCTTGATGGCCTTTGATCCTTACAAGTGTAAAACTTGCTCACCAAGTGTTGACAAGTCAACATTAGTAACCTCCTCAAGGCTATATAAAGCCCCTCCCCCCTTCCTTTGTACGCCACCATCACAACACACCAACACCATCTCCTTTGCTTGATCTTCTTCCAATTCTATGCAAGAATCAAGTGCAACATCAACCTTGAAACTATAGTTTGGTTTTGATTTATCAAACACTTCCAAACTACATAAACTTTGGTGATTTCTCTTGAGTTTAAATCTACTCAAGTCACCTCAACCTTCATCATCCATCTTTCAAGATTACAAGAGTAGAAAGATTGCATGAAGTGAAGTGGGTTGAAGCAAGTCTATCAAAGTCCTATCCTTACATGTTAACTTCCTTTCATGTTTGAAAGCCAAAAGTTGTAAGCCAAACCCTAACATGATTCTTGTTAAATAATCATGTTCATGTTATTTACATGTTATTCTTGCTATATTATGTCTTGTAGTTATGTCCATGATGTATAAAAGTGAGCAAAACAAGTTATTGTTATTGATTGTTAAAACAAGTTATTAAAACAAGTAAACTAGGGATTTTCTTGGTAAGACCTGATCAAAATGGTAAAAATATGATGTTGGATCATTACATATTACAGTAGAGGACTTAACAAGGAAACCATAGCAATTTGAACCACCTAAAACGAGTATACGAGTCAAAAGTTACGCCCATTTGAAGTTACCAAAACTTTGCGGCAAACTGCCAAATACCATTCTGATCAAATTTGGGTTTTGAAAGTCACACTTCTGGTCCGATTCATCAAAAAGTTAAAACACTAAAGTTGTCCGGAACGACGTTTTCGTTCAGGAACAAAGAAGCTCGAGACCTAAAAATGCTTTCCGAGTGATAAAATTCTTCAAATTCTAAACAGCCCATTTTTAGGCGAAAGTCACTAGATTATGGTTATACTTTAAAAGGAACAAGAGGTCTTATGACCTATAATCAAGACCACAACCATGGCTAGAGCCAAGGTTGAGTCTCATGACCATTGAACAAGGACCAAAGGTCATGGCAAGGCCATGACTAAATAACCATACAAGCTTACTTAGGCGTAAACATGAAACAAGGAATTGACGATAAATTGAACAAGCAATTTGGGTCTACTTCACTTAAAGGAACCATGAGATATTACAAAGAGGAAATGGTCATACAAGACTTATGAAACTACCCCTAATAACAATCTTCATGTACTAATAAACTTTCCTAAGTTTATCCAAATATCGGACATGTAACTTTTCGGATCAAAACTTATATCTATATATTTCATCAACTACTACAATAGTAGGGAGCCTCATGTGAGGAGTTCATTATGTAAGCCGTCGAGTTGAGTTGTGGATTTACGAGTTAAAGTGTCCTGGCTCCTCGAACGCTTACTAACATGACTTCTGAATTATGTCGGCCCGAACGGTAATAAACGATATACCAAAACATACATGTTTCATGAAACTTTCTTTCAAAGACTTATACTATACATCATACCACATCATGGACTAAATGCAAGATATATATATAGGCACTACTTCATATTCTTTACTCCGATCCTAAGTCGCGACATTCTATTATAGGTTGCTCGTAGAAACCTTCACGATTCGACCATCACATTCATTACTCACTACATGACTTAAGGTGAGTTCGTAGCCCCACTTTCTATTGTTTAACTATTTTACAAACCCATGGGGGGAATACATGCTATTATTTTTCTACTCGAACACAATGCTTTCTAATGTATGCTTCACGACGATGTTTTATTATCACTAAGTAACGATTGCCATGTTCGAAGTCCCTATATCATGAACCATTAGTCACTACCTTTAGTGAGCGCGAATATTGTGAATAGATCTATTGGGATTGACGGATCCCATTTGTGTTGAACAACGATGAGTTCACACAAATGCACTATATTTGAGATTTAGCGGTATAATGGCAAAAGTACCTTGGTAGGGCTTCTATAATGCCAATTTTGTTGGTTCGATGTTAATGCTTTGGTTGCATGAGCTTAGTGAAATAAATAACGATTTTGTTTTCTAACTATGAGTGTGAGTCTATAGCTCACACTACGATTATTGTGTTCAAACGATTTAACTAAACTCTACGAATTCCACTCAACCTTTGTGTTGACCTCTCAAGCATGTATTTCAGGTTCATGACGATCAAGGATGGCACAGAAGGACACGGATACTCAAGAGGGCTATAAATTTTATTATCATTCAAAACTTATTTAATTTGTAAACATGGAACCATCTGGGACCTCATTTCGTAATCTCTGATATCTATATAATTTGAATGATAAATCTTTTAAAACGACTCAATTGGAGTTCGTTTTCTATTATTGTGACTATTGTGCCGTCCAGTAACACCCAGTTCGAATTCCGCTGCGTCCATGAATTGGGGGTGTTATACGAGAGACGACCTGATTGCGTCTATTCCAATTCTCTCTACGTGTCCAAGCTAGTCAATGGCTTGAGCGTTACCCGCGGGATCCATCACCTCTTGGGATGATCTCACAGCTCGTTTCCTTGCTCAATTTTTCCCACCGAGGAGAACTACTAAGCTTAGAAATGACATCTTGATGTTCCAACAACGTCAAGGTGAAACTCTCTATGAAGCATGGACTCGTTTCAAGGACTTACTCCAAAAAGTCCCTCATCCTGGCATAGATCTTTGGCTTCAAGTCCAAATTTTCTATGACCATATCGATCTCTCCACAAGGCGAACCATTGACCAATCGGCCGGTGGCAAGCTACATGATCTAAGTGCGGAAGAATCATGGGAACTCATAGAAGATCTTGCTCTCTATGACAACGAAAGTTGGAATGTTCCCCGTGATTTGAAAAAAATGGTCAAGGCAATATCTTTGCCTTCGAACAATTCAAGCACTTCCGACTGTAGGATCATGGAACTTGAAGACCAAGTCAAGTTTCTCATGAAATCCTACGAAGCTCCTAAGCCTTTAAGCCAAGTGAACAAAATCACTTCTTCATGCGAATTATGTAGTGGTCCCCACGACACTTGTGATTGCATGGAACTCCCTGAACAAGCTTTTCCGGATTACGCTTCCTCGAGTACCGTTGGAGCGGGAGATAAGTGGTACACTTTCAAACCCGAGCCAAACCCTTACGGTGATTCATACAATCCCTCTTGGAAAAATCACCCGAACCTTAGGGGGAAACAAAACCAAAACATGCCCCAAAACAATTCTTCCAATCTACCTAATCGTTACCAACCAAACGGTCCAACCTCTAACCGTACTTTCAACAACAATCCTTCCAATAACTATGGTAGTACCAATATTCTTGAAGGATTGATGTCCAAGTTTATGGCATCTCAAGAAGCTCGCATAGCTAAGTTTGAATCCGAATTCAACCAACAACAAACGGAGATGACCAATAAAATCGACAACTTGTTGAAAGCCCTCAACAACCAAGTGCTAACTACACCTAGGAAGGACACTAGGGTCACTAGTAGCGGGACCCAAATTAAAGACCTCTCATCGTCCAAACATGTCCACTTTGTCAATGTTGTCACTATTAAGCCAATCAAAAAAAATATTGAAGGAAGTGATAGCGATAAAGTTAGGATAGAAATTGAACCTAAGGATGAGATTAAAGAAGTTGAGGATAAAAAGGAAGAGAAGTTAGAAGATGTAGGGGATTTTTTCAATAGGTTACCCACCAAGGAAGAACGGGAATATCACAAGAGTCTATTTGATAACCCTGAGACACTTTAAATCATTGGTTCACCAATCATTAAAACGGGTGATCCCTCTAACATCAATATACCATGCAACATTGGGCATGTGCATGTGTGGAAAGCCTACATCAATCTTAGATCTCCCATAAATATTATGACTAGGATCCATTACAATTGGGTGATGAAAGAGCAACTTGGACCTAGGATATTTCCCAACACGGGTTGGATGAGTAACTTTGTGGGAAGAGTAAAAGGATTGCATGTTATTGTAGGAAACTTTACATACATTACCGACTTTGTGATTGTAGAAGATATTTGTCTGGTAATAGATGGTTGTTTAAGTCAAGTAGTGTTCGGAAAGCAATTTGTTGAGGCCTCTAAGATGAATTATGACCCGACTCTAGGGATAGTTAGGTTCAAGGATGAGAGCGATGAAATAGCTTACCAAATGCCCTATAAGATTGAACACTTTCGGCTCTTGTGAAACATCAAAAAGGAACACAAGCAAGCGGTCTACTATAGGAATGACGAGGATAGACGTAGAGGAGTAGACTATGTCATGAGTAGAATATTTGGTTTCTATAAGGAATGCTTGCAATTAGGTCCGGACTACAAAACTAACATTGAGGATGACCTAGAGACTGTGACCAACGATGAAATCACGTGATAGCCCGTGACCTTGAGTCTAGCTACAAGACTCGTTAATAAAGAAAAGCGCTTCTTGGGAGGCAACCCAAGTTTTATTTGTTTTATTTGTTTGATTGTTTGTTTGTTTGATTTTATTTGTTTCCGTATGCATGTTTTATTTTTATTGTTTGTGGATCATGGTTCAAATAAATTGTGAAAATGCTTTATTTTGTTTTTAACCTCGTCTTAATTACATATAAAGGTATTTTGCAAAAGCTAAGTGTAAGGGAGACCCGAATTTGTTTATAAGAACGAAATTGAGCATGAACCACAACAATATTAAATGAACATGTGTATTAGTAATTGTTTGAGTCAAATGCTTGTATCGAGTCATAATGATGTTTTGCAGGATTTTCCAGGAAGTAGGGCTTAAGTTTTTCCAGTAATTTTCTGGAAACTTAACATGAGATTTTTGCAGGTTCATTCTGACGGCGTCAGGAGTTATAACCTGACGGCATCAGGTACAAAAATTCTGAAAATTTTGCAAGTTTTGTTTATACCGGAGTCTCAAAGTTTTTGTTGATTCTTTAGTTTTATAAACTCCAGGAAATCTGCAAACATTCATTCCACAAGCATTATATCTTAATTTGCTTTGTAGGATTTTTAGTATATATAGATTTCCGCCGATTTTACGCGAGGTTTGCCTTGATTGTTTACTCAGGTTTAACAGGTTACATTGGATAAGAAGATGATTTATTTTTCTGGAGGGAAGCTTTCAAAGTTCATTTTCTTGGAAAAAGATCTAACCTTGTTGACACATTATACACACCGAACGAATCAGGGGAGTATTTGTTTTCATTCTTTTACCTTCATTACTTTTACATCCTTTTTTATTGAACATTAGGGACAATGTTCATCCTAAGTGTAAGGGGAGGGTAAATGATGATACCTTAGAGAATACAATTGCACTTGAGTTTGTTTGTTTGATAGTAGGTGTGTAATAAAACTGAGAGAAATACTTGTTAGGGCAATTTTAGCGCCAAATTTAAATTTTTTTACAACATTTAGGAGTGAAGCTTTAGCCTTAATAAGCGTCTCATGGATAGGAGTTGTATGACTAGCACAAAAACCGTACCACACAGAAAAATTTTCCACCCCAAATATGTGAGGTTTGCCTTTAGATCTTTAGGAAAAAGCATTCATTGTTGGTGCTTATAAGTGTACCGGTAGTAATTAGATTCCAGAACTTGCGTTAGTGATGCATCCCGAGATCGCTAGTGAGACTACATTCGTGTAGTTAGGATTTACTACATGATAAGAGGCATTAGGATCACCCTCGTGTTAAACCCGTATCATAAATTACTTGACCAATGAAGTCATAATTATTTGACTATAAAGTCAATTAATTTTTCCCACACCTTTGCGATGTACTCATTTTTAGTACACGATACCCCTAGTACACCCCTCCGAGCCTATCTTTTTCTTTTCTAACTTTAAGCATCCTACTTAAAGATAGAATTTGTTACAATCCACCCCAAATGTACACCCAAATCGCCTTAGCCTTCCTTGTATGCACTCATCTTTAGTGCATTATTGTTATTTGTTTAAACCCTTAGTTAATTATCTAATTGATTACATGGTTGCTAAGTCGAGTCATATCTTGTACATATTGTTTTGGGACGATTGGGACTCATGGGTAAAGTACTAGTGATATGGAGTAATGGGGAAGACGTCAATTATTACCCCCATATGTGCGTTAATATTTAAAAGTACTTCAAGTGTTTTGATTATCTTGATTCAAGTCATTAGAATAGTTGATTGTAAAGTATGTAAAAGTTCAAGTGTAAGGGGGACGTAAATCCCCTATGATGTATTATTTTGGATGGTAGGGCAAGAGTGTATGCAAAAAAAAAAAAAAAAAAAAAAAAAAAAAAAAAAAAAGAGAAACATACGGACTACCATCCCATTTCATTTTATGTTTGCTTCGTAGTTTGTAGTTTTGATTAGCTTAAGTCGAGTCGAGTCTTGGCTTAGCAACGCCATATTATACATGTTATTAACCAAGATGATTAACTCGCCACCAGTAAATATTACCTTTATCCAACAAAACCGTGTTTGTCATATCCCAACACCTCACGTTATAACTCTTTAAAAGACCTCTTTGATAGTTTATCCTAGGTGCTTACGCCAAGTGGTCGAGGTCTGATCCTTTCCCAAGCCTACGGTAATCTATTTGCTATGACAAGTAGTGAGAGATGTTTTCCATTTCCATATTGTGATATATACTTTACTACACCCGAGAGATGTGAGTATCTAAACACTATTTGTGAGGTGCTAGTGTATAACCTCCGTGCTTGTTTTTGGTTGAAGTGGAATGATTATTTGTTGTAATTACTTTTATGTTAGTGTTAAATGACCCCTAGTTTGTATTTTGATTAGAATAAAAGCGCATTTGCTTGAGGACAAGCAAATCTCAAGTGTAAGGGTATTTGATAAGGCGAAAAGTGTACCGCTTTTAAGGGGTCATTTAAGGCCGAATTCGAGATTATTTGATCAATTATTGCCCTAAATCATTCCTTTTGTCATTTTAGGTACTTTTGAGAAGAAATCTGAAAAAGGAAGCATTTTGGACGTTTTTTGAGCGATTAAGTGAAGAAAACGACAAAGTCTCAAAATTCTTGCTGGGAACAGTACCTGACGGCGTCAAGGTGTTACAAGTGACGTCATCAAGCTTGGAAAAAGAGGTAGATATGGATAATGCACATGACGGCCCAAAACTATTTCAAGGCAAAATTGCCTGACGGCGTCACCAAGGCCGTCAGGGTCAAAATGCAAGTAACGGCCCAGAGTCAATTTTCTACATGACAGCGTTAGAAGTGGATCTAGGCAATACGAATTTCATCTTAGCGGTGAGTTAACGGCGTCACAAGCTATAACGTGACACTGTCAAGGTGTAAAATCTATATATAGTTTTCTAATTTTCATTCATAAAGTGTGGAACTTTGTGTGGAATTGTAGTGCAATAAACCCTAGACGAATTTACAGAGATTTCAAGGGTTTCAACCCTTTGTTTCCTCCGTGTTCAATTGAAGATAAGTTCTTTATCAAATCATTCAATATGTCTATGTGTTGATTGATTATATCTTACGCTTGTCTTCTCTTTAACATGCTAGGTTAGTTTTTTATTGTGTTTGCTTAGATGTAGTGAAACCTGGATGTTAATTATTGGTTGATGGTTTGTTTATAATTGTTATGGATGATTGAATTCGATGTTAGGCTTAAGAAAACTGGTAGACTTCCAATTCGTAACTTGCTTGAACATCTTAAGAAACATGATCGGAGGTGTACTACGATTTATTGGTTGTATTTAATGCGTAGGTAATTGCTAGTGATACTATGTTAGGAGCTAGTAGTCGGCTCGACATAGAATGAAATAGAAGCCTATAGAGTTAGGGAATATCGTACACAGCCCTACGACTAGTATTAAGGAATATAACCCGTCATCCATGCAATTGTAACAAGCTAATCAACCGGTAAAAGATATCTAGGGAGTAATGAAATCTAAGTAAACACATTTTCTCTCATTATTGTTTCCACCACAAATTATTTTAGTTTAAGTTCCATTTTATTTTGATTGCATTTTTAGTTAATTGGGTTAGTTGACTAGCAACTAATT
This sequence comes from Artemisia argyi, assembly GCA_030686995.1. Lineage (NCBI taxonomy): Eukaryota > Viridiplantae > Streptophyta > Magnoliopsida > Asterales > Asteraceae > Artemisia > Artemisia argyi. The sequence continues at coordinate 49,490,953 of CM060692.1, forward strand.
CCGCCCACTCCTTCAAAACCGAGATTTTTACTTGCTTTCTAAAAATTATAAGAGTACAAAAAGAATCATCCCTCACCTTTAGACCTAGTTTAGTAGAATTTTAATCCTAGCGAACACTATTCCTAGAGTTAAATGATCAATCCCCCGGTACTTGTCACTATAATATACTACAACGATTAGGTACACTGCCTGGCGGGGATTGCAAGCTTCTAAAGATCCCTTGAGAGGTAAAACCTTTTGTGAGGGAGCAATCCCGCACATCATTAGCTATGCCTCACTAACTTAACTTAGGCCCTCACTAAGTACCCTCTAGGATTAGAACTACCTATATCATTTTCCCGAGAAAAATTTTTGCTTCATTACATCTCAACTACCTATATGACTCTTGGACCTGCTCACCTATGCACCTATCCACAACACCACTATGTTTACTTCTTGTAAACATCTAGGTATGTCAAGTCTAGGTTATAAACATTAATATAATAAGTAATCTATCATTCTAGGATACTATATCTATAGAAACCCTAACAAAACCCTAATTTCACCCTATGTGTTTACGGTTACCTTTAAAACCCTAATTGGTTATCTGAACTAGTTTGAAAGTATTCAAGGCTTAGGTATAAGTTGATATAGTAACTTTAGGATATATTAGACTCCCTAGACCATAGTACAACTCCCTATAACCTAGTTACAAGTCCCTTAAGCGCAAAACTATAACTAGGGTTTACAAGTCCCGAAACTAGGTCAAACCTTCCCAAAACATTCCCACAAGCAACCACCACTTAGTATAACCCTCCTAGGACTTAATATTAGTCACTACACACTCATAGGACCCTAATATAGGCACTAAACCTTAGGCTAGACCTTAATCTTTCACTTGACAAAACTAAGTCGAAACTAAAACAAAACTAGCTAAAACCTAACCAAAGCACCTCAAGCTCCTCAAGCTAGCACCCTAGTAGCTTAAGCACCTCAAGATAGCACCATAGCACCTCCCAAGTAAGCACCCAAGGTGGTGGATCACCTCTTTGTGACCACCATGTGCCGCGACCAGCCACCATTTAACACCACCTCCCTACAGCCCCCTAGCTACCCCTAGCTCCTCCTTTTCATTCCTTAGGTCCTATATGTTACCCCCTAGCTCAGATTACTCAGCCCCCCTCCTTGCCACCTCTTTCCATTCTTTCTTTGCCACCTCTAGTACTTCACACCTTCCTCTCAAAACCCTAATTTTAGATAAATACATGTTTATGTGCTAAATTGCCTTAACTTGTACTATAATCTGATTTAGGAGACTTAGTTAAGTATATATTAGCTAAACATTAGCTAGGGAACTCTTTAGTTACATTAGAATATAGTTTATATAAAGTTAGGACTAGTTTTGCAAAAGTTTTCATGCATAGGGGTATATATGGTAATTTTCTGAAAATGCTAAGTCTAAGGACTATTTTTGTCCTAGTGGTTTGCTACCGGTACTCTTATCGAATAAGCTTTGCCCTGGTGGAACTCGTATGCTCAGCCAATAGGAATTTAGGAGGCATACAAGATCACCTGGATTGAATTTAAAAAGCTTATGATTAAGAAGTATTGCCCTCGAATGGAAGTCAAGAAAATGGAAGATGAGTTTTATAACTTGACTATGAAGGGGAACGATGTTAAAACTTATATTAGGAGATTTCAGGAATTGGCAACTTTGTGTCCTACAATGGTGACAACTACTGAAAAGACGATAGATGTTTTCATCGGAGGTTTACCCCGGATTATCGAAGGGAATGTTATTGCCTCAAGGCCACAAACCTTAGAGGAAGCCATTAACATTACTTTGAGGTTAATGGATCAAGTAACAAAGCACAACACTGTGCCAGCGCCCAATGATAATAAACGAAAGTTCCACGATGGGAGAGCTTTCGGCAATACTCGCAATACTATTAGTAATTATCGTACCAACCCTTATCCTCAGCCAAACCCAAGGCCAGAAGCTACAAGAGCTTATGCCGCCACTCCAAAAGAGGGAAGTGGTTATGCTGGGAAAGCCCTGCGGTGTAGGAAGTGTGCTTTGCACCACACAGGGCATTGTTTTATCAAATGTAACATATGCAACAAGGTGGGCCATCATTCAAAGGATCGCAAGCCCAAAGGACCAATTACTGGAAGAATTCCACCTCCAATATCAGTTATTTGTCGTGCTTGTGGAGAAAAGGACACTATGCAAATAGTTGTCAAAAGAAAACTACTAATGGTGCCCAGGGAAAAGCCTACATGCTGAGGGATAAGAATGGTCAACAGGATCCAAGCTTAGTCACGGGTAAGTTTTTCTTAAACCATCATCTAGTTAAAGTACTATTTGATTCGGGAGCAGATAGAAGATTCGTGTCTATACCTTTTGCCGCTAGACTTAGGATCAAACCCCTAACCTTTGATAGTTTTTACGACATAGAATTAGCATACGGAAAACTAGTTAGTACGAATACCATCATCCAAGGTTGTACCCTAACCCTACTTAACCACCCTTTTGAGATTGATCTCATACCAATTCAATTCGGTAGTTTTAACATTGTTGTGAAAATGGATTGGTTGTCCAAGAATCAAGCCAAGATTCTTTGTAACGAGAAAATCATCCATGTACCTATCAATGGTGAAACTTTAATTATCCGAGGAGATCAAAGTAAAACCCGTCTTAACCTCATCTCATGTATCAAAACGGAATGATACATATCACGAGGTTGTCAAATCTTCGTTATTCATGTAACGCAGACTAAGCCAGATGAAAAACAACTGGATGAGATCCCTGTAGTTAGGGAATACCCAAAGGTTTTTCCTAAGGATTTACTTGGCTTACCTCCTGTGCGTCAAGTTGAATTTCAAATTGATTTGATTCCCGGAGCGGTACCTATAGCACAAGCCTCCTATAGGTTAGCCCCTTCAGAGATAAAGGAACTCTCTGAACAACTTCAGGAATTAGAGGATCGAGGTTTTATACGACCAAGTACGTCACCCTGGGGAGCTCCTGTTCTGTTTGTTAAAAAGAAAGATGGATCTTTTAGGATGTGTATCGATTATCGTGGATTGAACAAACTTACTATAAAGAATCGATACCCATTACCTAGGATTGATGACCTATTTGATCAACTTCAAGGTTCGAGCATTTATTCAAAAATCAAATTATGATCTGGTTATCATCAACTGAGAGTGGGGGAAGAGGATATCCCTAAGACCGCTTTCAGAATAAGATATGGGTACTATGAATTTCAAGTGATGCCATTTGGTTTGGCAAATGCACCTGCGGTTTTCATGGATCTCATGAACCGAGTGTGTAAACCATATTTGGATAAGTTTGTCATAGTGTTCATAGATGATATCCTTATCTATTCTTGTACCGAGGAAGAGCATGCCCGACACTTGAGAATAATCCTGGAATTACTTAAAACAGAGAAGTTTTATGCAAAGTTCTCTAAGTTTGAATTCTGGATTAGTGTCGTGCAATTTCTTGGACAATTGATAGATAAACAAGGACTTCGTCTCGATCCTACAAAAATTATAGCCCTAAAAAATTGGTCGTATCCGACAAATCCTACCAAAATACGCCAATTCTTAGGACTAGCGGGCTATTATCGAGGGTTTATTGAGGGATTTTCAAAAATTGCAAAACCTTTAACTGAGTTAACCCAGAAAAATAGAAAGTTTGACTGGGGAAAAGACCAAGAGACAGCTTTCCAACTTTTGAAGAGAAAATTCTGTGAAGCTCCGATCTTAGCATTACTAGAGGGAAACGACGATTTCGTTGTTTACTGTGATACTTCGCGTCGAGGTCTTGGACCTGTACTGATGCAAAAGAACAAAGTTATCGCCTATGCATCACGACAACTCAAACCGCATGAGGAGAATTACCCTACAAATGATATAGAATTAGGAGCAGTAGTATTCGCCTTAAGAATATGGAGACATTATCTGTATGGCACAAAGTTTACGGTTTTCACCGATCACAAAAGCCTACATCATATTCTTAATCAAAAGGAGTTGAACATGAGACAACGATATTGGATAGAACTGATCGCTGATTATGATTGTGAGTTTCGTTACCATCCTGGCAAAGCTAACATAGTAGCATATGCTTTGAGCCGTAAGGAACGAATCAACCCACTTAGAGTTAGGTCGTTAGTTATGACTCTTCAATCGAATCTACCTTCTAGGATACTCAAAGCCCAAAACGAAACCCTCAAAGAGGATAATCTAAAAGTTGAGAACTTACGAGGGATGGATAAGGCTTTTGAGATACGTTCAGACGGAACTCGTTGTATTAAGAATCGGAGATGGTTACCACATTATGGTAACTTAAGGAATTTGATAATGCACGAATCCCATAAATCTAAGTAATCCATCCATCCGAGTTCTGATAAGATGTATCAGGATCTGAAGAAACACTACTGGTAGCCTGACATGAAAGCATCCTTTGCTAGATATGTGGGCAAGTGTTTAACATGTTCTATAGTAAAGGCTGAATGTCAAAAGCCATCCGGCTTATTGGTGCAGCCTGAAATTCCCATTTGGAAGTGGGAAAGGATTACGATGGATTTCATCACAAAACTCCCTAGAACATCTAACAGACAAGAAACTATTTGGGTTATAGTGGATCGTCTTACAAAATCAACTCATTTCATCCCTATGCGAGAAATGGATGATATGGAAACCCTTGCTAGGTTGTACCTCAAGGAAATAGTTTCCCGTCATGGAGTGCCAATATCTATCATATCGGATTGTGATTCTTGTTTCATATCTAGATTTTGGCAATCTATGTAAAGTGCCCTAGGTACTAAGATAGACATGAGTATGGCATATCATCCTTAGACTGAAGGTCAAAGTGAAAAGACTATCCAAACACTCGAGGATATGCTTCGAGCATGTGTGATAGACTTTGGAAAAGGATGGGAGAGACACTTACCGTTAATCGAATTCTCGTTTAACAATAGTTATCATGCTAGTATCAAAGCAGCACCATTTGAAGCACTTTTATGGACATAAGTGCATATCCCCTGTCTGCTGGGCCAAAGTTGGAGAAGTACAACTTACGGGTCCAGAGATAATTCATGAGACTAATGAGAAAATAGTTCAAATTCGACAACGCTTACAAGCAGCAAGAGATCGGCAAAAGAGTTATGCCGATATAAGACGTAAGCCTTTAGAATTTCAAGTCGGAGATAGGGTTATGTTGAAAGTTTCACCTAGGAAAGGTGTCTTTCATTTCTGAAAGCAAGGAAAGCTAAATCCGAGATACATCGGGCCATTTAAGGTTATTGAATGAATTGGTCCGGTGGCATACCGACTTGAACTACCGGATGAACTAAGTAACATACACAACACATTTCACGTCTCCAACCTTAAGAAATGTTTGTCTGACGAATCACTCATCATTCCTATGAAAGAGCTTCAGTTGGATGATAAGCTCAATTTCATTCAGGAACCAGTAGAAATCATGGACCGAGAGGTCAAAAATCTAAAACACCACCGGATTCCTATCGTTAACGTACGTTGGAACTCCAAAATAGGACTAGAGTATACTTGGGAACGAGAGGATCAAATCCGTGCTAAATACCCATACCTATTCTCACCATCACCTACTATCACATCCTGTGATTTTCCCCATAATTAAAAATGTTTAATTATAAATTAATCTCCGTCATTACTTCTAATCACTATTTTTACAGGAAAATTTAAAATTTTCTTTATTATATTAGTCGTTACAAACCTGTATTTTCAGGACATTTTTCAAATTTTACTATTTACCTGTTACTATTCACCAAACACTATTCATCATTTCACTATTCATCATTTTTGGAGTCGGTTAGTAATATTGAGATGTTTTTCAAAAGTTTTACTACTCACGAAATACTATTCACGAAACACTATTCACTCCCGGACTCACGTAAACATTTCACTAAATCTTAAATAAACTTTTATAATTATAATTTATTTTCCTAATCCTAATTACATCCAAACGGACCCTTAATTATTTTCTAAGCCCAACTTAAATTTCAGCCTGTTACTATTCACAGCCCACTATTTTGAAGCCCAAAATCCTTATATTTATTTTTACACTCGACTAGACTTAGTCAAAAACACATCTCGTGCGCATTATTCTTACACGCGACACTTACCTATTTTTACACTCCCCCGTTCCTCACCTAGCCATCTTCGAATATGTCAATTTTCAGCTTCCCATGTCGAGCCTTACTATATTTTTACGGGACAAAGTATTTGATCCAAAAACAACCCATACGATTATCAAATATTTCAAAACTAAACCATTTTAAACCCCGCTTGTTTCTTTAAACTCCTAATAATAATCCTAGCATGAATTCATGTTTAAATGTTAAATTTGAACAACTAACACTAAGTACTATACGGTTTCCAAATCATGCATCTAATAAAATTGGTAGTCGACATATGATTAAACAAATGGAAGTACCTCCCCATTTCATGCTCTCACAAGAGTAATATAAAATCCCTAGGAAAAGTACATGTTGTATTTTAAAAGGAAACAAGACGTACAATCCTAACTTAAAATATATAAACACACATTTTTCTTTGACAATTTATGTATGTCGACAAGCTAGAAATAAAACCAGGAAGAACATATTACTTCTTACAATCAAGACTTTTGGAATACACGTTAACATGCCATCTCATAAATTATGGTCACTAGAATACTCAAAATCACATATATATAACCCTTAGCATGTATGCACTCGTTTACCACCTTCATGCAAATCAAAATTTACAAAAACTAAGTCCTAGCTCTAGTCTCTGTTTCAAAACGCTTTGGCTAGAGAGTCTCTGTTTCAAATCGGGTCTAGAAGAAACAAAACTTTGTTTGTGAAACTTGGTTGAGTCGACATTCACGCTACACTCTCGTACCCTCTTTTCCTCGACTCTACGAATCGTTTTACCCCACCATTTTGGTGTATAAGTCTCACACGACTTTTCCCATTTTTACTTAAACACATACTTTAATTATTTTCGTATATATCACTATCACTTGCACTAAAACTCTCGTAATCTAAATAAACAACACGTACGTATTTTATACTTACCTATGTATTCACCACATTAGTAATCAAGATATATAAAGATTTAAATCATAAAGTCACGTATAAACGATTTTTTAAACACATTTATAAGTAACATCGAACCATGCAAAACACTTAAAAATTTTCTAAGTCTTTTACTTAAAAACTTGTCCCATGCAAACCTAGAAACGAACGTATATCTTTAAATCCAACGTAACGAGCCTACCATTTTATTTCATAATCTATTAGACAACCTAACAAACAATCTTTTTCATATAGAAACCTTGTATTAATACCTACGTCTCGACCTCTTAAATGGTACAAAGTATCACGACTTAAAACCATGTTTGAAAACAAATAAATACCGATTGGGCCTTAAAGCCCAATCCGTTGGAAATAAGCTAACAAAATAAGTTGTTGATATAAGCTATTTCGAAATGTTTTTAGCATCCTAAAATAAGCCCGAAACCAAGCCCAAAACTTTTGCAAGCCCAATGGATTTAATTTCCTTAACGGGCCGTAGTTTTCTTGTCTAAAAGCCCAATAAGCTAAAAATAAGCTATTTTCTGAAAATAAGCAGTTTGAAGAGTTGAATAAGTTGTTTCTAACTTAATTAAGAAATAAAAATACTAAATTTCAAATTTGGTGGATTTTGGACTAAAATTGCAAATTTTATAACTTTTGGGTTAAAAATGTAAAGTTTATAATGTTAGGGTAAAAACTATCATTTTACAAACTTGGGGATGAAAAACTGATTTTATTAACAATTGGGTGAAAAGTGTAATAATTTGAAAGTTTATGGACTTAAAACGTAAATATATTTAACTTTGGACTAACGGTGCAACGCTAACGCTGTTAGAATAAAAAGTGAAAATTGGAAAAAGGACAAGGACCCACATGTCATATGTGACATTCCTATTTTATTTTCTATTTCTACGTCGCCCCCTCACGTCATACGCATTCTCGCCTTATTTTCTTTACGTTAAACATATATACAACAATACATTAACTAATTATCTTTACGTGTTATTATCGTCAAGATTAAGAAAAGAAAACTTCAAACATAATAACATACCTTATAAACATAAGTATTTCACTCACATATCATCTATACATCATAACGATTAGTCGTTATTCATTAATCGTTATTCATTACCAAATAGTATTTGGTTAAATTCTCAGATAAATTTATTTATCAGGTTCCATACTAAATACGCTTCCAAAATCATTCTCATAATCTCCCTCGAACTTACTTTCATCATTCCTAGTATCACTTAAGGTGAGTTCTTTGCCCCGTTTTTATAAATGTTTTATAAATGCTTTGGGGGAGATGCATGCTCAATTTCTACTTTTACTTTCACAAGTATATTAAACTTTTACATATTACTGTAAGTCATAGCCCCACCTTTTCTTCATAATTGTTTTATAAACTCTTTGGGGGAGATACATGCTCAACTACTTGCTTTTACTTTCTCAAATACTCTAAACTTTTACATATTACTGTGAGTTCTTAGCCCCGTTTTTATAAATGTTTTATAAATGCTTTGGGGGAGATACATGCTCAACTACTACTTTTACTTCACAATTATTTTAAACATTTATCTATTACTGTGAGTTTCATAGCTCCCCTCTTTGACCGTTTTATAAATGTTTTAGGGGAGGTACATGCTCAAATACTTGTTTTTATACTTTTACAAGTACTCTAAACTTTTACATATTACTGTTGGACTATAGCCCACCATTTTATACAATTTATATCTCATGGAGAGATAACTGCTATAAAAATGATTTTCCTGTGACTTATCAACTGTATGCTATACCTGATTTCTACACCCCTAAGTACCATTGCTAAAAGCCCCTCTTATCATGAACCTTAATCACTTGTAGGGTGAACGTAAATAGTTGTGAATAGATCTATGTGGGATTGACGCTCCCCGTTTGGTTTAGCTATGATGAGCGACCAGACGCACTTTATTGAATCCATTTATAGGTAAATAGCAAAAACCTATTAGAGGGTCATTATTTTACCATCAAGTGTGATTGATGTGACTAGTTAATCGTTGTGTTTCATGAGACTTAGAGAAATCAGAGTAGTAGTGTTGTGGTCATGACACATACTACAATAACTAATGTTTTCAAATGACTAAATTTTGTTTACTATATAGCAGAAAAATCACTTTTACTTGGCAAATTATAACTATTTCGGTGTTGACCTAATCAGGGCAAACCAACCTACCAACTATTTTGATGTTGTCCCAGTTAGGACAAACCAACAAACTATTTCATGTTAACTTTGATTTTGCTAAATCAACTGCTTTCAACTATAAACACTATGGTTTTACTCTCACTTTGTTTTTGATAATAAATCATTTATTATAACTACTATGGACTTCCAAACTCTTTTGATTCTTTGAAATCAACCACTCTACTTACAAAACTCTATGAACTCACCAACCTCTGTGTTGACACTTTTAGCATGTGTTTATCTCAGGTCCATAATAAGCAAGGATGGTACGGAAGAGCACGGATTTTTACAAAGGCTATAAATTTTTACTATCATTCGAAAACTTATTTAACCAATTTTGAAAACCACTGGGACCACATTTTGAAAATTTTGATATTCGAATAATAAATGTTTTAAAATGACTAAATTGGTAATCATTTTCTACTGAAAAACTGTGAGCTATGAAGTAACACCCAATCTTTATTCCGCTGCAAATATTTTAAAATTGGGGGTGTTACACCTACTAACCCTAGCTAAATCTCAGGACGAGATTTTCTTTTCGGATGGGAGACTGTAGCAACCCACTAATTTCCCCACTAAGCCTCCCCCAGGCTAGTTATGCCTCACTAACTTAACTTAGGCCCTCACTAAGCACCCTCTAGGATTAGAACTGCCTATATCATTTTCCCGAGTAAAATTTTTGCTTCATTACATCTCAACTACCTATATGACTCTTGGACCTGCTCACGTATCCACCAATACACAACACCACTATGTTTACTTCCTGTAAACATCCAGGTATGTCAAGTATACGTTATAAACATTAATATACTAAGTAATCTATCATTCTAGGATACTATATCTATATAAACCCTAATTTCACCCTATGTGTTTACGGTTACCTTTAAACCCCTAATTGCTTATCTGAACTAGTTTGAAAGTGTTCAAGACTTAGGTATAACTTGATATAGTAACTTTAGGATATCTTAGACTCGCTAGACCATAGTACAACTCCCTAGAATCTAGGTACAATTCCCTTAAGCACAAAATCATAACTAGGGTTTACAAGTCCCGAAACTAGGTCAAACCTTCCAAAAACTTTCCCACAAGCTATCACCACTTAGTATAAGCCTCCTAGTACTTAATCTTAATCAATAAAAACTCATAGGACCTTAATCTAGGCACTAAACCTTAGGCTAGACCTTAATCTTTCAGTAGACAAAACTAGGTCAAAACTAAAACAAAACTAGCTAAAACCTAACCAAAGCACCTCAAGCTCCTTAAGATAGTACCCTAGTAGCTTAAGCACCTCAATCTAGCACCCTAGAACCTCCCAAGCAAGCACCCAAGGTGATGGATCACCTCCTTGTGACCACCATATGTCGCGACCAACCACCATTCAACACCTCCTCCTTACAGCCCCTAGCTACCCCTAGCTCCTCCTTGTCACTCTTTAGGTCCTCCATGTTACCCCCTAACTCAACTTACTCAGCCCCCCCCCCTCTTTGCCACCTCTTTCCTTTCTTTCTTGTTCAACAAATCAAACGCACCCTATAAATAGCCCCTTCCTCCTCCATTTAACTTCACACCTTCCTCTCTTCTTTACCTCATAAACTTCTATAGTACTAAGTCGCTAAGACCCTTAGAAGTCGAGTAGAATAGCTCTAGTACTTGTCGAATTCTAGTTTTAAGCCGAGAAACCCTAATCCTCACGTTGCACCTCCCACGATCTAGGTAAGCCTCAACTTTGATTCTAATAGCCTTAGTACTGATATAGGACACTTAGGATATTCCTTAGAACCCTTAGATAAGCCTTGATCATTTTCATTTAGAAGTTTTCATTTCAAAACCCTAATTTTAGATAAATACTTGTTTATGTGCTAAATTGCCTTAACTTGTGCTATAATCAGATTTAGGAGACTTAGTTACGTATATATTAGCTAAACATAAGCTAGGAAACTGTTTAGTTACATTAGAATATTGTTTACATAAAGTTAGGACTAGTTTTGCAAAAGTTTTCATGCATAGGGGTATATACGGTAATTTTATGAAAATGCTAAGTCTAAGGACTATTTTGACATAACTTAGAAGTATAAAGTATAAGGACCCTCTTTGCAAAGTTCTAGAACCCTAGGATAGGAAATAAAACAAGTTAGAAACATATAAGGACTAGTTTTGCAAATACTATTAAGTTTAGGGTATAAATGGTAAATATAGAAAGTTAGTATAGTTTAGGGACTATTTATGCCATTTCTATAAAATACATAAGTATAGGGACTAGTTATGATAAGTATAGATAGTTAAATACTTAATATATAAGTTTAGTGTAGAAATTGTAAATGTTGTAACCAAGAAACACCTTCAGGAGGTCGGGGATGCTCGAAATAAAGAGTAAACATGGTATATTATTAGCTTCAAGAAAAGGGAAGATGTGTGTGTTTTCTAGAGAGATAAAGAAGGAAAACACACACACTTTGAAATACAATGAGACATTCACTCCTCCTAGTTGCCACTAGGAGGGTATTTATACTACTTAACACTCTAAACTACGTCCTATTGACAAGACTAGTCCTTGTGTTTAAGTAAATGATTAAACTAGTGCAATTCCCGATTATGGCATTACTTTTAAGGCTAACAGTAAATATGTCAAACTTAAAGGGTATAAACGGACTATTTTCATATAAATAATAAAAACCTATTTTTACTTAAAACATAACACAATAGTAGGGAGCTTCAAGTTAGGAGTTTCATTTGGGTAATCATTTTGACGAGTTTGCTAGGTTTACGAATTAAAGTGCCCTGGCTCCTCAAATGTTTACTACATGACTTCAGAATTATAATGGCCCAAACGGTGTTATGTATACCTAAATGATAATAACAACATAACTCAATAGTAGGGAGCTTTGTGTGAGGAGTTATATACTTCTGAATTATGATGGCTCGAACGGTATTATGTTGGCAGCATAATACAATAGTAGGGAGATTCATGTGAGGAGTTATAGTTATGGATTACAATGGCCCAAATGGTGTTATGTTATAACTAAATCTAGAAACCCTAAGTGAAATTACTTGAAAACCTAGAAACTAAGGACTTGACATATACACACATAGACTACCCCCAGGATACGTGAGTCAGCCATCTAAACCCCTATATCATTTGCCTTAGACCCAGGTGAGTTTTCATAGCCTCACTTTTAAATGCTTTACAAACCCTGTGAGGGAGATATATGCTTTAAAACCGAATACAAATCTTTTTCTTTGTTTGTTGCATGAGTGTTACTTTCTGCCACCATTACATAACTAAATTCATGAGCCATAATCACTTGTGAGTGAACACGAGTATATTTGATAGATCTATTGGAGTTTGACAACTCCTGTTGGTTTGCCCCAGCCGTGCCACCAATAAGTACTATACTTGAAACCCCTAAGGATTAACTTTGGCAAGTGTGAAATCAATTGTGAAAATGTAGAGGGGGGTGAATACGTTACCATTTAAAACTTTAAACTTATTGTATCAAATATCCATTTTTAGCTTGTTCCAATATGAAAGATGTTATGTGTAGTTAGTGACTAGCATAACTTAAAACATGTTATCACCCAAATACAATCAACAAGTCACAACACAAGTAATCACATAATGCAAACATTAATGTAAAGCAATAAGTAAAAGAAAGCGCAAACCGAACACGAGGATTTATAGTGGTTCGGTCGCGGATCTCCTCTCCGCCCTACTCCACTCCTCGAGTACCCAACTCAAGAGTTACTTCACTAGATTAACAAGCTCCCTTCTCGGTGGAGAAAAACTTAAAATAGTCGCTTACACTTTATCCGGTACAAAGCTAAATACCGAATTCTTTTACAAGGGTACAACCACTCCTGCTAGTTCTTTTACATGGGTACAACTACTCCTGCTATGTTTTGTGGCCCAACATAAAAACCTTGTGTTTTATGGCACAAACACATAAACCATCTAATCTAGTTTGGTGAATAGATTGTGATGATTCAATGATGATCTAAGACATAAAAGTCTAATGGATATGAATGACTAATCTACATGAACTTCTTGAAAAAGAAGTCTTCAATCATTGAGGATGTCAAGTGCCCTTGAATCTTCATATGTTGGTATGCTTTAATGAATGATCACTTCAAGATCTTCTAACCTTCTTGGTGGATAATGAAGTATGCTATGCTTGTGACTCATGATCTTTGAGCTTGCTTCATAGGATCATTACGAGTGTATGCTTACAACATAATGAGAGTTAATAACATTATGATCATTATGGAAAGGGTGATTCATTGATGTTTCTACATGGTTTTCTACTAATCTATATATGTGTTGTTTTTCATCAAGAAATGAGAAAACCATGGTCTACTTATTTATAGGCAAACAAGCAAAGTGATTTTCCAAAACTACTTTCTAAAACTAACAAAGACATAAACCATGGGCCAAAATCTTCTACTAAATATTTCCATATCTATGCATGTCAAATCAAGATTTTCAAAGTCAACTTCAAGGTAGTTTATGTAAGAATCTTTCCATATGTGTAAAAGATCTTCTAAAAGTCAACGTAGGGATTTTGGAAATCTTTCTAATATATATATATATATATATATATATATATATATATATATATATATATATATATATATATATATATATATATATATATATATTTCTATTTTTAGATTAAGATATATATGAAAATAAACTTGTAAAATGTATATATTACCTAAGTAGTGTTGTTTTAGTAAGTTAATGAGTTACTAAAAATGTTTGATTCCTAATGTCATCACATTTTTATTTTACACCTAAAGTGCACTTTGACACCTAAAATACTTAAAGACTCTAAAAGTATTTTAGTCATTCTAAATGGTTGGTCAAGGTGTTTGATCATAATGCCACATAACAAACATGTACGAACCTTTGTTGTAGCATACGAGGACTCGAGACGTTGAGAGGTGTTGAACGTATGGAACAAATAAAACAAACAAACAAACAAACAAACAAACAAACAAAACAAATAAAGCTTAAGCAATGAACATGGATGGAACAAATGACAATGATCCAACATGTATGAACATAAGGTGGCACAAACAACCAATGCCAACAGAGGCATAATCCTAGACTATTACAAGCCAAATTGCTCTGAAACAATACATCACAAATAAATAGTCCCAAATACATCAAAGAAAACCATAACAAGTCACTGGGTGGTGGACCGTAACGATAATCATAGCCAGGAGGGAGATGCCCATAGTACCCATAAGGCGAGTAGATAAGTGCTGCATCTGTCGTACGGTGTGATCATAAATCCAATCAAATCTCTGGTCAGTAGTAGCCCTCCATGCATCCACCTGATCCATCCAGGCTCCCTGGTGAGCCTGCCAATCTCCCTGACTCATGCTCCGGTAGTAATCAGCAGAACCGGCCTCATGGCCCCCATGCTGCTACCACTACCCAAATACCCCATAATCTCGGGCCTAAGGATCTCATAGGATCGGGCCATCCGGGTAACAAACAACCCCCCATAAACCTTATCACTCCCCCTCTCCCCGACCCCGGCCTTCAAAAGGCTGGCCACCCAGAATGGGAAGTTGCAGTAAACATCCTGTGAGTAAATGGTATACAGGAAAAAGAGGTCTGAAGCAGTGACACGATGGGTGGAGCTGTGATGCCCCGATAAGACATAGGTGATACATGTTAGGTACCCATATTAGCATCACACAAGTAAGAATGAGATAGATATAAGGATGGGATGATTATGAGATATGATGAAAGGTAAAAGTGCAAGAGTTTCACAAAGATAATCAAATAACCAACCAAATAATAATGTTTATGTAAGGTCCTATTTATAGGAGAGGATGCTAGGGCAACACACCTAGATCCTTCCTTGTGTTTAACGTGTGCTTGTGAGCCTTTTGGGCTTTTACATGTTGCCCATTTACTTAAGACATAAACATTAATATAACTAAAGCGACCTAGCACAAAATGTAATGACCGAGACTTGACAAAATATAAAAGTATGTTCCCAACAATCTCCCCCTAAGGGTCGGTCATCACGGTTGCTGGACGTCTTCATCTTTGTCTTTGACTTTTGAATTGCATAACTTTAGACGTCTTCAAAAAATGTTGTAAAATGAATGTACTTTGCTCTGAGTCTTTTGTTCTTTGGTGATAATGTAGTGATTGTGTAGTCATCCGCCTTTCACCACTTCATCATCTTTGGTGGTAGTCTGCCATTCCAACATGCTCATACATCTTTGAATTTTGACTTATACGTGCACGTAGTTCCCTTTCTTACACTTTGATCAGTAGTCTTTATACTTTGAAGATTCTTCTTTTTGGCGTAGAATCTTTCTTTGAACTTTATGTTGCTTTGATCTTTGAGGGAGCTTTCAATGACTTCAAGATGCATGTATGAGCATGTGGAATCCGTCGCCATGGAGATGATGTGTACCTGCAGGTAGACAGTTAGCAATAAAACATCCGGTACTTACACATAAGGAATTAGAGATCGTCAACAGCATAGTATGAAGACTCCTTCTAACCCTTATCAAGGCCGTTCCCATGTCAGATACCCCCGAGGGAGCTTACAAGACTTACGTAGTAGCTCAATGACTGGGTGAGTCGCTGGGGATCACTCCACGACTGTAGACCGATATGGAACCACCGCAAACACTAAGCGTAACCCACAAGGAGTTACCGAAGTGACCTGCTGTCAGGGCTGTTTATCCCTGGCAGGATTTTCGTTTAATCATTGAGAAATACTTATGTAAATTCTCTCATAAACGTTCTCGGCAGATTGCTAAGATCTGCGAAGGACTCGATAATTTACAGCTGGTGTCCATTGATACAGAACACCAGTTGTAGAAATACTAAGTGTTCTTAAGAGATCTTTGATGTATCTCATGGCTCTAGACTCGATAAGTACACACTTAGGTTTCCTATGCGGAGACTAGGGAGGGGTCTCCTTGCTTCAATATCAACCATCTCTAAGAGATAGGTTGATAGATTACACCGGTTCCCCGTGAGAATGAAACAAGCTCTTTTAAGAGAACTTGGGTGGCTAGAAGGTTAAGTGCAGTGCGTCACTGGGTCCATGATGTCTTTATCTTCAATACCGGTGTCACCTTAGCAACAACCAGTAGCATACGAATTGAACCTGGTGTCTGCCCTTAGGTTGAACATATGGAGGGCTATTTCTTTTCACCCTTTTCTTTACTTTTCTTTTTAATTCTTCAACTCCTTCTTTCTCCTTTCATTCTTTACTCCTTTTTTTTCGTATCATACCTAAGGACTTCTAGTTCTAACTATTGGTGATGTCCTTGGGTAGATCCCTCCGTCTTAGGCGGATCATAGGACGGTTTTTTTTTCCTAACCTTAGTCACCTTATAACTCCATGACTATCCTATAATTGCCATTGAAACCTTTGAAAATCTCTCAAAGTGTTTGTGATTGTCAAACATTTTGTTTAACACTTTGAGAGTTTTGTGTTTTCTTATGAAGGGCTCCCCCATCACATGTGCTCATGAGTATTTAAGAAATTTGCACATGCGGGAGGAGCAAGCACTTTTTGAATTGATCCATTCTTAATAGACATATACCCGAGGGACACGTTTACGTCGCTAGTTAAAGGGATGCATTGTCAGCTTTTAGGTGACAACTAGCCCTAGTAACTAACTTGAAGTTGTTAACATTCCTTAAGAAAGGAAGTTAGACCCGTCAAAGTGTACATCTAAGAAGGGCTTCTCAAAATGGTACATTTCTACAAAGACAAGTCCTATTCGAGACACGTTTACATCACTGGTTAGACCAGCTTGAAATTATTACCCGTCCAGGACAAGTCTTTTCGATTACTAACTTTTGTTGTTTTGTCAATTCATGGGTCAATTCTGAGTCTGGCTCGCACAAGATACAACTTTTAGCATTTTGACTTTCATATTTTAATCACTTTTACATTTTCTCCCCCTCAAAACTAGCATATGAAGTGTTGGTTTTGTTAAACTTTTGATTAAAATATGCCTTTTTGAGTCTTATGGGGAGATTCACCAAGAACTTTTTACTTTAAAGAACAAAGAATTTTTTGTTTGACAAGTGCTCCCCCTCAACAAGTGATTAGGTCTTATTGAGGTGAAATACTTGTCCTTTTGAGCAGAATTATGAAAATATAAAACATTTGATTAATTCTACTCAAAAGTAAGAAGCCTTCGCTCCTTATATTAGGATTGAGGCACTGATGCATACCTCAGGGTCCTTTCTTTACAAGTTCGGGTTGTACACTGTAAAACGTGCACAAGCCAAATGAAATAAAAATATTGACAAATCAAATCAAGTTCTTACATAATTCTATCATTTGGGTCTCTGAAACGTCAACACTGGAAATCCTGGTCTGCCTCCCACATAGCTTTCAAGTCTCCTGAACTGATCCCTACGCTTCAGCAGGTTCTCAATCCTTGTGATGAATCTGCGAGCTTTTCTGGCCTGATCGGTGTTCCACCTTTTGGATTTGTACAGTGCAATGTCATCTAGTCTGCTTTTGATTCCATCTCTTACAAACTTCAATGTTTCATCACAGAACTTGTGGATTTCATCATAAGCCATGAAGCAGTTGCGTCCGTTAACACTGCGATAGGTGAACCCAAATGCCGGCTGCTTGATCAAGGTGTATTGAGATTCGTGTTGAAGGTTAAGGACATTGAAAAGGTTTGGTTTTGTGAGATTCAACTTCTTTTGGTAACTTTCCACTCCTAATTGATGATCTTCTACTCGTTCTTTGATGACAATTTGTCTGATGTAGATGAGAAGAGCTGTGATGAAGGAAAGTTGCATTTCTTTCGGTAGGTTACACAGCTTTCCTTGGACTTTGAGTAGATACAAGTCTTCGATGTCATTAAGGAGCAGTCGAGGAAAGTCTGACTCGGAAATCTCGTACTCTTGTTCATCTAATCTTTTGAGCACGATCTTGTTAAGGAAGGAGTACCCAAAGTGAGTGACTTTGGAGATAAACTGAATGGAGACGATCTTTAGCTCACTCGTTACATTTCCCATTGTTTCATTGAGTCTGCTGCTTCGATAGTACTGTGCCCGGTTTTCTGGCCAATGGTGAATCCCATAGAGTGCGTTCCGGTCATAGGCAATAACTTTGTCCACAAATAAGTCTTTTGCTTCTTCTTCAATGGCATTGTTGAGGTATCTAGCTGCAGGGATTGAGAAGGTGAGTGATGTGGCATACTTCGTCTCTATCTTACTTCCGTGTTGTACAAATTCCAAGTCATTGTTGAAGAAGAACTTGTAAGGAATTCTTTCTTGCTTAGGCTTTCCAACCAAGTGTAGAGGTTTGGTCCAGTCGGTGTAGTAAGGCCCTTTCTTCTTTGAGTAGAAATCAATGTTGGACTCGGGGTTTAGCCAGTCTATGTCGTTTGACATTGCACGGGCAATATTTTCCAGGTGATACTCGAGTTCAACAGAGTTGACAGAGCGGTCTTTCAACAGGTTGAATGCAGCATTCTTTACCCTTCTCAGCTCTTTCTTGCTCATTACCTTTAAACCGTAGTCCCTTCGCAGGAGTTGTGCATATTCCATGGTTCGGCCATCTTGAGGTGATTGATTTTTTGCAAGGGGTGGTTGAGCTTTGACCATTTCATCAAACCAGGAGTACTCAGCTATTTTGTCTTCGTCTAACCATTTGAGGACATTTTT
Source organism: Artemisia argyi (assembly GCA_030686995.1). Lineage (NCBI taxonomy): Eukaryota > Viridiplantae > Streptophyta > Magnoliopsida > Asterales > Asteraceae > Artemisia > Artemisia argyi. The sequence continues at coordinate 49,509,941 of CM060692.1, forward strand.
GGGTTTCTTTGGTTCTTTGTCTTTCGAAGAGGTGTCATGCTTTTGCTGAGGATGTTTTCTTTTTCTTTCTTTCTTCTTTGTTGATGAAGGTTCTGGTATGTCATCGGGCTGAGTGAAATCATCTCCGCCGGTGTACTCAAAGTGGTCTTGGGCTTTTGGACCTGAACCTGATGCCTTAGGTTGGTGAGTTGTGGTTGTTGGAGGAATGTCAGGTTGTTTGTGTTGAGATGAGGGTCCTTCGGCTTGCTTTTGCTTCTTTGCCTGAGAGTTAGGATCCTTGTCTTCATCATCTCTTTGACGTTTCAATTTGTCGGCCTCTATGCTGCATGATTCTTTGGACATCTTTGCTCGTAAAGCTTCCCAGACTTTATTCTCTTCAGGTGTTAGGGTGGTTTTACTTGCAAATATGTTGAAGAGCTGAGCCTGTAATTCGTCCACTATCATCTGTTGTGGTGGTAGAGGTGTTTTGTCAGCTCGGAGAGTGAATGAGGTAGTTCTGATCACTTTCTTGACAGCTTGTTCTGCAATCTTGGTGAGTTCATCTTTCATCGGCTTCAGCAACTCTTTTAATTCTGCAACTAAGTGTTGGTCCATGTACTGATTTGCTTGAGCAGCCAATGTAGCTTCCATGTCTTCTTGCACATCTTTAGCTAAGAAGACATCCACCTTTTCACGCATTTCCTGAACATCTGTCATTTGTTTTGTCAATTCGGCAACTTGACTTGCTAGTGATTCAACTTGTTTTTCCTCTTTTTACGAATTCTCTTTTCTGCCCTCTTTGTCAACTTTGATGCAGCTGAGGCTTCGAGTCTTGATGGTTTCTTGATTGATTCGTCTTGTGTTGGTTGTGTTGCTGGATGTGATGATTCAATATGGGTAGAGATATCCTTATCATTTCCTTTTGGTGATTCGGGTTTTTCCTTGGGCTCTTCTTTCTTTTCTGTAACTTTATCTGCTTCAGCCTTTAATCTCGGCTCTTCTGCTAGTTTATCTGCTTCCTCTTTTAACCTTTGCTCTTCCGCTAGTCTGGCTTCTTTTCTTTTCTTTTCTTTTCTTCTTCTTGAAGCCTTAATTCTTCAGCAAGTTTTTCTGCCTCTTCAGCTTTTCTGTTCTCTTCCATTCTTATTGCTTCTTCCAGTTTGGCTTGTTCGAGTTCCTCAAGCCTTGCCTCTTCAGCTTCTTGTTTTCATTTGAGTTCTTCCTCCTGAGCTTTTTCTCTTGCCTCCATTTCTTCCATGGTCATTAGTTGTGGGAAATCAGTAGCCATATGGTCTTCCTCATCATCGTCTCCCGTATCTGAAGCATTTTGCATTTCCACGTCTTCAGGTGATACTGTGGGAGATTCGTAGACGATCATTTCCGCATTGGTTCCTGTTTCTTAAGTTTGAACAACTGGAGTGGACTCAGGAATACTTCTAGATCCACCAGCCTCGCTTTCTTGATTAAACAGAGGAGGTGGAGATTGATCAGCTTGGAAGGAGTCGATTTTGCTGTGGAGGAGACCTAGCTTGAAGGCTCTTTCATTCTCTTCTTCCACAGACAGACCAAGGTTGGTGTGTGCCTCTTCTTGTTCTTCAGTCATGGGTTCCTTCAGCTTTTTACCCTTCAACCGTTCTTCTTCCAACTTAGCATCTTCTTCAGTCAATGGTCTTTGGATGAAGGTAGCTTGTTTTTCTGATTCTTTAACAAATTCATCGATACTTCTGTCCCAATCTTCGAGAGACATGTTATCTTCATCATCTTTTGGTTTGTTGTAAGCTTCTTGATAAACTGGACCACTATCGGATTCTGTTTCTGAATCGGATGGATTAGAAGAGGATGGTGGTGGAGTGGGTTCAGGAGCTGGTTCAAGAACTGGTTTCTTGACTGGTATTCTGATCTTAAGTGTTCTCTTGTGAGGCTTTTGAGCAGATTTGGTAGAGCTTTCGGAGCTGCCAGACTTGGTACCTTTCTTTTTCAGTTTCTGCATAAACGAAGGTAGAGGAACTTCGTCTAAGAACCCTACTTTCTCTTCCTTGAGAGCTTCAACGTAGTACTTGTAGTTCTTGCATTTCTTTACTTTATCATTCAGAAGACATTTGGGAAGCTTCATACCTTGCTTACGTGTACTGGTATCAAGTCTCTTAATCTGCTTGAGAGTAGACTCATTTCAGAATGTGTTCTTGTGTTCCTCATCCTATCTTGGAGGAATGTCGTCATACTCATAAAGGAAGCTTTGTATGAGCAACTTGGTGAAGCGAATGAATGGAATCTTTGTAGACTTATGTTGTATATGCCAAACAATATCTTCCCAGATGATACTAGCATAGTCTACGGTTTTGGCATTTGCTATAGCCCAGAAGAGTTTGAGATGTTGTAGTTTAGGGTGTTCATGACTAACATCTCTGCCAGATAAAGACTTGGCAATGATGATATAAAGAGTTCTCCATGGTTGTGGAAGAAATCTTGTGTTGACTTTTGAGTGTCTGGTCACTACCTTTTCTGACTCATCGTATCCAATTTCTCGTAACCATGCAATTAACTCTTCTTCATTAGGAACTGGGTGGTAGTGTTCATTTGGACCTAGTTCGGGCGAACCAAGAACGCTGCGAAGAGTATCTTTGTCCACAGTGAATTCTCTCTTATGAAGCATACACGTGAAAGATTCTTCGTCAAGGTCCAGCTGAATCGTGTGCCAAAATTGGTGAATGTAGAAGCAGGCCACTGATGCAGACTTTGTGAGCAGGATTTTGTACGGGTGATAGAGTAAAGCATCAACAGCTACAATGCACGAAGATTCATTGCACGTGAGTTTGTTGAAGTTGACCCTAAGGTTGTTCTTTCCAATCTTTCTAGTGTAATCTTCGGGAAAAGTTTCTTCCCAAATGAGCTTAGGTACAGGTTCTGGTACTTGTGGAATGTTTTCAGGTTGGGCCATCTGAATTGATCATACACAAACACAGACATTGCAATAATATTATTTGTTAGCTCACATAATAATTTGCTGGTTTATGCACAATTGAATTGATCAGTGGGTGTTTGTGTTCAAAATGTTGTGATGTAATAAACTTGTATTTATGATGTTAAAACTTAGTAGAAAATGATTACAATCAAAGTACATTGTGAGTTAACAAATACAAGAGTTTATACAATTGAGAAATTACAACACTTAGACAAATTTCAAAGAATCAGTCAATGTTACGCGTAAGATTTGGAAATCCTACGCATAACATTTCTTATGCGTAAGGAATTATGTTAGGCGTAAGATCAATAAATTTACGCATAACTTACATCTTACGCGTAAGATCAAACTTTTGCGTAGGCTAAATCTTATGCGTAGGATTGAATCTTATGCGTAAGATTTGAGCTTATGCAAAGGTTTGAACCTTTCGCGTAGGTTATAACTTATGCGTAAGTTTTGACTTATGCGTAAGATAATCACTTATGCATAAGAAAAACTTATGCTTAAGAAATACTCTTTCGCATAAACATTGTCTTATCCAAGACAAGTTTTTCAAAGTGTCGAATCTTACACGTAAGATTTCATCTTACGCGTAAGATGAATCATCTTTTGTGTAGGATTGCATCTGATTGAAAAATCACCTTTATATTTTAAGTTTCTTTGATTCCTGAAAAATTTAAACACAACCACTGATCAATACTTTATCCAAGTATATCCCAAAACACTTATTGCACAAACTTTTGCGTAAACATGCATTTTCTTAGAAGTTTTGCGTAACAACGCATGAACATATAATCACAACTCATTAAATCAAGATTCTGGGTGAAAAAAGATGTTAGGGAAGTGTTTTAAACATCCTAAGGAACATATAATCACAACTCATTAAATCAAGTTTTTCATAACACTTTTTAACCACAAAATCTCATGTTCATAGCTGCTAGTGCCGTATGAACCCTAAATCAAAGATTCTTGATCTATACTTGTTACTGATACAATTAAACCACTACAACGTGTTCCTAAACCACTTCTAACAATATCCTAACCATTTAATTGTTCCAAAACATCATTATACAAAAACACCCAAATAGTACGATGAACCCTAATTTTGATTTTCATTAGTAGATGTTTCTAGGCACGATTGGAGTTTAGTAACATGTTAAGCATCATCTAATGATCATATCCCACTAACTAAATCAAACAATAACACTCTTAATCTCATGTTCAAATTTTACGCAAACCCTAAGTCTATTTTCAATGATTTTAACGAATTGGACCGTTAGATCTTTATGAAATTTAAAACCATTGTTTAGAAACATGATCAAAACATATTGGCACTTACAGATTTGAAGAACAACGATTAGATTAGCCGGTTGATTGTGAGTCGTTGATTAGTTTGGTGGAGTAGTAAATGTGATTTGTAGAAAAGTACTGATGCAGTAAATGTGGTGGGTTAAAGTAGTTTTGACTAGTTTTAACTCATGTTTGAATAATTGTCACTTTAAGTCCCTTAACCTTAACTAATGTAGCAACTAGTATACCATTCTAACTCACAATATAACATTCGTTAACTACACCAAGTATTTAGAGAAGAACAACTTGTAGAATTTTACTCCCCCTCGACCTTAGACCGATGTCTTTAAAATAGAAAATTTATTACAATAGTCAAGGAGAGTGTCCCGAAAAACCTTTTTAAGCAACACTTTTAATAAACGAAATAGAAAATATTTTTGGTAAAATGCAAGTACGAAGTAAAATTTTGAAGATTTTAAAATTACAATAACTCCCCCTCAACACATGTTTAAAAATAAATTAAGAAATTTTGTAAAGAACATGGTGTTGAAAAAGAAGTTTGTACTTGCATTTTTTTTTCACAAAGATAATGGGAATTTTTTATTTTTTTTTTGTGTGTTTTTGATGGTTTTATAATTTTGTATTTTGTTTTTGAAAAAATATTTAGAAAGATAGTTTTGATGTTTGACTCTCACTTGTGTTTTAAAAACTTTTCCAGATCTTGTGGAGTCAAGCATCGCATACCAATTTGGTGGACTAAATTAGCAAACCTGGTAGGAGGTAATGCTTTGGTTAGTAAGTCCGCCAGTTGGTACTCAGTTCCCACAAAATAAAGTTCAACTGTACCCTTTTCAATATGCTCTTTGATGAAACAGTATCAGAGATCAATGTGATTGGATTTGCAATGGTGAACTGTGTTGCAGGATATAGCAATAGCACTTTTGGAATCGCAATAGATTGGAATCTTATTGAATATGTAGCCATAGTCTTTAAGTTGTGATCGCATCCAAATGACTTGAGCACAACAAGCAGACATAGCTACGTATTCAGATTCTGTTGAAGACAGTGAAGTGCAGTCCTGCTTCTTTGATTGCCAAGACACAAGTTTATCTCCAAGAAACTGTAGTCCACCTGACGTGCTTTTTCATGTGTCTAAACATCCAGCATGATCAGTGTCTGAAAAAGCTATTAGTTCAAAACCAGAATCCTTCGAATACCAGATTCCTAAATGGATGGTTCCCTTTATGTATCGAAGGATTCTTTTAGCCTCATTGAGGTGTTTCTCAGTAGGTTTGGACTGATAATGCGAACACATATAGACAACAAATACAATATCAGGTCTGCTATATGTGAGATACATGAGGGACCCAATAATACTTCGGTATTTGGTAGGGTCAACTAGTGTCCCATGTATATCAGCATCAAGTTTTGTGGAATTGGCCATTGGTGTATTCATTGTATCACAACTTTGCATTCCATGTTTCTTTAAGATTTCAAGAGCATATTAGACTGGTTTAGAAAATTTCCACGGGGTGATTGATTAACTTGTAGTCCTAGAAAGAATGTAAGTTCACCCATCATGCACATTTCGAAATTATCTGTCATTAATTTTGCAAAATCAATTGAGTGACGTTTGTTTGTTGATGCAAAAATGATGTCATCGACATAGATTTGAACAATTAATAAGTCCGCCCCGTATGTTTTTGTAAACAGTGTTGGGTCAACCGAGCCTAAGGTAAAGTCATTAGCCAACATGAATGTAGATAACTTGTCATACCATGCCCGTGGGGCTTGCTTGAGACCGTAGAGAGACTTCTTTAGTTTGTAGACATGATTAGGATGGTCGGGATCAACAAAGCCTTCAGGTTGACTAACATAAACCACCTCACAGAGTCGACCATTTAGAAATGCCGTTTTCACGTCCATTTGATAAACAACCATATTCCGGTGAGCGGCGTATGCAAGAAAAATCCGTACAGCTTCAAGTCTAGCCACTAGAGCAAATGATTCTTCAAAATCAATTCCCTCTTCTTGAGAGTATCCTTTTGCTACGAAGCGTGATTTGTTACGTATGACAGTGCCTTCTGCATCCAGTTTGTTTTTCCAGATCCATTTCAAACCAATGACAATGACTCCTTCAGGTTTCTCAACCATTTACCAGACTTCTAATCTTTGAAATGAATCAAATTCCTCTTGCATAGATTCAATCCAGTTATCGTAAGTCATAGCTTCTTTGACGTTCTTTGGTAGTTTCACATACTGTGAGTGCATATATGCAAGTTTCACCGTCTGTGTGAAGTCGTTGTCTGGTCATAATTGGTGCATCTGGATGGCCAATAATTTGTACTAAAGGGTGATCTCTACTCCATTTATGTGTCGAAGGGTGAAGCTGATAATTATCTCACAAGTGAGCAGGACCTAAATTGCGTGTTGACGACTCAGCAATGTCAGGGATAAGTGGAGCCGGTGCAAATGGGTTAATGAACGGTTCTGGATCATGCTCTGCGGTTTGTGGAACTGATTTAGGTATGGAATCTCCAGATGATTGTCGTGAATTGGACCCGGTTTGTTCTGTAGTTGGTGGAGATACAATTGGAGGACCGTCTCTTCCAATAGTTGTTGTTGTTTGTTGAAGTGAATCAGGTACTTGATGTTGATCAAGATGTGCAGCAGAATTTGGTGTAGCCTCAGAGGAACGGTTTTCCAACGAATCATCAAACAATAGAGCAAACAAGGTTTCCACTTCTTTACGGGAGAGTGACAATGGTTCAGCCAAAGAGTCCGGAAAGTTTAGATTGTTGGATGCGGGTCCTAAGCTGTTTTGCTCAGAAGCCATTTGAGTGAGTTCATCAAAATTAGCATGAAAGGTCTCTTGAATTTCTCGCGTACGACGATTCCATATCCGAAAGCCTTTTGAATTTTCACAGTATCCAATAAATACTCCAATGTCAGCCTTTGGTTTAAGTTTACCTAGATCATCACGATCATTAACTGGATAACATAGAGCTCCAAATACATGAAAGTAATTGATGTTTGGTTTCCTTTTGTAACAATCTGATAGGGGGTTTTGTGATCATACAATGATTTTGAGTGTAACATGCAGTTGAAACAGCTTCCGCCCATAAGTAATCCGGTAATTGAGCATTGATTAACATCATTCTTGCAGCTTCCACTAACGTTCTATTGCGTCTTTCGAAAACTCCATTCTGTTCTGGTGTTCTTGGAATAGATGTTTGATGTTCAATTCCCACTTTCTCAAAATACGACCTCAGAGTCTGATTCTTAAATTCTGTGCCATTGTCAGTTCTAACAATTCTGACCGTGTTATGCAACTGAACTTGTATTTTTGTGAGAAAGGTGATGATCATTTGAGGAGCTTGATCTTTACTTCATAGAAAGTAGACCCAAGTCCAACGGGAGTAATCATCAACTATTACTAAAATGTAGCGTTTATCGTTGATACTTTGAACACGCATCGGACCACACAAATCCATATGTAGCAGGTGTAGTACATGTTTAGTACTGTGTTCAGGTTTAGAAGGGAAATGAGCACGAGTACTTTTGCCTTGTTCACAGGCTGGACATAAGTGATCTTTGGCATATCGGAATCGTGGAAAACCATCAACCAATTTGTGACGAGCAAGTTCAGTCATCGTTTTGAAGTTCAAGTGAGAAAGACGGTTGTGCCATAACCAAGATTTAGTCATTTCAGCTTTGGATAGAAGACAAATCGGAGATGAAGCAATCATGTCAGTCATTGAGATTGTGTAGAGGTTAGTGCCACGCTTTCCTGACATGAGATCATTTCCTTGTAGATCACGAACAAAACAGGTTTTCTCTCGAAATGTTACTTCTAAATCCCCATCACAAAATTGACCGATTGAAAAGAGGTTGTGACCCAAGCCTTCAACATAGTAGACTCTGCTAATTTCAATATTCCCATTCACGTAGTCTCCGTAACCCATGATTAAAGCGTATTGATCATTCCCGAATCTGACAGTTCTGATAAACTTTGAAACAAAGTTGACTAACCGTTTGAGATTGCCTGTCATGTGTCGGGTGCAACCGCTATCAACAATCCAGAGAACAATCTGAACCACCTACATCACAAGAAGATGATGAGGATGGAACAGAGGTAAGGGTGGAACCCGAAGAAACGGTGGGTTCCCGTTGGTTAGAAACACAAGTATTTAAGAGTTTAGGAATCCATTTAAAATTTGGTTTGTATTGTAACCAACGTTGCCAGTTCCAGAAGTTTTTGCTTTCTTTTTGGTGAATTCACTAGCTTTAGGCTTTTTCCTAGATTTGTTCTTATCATCCATGGGTGTATCTACAACATCATTCGAAACAGTAGTTGGCTGTTTTCCTAAGGTAGACTTAGAAGCAGTAGTGGGCCTAGAAGGAATGCCTGTCCTACGTTTCTTGTGACGATTCAAGATAGAATTAGCTACACATTTTGCATGATCACCAGATAACACACTTTTTGGACAAAACACACAAGATGCATTAATATTCAAAACATTCAAAGGTTCATCATTCGTTACATTTAGATTTGAATTACAATTTGCCAGATTAGAATCTAAATCAGATGCAACATGAGTTTTATTCAAATTCCTAAGGTGAGCTTCTACTTCTTGCGCTTCTAGTTTTCCTTTCTTACGTTGCCAGATCCTAGTCTTCCTAGTCTTCTTAACGCTTTTTGTCTTGGGTCTACTAACGATGTTCGGGGAAACTAGTCCTGTAGAAGTGGAGGAGCTAACATTAGAACTCTGAACATTATTACACTTATCTGTTTTGTCTATGTCAAACATTCCTGGTGCTATCATTGTGGTGTCAACGAACTTTCCTTTATGAAGTAGCTTAATTTTCTCTTTCAAATCAATGATGATGTGATTTTTGTCTTGGATTTGAGAATCAAGTTTTCTATTTGAATAAACAAGATTAGCGTGGTATTGTTGCCATTCGACATGTTCACTTTTTAAATCCGCAATTTCTTTTTCATAAAGAAGACATTGATTTTTGAGAAACGTATTGTCTTTACAAATTTGACAACTTTTTGAAACATTTTTACTTTGAAGTTGTAATTCCGTTTCAATACTTTGAGCTTGACACCATTCAAGCCTTTGTTTGAGTTGACAAATTTCTTTTGAAAGGTTGTTTTGCACATCATCACTGTTTTGTCTCAAAGTTTCATTTTCTTGTTTTAATGCCTCAATTGTAGTGTCCAGCAAATCAGTATCAGCGCAGTAATTTTCAAACATCATTGTATGGCTAGATTTATAAAGATCATTCATAATGATTGACACAATATCAGCTTCGAGAACTTTTTCCAAGAGTCGATCAGAATCTGTTTTCAAAAATCTATTTTTTCGTTGTTGCACTAAAATTGCATTTTCATTTAAGGTGAAAATGTTTTTCATCATTTTGACTTCTTTTTGAAGTTCTTGTTCCCAACGAGTAGCACAATATCGCAAATGTTGAACTAAAGGCAGAAATTGTTTTTTAAAAATTTCACGCTTTTCGCGCTCATAAGTGGATTGAAAAGTTGCAATTTTTATTTCTGAATTAACTTCAATTACGTTTTCCAAATTTTTGATGCCTTTCATGAAAGTTTTGAAATAATCTAAAACTCGACATTGTGTTGGTAAAGGTGTCACAATACCAGAGGATGGTAATGGACCATTTACATGTGCCACAGTTTTGACAGGAGCCCCATTGGAGGATGAGACGTATGACTCAGTTACATATCATGATTTCTCAGGTATTTCTCTTGACGGAACAAAACATTTTGAAATGTGAGGAAGTTTTGAGTAATCATATGGTTTGCAATATTCAACTTGACTCATTTTTTATCGACTCTTTTCTTCAAGTTCTTCTTCTTCCTCGGTATTATAAACAACAACACGCACAATATTATTATCAAGCAATTGGTCCATACTGTAGAGCTTAGGAATTGTTTTGAACGCAGTGTGAAGAAAAGTTGATCTGTAATCGCCAATGGCAAAACCTTTATCGGGTCTTGGTTTTAAAGTAAATTTTTGAATTGTTGTTACAGATTCTCCATGTTTGTAAACAATATTTTGAAATTCTTTTATTTGACGTTCGAGAGTCAGATTTTCTTCAATTAAAGAATCTTCTTTTTCCCTTTTTCGCACTTTGTGTTCGTAAAATTCCTGTTTACAATTTGACAACTCCTTTTGTGTTTTTGAAAGTTCCTTTTGAAGTTGTGCAATTTGTTTTTTGAGTTCATGTTTTTCATTTTCCAGTTTGGAAACCAATTTACCGTTTGACTGAATAAGCTCACGCAGTTTGTTTTGAAGATTTTGTTCATTGGTGTAAGCTTCCTGAAAAGACTTTTCAAAACACTTTTCACGTTTAACTTCATTTTGAAAATTTGAAAGTTGTATTTTATAACACTCAATGTCCTTTTTCAAAATTGCATTTGTTTCTTTCAAAACTTTATTTTGCTCATTCTTTTTTCGAGTTACTAAAATTTGTGCTTGAAGTTGTTTGGCCATGACAATATAGTCAGGATCTGGATCAGATGAAGGTTCATGTTGTTCAACCTGATCATGTTCTTCATTCTTAATAGGATCATCAAATGAAACGACAGTGTCATCATCGAATATAACAACTGTGTTCAGTTGTTCATCCTCTTGAGTAGATAAGAATGATTCGGATGGAACAACTTGCGCCTTATCTGATTCAGAAGCAGAGGGTGATGCAATTTCATATATTAAGCTCGTGTTTAGGTCATGTACCTGAGACAAGCCATCAGTGTCATACACTGGGCCTGAATCATTCTATTGGAGTTCCTGCATGTTTTCCATAAGCATCACAGCTGCATTGGCTTCAAGATCTTCCATATCATCATCATTGTAAGCATTGGCGATGAAACTATTCTCCTGTTCAGTGAAAGTTCCTTCCTTTTCATCTTTGAGAGCCATAAGTAATGCTTGCTTGTGAAACTTACTGCCCCGAGTTCTCGGTTTTGGACATGCTGTTGCAATATGACCTTTGCCGTTACAGTTGTAGCACCACACTGAATTCCCAGATTCTGTAGTTCCTGTATCAGCATTGTCATTTCTTCTCTGAAGAGCACCTAAATTGTTTCTGTATCCTCCATTGTTGTTAACTCTTTGTCCAAACCCAGAATTTCCTGAATACCCACCAGAATTTCCTGAATATCCACCTGAACCAGATCGTCCAAAATTACGGTTCTAAATCTCAACTCGACTATCTTGAATGACAGCTTGATTCCCTGTGTTTGATGAAGACCGAAGACGGTTGTTTGTCTTGTTAGAGAATTTGCTGAAAGCACGAGCAATAAGAGCAAGTCCCTGATTCAATGTGTGAACATCTTCATCATCATCATCTTCTGTGGAGTTTGAGTAGTACATGGTGTCATTGTTGTTATATGGAGCAAGTTGAGTAGATGCCTGTTGCGAAGATGATTCATATGGGACCATTTGGTGTAAGGTTGCAGGTTGTGGATAACTGAAGTAATTATGTTCCTGAACATAAGCATGATTGGACATTGGAGGTGGAGCAGCATGAGATTGAGCAACGAGTGCTAACGGGTTTGTAGTTGGAGGTGGTGTGTAGCCTCCTCGAGCAGCTTTGTATTTTTCAACTTCAGATTCATGATGCTTCAGATAATCATACAACAAACCATATGGAGCCTTATGAAGATTCTTGGCTTGCCTCACAAATTTCACATACTTTTGCCAATCATAACCCAGACTACTGACAAACTTCGTATTGACTGCGATTCTTGGAAGGTGTACTTCATGTCTCTCTAAGTCATTGACAACATTGGTGAAACGATGTGATGAGGTGAAAAGTGAACCACTTTTAGGGGGTCATTTAAGCCCGGAATTGAATTTATTTGATCAAATATTGCCCTAAATTGTTCCTTTTGTGATTTTAGGTACTTTAGGAGTGAATTCTGGAAAAGGAAGCATTTTGGACGTTTTTGGAGCATAAAAGTGAAGAAAACGGTAAAGACTTAATTTTCCATGCTGAGAACAGTACCTGACGGCGTCAAGAAGAAAATTGTGACGGCGTCAGGAGTAAAATCCATGACGACCCAGTGAAAACCTGAAGGCATCAAGAGAAGGGTGTCAAGAGTTAATATGGTGACGGCCTGCATAAGGAGTACACGTGACGGCGTCAAACCCAGATCTAGGCAGTCCGAGAATTTATTTGGCGGCGAGATGACGGCGTCAGACATTTGTTCTAGACGCCGTCACCCCACAAAGTCTATATATACTTTTCTATTTTTCATTAATTAAAGGAGGAACTTGTGTGGAGAATACTAGGGTCGAACCTAATAAACCCTAGGTCGTATTTTACAGTATTTTCAAGGGTTTTTACCCCTTGAAACCTTTCATGTTCAATTAAGATAAGTCCTCTTTCAATTCATTCAATATGTCTATGTGTTGTTTGAATATATCTTATGCTTGTCTTGATTTCAACATGCTAGGCTAGATCTATCATGTGTTTGCTTAGATGTAATGAAACCTAGATGTTAATTATAGGTTGATTTCTTGTTTATAGTTGTAATGGATGAATGATTTCAATGTTAGGCTTAAGAAAACTGGCAGATCTCCATTGTGTAACATGCTTGAACGTCTTAAGAAACATGAACCGATGTGTACTAGGTTTTATTGGTTGTATTTAATGCATGAGCAAATTCTAGTGATCCCATGTTAGGAGCTTCTTAGCCGGCTCGACATAGGAGTGAAGTAGGCGCTTATAGGATTGGGGAAGTAAGTACGCCACCCCATGAATGGTATTAAGGAATACAATCCGTCATCCACGCAACTGTAACAAGTAATTAACCTGTAAAAGATATCTAGGGAGTAGTGAAATCTAAGTAAACACAATTCTCCATATAATGCTCACACCACTAGTATAATTTAGTTTATTTTCATTTTTAGTATTTTATTTTGATTGCATCTTTAGTTATTGGGTTAGTTGACTAGCAACTAATTCCGCCCAACTCTTTCCAAACCGAGATTTTTATTTGCTTTTCATAAAATAAAAAAATACAAAAAGAATCATCCCTCATCTCTAGACCTAGTTTTTAGGTTTTTTAATCCTAGCGACACTATTCCTAGCTGAACGACCAATCCCCCGGTACTTGTCATTATACTATACTACATCGATCAGGTACACTGCCTGGTGGGGGTTGTAAGCTTCTCGAGATCCCTCGAGAGGTAAAACCTGGTGCAATCCCACACGCATCAAAGTTTTTGGCGCCACAGCCCTGGGAATAGTTATTGTCTAGGTTAGGATTTCTTTTTATTAGGTCTACTTGCTAGATTCCTTTCTAGTAAGATTTTGTTTTTATTTTTATAGGATTCCTTTAGTCTGTCTTTTTCTTTGTGCCCTTTGTTTGTAAAACCATTTTCATTTGTCTTCATGGCGGATGAGATTCCATTTAGATCATTAACAATAGAGGAACAATTAGTTTACTCGGATAGATTTGCTTCCTGTTGTTCCAATGAATTTTTAAGTGATCTTAGCTATATACAAGAGGAGATGGGTGTAAAGTTTGATAGGTTTGATGAGTTATGCGCATGTGCGGCCTATATTAAACAATCATTGTTAGGATCAATTCCTTTTAGTAAGACCCTTTGGAAAAATTTTGAGGAAAGCCTCCTAACCGTGAACCATGAGTTCAATGAATTGATGGGTTTGTATACATCACAACTTGAGGAAACAATTAAGGAGGATGTAACCGAACATGATCTTATTGAGCAAAAAAATGAATCCTTTAGGCAAATTGAACATTGTAATCAAGTTATTGAGGAAGGTTCTTATGAATCAGACTTAGAACTTGAAATGGCTAGAGAAGGATTTGAGATACTTAGGAACATGTTTAGGTTAGATTCTACTAAAACACGTGATGGGGATATAGATGATGTTGAGATAAGGAAAGATGAGGTAAATAACACAAACCTACAAAGTACCCCATAACTCCCACCATCACCTGAGGAATACACACCACCCGTGACTTACCCAGAAGAAGTAGAAGTGACTATAGGAGCCCCAATAGAGGTAGAACCCTTGTACCAAACAACACTAGAGGATATATGTTTGAATACTTGTAGTGATAACCTTACTCTTAGTTCTAGGGAATTACCTAGTGTTGATGAACCGGAACCTCAATCTTCACACAACTTTCCATCCTTAGATATACATCTAGGAGACAAAAGAGGAGCCGATCCACCCATCAACCCATGTAGTCCGGGTAGTCTTAGGATAAAGGTGGTAGACTTTAAGCCATGTAGAGAGGAAGCCAATATAGGAGTGGAACATAACCTAACATGCTTACATCACCCATTCATGATTGATAATAAGAAACATTATGGGTTTAAACCGGGTTTATTAGGTCAAGATGGATTCCCAACTAGGAGTCTCTTGAAGTTGATAGAAAATGATCCCTTTCTAGGAGAAAATCTAAACCCACCCATTAACCCGATTGAATTTGGTAAGGTTATGATGATAGGAGCACACCCCTTTGAGCATATAATTCATCCACCACATTTTCCTCAAGAGGCATATTTCCACCCTAAGGGTGTGTATCGCTACTTCCACCCGCACTTAATCCTAAGTGTAGGGAAAACCTCCCCTATTTCTGTTAAATAAGGGTAGAGTCAGGCTCGTGACTCAAACAAAAACAAGCGCTTCTTGGGAGGCAACCCAAGCCCGTTTTATTTGTTTTTTTTTTTGTGATTTTTATTTGTATGATTATTATTTGTTTTCGTATGCATGCTTTATTTTTATTATTGGTAGATCATGTTTCAAGTAAACTTGTGAAAATGCTTTATTTTGTTTTTAACTTCGCCTTAATTACATATAAAGGTATTTCGCAAAAGATAAGTGTAAGGGGAAACCCCAAATATGTTTTTAAAGAAACGAAATTGATCATGATTCTCCACAATATTAAGTGAACATGTATATTCGTATTTGTTAGAGTCGAATGCTTGTATCAAGTCATAATGATGTTTTGCAGGATTTTCCAGGAAGTAGGACAAAGTTTTTCCAGAAATTTTCCAAAAACTTAACATAAGAATTTCTGCAGATCACTTCTGACGGCGTCACGAGTTTACTCTTGATGGAGTCACGTGTAAAATTCTGGAAATTTTACCAGTTTTGTTTTTCTAACAGAGTCTTAAGGTTTTTGTTAAATCATTAGTTTTATAATCTCCAGGAAATCTGCAAACATCATTCCACAAGCATTATATCTTATTTTGTTTTCTAGGATTTGTTAGCATATATAGATTGCCGCCGATTTTATGCAAGGTTGCTTTGTATGTTTTCTCAAGTTTAACAGGTTACATATGACAAGAAGATGATTTATTTTTCTGGAAGGGAAGCCTTGATTGTTCATTTTCTTAGAGGAAGATCTAACCTTGTTACCATACTATCCATACCGAGCGAATCAGGGGAGTATTTGATTTCATTCTTTTACCTGTTTTACTTTTACATTCTTTACTTGAACATTGGGGACAATGTTCATCCTAAGTGTAAGGGGAGGGTAAAATGATGATACCTTATAGTATACACTTTCGCTTGAGTTTATTTGTTTCATGGTAGATGTGTAATAAAACTATGAGAAATACTTGTTAGTGTAATTTTAGCGCCAAATTTAAATTTTTTTACAACATTTAGGAGTGAAACTTTAGCCTTAGCAAGCGTCTCATGGATAGGAGGTTGTATGAGTAGCACAAAACCGTACCACTTAAAAAATTTTCAACCCAAATATGTGAGATTCGCCTTTAGATTTGATAGGAGAAGCATTTATTATTAGTGCTTATGTGTGTACCGGTAGCATTTAGATTCTAGAACTTGCGTTAGTGATGCATCCTGAGACTGCTAGTGAGACTACATTCGTGTAGTAGGATTTACTACATGATAAGAGGCATTAGGATCACCCTTGTGTTAAACCCGTATCATAATTACTTGACCACTTAAGTCATATTACTTGGCTAGTAAAGTCAATTGATTTTTCCCACACCTTAGCGTTGTACTCATTTTTAATACACGAAACCCCTAGTACACCCCTCTGAGCTTATCTTTTCGTTTCTAACTTTAAGCATCTTACTTAAAGGAAGAATTTGTTACACCCCACTTAAATGTACACCCAAATCGCCTTAGCCTTCCGTGTATGCACTCATCTTTCGTGCATTATTGTTATTTGTTAAACCCTTAGTTAATTATCTAATTGATTACATGGTTGCTAAGTCGAGTCATATCCTTGTACATATTGTTTTGGGACGATTGGGACTCATGGGTAAAGTACTAATTTTATGGAGTAATGGGGAAGAAAATCATTTATTACCCCCATATGTGCGTTAATCTTAAAAAATACTCCAAGTGTTTTGATTTTCTTAATTCGAGTCATTAGATTAGTTTATTGTAAAGTATGTAAAGATTCAAGTGTAAGGGGAATTTTCATTCCCTACGATGTATTATTTTGGATGGTTGGGTAAAAGTGTAAGTAAAAAAAAAAAAAAAAAAAAAAAAAAAAAACATTGAAAAAAATAAAAAAACATACGGACTACCATCCCTTTTCATTCTATGTTCATTTTATGTTTTTGTTATTTTTCATTTATTAGCCTAAGTCGAGTCTAGTCTTGGCTTAGCAACGCCATATTGTACATGTAATTAACCAAGATTGTTAACTCGCCACCAGCAAAGACTGCCTATATCCAACAAAACCGTGTATTCCATATCCCTACACCTAACGTTATAACCCTTTAAAAGACCTCTTTGATAGTTTATCCTAGGTGCTTACGCCATGTGGTGGAGGTTTGATCCTTTCTCAAGCCTATAGTAATCTATTTTGCTATGACAGGTAGAAAGAGATGTTTTCCATTTCCATAATGTGATATATACTTTATTACACCCGAGAGATGTGAGTATCTAAACACTATTTGTGAGGTGCTAGTATATGACCTCCGTGCTTGTCTTTGGTCTTTAGTGGAACGATTATTTGTTGTAATTACTTTTATATTAGTGTTAAATGACCCCCAACTTGTATTTTGATTAGAATAAAAGCGCATTTGCTTGAGGACAAGCAAATCTCAAGTGTAAGGGTATATGATGAGGCGAAAAATGAACCACTTTTAGGGGGTCATTCAAGCCCGGAATTGAATTTATTTGATCAAATATTGCCCTAAATCGTTCCTTTTGTGATTTTAGGTACTTTGGGAGTGAATTCTGGAAAAGGAAGCATTTTGGACGTTTTTCAAGCATAAAAGTGAAGAAAACGGCAAAGACTTAATTTTCCATGCTGAGAACAGTACCTGACGGCGTCAAGAATAAAATTGTGACGGCGTCAGGAGTAAAATCCATGACGACCCAGTGAAAACCTGAAGGCGTCAAGAGAAGGGCGTCAAGAGTTAATATGGTGACGGCTTGCATAAGGAGTACACGTGACGGCGTCAAACCCAGATCTAGGCAGTCCGAGAATTTATTTGGCGGCGAGATGACGGCGTCAGACATTTGTTCTAGACGCCGTCACCCCACAAAGTCTATATATACTTTTCTATTTTTCATTCATTAAAGGAGGAACTTGTGTGGAGAATACTAGGGTCGAACCTAATAAACCCTAGGTCGTATTTTACAGTATTTTCAAGGGTTTTTACCCCTTGAAACCTTTCATGTTCAATTAAGATAAGTCCTCTTTCAATTCATTCAATATGTCTATGTGTTGTTTGAATATATCTTATGCTTGTCTTGATTTCAACATGCTAGGCTAGATCTATCATGTGTTTGCTTAGATGTAATGAAACATAGATGTTAATTATAGGTTGATTGCTTGTTTATAGTTGTAATGGATGAATGATTTCAATGTTAGGCTTAAGAAAACTGGCAGATCTCCATTGTGTAACATGCTTGAATGTCTTAAGAAACATGAACCGATGTGTACTAGGTTTTATTGGTTGTATTTAATGCATGAGCAAATTCTAGTGATCCCATGTTAGGAGCTTCTTAGCCGGCTCGACATCGGAGTGAAGTAGGCGCTTATAGGATTGGGGAAGTAAGTACGTGACTCCTCCCAAACCAACCTGTCAACTGTGTGCAGCTGATAGGCCCACCTGGGAGAAAGTGCAAGTTATTATTGACCGTCGAAATATAGGGAAATCCCCGGGTCGTTAAGTCCCAACGAGATTGAAATTGTATTTTGGAACGATTAGGAGAATGAGTGGTACTGAGGACAGTAACAAAAATGATTGGGGAAAGATTATACTACTGATTGCTTGGTATTTAGATAATATGAAAAGATATAAGCTATAACAGAGGTACACACAAAAGCACAAATAAGAAAATCAGATAACAGACAGAGACAAGTGGTATTTAACAAGTTACAAACTACAGGGGGTACTTTTGAAACTTTTGAAAACTTTAAAATTAAAAAGAAATTGAAAATGAAAATGAAATTATAAAAATGATTAAGATATTATTTAAATATTATTTAATTAATTAAAACTATTTAATAAGTAAATTAAACCTAAATTAATTTAACTAAAAATTATAAATACTACAAATTAAACTAAAAACTTGTAAAAATAATTTCAAACCTTAAAAAGAACTTGAAGAAAGTATAAAAAATGAAAATAAATATTTTTGTCTTTTTATGAGTTTCTATTAATTAAAAACTATTTAACTTAATTAATCTAATTAAAATATTTTAAATTACTATTAATACTAAATTACCTTAGAAAATTATGATAAAATTTATAAAACTAATTAACCATTACAGGAATCCTAAAAAATTATAAAAAGTTGCTAAAAATTATATTTAAGCTAATTGACTAATTAATTACTTATTAATTAATTTAAATCTAATTTAATTAATTTAAATAGGAAAATTAGAAAATGGACAGTGGAAATTATGAAACTATTTTCTAAAAGTCTTAACTACTTTATAAAACTTAGGAAAAATATAAAATTCTACTGTTGTTAATTAAAATTAAAGAAATCTATTTAATTACTAATATTACTTATTTAATTATTTAAACAACTTTTAAATCTAATAAATAGTAAACTGCTTAGGAAAAATCTAAGAAATTTATTTTAACTACTTAAAGGTACTAGGAAATTAATAAAATTATAAAATTGGAAAAGTGCTTATTAATAAGCTGAAATGAAAATTAAATAGATAATTTCTATTAAATAGAAGCTATCACTATAATTAAAGTTTGCTTTTTCTGGTTTTTCTTTTATAAAACTATTTAAATACTTAAATAATGAAACTTTTATAAAGAAAACTACCTTGGAACCTCAGAATAAGCACTGAGAGTGCTTATTTGCTTATACAGTTGACTAGAGTTGACCACATAAAGAAATAAGCTAAGTTGAGGTTATGTGGGGTCCACACTGGTTAAATCAGATTCACCTAAGTTAGTTGAACTTATTTAAACTAGATTTGATGAGATAAGCTCATGGGATAAGCTAAAAAGCTAAAATAAGCAACTGCTTATTTGGTTTCTGGGTCAGAAATGGGACAGACTTATGAGGGTGATTTAGGTGGGGTCCACTGATCACTAGGTCAAACAAAGGGTCAACTTTGAAAGCCTGGTAGGAGGGGGGTTGTAAGAACCAAGATTTGGGGTATGGGACCCACTGGTGTAACCTGCAGCCACCAACAAAGTTGGTGGTATGGTGGTGGTATGCTGGTGCAGGGAAGATCTCCTTCCCTGCAGGTGTGTTCCAAGGCTTGTGGGGTTCACAAGAGTAAAAGGAGATTCAAACTAAACCTAGGGGTCCAAAGATGGGGTGTTAAGCTACAAATTAAGCCAAGAAGCTAAGCTTTTGGCTCACTAATGAGCTCTGTGTGAGCCTTTGAAATTAGGTGTAAATGCTGAGTGCTCAGTGTAGCTTTTGGAAACAGGCTACAAACTAGGGTCCTAAAAGCTATAATCCAATAAGCTAAACCTCAAATTAAACCTGAAACTAAGCAGCTAAGCTTATAAGCTCTCTAAAAAGCCTAAACTTAAGGAGTGGGGTCCACTAATAAGCACACAAGAGGTCTTGGTATTTTGCTTAAAACCTGTGCACAGGGCAATGTCTTTGCCCTGCAGCCTAGTTTACAAGCTTGTAGAAGCTTAAAGAAAAATCACAAAATTAAGCTTGATACAGATTATTGTAGCTTAAGTGGTAGATTTTAACCTTTGAGAATTTCAAGTCCTAATTCCACTTCCTAAATTCTACAAAAATCTTTAAAGTTTTGCAAAATCTGAGAGCAAAACACTTTGACTTTTTGAATGATGAATTATCTTTGACTTATGTGAACTTCTGATTGATCCTACTTATTTAATAAGTTGTTATAAGCTAAGATTAAGTTAAATTAGGCTAGGTTACTAAATTATGTGATGATATGGTGAGATTTGGACTCAAATTCCACCACAGTTAACTGTGGTGATGAATTGAGTGTGATTTTGACTTTTAACCAAATGAGACTTGAATATTTTTGTTTTTCTGACCTAATGTTACACTATATGACTTGTATAAACTAGAAACAACAACAATAACAAGCTGAGTTACACAGAACATACAAATCCAAACACCACTTAATTTAGACAGATTATGAAAGAAACTAAGAAAACTATGATTAACTCTATATCTATGAATCAGAAACTATAAATTAGATGATAAGAAAGCAAAATAAACAAGTTTATACTACTATTAAGCACTAACAAATGAAACTTAAAATGAAAAGGATTTCTTACAATTTTTGCTTTCCTGCTTATAATCAAGAACCAAGGACAGAGAAACCTTTCCTAACATCCACTAATGGATACTAACCCAGGACCATCCGTAATATGCCCTGCTCCAACAATGATCACCATGAACCTGCCAGTTTGACTTTTGTTGACTTTTGTGGTATTTTTGAGTTTTTACTACTAAACTGCTTTTAATAGTTTCTAATAGCTTTTATAAGCTATCTAGGAGCTTAAGTGAGCTTATCAGTCCAGTATATCACACAATAACAACAATTGAGCATTTGAGATTTAGGAAATTGAAACTAAAATTGCATAAGATAATACAGTTAAGGAAACTTGACTTTGATTAATCAGAAAGAGTTACAATACATGAAAGATGCTTAATACACTGCTTAAAAGCTTAGGTTTGTACTAGAATTGAAAACTTACTTAATTCGACATACAATTTTAGAAAATAAACTAGATAATGAACTCTTCTGCTTCTCTTCCTTTTATAAGCTCCAATTAGGGTTCCTTGTGTGACTTTGAGCATTTCCCACTTCAATCTTGGCCATCCAATGCTCTGAATTGATCCTGACCTTTAAATCTGTTTTTGGCGCCAAAAGTCTCCAAGTTAACTTAGAGACTACGTTCTGCAATTAAAGATTATTGGAGTGTTTTGGAGGTGTCAGGGGACAAATGGGAAGGTTTGGAGGCAAGTTGGGGTGATATGGAAGAAAACAGAGGTCAAGGCATGGTTTGGGGTGAAAATTGGTATGGATAGCATTTATTGTGATGTGGTTTGTCTGTGAGGTGGAAAGATGGGGTGAGGGGAGTAGGGGGTGAGGTGGAAAGGTGAGGGTGTTTGGATTGGATTTGGTTTTTGGGTTTATTTAATAAAAAGGGTCCGGTTGGTTCGTGTATTTAACAAGGACCATTTTTGTAATTTGAGCAAAGTTAAGGGGCTGGAATTGTAATTCTCCCAAAGTGTTTTCAAGGACTTAACTTTCCAAATATGATAAACCAAGGACCAAATTTGTGATTTTTCCATTTAAAATATCCAGGGACCTTTTTCTGTAATTTCTCAAACACAAGGGACCATTTATGTAACTTTGGATTTTTTAGGGATTAAAGATGTAATTTCTCAAAATGTTATCATAAGGACCAATTTTGTCATTTAAGAATAGTTCCAGGTTTATTTGATTAATTTCCCATTTTTAAAACCTTAAGGACTAAATTTGTCATTTTTGAAACTTGAGGGACTAAAGTTGTCATTTTGCAATTTTTAACTTTTAAAGGACTACACCTGACAACTTATGAATCCCTAAGGACCTTTGATGATATTTTTCATGTTTTGATTTACCAGGGACTAGATTTGACAACTTTTGAAACTTGAGGGACTGAAACTGCCAATTATGCAAACTTTGTACGTTTTTCATCTGTTTTTGCTTATTTTGCATTTGAAACATATAAAACACACTTCTAAGATATTTTAAGTATTATGATGCATATTTGAGTGTTTTTGGATGTTTTGGCAGTTCAGATTGGTATAAAATGATGAGTATTTAGACACTCATCAATCCCCTACACTAAACTATTGCTAGCCCCTAGAAATCTTTTGAGAAAAAATTAATGGATTTTTACTCTTTACCAAAAGCCATCACTTCTGGAGTAGCCATATGTAAGAACTGTGGCACATCTGATAACCGTGTGATTTTGAGCAAACTACCAGCTGTCAACGGATTTGATTTGTCTTTACCAAAAGCCGTTTGCTTCTGAACTAGCCAACTCTTGATGGAATAGTCAACATCTTGGTGAGCTAATTACCAATTATGGTTTTTCCACGGCCTTTACCACAAGCCATAATCTTGCGGGCTAGCCATCTCATTCGCTTTATGGGATATGGGGAGTTGAGGAACCATACAATTTTGGGCAAACTGTAAGCCATCAACGGTTTTGAGATGTATTTACCAAGAGCCGTTTGCTCCTGGACTAGCCAATCCTTTTGTGGGTTAGACATGGAGGATTGATACCATTATTTGCATTTCTAAGTGTGAAACAACTGGTAATTTTGATCAAATGGGGGTTCTTGATGGTACATGTGTTTTGAATTCGTGAGAACTCTCCCCCACACTTAGAACTGAATATTGCCCTCAATATTCAAAGTACTTGGTGTCCCACCAAGACTTAGAATGTAAGAAGGTAATACTATTAACCTTTTATTTTAGTCTATTTACATACAGAGTTAAGTATTTTTTTTTTCTTTTTTTTTTTTTTCTTTTTTTTTTTTTTGAAAAAATGTATACATATGTACAACATGTGGTTCATCTCCCCCACACTAGGGTGGTAGAAAGGGATGAGAAGACAGAAATATGGGTGATAACCCATATTGCTACTGTTTTTGATTACCGAGTCGCTAGCTTGACTCGACCGCGAATTGAATTGTCCTTGAGGAAGCTACTATTTTTGATTACCGAGTCGCTAGCTTGACTCGACCCCGAATTTATTGGTCCATGGGGTAAGTTTGGAGATCCGGGACAACCATTGGTTGTATGTCCCCTCCAAAATAGTGTTTTAACCGATGACCATTTACTTTAAAATTGGGACCGTCGGGTTGTAATAACTCAACAGTTCCATATGGGTATACTTTTGTTATAGTAAATGGTCCAGACCAACGGGTTTTTAGTTTTCCCGAGAAAATTTTTAATCTTGAATTGAAAAGAAGAACTCTGTCACCAACGTTGAAAACGCGGTTCTTAATTTTAGAGTCATGTATCTTCTTAGTCTTTTCTTTACAGATTAAAGAATTTTCGTAAGCTTGATCACGTAATTCATTTAGTTCGTTTAGTTGAACTTTACGGTGATCACCCGCTGTCTGCAGGTCGAAATTTGCATGTTTTAAGGCCCAATAGGCCTTATGTTCTAATTCGATCGGAAGATGACATGCTTTCCTGTACACTAGCTTATATGGAGTACACCCGATGGGTGTTTTGTAAGCAGTGCGGAAAGCCCATAATGCATCGTCCAGCTTATCCGACCAAGAGGCACGGTTTTCACCAACCGTCCTCTCCAGAATTCTCTTAATACCCCGATTTGAGACCTCCACCTGCCCACTTGTTTGGGGGTGGTATGCTGTAGAAAGATGGTGAGTTACACCATATTTCAGCATCACTCTTGCAAATTGTTCATTGCAGAAGTGAGTGCCACGATCACTGATAATCGCACGAGGAGTCCCGAATCTGGCAAAGAGAGACTTTAAAAATTTAACGACTACTCGGGCATCATTGGTGGGTAAAGCTTTTGCTTCAACCCATTTTGACAGATAGTCGACAGCCACGAGTATGTATTTATTCCCTCGTGAAGACGGGAATGGCCCCATAAAATCAATGCCCCATATATCAAATATTTCACAGACTTGGATGGCGTTTTGCGGCATCTCATTCTTTTTGGAAATATTCCCGTGACGCTGGCAAGCCTCACAGGTTTTGATAAGTTCATGGGCATCTTTATAGATCGTGGGCCAAAAGAATCCTGAATCAAACACCTTTTTGGTGGTGTAGTTTGGGTTATGATGTCCCCCCGTGGGTCCATCATGACAAGCTTTAATAATTTCCATGGCTTCTTGGCCATGGACACACCGTCGGATGACTTGATCCGCACATATTTTGAACAAGTAGGGGTCGTCCCAGAAGTAATGTTTTATATCTTTAAAGAATTTTCTTTTCTGTTGGGACGACATCCCTTTCACAACGAAATTTCCCGCATGGTAATTTGCAAAGTCGGCAAACCATGGGGTAGTGGAATCATCCCGGGTAGAGATTAGATTTAGAGTCTCCAGAGGAAAGTTTCATTTATTTCTTTTTTCTCGAGAATATCCTGATGAGGATTTTCTAACCGGGACAAGTGATCAGCTGCAAGGTTCTCTGCTCCTTTTTTATTTCTTATGAGAATATCGAATTCCTGAAGGAGCAGAACCCAACGGAGCAGTCTTGGCTTTGCGTCCTATTTAGTGAACAGGTATTTCAAAGCCGAATGGTCCGTATACACCACGCTTTTGTTTAAGATTAAGTAAGACCGAAATTTTTCGAAGGCATATACCACATCTAATAATTCTTTTTCCGTGGTGGTATAGTGTGTTTGAGCTTCATTCATGGTCTTACTTGCATAGTGTATTGTCTGAAAATGTTTGGTTTTGCGTTGCCCCAGAACTGCACCAATAGCAAGTCGCTAGCATCGCACATAAGTTCGAAGGGTAAGTCCCAGTCGGGGGCAACAAGGATTGGTGCCTCGGTAAGCCTTTTCTTTAAAATAGAAAAAGCTTCAATGGACTCGGGGGAAAAGATAAAAGGAGCATCCTTTTCAAGAAGATGAGTCATAGGCCGGGCTATTTTGGAGAAATCCTGAATGAATCTCCGATAAAACCCGGCATGGCCGAGGAAACTCCTTATTCCTTTAACAGTGGTGGGATTAGGCAGTTTAGCAATAACATCAATTTTGGCCTTATCGACCTCAATCCCACTTTTTGAAATTTTATGGCCGAGGACAATGCCCTCCTTAACCATAAAATGGCTCTTCTCCCAGTTTAGACAAAGATTAGTGTTTTCACAACGTTGAAGCATTTTTTCTAAATGGGAGAGGCATGAGTCGAAAGAATTCCCGATGACTGAGAAGTCATCCATGAATACCTCCATGGTTTTTCCGATCATGTCATGGAAAATAGCCATCATGCACCTCTGGAAAGTGCCAGGAGCATTGCATAACCCAAAAGGCATGCGACGATAGGCAAATGTTCCGTAAGGGCATGTGAAGGTAGTCTTATCTTGATCCTGTGGATCAATGGGAATTTGGAAGTAACCCGATTAGCCATCGAGGAAACAATAATACTCATTCCCCGCTAGTCTTTCGAGCATTTGATCCATGAAGGGCAGAGAAAAGTGGTCTTTACGGGTGGCTTCGTTAAGCTTTCTATAATCAATACATACTCGCCACCCTGTAACCAAACGAGTTGGTATCAACTCGTTATCCTCATTTGTGATAACCGTAATGCCACCCTTTTTTGGAACACAATGTATTGGGCTAACCCAAGGACTATCGGATATAGGGTAAATCAATCCCGCATCAAGTTTGATAACTTCTGCTTTTATAACTTCGTGGATTTTTGGATTTACCCTTCTTTGATGCTGCACGGCAGGTTTAAAGTCCTCTTCCATTAGGATTTTGTGTGTACAAAAATCCGGGTTAATACCCTTTATGTCTGAGAGCTTCCAAGCAATTGCTTGCTTGTGGGACTTTAGAACCTTAAGCAGCGCGGTTTTCTCCTCATCCTTTAAGTCTTTTGCAATAATGACTGGTAACTTATCGTTACCTTCCAAGAATGCATATTCTAGATGAGGAGGCAGGTCCTTAAGTTCAACCTCGGGGAAATCATCATTTTTCTCAAAATATTTGACTTCCGCCTTATGAAGTTGTGGAGGTAGAACAGGAATGGGAGAAGGATCTTTGTTCAATAACTTCTCAAGGAGAAGTATATCCTTCTCCGGGTCAATCTCTTGGTTATCAATTCCTTCGGGAACTGAATCACTTTTGAGAAAGGCCTCTAATTCCTCAAGGACGAAATCACTTCCCTCAAACGGAGTGAGGGAAGGAGAAGAATTAGCGATTATGGGATCAGAAGAAGTAGTGGGATTGCCACTTGTAGAATTATCAGCGAATCCAAGGAATTCCTGAGCATACTCCTCGGATGCAATGTCAATGACATCAATTCGGTTGACCGATTCAGCATCATCATTCGAGGAGTATCTCGAGGTTTGATCAAGGTTGAACGTTATCGCTTCATTGCCAACTCGTAACGTGATTTCCTCATCGAAAACATCGATTAATGCACGTTCCGTTCTTAAGAATCCCCTCCCAAGAATGAGAGGAACTCTTGGATCTGCATCGAAATCAACAACGACAAAGTCTGTCGGAAAATGGACCTTTCCCACTCTTACAAATACGTCCTCGGAAATACCAAGGGGACGTGAAATTGAACGGTCTGCAAGCTCGAGAGTCATGCATGTGGGACTAAGTGGCTGAAGAGAGAGCTTTTTCCAAACTGAGTGGGGCATTAAGTTGATGCTTGCACCAAGATCGGCCAAGGCAAAACACTCAACCATCCCCGGGAAAATACATGGTATTAGAAATCTCCCAGGGTCTCCTAGCTTCTCGGGAAGCTGTTTCAACAGAACTGCAGAGCAGTTCTCATTGAGTAGAGTACGTGCCATCTCAAACTGTTTTTCTTTATTGCTCAACAGGGTTTTTATTGTCGATGCGAATTTGGGCATTAAAAGAAGAGCATCCGCGAAACTAATATCGAAGTGTAGTTCTTGAAAAATCTGAAAGAATTTTTCCATCTGATGATTAGCTTTTTCACGGAGCTTCTGATCTTATAATCGTGAGGGATATGGAATTGTTGGTTTTGGGTTGGCTTTTGGATTTTCAACAGGACCTTCGGTAGTTTCAAACACGACTCTTTTAGGGGGAATCGGGACCGGGATAACTAGAGGAGGGATGTCATTGGTACCTCCGTTATTATTAAGAAGTATCGTATCCGTAGTATCCTCAGTTTCACATTCCTCTATAGGGATAGGAGAAGAGGTAGAGAGAGCTGTAGGTCCTTGGTAAGAAACTCCACTTCTTGTGGTGATCGCGTTTACATCGCCCCTCGGATTAGCGATCGTGTTGCTAGGTAAAGTAGTACCTGAGCCTGAGGGTCGATCATTTAAAGACTTCTGCAATTTAGACATTTGACTAATCAGCATTTTGTTCAGTTCTTCTTGGGATTTCATAAACTGTTTTAATAATTCCTCATGTGATAGTCCAGTTGGAACAATGGCTTGATTTTGGTTTGGAAAATTTTGAGCCCGATTGTTCTGGAAATTCCCATGTTGCTGATTGTTATTACCCTGGAAGTGGTTTTGTTGTTGAGAATTACCCTGTGGGTAATTGTTCTGACCTTGATTTCGGTTATAATTCCCTTGGTTCTGATTTTGTTGAACCTGGTTTTGACCAGAGTTGAAATTCCTTTGGTTGTTATAACCTTGGTTCATTCGGTTCTGGTTCTGATTCTGGTTAAAATTCTGGTTCCTGTTTTGAGGATGATTAAACCCTGGTGGTCCAAGATAGTTATTAGAACGGTAGCTCGAAAGGTTTCGGTCTCCTTGCGGTTGGTAAGAATTACCTCCCGTATTATAGGAACCTTGAGCTGCGGACACGTTTTCACGAGCAAAGCCACCGGAGGCTGGGCAATCTGTGTACAGATGTGGACCACCGCAAGTTTCACAACTTGGGTTAATAGTTTTGACCTGATTAGGATTTGTCTGATGGATACGCAAAACTGCTGTAGACAAATCATCCAGCTTTTTAGCTAGGATTGATATTTCATTGCTTGCCGGAGTGTCTGACTTAAATGAGTCGTTCCTCTCAGCAGAGGAGTCCCAAAAATTATGATGGGCAGTCATATTTTCGATTAAGTCATAGCACTCTTCAGGGGTCCTTTTCATAAAGGTGCCCCCAGCAGCAGCATTGATGGTGTCCCGATGGCGAAGAGTCAAACCATTATAGAAGGTGTCAATAATGGTGACAAGAAGCATATTATGGTTGGGACATCGATCAATGGAGAGTTTGTAGCGTTCCCAAGCTTCGAATAAAGATTCGTCAGGAAGCTGTCTGAAGTTGCTGATATCATTCCTCAGCTTTGTGACCATAGACGGTGGAAAGTATTTGGCCAGGAATTTGGTAATCATCTCATCAAAAGTGTGGATCGAATTCTTTGGAAGTCGATCGAACCAGGAAGTCGCATGATGAATCAGGGAATAGGGAAAAAGGTATAAACGTAGGCCGTCGTCGGTGACGCCATGTTGTTTCATGCTCTGGGTGACAGTTAAAAATTTGTCGAGATGCCTGTTGGCATCGTCACCCGGCAATCCGTGGAACTGGCACGTATTCTGGATCTGTTGTATCATGTGGTGTTTTAATCCAAAATCCGTGGCTCCAATAGTGAGTGGTGCAATGGGTCCACCCCTCCCTTGCATGGTAGGTTGACACAGTTCCTCCATAGTTCGGGTGTCAGGAACTGGTTCCTCCTTGGGAGGGATTGGGGGCTCGTCGTTCATTTTTATTGTATGTTCTTCTTCAACAGTACGCAACTCGGGTACGTTTTTCTTCTTTTTATTCTTTGTTTGTGAACGAGTGCGCATGCATAAAAATTAATTTTCAACACAAGATCGAGGCAAAACTACAGTGAACTTAAACCCAATAATCACAAATGAACAGCTCCTTTAAAAAAGGTACACTATTCACAAGGATACAACAGTAAGTTTTTAATCTTAGGTTTGGGAACTTATTATGTTCACACCCCCAGTTGGTAGGTGTTCTGCCTTGGTTTGCGGTGGTAAACTTTTTATGTAATTATATTCACAGTAAAATGTTTTTGGCTTTTCGTGTATGGGTGAAAAAACTTGGAAAATATTTTTGGAACTGATTCGTTAACCGAAATCGTTCCTTTAAGATTACTCGCAGATCGGCGGGAGGAAATAAATGGATTCCTCTTCAGTTCGCAATTTAATGTCAGAATTTACCTTAAACCAACTGTATAGGTTGTAATCTTAAAGATAACGAAGTAATTTAACTTCACAGTTTGTTTTGTTGTTTATGATTTGTTTGGTGTTTTTAACACTTCAGGAGAAATGTTAATGAACTTTTTCAGATATGATTTTGATTTTCACAAAGTTTACAAGGTGATGGTATTTGTACAGGAGGGTTTTTTGAAAATCACTAAACTTAAACCGTTTTGAAATACGCAACAACCTCCCCGGCAGCGGCACCAAATTTTGACTCCTCCCAAACCAACCAGTCAACTGTGTGCAGCTGATAGGCCCACCTGGGATAAAGTGCAAGTTATTATTGACCGTGGAAATATAGGGAAATCCCCGGGTCGTTAAGTCCCAACGAGATTGAAATTGTATTTTGGAACGATTAGGAGAATAGTGGTACTGAGGACAGTAACAAAAATGATTGGGGAATGATTATACTACTGATTGCTTGGTATTTAGATAACATGAAAAGATATATGCTATAACAGAGGTACACACAAAAGCACAAATAAGAAAATCAGATAACAGACAGAGACAAGTGGTATTTAACAAGTTACAAACTACAGGGGGTACTTTTGAAACTTTTGAAAACTTTAAAATTAAAAAGAAATTGAAAATGAAAATGAAATTATAAAAATGATTAAGATATTATTTAAATATTATTTAATTAATTAAAACTATTTAATAAGTAAATTAAACCTAAATTAATTTAACTAAAAATTATAAATACTACAAATTAAACTAAAAACTTGTAAAAATAATTTATAAACCTTAAAAAGAACTTGAAGAAAGCATAAAAAATGAAAATAAATATTTTTGTCTTTTTATGAGTTTTCTATTAATTAAAAACTATTTAACTTAATTAATCTAATTAAACTATTTTAAATTACTATTAATACTAAATTACCTTAGAAAATTATGATAAAATTTATAAAACTAATTAACCATTATAGGAATCCTAAAAAATTATAAAAAGTTGCTAAAAATTATATTTAAGCTAATTGACTAATTAATTACTTATTAATTAATTTAAATCTAATTTAATTAATTTAAATAGGAAAATTAGAAAATGGACAGTGGAAATTATGAAACTATTTTCTAAAAGTCTTAACTACTTTATAAAACTTAGGAAAATATAAATTTCTACTGTTGTTAATTAAAATTAAAGAAATCTATTTAATTACTAATATTACTTATTTAATTATTTAAACAACTTTTAAATCTAATAAATAGTAAACTGCTTAGGAAAAATCTAAGAAATTTATTGTCACACCCCCAAAATCGGGTCCAGCGGAAGCATACATGTAGCTGGGGTGTAACTCAATTGATATCACGACACAAGTACAAAAATGGTTTTCACTTCAATTATATAGAATAAAATAGTTAAGTCATAAATGTTGAATTTACATTTTAAAAGTAGTGCGGAAGTAGGCCCTTAAAAATGGTTTAAAACGGTCCCCATATAAATAATCAGAGTCTTCTATGACCATACCATACCCTGCCAAAACCTCCTGTAGCGTGCCATAAGCTAAAAACCTGAAAATACATGCTAAAGTGTCAACACGAGGTTGGTGAGTTCATAGAGTTTGATTAACAAATAAAGCCTATAGAGAAAAGATCGCCCAGCAAAGGCATCGTAAATCCACTCAGTTACAAGTCCCGCCATAAGAGACTTGTAACCTGTGTGTTTACAACCCACTGCCAAAAGTTTTAAAGTCTACGCGAACAAAAGCAATAATAGTATCCAAATTCCCAGATAAATATAGCAAAATGGCTATATAAATAATTCAGTCAATGAGGTCATATGATAAATCAGTCAAGCGGGAAAACCCGTAATAAGGGTGATGCAAAAGGGCATCGCAATTCAGTCAAGAAATGAAACAGTAATATTACGTTTGACATCACAGCCAAGTGGGGAATACCACAATACGTTTGACATCACAGCCAAGTGGGGAATACCACAATATTACAATGAACATATAGGTCAATCAAGTAGGGAAACAGCAATATTTTGTGGACCAAAAATCAATGATAAGTGTAGTTTGACCAATACATTTGGTTACGTGACCAATTCATTCGGTATGTGACCAATTCATTCGGTCGTATTACCCGTACATTCGGTTATGTGACCAGTTCATTTGGTCATGTATGCACATAGTGGGAAAGCCGGTTCATTCGGTTAAGTGTGCATAATAGTGGAAAAGGCTTGGGTCCAAAGGTAACAAAGATTAAGTGTGATGCAATTGAATATACACTACATTCGAATGAGTAAGAAATTCATAAATGGAGCAAGTAAATGTTTAACTAAGCATGTAGCAAAAACCAATTAAATCCAGTATACATTTAGATGGAAACGAGCATGTATTCTCCCCCAAAACCGTTATAAAACAAGTTAAAATAGTAGGGGCTATGACTCACCTGGAGCGATAGCAATGATGACAAGAATGGATACACTGAAAGGAGGCACGATCTCTAACCGCAACCTAATATGAGTAATAACGATCTACCTTAGATCACGACATAATGAAATGAATGCACATGCACATGATACTCATACCACTCGTAATTTTGAAAATACTAGTTATCGTCGTAGAAAAATAGATTTCCATACTTAGGAAAATAAGTCCTTATATAGGAGTATATAACTTGTCGTACTATCTCGTTAAAAGTGTTAGCGTTAAATTCCTTGTATTGAAAACCTTGAAATACGTCGTTAAGTCGTATAAGTATCATCTCGAGTCGTACGTATTCGTTTGATAAGAAAATAGTCCTTAGTAATATTTACTAGAAAATATACCGTTTAGCGCGTACGTTATTATTTTTATTTGTGTCCATATATATATATATATAGTTTGACGATGTTAGAATGGTCATAACTTTGTCGTTTCAAGCTCGTTTTCCTTGTTCTTTATGTCCACGGATTCGTCTTTGTGTATACTAGTATATTTTAGACAACTCGGCTCTTTTAAGTTACGTTTAATGCTTCAAAATACCCATCGTATTCTGCCCAACAGCAAGCAGTTTTCTGGAAAAGTAGTTTTCGTCGTTAAGTTTGCAAAAATCATAACTCCTTCGTTATAAACTCGTTTTAATTGATTCTTTCGCCTAAAGTTTCGTTTTTGAATGTATTTTCTAAATCTTTGGTCAAAATTTAGTCATCACTTACTGATTTTCCCACGAATTTAAAATAAGGACAGTAGGTATTTCAAAAGTTCCAAAAATCATTTCCAAGTCTCTAAACTAGTTCCATCCTCCATCAATCCACTTTCAAACACCACAAGACTAATCTAATCCTACCATACACCTTCTTAGGGTGTCATGGGTCCTAAAATATCATCCAACCACTAGGTCTAACAAGAGTTTTATATGTTTCCATTTCTAGGGTTTCAAAGTTAAAATATACAAAAATGAAGTGGTACAAGATGATGCATGTAAAAGCTCTTATAAGAAAATTATATGAACATAATAATAACTTGTAAAAATTATAAAAATGAGTTTGTATACTTACTTGGTGGTTTAGAGAGTTTAGATTATGAAAAGCTTACTAATCCTTGAGTTTTTATTTCAAAACTCTAACAAGGATGATTATACTAACTAGTTTATGAAATGATCTTGTAAAATTTTCCTTCCTTGCTCCTTGTCTACCCCAATTCGAACCAAGCTCAAAGAAAATGAGAGAAAAACTAGCTAAGTGTAAGTAAAAAGTGATTTTTGTGAGAAAGAGTTAAGAAAAGTTTAATATATACTTGGACAAAAGGTTTGGTGTGCATTAAATTTGTTTGGTGAGACATTTAAAGTTTGAAGACCAAGGGGGGGGGGGGGCTTGGCCGGTTTTGGTGAGGGAAAAGGGGAGGGATGTTGGGTGATTAGTTAGTAAATATTAGTGTTAGTAATTAAGTATAGTTAGGTTAGGTTTAGGTTTAAAGTTTAATAGGGTACCGGGTTTGTTAAAAATAAGTTTTTGTTGAAGTTATTCGGGACGTAATAAAGTTATAAAAGTTGTAAAAATAAGTCGGGTACAAGTACGGAGAGTTAGGGTGATTATCGTTCAATTTTGATGAAAACCGGCGTTATTAAGTTAAACGTACGATACATATTAGTTAAATTTCCAAAATGCCGGGTAAATTAATATTATAGTTTTTATATTATAGAAATGAGTATAAAAATGTATTAGGATCATAATCGGGAGTGTCGGACATGTTAGACACTTTTATAGCTCGCGTATTAGCGTTTATTTAAAATAAACATACGTAATTCGTTAATTATATTAAAAATATAATTTGAATACCCTACGAGTGGAATAGTATGCAAGTGCCTCAATGATGATATGAAGACTATTTCTAGTCCGTATGAGATGTCCCAATGATAATGCATGAATTCGCTCCTGAACCAATACGGTTACGCGAATTTTGAATACCCGTAAACTAAGTTTACGATGAAATGAGTAATGCACGTGAATAGTGGTTTTCTCTCGGAAATGAATAGTGTCAAGTGAATAGTAAAATTTCCGAATGTTTCTCGAAATGTCAAATTGACCTCAAAAACGATGAATAGTGATCGATGAATAGTAAATGGTGAATAGTAACTTGTGAATAGTAAATTGTCGAGGTTTGGAAAATGACCGGAAATTACGAGTTGTGACAGTCTTCCCTTCTAACAGGAACTTCGTCCCGAAGTTCAGTTTTGGTTGGTCTCTGAAGTATATTGGGTTCAACTTTCCCAGTTTTCTGAATGATATCATGCCTTTCCTAGGCAGAACTTTCAACATGATCTGGCTACCAACTTGAAGTTTTAATGGTTTACAACTTATAGAATTTGTAATTGCTTCTTGACTTGTAGGAAATTTCTGGTTATTTCATGAATGCCTACTAGACTAGTGAGTTAGGATTTTCCAATTTCAATTCGTCAATGGATAGGGGCACTTCGACCATAGAGTGCTTTAAATGGTATAGTCTCTAGGCTCGTGTGGTAACTATGGTTATAAAGGAATCTGATTTATGGAAAATGGTTAGTCCAACCATTTCTAGAGTCAATCACACCCGATTTGGGCATATCTCCCTATGTTTAAATCAATCTCAAATTCTGACCATTGGTCTACAAATGATAGGTGGTGTGGTTCCAAAGAGATCTTAATGAAATCGCTAGGAGTTGAGGTGAATTGAATTCCTTTATTAAGAATAATTGAAATGGGTATCATGAATCTTGTTTTGAAAGACTTACAGGGTTAAATCCGTAAAAGGGTGTTGTTGAAAATAATAGATTAGGATAAGGTTGGGATCCTCCGCAGGATGTCAGGAATTGAGTCTTTCTCCACCTACGGTGCTTAGTCTCCATTACTAAGATTTTCCCCAAGTTATATATCATCAAATCACAAACTCCTAAAAATATGAGTGAGGTAATATAGTGATTGATTTTCAAGGCTTGTTTTGAGATTGTGTGTTTTGTTCATAAACCTTTCCTGACTAAATAAATTTACAACTTTAAGCAAACAACTTTTTAAGTAACATTTTTCTTGATGTTTCAGAATTTAATAGTTATGCAAGATAGAACTATTTTCAACATAAGATGGATAATATGATTTACCAAAAATCGATGTTTAAAAATTTCTTAGCATCTAGTAATTTTGTAAAAGATTAACCAAAAGAATTTGCTTGTCAAAATAAGTGCCTTGGAAAAGTATTTCTTACAAGATATATGTTTTGCATAACTATAGTTTGGAGAAAAATCCATTTAAAAGTGAAACTATTAAGAGGATAAAATGGTCAGGTATGTATATCTGCACCAAGGCATAGGTGTCTAACACGTTCGAATAAAGTCTATTGGTGAGGACATGTTCAATTTATAGTCTCGGTTAAAAGTTGGATTTATCTCTATGGTGTTACTTAGGGAGCACTCGTATCTAAACAAATCTTATAATTCAGTCAAGCCAATACTTTCCAGATAGTGGAATTGTGGCAATCAGGCCAGTGATAGTGGTTCGAATGGTTTTGTGATATCTTGGGATTTCTGTTGAGTTTTGAATGGTCTTACTGTACCGAGGGATCATCCTCATAGAAGGTACGGAAATTCTTTCCTAGGGAAGTCATTGATAATATCCACTTATCAATATAGGGAGTAGTGAGGGATGAGTGACATCGGAATCTATAGAGTGTTAGCTAATTCCTATATATATATGGGGGTGGAAAAGGAAATGATAGTGATAGTAAGAAGGGAAAAGACTGTGACAAGTGCGACAAAACGAGATTGTGATAAAAGAAAATGTAAGTGCATTGTGTATAAATATGAAGATTCATGAAATAAAATGACTAGTTGACAAGCTTCCAATCGGTGGTTCACGAAGTGATGAAAAGTAGGAATGTTATGACAACGAGAGTATACACACACGTAAATGAAGCATTTGGAAAATGAGTTGAGAATTCAATCCAGACATAATCTTATTATAACCATTCTCAGTGTTGCAAAATTCATCTCTGAGTCAGACATAGGTGGTCAGCCTATATCTCACTATCCCGGGTTGAATATAGATGACCAGTCTATATTCCACCGAGGTTCCATGAATTTTGAAATACTCAGTTCAGTTATACTAATACCATGTCCTTCCCAATACCAAGACGTTCAGAAAGACTAAGGCAGGTGACCAAACTCGAGGTCGAATGATGAAACTATGCAGGGAGAAACATAACAGGGTGACATATATGATACGTGAACATGCTTATATGAAAGACAATGATAGTAATCAACCATGATAAATGAATATAGTATATCAGATAATGAGACACAAATCTCATCACCTAAGTCAGCAACAAACCACAAATGAGGCTTCAGCTTGGCAGGCAGGCACGTGACGGTCATAGGGTTAAGTTTTTCGGAAAAGTAGCTATAGTCTAGGTTTTAAAACACTTAGTTCGCTATAGCCAGAGCTCTGATACCAATCTGTCACACCCCCAAAATCGGGTCCAGCGGAAGCATACATGTAGCTGGGGTGTAACTCAATTGATATCACGACACAAGTACAAAAATGGTTTTCACTTCAATTATATAGAATAAAATAGTTAAGTCATAAATGTTGAATTTACATTTTAAAAGTAGTGCGGAAGTAGGCCCTTAAAAATGGTTTAAAACGGTCCCCATATAAATAATCAGAGTCTTCTATGACCATACCATACCCTGCCAAAACCTCCTGTAGCGTGCCATAAGCTAAAAACCTGAAAATACATGCTAAAGTGTCAACACGAGGTTGGTGAGTTCATAGAGTTTGATTAACAAATAAAGCCTATAGAGAAAAGATCGCCCAGCAAAGGCATCGTAAATCCACTCAGTTACAAGTCCCGCCATAAGAGACTTGTAACCTGTGTGTTTACAACCCACTGCCAAAAGTTTTAAAGTCTACGCGAACAAAAGCAATAATAGTATCCAAATTCCCAGATAAATATAGCAAAACGGCTATATAAATAATTCAGTCAATGAGGTCATATGATAAATCAGTCAAGCGGGAAAACCCGTAATAAGGGTGATGCAAAAGGGCATCGCAATTCAGTCAAGAAATGAAACAGTAATATTACGTTTGACATCACATCCAAGTGGGGAATACCACAATACGTTTGACATCACAGCCAAGTGGGGAATACCACAATATTACAATGAACATATAGGTCAATCAAGTAGGGAAACAGCAATATTTTGTGGACCAAAAATCAATGATAAGTGTAGTTTGACCAATACATTTGGTTACGTGACCAATTCATTCGGTATGTGACCAATTCATTCGGTCGTATTACCCGTACATTCGGTTATGTGACCAGTTCATTTGGTCATGTATGCACATAGTGGGAAAGCCGGTTCATTCGGTTAAGTGTGCATAATAGTGGAAAAGGCTTGGGTCCAAAGGTAACAAAGATTAAGTGTGATGCAATTGAATATACACTACATTCGAATGAGTAAGAAATTCATAAATGGAGCAAGTAAATGTTTAACTAAGCATGTAGCAAAAACCAATTAAATCCAGTATACATTTAGATGGAAACGAGCATGTATTCTCCCCCAAAACCGTTATAAAACAAGTTAAAATAGTAGGGGCTATGACTCACCTGGAGCGATAGCAATGATGACAAGAATGGATACACTGAAAGGAGGCACGATCTCTAACCGCAACCTAATATGAGTAATAACGATCTACCTTAGATCACGACATAATGAAATGAATGCACATGCACATGATACTCATACCACTCGTAATTTTGAAAATACTAGTTATCGTCGTAGAAAAATAGATTTCCATACTTAGGAAAATAAGTCCTTATATAGGAGTATATAACTTGTCGTACTATCTCGTTAAAAGTGTTAGCGTTAAATTCCTTGTATTGAAAACCTTGAAATACGTCGTTAAGTCGTATAAGTATCATCTCGAGTCGTACGTATTCGTTTGATAAGAAAATAGTCCTTAGTAATATTTACTAGAAAATATACCGTTTAGCGCGTACGTTATTATTTTTATTTGTGTCCATATATATATATATAGTTTGACGATGTTAGAATGGTCATAACTTTGTCGTTTCAAGCTCGTTTTCCTTGTTCTTTATGTCCACGGATTCGTCTTTGTGTATACTAGTATATTTTAGACAACTCGGCTCTTTTAAGTTACGTTTAATGCTTCAAAATACCCATCGTATTCTGCCCAACAGCAAGCAGTTTTCTGGAAAAGTAGTTTTCGTCGTTAAGTTTGCAAAAATCATAACTCCTTCGTTATAAACTCGTTTTAATTGATTCTTTCGCCTAAAGTTTCGTTTTTGAATGTATTTTCTAAATCTTTGGTCAAAATTTAGTCATCACTTACTGATTTTCCCACGAATTTAAAATAAGGACAGTAGGTATTTCAAAAGTTCCAAAAATCATTTCCAAGTCTCTAAACTAGTTCCATCCTCCATCAATCCACTTTCAAACACCACAAGACTAATCTAATCCTACCATACACCTTCTTAGGGTGTCATGGGTCCTAAAATATCATCCAACCACTAGGTCTAACAAGAGTTTTATATGTTTCCATTTCTAGGGTTTCAAAGTTAAAATATACAAAAATGAAGTGGTACAAGATGATGCATGTAAAAGCTCTTATAAGAAAATTATATGAACATAATAATAACTTGTAAAAATTATAAAAATGAGTTTGTATACTTACTTGGTGGTTTAGAGAGTTTAGATTATGAAAAGCTTACTAATCCTTGAGTTTTTATTTCAAAACTCTAACAAGGATGATTATACTAACTAGTTTATGAAATGATCTTGTAAAATTTTCCTTCCTTGCTCCTTGTCTACCCCAATTCGAACCAAGCTCAAAGAAAATGAGAGAAAAACTAGCTAAGTGTAAGTAAAAAGTGATTTTTGTGAGAAAGAGTTAAGAAAAGTTTAATATATACTTGGACAAAAGGTTTGGTGTGCATTAAATTTGTTTGGTGAGACATTTAAAGTTTGAAGACCAAGGGGGGGGGGGGGGGGGCTTGGCCGGTTTTGGTGAGGGAAAAGGGGAGGGATGTTGGGTGATTAGTTAGTAAATATTAGTGTTAGTAATTAAGTATAGTTAGGTTAGGTTTAGGTTTAAAGTTTAATAGGGTACCGGGTTTGTTAAAAATAAGTTTTTGTTGAAGTTATTCGGGACGTAATAAAGTTATAAAAGTTGTAAAAATAAGTCGGGTACAAGTACGGAGAGTTAGGGTGATTATCGTTCAATTTTGATGAAAACCGGCGTTATTAAGTTAAACGTACGATACATATTAGTTAAATTTCCAAAATGCCGGGTAAATTAATATTATAGTTTTTATATTATAGAAATGAGTATAAAAATGTATTAGGATCATAATCGGGAGTGTCGGACATGTTAGACACTTTTATAGCTCGCGTATTAGCGTTTATTTAAAATAAACATACGTAATTCGTTAATTATATTAAAAATATAATTTGAATACCCTACGAGTGGAATAGTATGCAAGTGCCTCAATGATGATATGAAGACTATTTCTATTCCGTATGAGATGTCCCAATGATAATGCATGAATTCGCTCCTGAACCAATACGGTTACGCGAATTTTGAATACCCGTAAACTAAGTTTACGATGAAATGAGTAATGCACGTGAATAGTGGTTTTCTCTCGGAAATGAATAGTGTCAAGTGAATAGTAAAATTTCCGAATGTTTCTCGAAATGTCAAATTGACCTCAAAAACGATGAATAGTGATCGATGAATAGTAAATGGTGAATAGTAACTTGTGAATAGTAAATTGTCGAGGTTTGGAAAATGACCGGAAATTACGAGTTGTGACATTTATTTTAACTACTTAAAGGTACTAGGAAATTAATAAAATTATAAAATTGGAAAAGTGCTTATTAATAAGCTGAAATGAAAATTAAATAGATAATTTCTATTAAATAGAAGCTATCACTATAATTAAAGTTTGCTTTTTCTGGTTTTTCTTTTATAAAACTATTTAAATACTTAAATAATGAAACTTTTATAAAGAAAACTACCTTGGAACCTCAGAATAAGCACTAAGAGTGCTTATTTGCTTATACTGTTGACTAGAGTTGACCACATAAAGAAATAAGCTAAGTTGAGGTTATGTGGGGTCCACACTGGTTAAATCAGATTCACCTAAGTTAGTTGAACTTATTTAAACTAGATTTGATGAGATAAGCTCATGGGATAAGCTAAAAAGCTAAAATAAGCAACTGCTTATTTGGTTTCTGGGTCAGAAATGGGACAGACTTATGAGGGTGATTTAGGTGGGGTCCACTGATCACTAGGTCAAACAAAGGGTCAACTTTGAAATCCTGGTAGGAGGGGGGTTGTAAGAACCAAGATTTGGGGTATGGGACCCACTGGTGTAACCTGCAGCCACCAACAAAGTTGGTGGTGTGGTGGTGGTATGCTGGTGCAGGGGAGATCTTCTTCCCTGCAGGTGTGTTCCAAGGCTTGTGGGGTTCACAAGAGTAAAAGGAGATTCAAACTAAACCTAGGGGTCCAAAGATGGGGTGTTAAGCTACAAATTAAGCCAAGAAGCTAAGCTTTTGGCTCACTAATGAGCTCTGTGTGAGCCTTTGAAATTAGGTGTAAATGCTGAGTGCTCAGTGTAGCTTTTGGAAACAGGCTACAAACTAGGGTCCTAAAAGCTATAATCCAATAAGCTAAACCTCAAATTAAACCTGAAACTAAGCAGCTAAGCTTATAAGCTCTCTAAAAAGCCTAAACTTAAGGAGTGGGGTCCACTAATAAGCACACAAGAGGTCTTGGTATTTTGCTTAAAACCTGTGCACAGGGCAATGTCTTTGCCCTGCAGCCTAGTTTACAAGCTTGTAGAAGCTTAAAGAAAAATCACAAAATTAAGCTTGATACAGATTATTGTAGCTTAAGTGGTAGATTTTAACCTTTGAGAATTTCAAGTCCTAATTCCACTTCCTAAATTCTACAAAAATCTTTGAAGTTTTGCAAAATCTGAGAGCAAAACACTTTGACTTTTTGAATGATGAACTATCTTTGACTTATGTGAACTTCTGATTGATCCTACTTATTTAATAAGTTGTTATAAGCTAAGATTAAGTTAAATTAGGCTAGGTTACTAACTTATGTGATGATATGGTGAGATTTGGACTCAAATTCCACCACAGTTAACTGTGGTGATGAATTGAGTGTGATTTTGACTTTTAACCAAATGAGACTTGAATATTTTTGTTTTTCTGACCTAATGTTACACTATATGACTTGTATAAACTAGAAACAACAACAATAACAAGCTGAGTTACACAGAACATACAAATCCAAACACCACTTAATTTAGACAGATTATGAAAGAAACTAAGAAAACTATGATTAACTCTATATCTATGAATCAGAAACTATAAATTAGATGATAAGAAAGCAAAATAAACAAGTTTATACTACTATTAAGCACTAACAAATGAAACTTAAAATGAAAAGGATTTCTTACAATTTTTGCTTTCCTGCTTATAATCAAGAACCAAGGACAGAGAAACCTTTCCTAACATCCACCAATGGATACTAACCCAGGACCATCCATAATATGCCCTGCTCCAACAATGATCACCATGAACCTGGCAGTTTGACTTTTGTTGACTTTTGTGGTATTTTTGAGTTTTTACTACTAAACTGCTTTTAATAGTTTCTAATAGCTTTTATAAGCTATCTAGGAGCTTAAGTGAGCTTATCAGTCCAGTATATCACACAATAACAACAGTTGAGCATTTGAGATTTAGGAAATTGAAACTAAAATTGCATAAGATGATACAGTTAAGGAAACTTGACTTTGATTAATCAGAAAGAGTTACAATACATGACTGATGCTTAATACACTGCTTAAAAGCTTAGGTTTGTACTAGAATTGAAAACTTACTTAATTCGACATACAATTTTGGAAAATAAACTAGATAATGAACTCTTCTGCCTCTCTTCCTTTTATAAGCTCCAATTAGGGTTCCTTGTGTGACTTTGAACATTTCCCACTTCAATCTTGGCCATCCAATGCTCTGAATTGATCTTGACCTTTAAATCTGTTTTTGGCGCCAAAAGTCTCCAAGTTAACTTGGAGACTACATTCTGCAATTAAAGATTATTGGAGTGTTTTGGAGGTGTCAGGGGACAAATGGGAAGGTTTGGAGGCAAGTTGGGGTGATATGGAAGAAAACAGAGGTCAAGGCATGGTTTGGGGTGAAAATTGGTGTGGATAGCATTTATTGTGATGTGGTTTGTCTGTGAGGTGGAAAAATGGGGTGAAGGGAGTAGGGGGTGAGGTGGAAAGGTGAGGGTGTTTGGATTGGATTTGGTTTTTGGCTTTATTTAATAAAAAGGGTCCGGTTGGTTAGTGTATTTAACAAGGACCATTTTTGTAATTTGAGGAAAGTTATGGGGCTGGAATTGTAATTCTCCTAAAGTGTTTTCAAGGACTTAACTTGCCAAATATGATAAACCAAGGACCAAATTTGTGATTTTTCCATTTAAAATATCCAGGGACCTTTTCTGTAATTTCTCAAACTCCAGGGACCATTTATGTAACTTTGGATTTTTTAGGGATTAAAGATGTAATTTCTCAAAATGTTATCATAAGGACCAATTTTGTCATTTAAGAATAGTTCCAGGTTTATTTGATTAATTTCCCATTTTTAAAACCTTAAGGACTAAATTTGACATTTTTGAAACTTGAGGGACTAAAGTTGTCATTTTGCAATTTTTAACTTTTAAAGGACTACACTTGACAACTTAAGAATCCCTAAGGACCTTTGATGATATTTTTCATGTTTTGATTTACCAGGGACTAGATTTGACAACTTTTGAAACTTGAGGGACTGAAACTGCCAATTATGCCAACTTTGTACGTTTTTCATCTATTTTTGCTTATTTTGCATTTGAAACATATAAAACATACTTCTAAGATATTTTAAGTATTATGATGCATATTTGAGAGTTTTTGGATGTTTTGGCAGTTCAGATTGGTATAAAATGATGAGTATTTAGACATTCATCAGTACGCCACCTCATGAATGGTATTAAGGAATACAATCCGTCATCTACGCAACTGTAACAAGTAA
Organism: Artemisia argyi; assembly: GCA_030686995.1. Lineage (NCBI taxonomy): Eukaryota > Viridiplantae > Streptophyta > Magnoliopsida > Asterales > Asteraceae > Artemisia > Artemisia argyi. The sequence goes on from CM060692.1 coordinate 49,553,116, forward strand.
TTAACCTGTAAAAGATATCTAGGGAGTAGTGAAATCTAAGTAAACACAATTCTCCCATATATTGCTCACACCACTAGTATAATTTAGTTTATTTTCATTTTTAGTATTTTATTTTGATTGCATCTTTAGTTATTGGGTTAGTTGACTAGCAACTAATTCCGCCCAACTCCTTCCAAACTGAGATTTTTATTTGCTTTTCATAAAATAAAAAAATACAAAAAGAATCATCCCTCATCTCTAGACCTAGTTTTTAGGTTTTCTAATCCTAGCAACACTATTCCTAGCTGAACGATCAATCCCCCGGTACTTGTCATTATACTATACTACATCGATCAAGTACACTGCCTGGTGAGGGTTGTAAGCATCTCGAGATCCCTCGAGAGGTAAAACCTGGTGCAATCCCACACGCATCACGATGATAGTAAGATTTAAGTGATTCCCCTGGTTCGATCATGAAGTTAGTATATTCCATATAGAGTCTAGATTCCATATCTTCTTTGTTCAGTTGAGTGCCTTCCATTAGTAGATGGACGTGTTCCCACATTGCTTTTGCAGTTTTCTGAGCATCAACACTTCTGAATATTGGATTCGGGATTCCCTGAAGTATGTAAACCATAGCATACTCATCTGCTTCACGATGAAGTATTTGTTCAGAAGTGAGTGTAGACTCAGGAACTCGTGTTGCAGTTGGAGCTACTGGAGGATCAGCAGTTGGGTCACCTCCAACTAAATTTGTAGGCCACTGAAACGGTCCTTCTAGGATAACTTGTTTCATGTACTTGCCATGGGGTTTCTTGAGTTCTCTAAACCTTAAGAATCGACTTGCCCACTGAACATAGTTACCAGGTGTAAGCATTGGGGGTGTGTCAATTGATCCTGCCTCATGTCTGGATTGTTGAGTTGAGATTACTTCACACATCCTATCAAACCAGTGAGTCTGTTTGGGTGGAAGTTGGCTTTGTTGTTGTGACATGAGATAAGGTTGTTGTGATGGAACCATCTGATGTTGTTGCATGAAAAGATGTTTTTGTGAGTAAACCGGTTGTTGATGATATTGTGGTGGTTGTTGATACAGTTGCTGATGAAATAGTTGATGATACTACTGATTCTGATGTTACTGAGGATGATTGAAATTGTAGTACGGTGGTTGAGACATAATGAACACTTGTTGTAACCCCCGGTACTTTTCTAAACTCATTTCTACCCAAAATGTTTATTTTTGTATCTGAGACACATTAAAACTTTTATTTTGTGATTATTTGGGCTTGAGAAATGTGAGATATATTAGAAACGAGAACTTTATTCCTTGATTGACTCAGCACAACCTAGAACACTCGAACTTATTTCATTTGCCAAATTATTTGAATTATTTTGAGTTTTGGAAAAACTCTAAAGTTTATGCTTGATTTTATTGGAAAAATTATTTCGTGTACAATGGCGCAAGTTTCGTAATTTTTCGAGTCCGTTTGCTATGTCGTTCGAGCCTCGAAGCGTTTATCGTAAGAAGTTTATTTGCGTTGGCAACTTTGGCCCTTGAAGTAACACCTTACTCTTTCCCTACACTTTAACTAATTACCAAACAAACCTTACACTATTTCCACCATATATATACCCCAACCACCCCACTTTTTCTCATTTCCACACAAATAAAACACACACACTCTCTCTCTCTAAAAAAATCTATCTCCCTTCTCTCCTCCCCTTTCTTTTCCGACCGGCCAACACCCACACCCCACCGCCGCTGCCGGCGGTACTATTCCTGCCACCGGAATATTTTCCAGCCAAAAATATTTTCTTTCACCATTTTGTAGATCGGGACGTGTTCGTTCCAAAAGTACAAACCGTTTCAATCAAAACCATCCCGAACACCCCGGAACCACCATCACTGCCGCACCATTACCACCACCATCAACAACACGAGCCACCACCACTTTCCACTTCTTTTTCCCTTCTTTTTCCATGCTCGGTAACCACCCAAACGCACCTTTATTTACTTATTTTTATTTATTTTGATTTATTTTCGTTTTTATATTAATTAAAAACATTAAAAATATTAATAAAATAAATTTTCGTATTTTTATATTAACAATAATATTTTACCGAAAATATTTTATTAAATCCGAAAATATTATAAATTTTTGTATATTTTTATTTATTTACCGAAAATATTTTTATAAAATTTATTTTATAAATTTATTATTTATTTATTTAATATTCCGAAAATAATTTTATAAATAATATATATATTTTTAGTTTTCATCCTAAAATATTTTTATAAAAACTTCATATTTTTATTTATTTATTTATGTATATCGACATATATATATATATATATATATATATATATATATATATATATATATATATATATATATATATATATATATATATATATTTGTTTTTATTATTTATTTATTGAAATTGAGATATAAATGATGTTTTTGACTCGTGTGTGCCCTCCTTTGACCGATAGTTGACTGGTCAACACCGGGTCGACCCGTTGTGACTCGGTTAATTTTTGTATTATTTGTTGATTCTCGTGGTTATTTCATATTGTTATATATTTTGGAACTTGTTTCGTCTAAGTTTAAATGAAACGGATTAATAATTATGAAACTATAAAATAAGTTGGATATAGTTAAGGGATTTGGATATCGGACATTGTTTCCGTATTGTTGTATTGTGAGCTTGTATTGGACGTATTGGATTTACGGCCTTGGTTATTTGGATGTTATGGACCCTTTGGTACACGAGACCGTAGGGTACGTTAGGCCCGTAAAGATCTTAACGTACCTGGAACCCGAACAATACAAAATGGTCGATAAACCTAAACAACTAACGGACTACGCGAATGATATATCCAAGCATAATTACTTATTTATATTATTACTATTATTTAAAAATAAAGAGTCGTTGACTCGGGAAATGTTGTATAAACGGGCAGGTCATGCCGAAATTTCGTAAAATCTTTTATAAACTTTTAATATTAAAGGATTGTAATATATTTGAAAACCTTTTTAACTATATTGTTTTCAACGTTTCGTTTTGGGAAATGGGTAAAATAGCCAAAACTAGTTTCTTTTAGCATATTATTTGTTTATTTATATAAGTATTCGATTTCATTTTGATTTCTTTTCTTCAAGTTATTCTTTCGTTTACTTTTGACTTTCTCGGATTGACGTACGCTCTCGACGACATATTCTCTCTTTCTTTCTCGTCACCCACGCGAGACTTTTAAAATCCATTTTCTTTCAAATGCCATTGTATTCTTTTCACAAAATCTTTTATTCAAGCATTGTTTATTGAGATGTTCGAGTTTAGTTCTGTGTTATGCCTTTTATATTGATTAGGTTGTGCTGAGGTCCCTTTTGCTGTGACACATTATTGATTGTTGCTATATCTCGTTTCCTGCTGCTGTTATTAAGGTGTGATTCATAGCCCCGCTTTTTATATTTTTAATTGTTTATAAACTCACGGGGTGAGACACATGCTTTAAATATTTTCTGAGCACAAGTATTATTTTTGGTATGCTTTTCCTGATGATGATATATACATATTCCTGGCGATGTACTAAGTAGCTTATCTTGCCTGAAAGACCCTCCGATCATGAGCCATTAGTCACTTGCGAGTGAACGTGAACTTAGTTTATGGGCCGATAGGATTGACTATCCCACTCGTAGTTGTCAAGGGCTTGACATGCGGGTGTACTATTTGTCGTTTTGCCGGGTAATTTAGAAAATGCCCGGCCTTGGGGGCATTTATTATTATGAAATTCCGCAGTTATTATTTATGTCAGTACAGCGTACTGTTGATTGGTTTGGTTAACGTTTTGCGTGTCATGAGCTTAGTATCATCAACCATATGTATGCACAGGGATGCCTCTACATATTGTGTGTTATCTTGGTTACCCTGGTATTTGCATTAGTTGCTTATATCGTATGATTAAAACCCTTGTGCTTAACTTTATTACTTTAAACCTATGGATTGCACTCAACCTTTGTGTTGACTTTTAAGCATGTGTTTCTCAGGTACTACTACTAATTAATTTGTGGAGCTTTATTGATTATGGGCGTGGTGGAGTGGCTGGATGAAGGAAGTTTTCTGTCAAGGCAGCTTATCTATTCCTACTATTTTTATTTACCATGTCATTCGTAAAACCTTGGTGTGTTTTTAAATGTTTTCCGCTGCTAAACTTATTTACTTTCCGCTGCTAAACTTGTTTACTTTCCGCTGCTAAACTTTGTATTTCTACTACTATACTTGGATTTCCACTGCTAAACTTTGTCATTTTCCGCTGCAATCTTTATTTTTATTCCGCTGCTATTTTGTTAAAGAGTCTATGTACTCTAAAATGGTTTGTAAAACGAATGATATGTTTTGAGGCATTTTTAAACGTCCCGTGTTGTGGTCGTTTGCTATAAAGATGCCTGGTTTCGATTCGCGTAGTGCCCCCAGCATGTCAACTGCCGTATTTTGGGTTAGGGGTGCTACAGGATGGAATCAGAGCCATCGTTTATAGAGAACGAGCTCGCACTCGACTATAAACTTTTTCCTAGAGTCAAAACGTTTTGAGACAGAAAGCTGATAGCCTTCCATGCCACTTCACGCCCTGGTATTTTCTTTCAAACTTTACTTACATATATGTTTTACATTGAGATTGGGTTAGACTTTTTCCACTATCATGCTTTGGCTTATAAAATGATTTTCCGAGAAAATTTGGCTAGTATTTTTATGTTTTCTTATACTCTTGTAGAGTATCATGTCTGTCCCAGTTCCCCGTGATCAGGTTCCTGTCCTGCCAGTTGTTGACCCATTGCCCTTGGGAGATGATGTTGAGTTGGATGTTGATGTTGACTTGGATGTTGATGTTGGGTTGGATGTTGATGTTGGTTTAGATGATGAGTTGGGTTTAGGGGATGATGTTGATATTGAGGATGATGAAGAAGAGGAGATGGATGCCGATGATGATAGTGATGAGGAGTTTATGGGGGAGGATCAGGATGTTCCCCCGCCGCCTTCGCCTGTTGTGTCGGATGTGACGTATGAGTCAGATACGTCTGAGGCATTAGGATATGCGCTCGAGACCAAGGTTCCTTCTACGCATGAGATTGGTGAGTCATCGATAGCAGTTCGTGTTACTCCGTCAGAACTTAGAGCTGCTATGAGTCGTTTGAGGCAGGATATGGTGTGGTGTAAGAATAGTCATAAGAGTATCACTAGGCGTATGAGTGACAGGCAGTTTGAGGTTGCAGGATTGAGGAGGGAAGTTTAGGATGATAGGAGAGCCACAGGAGAGATGTATATGGAGCTTCAGAGGCAAGAGGAGAGGTTGAGTTCGTTGGGACGGATGAGTGTTGCGTTTCAGGAGCGTATGGATTCACTAGATAGGAAGATGGTAGAGATGGAGGAGGTGGTTGACAAGTTGACCATGAAGGAGGTGTTCTTGGACATTGATAGTCGACATTATCGTACTAGTATCAGCGAGTTATGGAGTGAGTTGCATGAGATGCAGAGACAGGCCTATGTAGAGAGGATGACCCGTCTTAGGTCCTATGATGGCATTGATGTGATGGCTATGTATGGTGGTCGCTTGGGAGATCAGTGATTGGATCATTTATAGTGTAGTATCTTAATAGTAGTTTACCTAGTATATGTAAACTGAATATTTTAGTTGGAAGATTTTATTTGAAACTTGTACTTGTTTTGCATATCTTGTAAGACCAATGTAAAGTATGAAATCTATGATGTATTATGGTGATGTACTATTATTGATGTTGACTTATGCTATTTTATGATTTTATTCATGAGATGATGTTTTATCTTGTGCGATGATTCTAACACATTAATCTAATACTTACAAGTGTTGTGCTTTGTATTGATTGATAGAATTATGCCTCCTAAGAAGATGACCCCTGCTGCGATTCAGCAGTTGATTGATGAGGGTGTTGTAGCAGCGCTTGCTAGGCAAGTAGGTGTTCCTCAGAATGTTGGACCGGCTAGAGCTCAAGCGGTTCCCAACAACCATTTCTGCACTTTTAAGGAATTTATGGATTGTAAGCCCATTACCTTCAAGGGAACTGAAGGAGCTGTTGGATTGACTCAATGGTTTGAGAAAGTGGAATCGGTATTTCATAGGAGCAATTGTACTGAGAACAACAGGGTGAAGTATGCGACAGGCACATTGTTGGAGCATGCCTTGTCTTGGTGGAATGCTTATGTTCAAGAAAAGGGAATGGAGGATGCTTATAGTACTTCATGGGAAGATTTCAAGAAAGCTATGGTTAAGAAGTACTGTTCTCGTAGTGATTTGAGGAAGTTGGATACTGAGTTTTATTATTTGGCTGTGAAGGGTTCTGATCTTGCTACTTATGTGCGACGATTCCAAGAGTTGAAGGTGTTTTGTGCTCACATGGTGCCCGATAATGAGAAGTTGCTAGAGAAGTTTATTGGTGGATTGCCTGCGATTATTCAAAGAAATGTGACGTCGTACAATGCTGAGACTTTAGATGATACTATTAGCATGGCTGAACGCCTTATGGATCAGGTGACTAAACATGGTGTCGTTCAGAGGAGTAATCACTTTGACAACAAGAGAAAATGGGAGGATAACAGAAGGAACAACAACTATAACAACCCCAACAATCGCTACAACAACAATCAGTATCGTAACAACAATCACCATCACCAACATAATAGGAGACAGGAGACTGTTAAGGCTTTTGTGGCAGCACAAGGAGGAGTCAATGTTGGACAGCAAACTCTTTGTGGGAAGTGCCACCAGCATCATACTGGACCATGTGCTGTGAGATGTACGAAGTGTCAGAAGGTTGGTCATGTTGCGAGGTTTTGTAAGAGCAAAGTTGTGACGACAGGAGCAGGTGCCCAGCCAGTGGTTACGTGTTACGGATGTGGAGAGCGTGGAAACTATAGGAATCACTGCCCGAAGAATGTTGGACAAGGAAATGTAGGTGCTCGAGGAAGAGTGTATGTGATGGGAAATGGAGAGCCACAGCAAGATCCGAATGTTGTCACTAGTACGTTTCTTCTCAAAAACCTTCGTGTTAAAGTTTTGTTTGATTTTGGTGCCGATATGAGTTTTGTGTCTTCTAAGATTTCACCGTTACTTCGACTTACCCCTACTCTATTAGACGTTAGCTATAGTATTGAGTTAGCTGATGGTAACCTAGTAGATACCCGCACCGTGATCCGTGGTTGTACCCTTAATCTTTTAGATCACCCGTTTAGTATTGATTTGATGCTAATCAAGCTCGGAAGTTTTGATGTGATAGTTGGAATGGATTGGTTATCCAAGAATCGAGCGAGCATTGTTTGTGGAGAACGAGTTGTTCATATCCCTCTCAATGATGAGATTTTGATTGTTTGAGGTGATAGGAGTGGAACTCGCCTGAATATCATATCATGTATCAAAACCATGAAATATCTTGAGAAAGGATGTCACGCATTCCTAGCATACGTGGCTAAGAAGGAGTCAAGAGAGAAGCGACTCGAGGATGTTCCTGTGGTGCGTGAGTTTCTTGAAGTATTTCCTGAAGATTTGTCGGGACTTCCGCCATCCCGACAAGTGGAGTTTTGCATCGACTTAGTTCCAGGAGCTGCACCTGTTGCACGTGCACCGTATCGTTTAGCGCCATCGGAAATGGAGGAGTTATCTAAGAAATTGCAAGAGTTATTGGATAAAGGATTTATTCGACCGAGTTCTTCGCCCTGGGGAGCTCCAGTATTGTTTGTGAAGAAGAAGGATGGATCGTTTAGGATGTGCATCGACTACCGAGGATTGAATAAGTTAACTGTGAAGAACCGCTACCCGTTACCGAGGATTGATGATTTGTTTGATCAGTTGCAAGGATCGAGTTATTACTCTAAGATTGATTTGAGGTCTGGTTATCTCCAACTCAGGGTTCGGGAAGAGGATATTCCTAAGACGGCATTTAGGACTCGTTATGGTCATTATGAGTTTCAAGTTATGCCTTTTGGTTTGACCAATGCACCTGTAGTGTTCATGGACCTCATGAACCGAGTATGCAAGCCTTATCTAGATAAGTTTGTGATAGTCTTTATCGACGACATTTTGATCTACTCAAAGAGCGAGGAAGAGCATAAATAGCATTTGGCTACGATTCTTAAGTTGCTCAAGGACGAGCAGTTGTAAGTTAAGTTCTCAAAGTGTGAGTTTTGGATTTGGAAAGTTCAATTTTTGGGTCATGTAATTGATAGTGAAGGATTACATGTGGATCCCGCTAAGGTTGAAGCGATTGAGAAATGGTCAACGCCGGTTAACGCCACAGAAATTCGTCAATTTCTAGGATTGGCTGGGTATTACAGGAGATTCATCGAGGGATTCTCCAAGATATCTAAACCGTTAACTGCATTGACTCACAAGGATAAGAAGTATGAATGGGGAGAGGAAGAAGAGAAGGCCTTTCAAACTTTGAAGCAGAAGCTTTGTAGTGCACCGATATTGGCTTTGCCAGATGGAGTAGAAGATTTTGTGGTTTATTGTGATGCCTCTTATCAAGGGTTAGGAGCAGTATTGATGCAACGAGGGAAGGTTATGACATATGCTTCCCGATAGCTTAAGACTCATGAAAAGAAGTATACCACTCATGATTTGGAATTAGGAGCTGTGGTTTTTGCCCTCAAGTTGTGGAGACACTACCTTTATGGTACTAAGTGTGTTTTCTTTACCGATCACAAGAGTTTGCAGTATATTTTGGATCAGAAGGAGTTGAATATACGACAACGATTAACTCGAATTTACCCGCTCAGATTCTGCAAGCACAAGAGGGAGTCATGAAAAGAGGAGAGCTTAAGAAGGAGAAAGTTGACGGGATGATTAGAAAGGAGAAACTTGAGAAACGTTCAGATGGAACTTTGTGTTACAAAGGAGGAAGTTGGGTGCCCTTGTTTGGAGGACTGAGAGACTTGATTATGCTCGAGTCTCATAAGTCAAAGTATTCCATACACCCAGGATCTGACATGATGTATCAAGATGTGAAGATGTTATATTGGTGGCCCAATATGAAAGCTGAGATTGCCGATTATGTCCGTAAGTGTCTTACGGGTGCCAAGGTTAAGGCTGAACATCAGAAACTGTATGGTTTGCTAGAACAACCTGAGATCCCAAAATGGAAATGGGAAGGAATAACAATGGATTTTGTCACCAAGCTACCAAGGACTTCGACAGGATTCGATGCTATTTGGGTAAAAGTCGATCGATTGACTAAATCCGCGCACTTTTTGATAATCAAAGAGAATTACAGTATGGATAAGTTGACCCGGCTCTACGTGAAAGAGATAGTATCTCGACATGGAGCGCCAATGTCTATTATTTCGGATAGAGACGGCAGGTTTACTTCGAATTTTTGGAAGTCACTTCAAGATTCGTTTGGTACGAACCTCGACATGAGTACCGCTTACCATCCACAGACCGATGGTCAAAGCAAGAGAACCATCCAGACTTTGGAAGATATGTTGCGTGCGTGTGCGATTGATTTTGGGAATGGACGGGATGTCCATTTGCCTTTGATTGAGTTTTCCTACAACAACAGTTACCACGCGAGTATTAAGGCCGCACCGTTTGAAGCACTCTATGGTCGGAAGTGCCGATCACCAATATGTTGGGATGAAGTAGGAGAAGCCCAGCTTATTGGACCAGATTTAGTTCGTGAAATGACTGAAAAGATTGCTCAGATTAAAGACAGATTGAAAGTTGCTCGTGACCGACAGAAGAGTTATGCAGATGTGAGGCGTAAACCCCTGGAATTTCAGGTAGGAGATAGGGTTATGTTGAAAGTATCGCCTTGGAAAGGTGTGATCAGGTTTGGTAAGAGAGGAAAGTTAAATCCCCATTATATTGGACCCTTTAAGATTGTGAAGAGGATTGGTCCTGTGGCATATAAGCTAGAATTGCCACCGGAGCTCAGTAGAGTTCACCCTACTTTCCACGTGTCGAATTTGAAGAAGTGTTTGACTTATGAAGCCGCTGTAATTCCGCTTGAGGAAATTGAGATTGATGAGTAATTACATTTTGTTGAGGAACCTGTTGAGATTATGGATCACGAGGTTAAGCGATTGAAGAAGAGTCGTATTCCTCTTGCGAAGGTTCGATGGAATTCCAAGAGAGGACCGGAGTATACCTGGGAATGAGAGGACGAGTTTAAACGCAAATACCCAAATCTTTTCAAAACCGGGACTGGCAACTCGAAACTAAATCCGGGACGGATTTCTAAATAAGATGTATGTGATGTAGCCCCCGGTACTTTTCTAAACTCATTTCTAGCCAAAATATTTATTTTCGTACCTGAGACACATTAAAACTTTTATTTTGTGATTATTTGGGCTTGAGAAACGTGAGATATATTAGAAACGAGAACTTTATTCCTTCATTGACTCAGCACAACCTAGAACACTCGAACTTATTTCATTTGCCAAATTATTTGAATTATTTTGAGTTTTGGAAAAACTCTAAAGTTTATGCTTAATTTTAATGAAAAATTTATTTCGTGAACAATGGCGCAAGTTTCGTAATTTTTCGAGTCCGTTTGCTATGTCGTTCGAGCCCCGAAGCGTTTATCGTAAGAAGTTTATTTGCGTTGGCAACTTTGGCCCTTGAAGTATCACCTTACTCTTTCCCTACACTTTAACTAATTACCAAACAAACCTTACACTATTTCCACCATATATATACCCCAACCACCCCACTTTTTCTCATTTCCACACAAATAAAACACACACACTCTCTCTCTCTCTAAAAAAATTCTCTCTCCCTTCTCTCCTCCCCTTTCTTTTCCGACTGGCCAACACCCACACCCCACCGCCGCCGCCGGTACTATTCCGGCCACCGGAATATTTTCCGGCCACCGGAATATTTTCCGGCCAAAAATATTTTCTTTTACTATCTTGTAGATCGGAACGTGCTCGTTCCAAAAGTACAAACCGTTTCAATCAAAACCATCCCGAACACCCCGGAACCACCATCACCGCCGCACAATTACCACCACCATCAACACCACAAGCCACCACCACTTTCCACTTCTTTTTCCCTTCTTTTTCCTTGCTCGGTAACCACCCAAACGCACCTTTATTTACTTATTTTTATTTATTTTGATTTATTTTCGTTTTTATATTAATTAAAAACATTAAAAAAATTAATAAAATAAATTTTCGTATTATTATATTAAAAATAATATTTAACCGAAAATATTTTATTAAATCCGAAAATATTATAAATTTTTATATATTTTTATTTATTTAACGAAAATATTTTTATAAAATTTATTTTATAAATTTATTATTTATTTATTTAATATTCTGAAAATAATTTTATAAATAATATATATATTTTTAGTTTTCATCCTAAAATATTTTTATAAAAACTTCATATTTTTATTTATTTATATATGTATATCGACACACACACACACACATATATATATATATATATATATATATATATATATATATATATATATATATATATATATATATATATATATATATATATATTTGTTTTTATTATTTATTTATTGAAATTGAGATATAAATGATGTTTTAGACTCGTGTGGGCCCTCCTTTGACCGACAGTTGACTGGTCAACACCGGGTCGACCCGGTGTGACTCGGTTAATTTTTGTATTATTTGTTGATTCTCGTGGTTATTTGATATTATTATATATTTTGGAACTTGTTTCGGCTAAGTTTAAATGAAACGGATTAATAATTATGAAACTATAAAATAAGTTGGATATAGTTAAGGGATTTAGATATCGGACATTGTTTCCGTATTGTTGTATTGTAAGCTTGTATTGGACGTATTGGATTTACGGCCTTGGTTATTTGGATGTTATGGACCCATTGGTACACGAGATGGTAAGGTACGTTAGGCCCGTAAAGATCTTAACGTACCTGGAACCCGAACAATACAAAATGGTCGATAAACCTAAACAACTAACGGACTACGCGAATGATATATCCAAGCATAATTACTTATTTATATTATTACTATTATTTAAAAATAAAGAGTCGTTGACTCGGGAAATGTTGTATAAACGGGCAGGTCATGCCGAAATTTCGTAAAATCTTTTATAAACTTTTAATATTAAAGGATTGTAATATATTTGAAAACCTTTTTAACTATATTGTTTTCAACGTTTCGTTTTGGGAAATGGGTAAAATAGCCGAAACTAGTTTCTTTTAGCATATTATTTGTTTATTTATATAAGTATTCGATTTCATTTTGATTTATTTTCTTCAAGTTATTCTTCCGTTTACATTTGACTTTCTCGGATTGACGTACGCTCTCGACGACATATTCTCTCTTTCTTTCTCGTCACCCACGCGAGACTTTTAAAATCCTTTTTCTTTCAAATGCCATTGTATTATTTTCACAAAAGCTTTTATTCAAGCATTGTTTATTGAGATGTTCGAGTTTAGTTCTGAGTTATGCCTTTTATATTGATTAGGTTGTGCTGAGGTCCCTTTTGCTGTGACGCATTATTGATTGTTGCTATATCTCGTTTCCTACTGCTGTTATTAAGGTGTGATTCATAGCCCCGCTTTTTATATTTTTAATTATTTATAAACTCACGGGGTGAGACACATGCGTTAAATGTTTTCTGAACACAAGTATTATTTTTGCTATGCTTTTCCTGATGATGATGATATATATATATATATATATATATATATATATATATATATATATATATATATATTCCTGACGATGTACTAAGTAGCTTATCTTGCCTGAAAGACCCTCCGATCATGAGCCATTAGTCACTTGCGAGTGAGCGCGAACTTAGTTTATGGGCCTATAGGATTGACCATCCCACTCGTAGTTGTCAAGGGCTTGACATGCGGGTGTACTATTTGTCGTTTTGCCGGGTAATTTGGCAAGTGCCCGGCCTTGGGGGCATTTATTATTATGAAATTCCGCGATTATTATTTATGTCAGTATAGCGTACTGTTGATTGGTTTGGTTACCGTTTTGCGTGTCATGAGCTTAGTATCATCAACCATATGTATGCACAGGGATGCCTCTACATATTGGGTGTTATCTTGGTTACCCTGGTATTTGCATTTGTTGCTTATATCGTATGATTAAAACCCTTGTGCTCAACTTTATTACTTTAAACCTATGGATTGCACTCAACCTTTGTGTTGACTTTTAAGCATGTGTTTCTCAGGTACTACTACTAATTAATTTGTGGAGCTTTATTGATTATGGGCGTGATGGAGTGGCAGGATGAAGGAAGTTTTCTGTCAAGGCAGCTTATCTATTCCTACTATTCTTATTTATCATGTCATTCGTAAAACCTTGGTGTGTTTTTAAATGTTTTCCGCTGCTAAACTTATTTACTTTCCGCTGCTAAACTTGTTTACTTTCCGCTGGTAAACTTTGTATTTCTACTACTATACTTGGATTTTCGCTGCTAAACTTTGTCATTTTCCGCTGCAATCTTTATTTTTATTCCGCTGCTATTTTGTTAAAGAGTCTATGTACTCTAAAATGGTTTGTAAAACGAATGATATGTTTTGAGGCATTTTTAAACGTCCCGTGTTGTGGTCGTTTGCTATAAAGATGCCTGGTTTCGATTTGCGTAGTGCCCCCAGCATGTCAGCTGCCGTATTTTGGGTTGGGGGTGCTACACTAGTGTGAATGATGGATCTTTGTAGAAGATTGAAATGTACGTTCCTTTGGTTAAGATCAAAATCCTTTGGATAAGTTGAAATCTTATGCGTAACACTCAACTTATGCGTAGACTTAAATTTATGCGTAGAAAGGTGATGTTATGCGTAAACACAATGTTTATGCGTAAGATTTCCCTTTTTACGCGTAAGATTTAAATCTTTTGCGTAAAGTAAGTTTTGCGTAAGGTTAAAACCAAACAAATCTTTCAAACTTATCCAAGCGTGAAAGATATCCTTAGTCGAAGTATTCCACTAACTTATCCAAGCTAGGGAAGTACTGAGTCACTGTTGCACGAAGAGAAGACCTTGGTATGAAGTTTTGCGTAGAATTCTGTAACTTACGCGTAAGATTGAATCTTATGCGTAAGATCTTACATCTGCGTAGAAACTTAGGCGTAGAAAGACAACTTCTGCGTAGGATCTATCTTTTGCGTAGAACTTTGGCGTAGGAATCAACTTAAGCGTAGGAATTAAGCGTAGAGTAACAACTTAAGCGTAGAAAGAGGGTTTTGACCAATGTTTTGCGTAGAAAAGGGGTTTTGACCTCAATCTTATGCGTAAAAGTACCAAAAAGTACTATAGACAGCTGGAAACTTGTACTATGCTCAAAAGTTACGCGTAAGATGACCAGAATGTTGAAAAATCTCAAATTTTTGAAGAAAAATGCTTAGAAATAAGGTTCTATTAATCAAATAACTTCACCAATACTTAGAAAACACTAACAATGAAAGATTTTGCTACCACAAACTAGTTTCCAATATCAAAGAAGCTATAAAACCGTGAGAAACTATAAGAAAATGTGATAAAACCTTAAAAGATCTAAACTTTTTGCAAAATCTAAGCTTCAAATCACTATATCAACCTTAAAACTTGTCCAACCTTCAAGATTTGAGTGAAAGAAACAAAGAAAAAATGCAAAAAGATGATGAAAAACCACCTAAATACCACGTAAAAACCAAGAACAACACTTCAATCTCTATTAGGCGAATGATACCACTTGTTAGGTACCCATATTAGCATCACACAAGTAAGAATGAGATAGATATAAGGATGGGATGATTATGAGATATGATGAAAGGTAAAAGTGCAAGAGTTTCACAAAGATAATCAAATAACCAACCAAATAATAATGTTCACATAAGGTCTTATTTATAGGAGTGGATGCTAGGGCAACACACCTAGATCCTTCCTTGTGTTTAACGTGGGCTTGTGAGCCTTTTGGGTTTTTACATGTTGCCCATTTACTTAAGACATAAACATTAATATAACTAAAGCAACCTAGCACAAAATGTTATGACCGAGACTTGACAAAATATAAAAGTATGTTCCCAACAATACACCTATGAGCCAACCTAACTCTAGGATCCCGAATGGAAGATGCCCCAGTAGTCGAGGTATACACCCCGTTCCCAATATTCGGCCAAAACAAAGCACACCTAGTGTCATTCCTTATAGCCTCACCATGCAACAACCTAGTCATAAATCCTCTCTGAGTGGTCTCGTACTGACTGTATAACCCCAACCTCCATCCAAACTCTGTAACCTAGCAAGTCCTAAGCTCACCCCCTGCCTAAAATGGATAGTGGTACCTCCAACATTGGTTCTAGCCTTAGCCAAGTCAAAACGAAAAGTAGCAAAGAATTCACGTACCAACTCATCATAGACAGGCTCTCGAATCCTGAACAATCTTTCCCATTGAGGACCGGTGAAGTCATCGGTTTGGAAGCTTTGAAGAAAGGTTTGCTCAAGACCCTGGTCTCTTAAGAAGTTTCAATCGACCACGGCCCCACTTTCAACCGGGTGATGGAGCAATTGAGTATACTTGGAGGTGGAGGTGGAGGCGTCATTATCAAAGACACGCCAATGTAGGACTGTGTCACCGAAGTTTTCGCGTTGGGATCTCGAAGAACTCCCTCGGCTAGGTTGGGGGCACTTGTTCATATCCTGGAACAAAATAAGAAGGAACGAAAGGGGTCAGATTGTGAATTAAAGAATGAGTTGAGCATCAGACATACCTGACGCCGTCACCCTTTACGAGGTGACGCAGTCAGGTCCAACGCCTTTCAAATCCGAAATTACGAGGGAAAAATAAACATTCAAACTTTAAGTTCATAAACCAAACACCCCTTTTTGCAGCAAAATGGTCAATTAGCCCATAGGTTGAAGCTCAAATTCGTGGTTACCCGATTAGTGAATACACCCTTTTGATTACCAACGATCTAATGCTCTAATTTTGTGACTTGCATGCTTCCGACAAAAATGCTGTGAATTTGAGAACCCATTTTCTCGCGAGGGAGCCCAAAGGAATAGGAGAGGTTTTAAGGTAAATGTTCGGAGAGAGGAATTTCATCACCCCAATCATTGTGCATTTTATTAGGGACTGGGAGTTCAAAGATATTCTCGATCTTCTTGGGTATAGCTTCTTCCTATGGGCCAACAATAACTATTCCCCAGTAGCGGCGCCAAAAACTTGATGCGTGGGTTGCGACAATGCACTAGGTTTTACCTCTCAAAGGATATTGAGAAGCTTGCAATCCCCACCAGGCATTGTACCTGACCGATGTAGTATAGTATAGTGGCAAGTACGGGGGATTGATCGTTCTCCACAGGGAATAGTGTTCATTAGAATTGAAAACTACTCTAATTAGGTCTAAGGGTGAGGGATGATTCTTTTTGTATTTTTATATTTTTAAGGAAAGCGAGTAAAATATCTCGGTTTTGGAAGAGAGGGCAGAATTAGTTGCTAGTCAACTAACCCAAATAAACTACAAATGCAATAAAAATAAAATTACAAGAAAATAAAATTAGTTGTGAAACTTATATGGAGAAAAGTGTGTTTACTTAGGTTTCATTACTCCCTAGCAATCTTTTACAGGTTAATTAGTATGTTACAATTGTGTGGATGACGGGTTGTATTCCGTAATACCAGTCGTGGGGCTGTGTACGTCCTTCCCCAACTCTATAAGATCCTACTTCATTCTATGGCAACACGTTTAGTATCCAAACCATGAAATCACTAGAATTCACTTATGCATTAAACACAACCAATTAATCATAGTACACATCCGATTCATGTTTCTTAAGACGTTCAAGCAAGTTACCATATAGGAGATTAGCCAGTTTTCTTAAGCCTAACATTGAAATCACCTACCCAACATAATTAATAACACATAATCGATAGCTAGGTTTCACTACATCTAAACAAACACAAGGGAAAACCTAGCCTAGCATGTTAAACAAAAGACAAGCATAAGATATAATCAAACAACACATAGACATATTGATTGATTTGAAGGAATACTTATCTTTAATTAAACATGGAGGATTCAAGGGTATAATACCCTTAAAAAGTGCAGGAAGTTCATACTAGGGTTACACCAAGACTCCCTCTAAAAAGTTTCACACAATGAATGATAATTACAAGAGTATATATAGATTTTACAATCTAATGGCGTCACCTATTGGGGCGTGACGCCGTCACCTCGCCGCGATTAGGGTTCCATGATGGCCTAGATCCACTTCTCACGCCGTCACCTTGTAGGGTGTTCTGGGGCATCACTCTTTAGCTTGTAACGTGACCACCTATGCGTCACAAAGGGTGACGCCGTCACTCTTTAATACCAAAATTTTGTTCTGGCCTGTCATGTGTAATCTTCATATCCACCTCTTTGCCAACGCTTGACGCCGTAACCTAGCAAAGGGTGACACCGTCAGGTACTGTTTCTAGCATATTTTGAGACTTTGTCGTTTTCTTCACTTTTATTCTTCAAAAACGTCCAAAATGCATCCATTTGCAGAATTCCTCTTCAAAGTACCTAAAATGACAAAAGGAACGATTTGAGGCAATATTTGACCAAATAATCACGATTTAGGGCTTAAATGACCCCCTAAAAGTGTAACACTTTTTGCCTCATCAAATACCCTTACACTTGAGATTTGCTTATCCTCAAGCAAATGTGCTTTTATTCTAATCAAAATACAAGTTAGGGGTCATTTAACACTAATATAAAAGTAATTACAAAAAATGATCATTCCACTTTAATCAAAATAAGCACGGAGATTATACACTAGCACCTCATAAATAGTGTTTGGATACTCACATCTCTCGGGTGTTATAAACTTATATAAAACTAGATGGAAATGGGAAAATATCACTCACTAGCAAATAGATTATCATAGGCTTGGGAAATGATCAAAAACCTCCTCCACTAGGCGTAAGCACCTAAGATAAACTATCAAAGAGGGCTTTCAAAGGGTTGTAACATGAGGTGTAGGGATATGATAAACACAGTTTTGTTGGATAAAGGCTATTTTACTGGTGGCGAGTTAATAATCTTAGTTAATTACATTTACAATGTGGCGTTGCTAAGCCAATACTCGACTCAACTTAAGCTAATGAAAACAGATGAAAACATAAAATAAAACAAAGGAAACGGGATGGTAGTCCGTGTTTTTTTTTATTTTTATTTTTTTTATTTTTTATTTTTTTTTGCATACATTCTTGCCCTACCATCCAAAATAATACATCATAAGGGCCTTGGTTCTCCCCTTACACTTGAACTTTTATATACTTTACAAATATCTATACTAATGACTCGAATTAAGATAATCGAAACACTTGGAGTACTTCTAAGATATTTTGCATATGTGGGGGTAATAATTTGATGTTCTTCCCCATTACTCCATTACACTAGTACTTTATCCATGAGTCCCAATATGTATAAGATATGACTCGACTTAGCAACCATGTAATCAATTAGAAAATTAACAAAGGGTTTAAACAAATGTTGTCACAATAATGCACTAAAGATGAGTGCATACAAGGAAGGCTAAAGCGATTTGTGTAACAATTCGCATTTTCAGATTAATTACTATTCCTGGAAAATTTTACTATTCACTTTTTACTATTCACTTTTCACTATTCATCTCAGAAATTTTTATTTCATATTTTCGTAAGTTAAACTATTTTAACGATAATCCGAGAGTTTGACGCTCGTCGGATCATTTCTGCAAAAATCACAAAGCCGTGTCCGAGATTTACTTTTAGGTTTAAACATCCTTCCAGCATCCCGATATATCCATAAAACATTATAAACAATAGAAATATGATTTTATTTCATTTTATGACAATTCCAAAAGTTTTGGAATTTTACGTTTTTCAGTTCAGCGTTTTACGCGAATTATGCGTTTTAGACCCGTGTTTCCAGTTTTTAGCAGGGTTTTCGCACCCGATAGAACCTACCACTCATTTTATATTTTATTATGGACTATATTGACATGTTTCACAATACTTTCAAGTTTAATATTTTTACGATACCCGGTTTTACGTTTTAAGGCTTAATCATTTACGGTTAGCATTTTACGGAGTCAAAATGCACAAACTAAGCAAGATAGCACCAAGACTCATCATCTAGTCATCTTATCCTCATTCAAACCGCCATTTAGGGGGGGGAGTCACCATTTTGTGGCTTGATCTTGACCATTGATCTCTAGGATGTTTACAAGTGTCTAAACTAACCATGGTTAATTTCTAACCCAATATATGGTTAACTATTTTTCCTACCCTATAAATACCAAGCTAAAAACACATAGAAAACTTGCACCACACCTTCTTATAACCTTCAAGTCCTAAAACCTAAGGCACTTTTCTTATATTTTGTAAGAAAGTTAACTAGTTTTTGAAAGAAAACTAGTGTTTGATCTTCAATCTTGGAAATTTTCTAAGAAAAGTTGTTATAACTTTAAAGTCTCCAAAAAGACGTCGTTATAATCTTCAAATAGCTTTGGACTTCAAGAAGGCGTCATTATAATCTTCAAATAACCTCGGTTTATCATAGATTGCAAAGGGTGAAGCTTAAGTCTATCAAAGTCCGTACCTTACTAGTTACTTACCTTTCTTTTTGAAAGCCTCAAGTTGTAAGCAAACCCTAACATACTTTCTTGCTTAATTATCATTTACATGCTCTTTGTGTTCCTTTCATGCTATATATGTTCTTGTTATTGTGTTCATGATGTTTAAAAAATGGATAAATCAAGTATTGGTATACATATGTTAACTTAAGACAAGTAAACAAGCAAACTAATGATTTTTATGGAGAACCACGACCAAAATAGTATAACTTTGATATTTGACACTTACTTACTGTTAAATAGGACTTAACAAGGAAAACATAGCAATTTGAATCACCCAAAACGAGTACCCGAGTCAAAAGTTATGACCATTTGAAGCTAGCGAAACCAAAACGGCAAAACTGCCCAAATAGCATTCTGATCAAATTTTGATTTTTAAAGTCACCCTTCTGGTCCGATTCATCAAAAAGTTAAAACACGAAAGTTGTTCGGAACGACGTTTTCGTTCAGGAACAAAGAAGCTCGAGCCCTGAAAACGCTTTCCGAGTGATAAATTTCTTCAAAATCTTAACAGCCCATTTTTAGACCAAAGTCACTATATTATAGTTATCATTTACTAAGACCAAGAGGTCTAATGACCTAAAGCCAAGACCACAACCATGGCTAAAGCCAAGGTTGAGTCTCAAGACCATGGAAAAATGACCAAGGTCACGGCGAAGCCATGACTAAATGACCATATAAGCTTACTTAGGCGTAAACATGAAACAAGGAATTAGGCGATAACTTGAACAAACAATTTGGATCTACTTCACTTCAAAAGGAACAATGAGATATTACAAAGAGAAAATGGTCATATAAGACTTATGAAACTACCCCTAATAACAATCTTCATGTACTAATAAACTTTCCTAAGTTTATTCAAATATTGGACATGTAACTTTTCGGATTAAAACTTATACATTTGTTATCAAATACTACAATAGTAGGGAGCCTCATGTGAGGAGTTCAATAAGTAAGCCGTCGAGATGAGTTGTGGATTTACGAGTTAAAGTGTCCTGGCTCCTCGAACGTTTACTCTATGACTTCTAAATTATGTCGGCCCGAACGGTAGTAAGAGATATACAACCTATACATGTTCCATAAACCATTTATATTCAAAGACTTACACTATATACTAAGTACTACATCATGAACATTATGCAAGACATATATAGGCAATTCTTCGTATTCTTAGACGTTACTCCAAACCTAAGTCGCAACGTTCTATTATAGGCTGCTCTTAGTGACTTTCGCGATTCGACTACCACTTTCATTTCACATCACTTAAGCTTAAGGTGAGTCATAGCCCCTACTCTTTTCATACTTGTCTTAACTCTTTGGGGGAGACACATGCTCGACTACTTGTTTACTTGTACAAATACTCAAAACGTTTATACGTGACTGTGTTATACTTGATTGCATACATACATGACTGCGTTATACTTAATTGCGTTATTCTATTTATTGGCTAGTAGTTATCTTTGGGAAGTGGCTCCCAGTTGTCTTTGGGAATTGGCTCCCAGTTGTCTTTGGGAATTGACTCCCAGTTGTCTTTGGGAATTGGCTCCCAAAGTGAGGTCTTCGGAGATGAAGTAGAGACTCACTTCTTGTTGATCCCAGTTGAGCTAATACGATCTTATATAGAAGTTAACTTAAACAAATACTTAAGCTTAAACGCGGAATATAAAAGCTTAACTTAAGAAGATTAAGAATTCTCTTTCAACACTTCAATATTATTAATACGAGCACTCAATAATGCTAGGGTTTTACAACCTTGAAGTGAATAATAATGCGTACATAAACTAACCCTAGGATCCTCCTTTTATAGGCCAAGGAGTCCTACTAGGTTTACAATACCTTTCTCTACAAGATAAGAATAATCTAAATAGATAAATAATACAAAGAATCTATTCCATAATTATCCTATCGTATACAATGTTAATCCCTTCAGCAGTAGTTTCACCAAGCAGCAGATTGTCTTCAGCAGCAGAGTCATTAACACTAGCAGCAGTATCACTGTAGCAGCAGTATTACTCAGCAGCAGAGTTACTTAGCAGCAGTGTCACTTGGTCAAAACCCAACAATCCTCCCCTAAACTTAATATTTATTTCTAAATATTTAAGTTTCTTCAAAGCTCAATTCATCACTTGGAGGATGCTTCCAAACACTTCAACTCTTTTGAATTCAGTTGATCAAATATCTTCTTATACTTTGACAGCAAATTGAATGCTTGATCATCAGAATCATAATCTTTCTACAGCTTAAGTGTTTTATCACCATTAACCATCTGATTGACAATATTCCAGTATCTTACCACTGGATAATCTACTTCAGCTAGCATATACAAAGTAGTTGGTCCAAGTTCTAGTACATGAACTCCAGAATCTTGAAAGAGTCTCCATTTTCTTACTTTGTATTCTACTATCTCTGTCCATTCAGAATCGTCCATTGAAGGTTCAAACATAAGTTTAAGAGCTCTCCACATAACATTATCAGAAGCAGTTAAGATATGATCAATTTGATCTACCTCATACTTTTTACCATCAAATTTCTTAGCTCCAAACTTTGCCTTGTATAACTTCCACAAGTCTTCAACATCCTCTCTATCAAAGTAATGTAACATTTGTTGAAATCTGAGAAATCTGTGAGACTTACCATCAGATCTCTGAACATCATGAAATACTCCAATGTTAGCATCATAACCTGTAGTTACTTTGATGATAGGATATTTAACTCCTAATGGTTTGGCATCAACCACTTCAGGATCTTCCATCTTGCCAACCACAGTGTAACCCTTCAATTGTTCTTTTTGATGCTCAGAAGGAATATGATCAAGACCATATTTAAACTCATCTCCTTCAGGCATAGAACTGCTTCCTTCTCCAATCTTTCTCTTCTTCTTTGCAACTGATTTATGAATAATACCTTTTCTTTTATCACCCTGCACAGAAGAAGTAGTCTTTGTAGTATCATCATCAATCTGTTTAACAACATCAGCTTCTTGAATCTGCTCTGCTTCAACTATCTTTTCAGGCACCAACTTTTTGTTCATCTGAGCAATTTGTTCCAAGTCCTCAGCACATCCCATAGAATAAAAAGTATCTGTTCTCTTCTTTGTTTGTTGATACAAATCAAAAACTTCTTTGTCAGAATAAGCTTTCTACTGCACCAATGTCCATCCACCCATATTCTTTAGATATCTTTCATACTCTTTCCTTTGCTGTTTAACTGTTGGACCTTTGAATACTTTAACTTTTCTTCTAGCAGCAGCATTCTCTTTTCTCTTATTCGAAGCAAAGTTACTATACCAAGATTGCACATTAAAATTTGGAACTTCATTTTCTTCAATCTTGATCAGCTTGTTTAATTCAATATCAGCAGCAATTCTGATCTTTTCATCATCCCATTCATCATACATTCTTAAACCTTCAGCCTCTTTCTCAGCCAGCTGCTGATCTTCCAAATTAAACATCTCTTGTGTTTTGATAGCAGCAGCTTCATCATGTTCAACTTGCAATGGCTTAGGCCAAGAATCAAAAGGTACATCAGTAAAATCAATCCCTTTATACATCCACCTCTGAACATCAACTTGCTTGCCTTTACCCTTATCTGTAGAAGATGATATAATTGTCTTCTTTTGAGTAGCAGCAGGTTCTCTTATTGTTATTCCTTTTTGAGGTTTTCTAGTTGCTGAAGTTATGTTAGTTGTTGTGATAGGTTGTGATGATGATTGAGTTGGTAACTAAGGTGTATGTGAGTCAGCAGTAGTCTTCTTACTTAGCAAAACCATTGCCTCTGCAGCAGCATTATCCATAGATCCAGCAGCAGAGTCTTGTACTTCAGCAGTATTCACTATTCCACTAGCAGCAGAACCATCAAAAGTCTTAGCAGCAGAATTATGAATAGCAGTAGAGTCAGTAATAGCAGCATTTTCCACTGAATCTTCCAAAGTCTTTAACACATTACCCATCAACCCTGTTGCCTTCACTAGTTGCTCAGACTCCAAAGTTTTAAGAGTATCTACCACCTTTTCTTGTACAGCAACCATCTTTTCCATAACAACTTCATTCCCAGACTTATCAGCAACTACAAAGTCTTCATCATTCTGAGGACTATCCACATCCATATCTTCTATCACTGGAACCTCCCCTGAAACTATTCCAGCATCCATATCTTGAACTTTATCAACTTTTTCAAGATTTACCTCCCCTGAATCCATGACAATCTCTTTCCTCCCCTGTTTGGAAGCATCCTCTTCCAAATGAGTAGATGGTTCAGAAGAACTTACAACCTGATTAGTCCCCACTTTCTTTAATCTGTGCAATGAGGTTGAAGATTTTGATTTCTTGAAGCTCTTAATCTGTTTTCGCATTTTGATGATGACCTTGGCTTGACCAGCAACAACATCAGATAGATTAAGAACCTTATCTTCCAAAGACTTACATTTCAACCCCAAAGCTGTACAAGTAGCCGTCAATTCTTTTATAAGTTCCATTGTAGTCTCATCACTTCGACCTGTATTACCTGGTCCGAGAGGTGAATCACTGACATTGTCATTATGTACAAGTGGATCCGTCAATTCATGAGTCACTGGCCTGTCCTCATCACTTCGACCTGTGTGACCTGGTCCGAGAGGTGAATCTTGGGACAAAAACTCAGTATCAAACCTAGTTTGATCATCTGAGCCCCCTATGTTTTCCATTTGGCTAGGGTTACCATCCGGAAAATCAGACTCATAAGAATCTTTTTCTCTAGATGTTGCCTTGGTTTGGGTCTTAATGATGTTATCACTATCCTGCTCTGCTGCTAAGCTAGAAGCAGTAGTGACAGCCCTTGCCAACATGTCCTCTCCATCACCTAGGACAGCCTCATCTGGTACAGCCATACTAACACTATCCTGAGGTAGATTAGTGTCCTTTTTGGTTTTCCTACGTGTATATTGTTTTGTAGGTTGTGTAACAGATGTAGTAACATTGGGTGTGTGATGGGAATCAGTGGGATTTCCTGATCCTTCACCCTGGTTGTTGTGCACAAGTTGTTCCATAAAAGAAGTAAGATTTGTATGTGCACCAGAAAAACCTTTGCCATGTTTATTCAAAAAGGTAAAAGTCCTTGAAGCCAATTTTGGAGCATCATATTCAGAAACATGGGTTCTTGTTTTGGAAATTTGTTTTTCAATAAAGATTTGAAGAAATCTTGGATATAGCAAATAAGAACCATCTTCAACACCTTTAAACAACCCAGCCAATATCATTTTTGAAAAATTAAATGGTTGACCTTTGCACAGACATATCATTGCAGAAGCAATGGTAGTACTGAACTTATGCCACCCAGATGTTTTAGGACTCAAACAATGAAGGAATAGATGTATCAAAAACTTGTATTGAGGACAGAGGAGAGCTTTTTGAAATTTTAAATTTGTATGTTTCCCCTCATATCCCAATTCTTTTAAACCAGCAAAAATAGCATCATTGTCAAGGCAAGTGGTCTCTGTCTCATCATCTAAGAGAAGAAATTCCCTTATTGATGATTCAGTTACACGAACCTTTTGCCTATCAACAAAAGCACTGACATGTTTTTCCCCATTCATAGTTTTGATTTTGGCAGTAAACCAAAACTGTTTGATGTAGGAAACATATATAGTAGGGTTCACAGTGAGTGCATACCTAAGAGAAGTAGCATTCAAAAACTTTACCATGTCTGTGAAACCTTCAGGAACTAATTCTTCATTCAAAACGACCACACTGTTGTGTTGCTCAACCCAGGTACGTGTAAGCTCCATGAATTAGGTTTAGTGAATTTGGGGATTTGTGATTATTGGAATGATTAGGTGTAAGGGTTTGTGGTAACTTCAATTTAGAACATATGAAAACCAAATATGAAGGTCAATTAGGTTTTAAACTGATGGATGAAAGTTACACATAACACCCTCTTACTTACGACCATAGCAGCAGAACCATGTCATTCACAACTAGCAGCAGAGTGATAGAACTAGCAGCAGAGTGAACTGGAGCCAGCAGCAGAGTTGACTATCGACCTTGGTCAACAATACATAACAATTAATGCACATATCACTCTGTAATCCCTATAAAACCGGCGAGATCTTTTCCCCAAATTATGCAATCAAACCCTAATCTCGTTCAAAAACGCCACAATCACAATCAATACTATCCATCTTTACAATCAATTCACCAAACAATGAAATCAACACCCGAAATTATCAATATCTCATCCGATTCATCATCCGAAGATGAGAGCCCATTTGAAACCTATGTACCGCCATTCCGTCCTCCGCATGGTGGTTGTAGAACCAAAGAGCAAGCAAAGAAGAGAAAACATGATCTTCCGGTGTTCAAAGATCTCCTCAATTTGAATCAAACCCCTAGCACTTCCAGAGGTAAAGCTGTGATGACCCCACAATCTCCATCATCTTCAGAGTCTTCAGAAGATACAGCTTGGATCCCTATTAGGCAACCATCCCCAAAAGAGCTTGTATCCCCTTTCATCTACACATCATCAGATGAAGATGAGGAAGAACCACCAACCAATCCACCTGCCACTCCTGAGAGGCCACAATCTTCAAGGCCAAGGCCACAATCTTCAAGGTCAAGGCCACAATCATCACCTGGTCTTTCTCTTGGACCATCAAGACAAAACCCTCCTCTCCCAAAGGATAGAGAGGTTGTGCTTGGGCTTCCATGCCCTAGGAAGATGTAGGTTTAGGTGTTAGGTTATGATTTCAGCTTTTGTATTTTGTCTTTTTATGTTTGATCTTTGTACTTGTTGAATGAATGAATGATAAGATCTTTCTTGTTTCAATATCTTGCAAATCACCAGTCATATACCTGCAAAATGTTAGACCAAACACCACAAAGCAAACAACCAACATATGTACTAGCAGTAGAGTTAGAAAGTCAATGAGCAGCATAGTACATTATATCTCAAGCATATACACATTAACAAGCAGCAGAATAACAAGCAGCACATGCATTACAAACTTTAACAAAAACAAAGAGATAAGTTTTTCAAAGATTAATCATACCAATGTTTGCAATTAAAAATTGAAACCTCCCCACATCAAACTGTTTAGTGAGAAGATCAGCAACATTGTTATCAGTATGAATTTTAACAATTTGAATTAACTTCTTTTCATAGCAATCCCTTATAAAGTGATGCCTTATCTCAATATGTTTTGTTTTAGAATGAAACACTGGATTTTTAATTATGCATAGTGTGCTGTTGTTATCAATATGGATTTTAGTATTCATGAAATTGTACCCATAATCCAATAATTGATTCTGCATCCATAAGACCTGTCCACAGCAACTTGAAGCAGCCACATACTCAGCTTCTATAGTTGAATTAGCCACCACTGTTTGCTTCTTGCATTGCCATGACACCAACCTGCTTCCAAGGAACTGACAACCCCCTGTTGTAGACTTTCTATCCAAAGAAGCTCCAGCATAATCACTATCTGAGTAGGATACCAAATCAAATGGTGAATCCTTAGGATACCAAAGGCCCAATTTTGGTTGATACCTCAGATATCTAAAAATTCTTTTCACTGCATTGAGATGTGATTCCTTGGGACACACTTGAAATCTTGCACAGGCACATACTGCAAACATAATATCAGGCCTTGATGCAGTAAGATACATCAATGATCCAATCATAGACCTGTACAAATGTATATCCACTTCCTTTCCATGTTCATCCTTCAGCAATGGCTTATCTTTTTCCATGGTAGTCTTGGCAGGCTTAGCATCTTCAAATCCAAACTTCTTCAAAATATCATTGACATACTTATCCTGACTGATAAAGATGCCATTTTCTTTCTGTGTAACTTGCAGACCTAAGAAGAAGGTGAGTTCTCCCATTGAACTCATAGCAAACTTGTCCTTCATAAGCTTCTCAAAACTAACACACATAGCTTGGTTTGTAGACCCAAAGATGATGTCATCAACATAAATTTGAACCAGCAAAATATCATCTTTTTGTCTTTTGAGGAACAAAGTTTTATCAATCTTGCCCCTGCTGAACCCAGACTCTAGCAAGTAGGTTGACAAGGTGTCATACCAAGCTCTAGGAGCTTGATGTAGACCATACATTGCTTTATTTACCTTGTAGACTTTGTTAGGATGATCAGGGTCTTCAAAGCCTGGTGGTTGAGACACATAAACTTCCTCAGTAATGGTCCCATACAGAAAAGCACTCTTCACATCCATTTGATACACTACAAAGTCTTTGTATGAAGCATAAGCCAAGAATATTCTAATAGCCTCTATTCTTGCCACTGGTGCAAATACTTCATCATAATCAAGGCCTTCTTGTTGTGTGTATCCCTGTGCTACTAACCTTGCCTTATTTCTTATGACAATTCCTCTCTCATCTCTTTTGCATCTGAAAACCCATTTTGTGCCAATCACTCTTTTACCATTTGGCAGCTCAACCAAAGTCCATACTTCTTGCAGCTTGAATTGTAAAAGCTCATCTTGCATTGCTTCTACCCAACTTGCTTCTTGTAAGGCTTTGTAAGTGTTTTTGGGTTCAATTTGAGAAAGAAAACATGCAAACAGGCAATTTTGAAGATCTTTATGACTATTTCTTTGATGCAGAGATCTGGCAAAGAAACTTTGATGTTGAGGATCTTTCAAGGCTTTAGTCATCTGCCTAGTTTGAATGGATGAATGTGGATCACTTAAGATTTGATCTTTTGGATGATCCTTGTGTATTCTTGTGGTAGGTGTAGGACTAACAGGAATAATGAGTTCCAAGTTAGTAACATCAGCAGCAGCTCCAAATAACTCACCATCAAGTGCATCATCATCTGTGTCATAATAAATATTCTCTAGAGGAGGCATATTTGGATCGTCAGGATAGATAGATTCAGCAATAGGTCTGCCCTGAGAGTCCAAATTAGGAAACATTGAAGTAACAGTAGAGTTAGTAGGCTTGGAAGCAGAATGTGGTGGAGCAGTAGTTGTAACTTTTGGCCTAGCAGTAGATTCTTCTGAGTCAGCAGCAGAGTCTTCTGGCTTTGTAGGAGAGACATCAACAACTACTTTGAGAGGCTCATTACTATCTTTTTCTGCTTCAATTGGTATTTCAATACCTTCTTCAGTTTCCTTAGGTTTATCATGAGAAACAACATCATCTTTAGAGCTGTGATCTTTCTGAAAGGGTACAAAGGTTGGACCAATCTTCAATTTCTCAATCACAACAAACTCTTCCTGTGGTTTATCAACACTGGCAATAACAGGAACATAGTTCATTGTTTTGGCAAGAATATCAACATCAAATAACCATTCTGGTCCTTTCCCTGCAGAATTATATGTGTTCTCACTAAACTTGATATGCAGATTCTCCTCTACATGTTTGGTTCTCTTATTATAAACCCTGAAGGCTTTACTATTTACAGAGTAACCAACCAAATTACCTTCATCAGCTTTTTCATCAAACTTGCCTAGCTGATCCTTTGTATTTAAAATGGTAACAGGACATCCAAATGGTTTGAGAAAATCAATCATTGGCTTCTTTCCATGAAATAGCTCATATGGAGTCTTGTTATGAGGCTTGACTACCTTACTTCTGTTCTGCACAAAGCATGCAGTGTTCACAGCTTCAGCCCAAAAAGGTACAGGTAGTTTTGAATCAGATAACATAGTTCTTGCAGCCTCAATAAGTGTTCTGTTTCTTCTTTCAGCTACACCATTCTGTTGTGGAGTTCTTGCTACACTGTACTGTCTAAGTATTCCTTTTCCCACACAGAATTGATTCATCTCACTATTCTTGAACTCAGTACCATTGTCACATCTGATGATCTTCACCTTGTGATTGTGCAGGTTTTCAACTCTTGTTATGAAAGCTTTGAGTATTCCTGGAGTTTCATCTTTGGTGGCTAGAAAGAACACCCAAGTAAACCTGCTAAAGTCATCAGTGACAACCAAACAGTATGACTTCTTGTTCAGACTTTTTACAAATACAGGCCCAAATAAATCCATGTGTAGCAAGTGTAGTGGCACAGTATTTGTGTTTACAATCTTGGACTTGAAAGAAACTCTGTGTTGTTTACCCTTTTGACATGCAACACAAGTTTCACAATTCTCAAAAATCTTTGTAGGCATACCCCTCACAAGATTTCCTTTCACCAATTTGTTCATAGTCTTGTAGTTCAGATGTCCCAGTCTTCTATTCCATAATTTGGACTCATCAATAGTGGCCTTTGCAATTAGACAAGTCAAAGCCCTCTTAGGAATAATATTCTTAATATGGTCACTGTATATATTTTCCTTTCTAGGGACCTTCAGTAACACAGATTTGTCATCTGGTAATTGAAAATCAGGAGAAAGAATCATACACTCAGTGTCTGTAAAAAGAACAAAATTCTTTTTGTCACACATTTGTGAGACACTAAAAAGGTTAAACTTAAGTCCTTTCACAAGAAACACCCTCTCAAAGTCCAAATTACCAGTCCTTAGAGTTCCAATACCAACAATCTTTCCACCTTTTGGATCATTCCCAAAAGCTACATAACCACCATCAAAAACCTCAAGATCTTCAAGTTGAGATTCATCCCCAGTCATGTGTCCAGAGCATCCACTGTCAACAATAACCATATCCTTAAGCTCATCCAGTAGATTGACCTGCACATGAAAAATAGAGAAATCAGTTTCTCTTTATGACCCAAGCCATTACTGACTTGGATCTGCCCTGTGCATCAGTATAATCAAATTTCTTCAAATCACTTGATGCACTACTATTCTTGGAAACAGAGTTTGAAACATTTGTTTTTGGTTTCCAAGTCCAGCAAGCTGAGGCCTTAACAGCATAATAGTGATTACCAACAACTGTATTTGGAAGATGTTTTGGCTTAGAAGTAGAAAATTTTGAACTAGCAGCAGATTGCTTACTAGCAGTAGAGCCATTTGAAGAACTAGTTGTTGATTTGAAAACACCATTTGATTTAGCAGCATAAATAGATCTAGTAGCACCAGATCTCAACAAAACAGCTCTTGGAACCATGTTTCTATTAGGATGTGGGTGAGTTTGTTTAGTTACATATTTGTGATTCACCCTAGTGTATTGATTCCAAACAGGCTTTTGGTGTTCAGGACATCTAACAATCAAGTGGTCAAAGCTACCACATTTATAACAAGCCTTCTTTTGTAATTGAAACTGATCACCTAATCTTTTTGAAACTAGGTTATTAAAGTTTCTTTGGTTACCCCTAGGCTTATTATTGAACCTTTCTATCTGTTCTCTAGGTACCTCATTGTACTCTACCAGTTTTCTAGAGAAGTTATTTCCTAACACAGGTTTAACAAACTTTACCTGTTCAACCTTAGGCTTAACCTGAGTAGGAATTTCTTCCTTTTTAAAACTTTGTTTTGGTTTAACCTGTTCCTCTTCACTATCACTATCACTATACCATTCCTCAATAATTGGAGCTTCAGGAAATTTTCTATCCTCAACCTTAGGTGTTTCAATTTTACTTGTGCTACATTCACCTATAGGTTTTTCAATATTTAGCTCACTAATGAAGGATAGTTCTTTTCCTGGTGGAGCAAAAGCACTTTTGGCTGGAGGAGCCACTTCATTATATCCAATTCCACTGCCTTTTCTCATCAAGGTGCTTTCTATAGACTTATTAACCATATCAGAAGCAAATTGTTGTTTTTGTACTCTTACTACATGTTTTTCTTTTTCAGCAAGAGCTTCCTCTTTTTCTTTTTCTGCTTCTACCAACTTATTTTTAAGAACTTCTACTTCACTGTTTTTCTTAAAAATTTCTATATCTCTTAGATTAAGTTGATCTACATATTCTTTTTCACACTCTTTGAGATATTCTAACCTCCTCTCAACATTTTGAATACCTACTTTGTAACCTAAGTTATCAAGTTTTAGGTGTTCAACTTCTCTATTTAAACTCTCATTCCTAGCCTTAAGAACTTCAATAGTGTCAGAACAAGATTTAAAAGAACAACCAGATGATTCAGAGTCATTAGATACCTCAGAGTCAGATCCTGATGATGAACCATATGCCATAAG
Source organism: Artemisia argyi (assembly GCA_030686995.1). Classification (NCBI taxonomy): domain Eukaryota; kingdom Viridiplantae; phylum Streptophyta; class Magnoliopsida; order Asterales; family Asteraceae; genus Artemisia; species Artemisia argyi. Next base: position 49,584,762 of record CM060692.1, read on the forward strand.
TGCAAAGTTATGCACTTTGGGTTGAACAACAGCAACCGAAGAGAAATTTGGTTCTTCTTCAGCCATATCACTCCAGTCATATTCTCCCAGCCCATCACATGCTACCATTGCAGACTTTGATTCTTCAGTCTTCTTTGGAACTTCAGCATTCTTCTTTCGAGATCTACACTCTCTAGCAAAGTGTCCCTTTCTGTTGCAATTGTAGCATTCAATCTTAGACTTGTCAAACCCTGGACTTTCCTTAGACTTGTATTTAACTTCTCTTCCAGTCTTTTTCCAGAACTTTCTTGCCCTTAAAGTCAACATTGCCATTTGCCATTTGAGATCAATTTCTTCAAGATCATCTGGATCAATATGATCCAAATCTTGATTTATGACATGTGATCTTATGGTAGTAGTAAGCTCAGCCAAGAATGCACATAAAGCAACATCACTGGTAGAAATCTTGTCATTTGAACTAGCAGCAGATCCAGATCCATCAGCAGTAGATACTCCATAAGCAGTAGAGTGAGTATCTTGTGTCTCTTTGGATTTTGAAGACACAAAAGCAAGATTTTGTGTACTAGAAGATGAAGTAAAAGAAGTAGCCAATTCAGATTCATGCACCCTTAAATTGTTGTAGAGGCTCTCCAACTTCATTGTCTCAAAGTCAGGCTTATTTCTCCACACCACTGTATGCATGCTCCATTCAGGTGCAAGACTTCTTAGAAACTTGAGATTCACATCTTCCTGTGGAACAACATACCCAACAAGCTTTAGATGACTAACTAGTTGATTTAGCCTGTTGTATGTGCCAATTATCTTTTCTCCAGGTTCAGAAGTAAAGTTTTCAAACTGATGCTTCAACATATTCTTTCTGGACTTCTTAGTAGCATCATTCCCTCCAAACCTGAATTCCACAGCATCCATCAATGCTTTTCCTGTTTCACAATCATCAAAGTCCATTTGAAATTCATTAGGTATTCCCATTAAGAGAATACTATGAGCCTTGATTTCCAGCTTTCTAGTTGCATTTGCTTCAGCAGACTTGATTGGTATCTCCTTACCATCAGCACTCTTTTCTGGTTCAGAATCACCATTAACAATCACATTCCACATGTTGAAGTCGATCATGCGAATGTATTGTCTGATCCTCCTCTTCCATAGCTCATACTCAGAAGGATTGAGCATAGGTACCCTTGAAGCAGTCACCATGTGAGTTTCATCTCCCATCTTAAGCAAACGATTTGGAACAGCAAACTTTAAAGAAACAAAATCTTCTTGATTATAACTTCTAGATCACAAGCTCTGATACCACTTGTTGATCCCAGTTGAGCTAATACGATCTTATATAGAAGTTAACTTAAACAAATACTTAAGCTTAAACGCGGAATATAAAAGCTTAACTTAAGAAGATTAAGAATTCTCTTTCAACACTTCAATATTATTAATACGAGCACTCAATAATGCTAGGGTTTTACAACCTTGAAGTGAATAATAATGCGTACATAAACTAACCCTAGGATCCTCCTTTTATAGGCCAAGGAGTCCTACTAGGTTTACAATACCTTTCTCTACAAGATAAGAATAATCTAAATAGATAAACTATACAAAGAATCTATTCAATAATTATCCTATCGTATACAATGTTAATCCCTTCAGCAGTAGTTTCACCAAGCAGCAGATTGTCTTCAGTAGCAGAGTCATTAACACTAGCAGCAGTATCACTGTAGCAGCAGTATTACTCAGCAGCAGAGTTACTTAGCAGCAGTGTCACTTGGTCAAAACCCAACACTTCTAATTGCTTAAATTGTCTTGATGAACTTATACATGTCTTATTCATACTATATATGTTAGCAGTGGGTTGTGAACACACAGGTTGCAAGTCTCTTATGGCGGGAATTGCAACTGAGTGGATTCACGATGCCTTTGCTGTGCGAATATTCTTTAAAGACTTTTCAACTGTTTTAAGACAAACTCTATGAACTCACCAACCATTGTGTTGACACTTTAGCATGTTTGTCTCAGGTCTGTAAGATGATAAGCTGTTGCATGGAGCATAGAGTCGCTTGGCATGTTTTGAAGACTTATGCTTTTATCTTTACCATTCGATATGTCTTAAAACTCTTATGTATTGTATTATGGAACTCAAGTTTGTAACTCGGAATTTATTAATCGAATGGTAACTTTTCAAAACGTCTCATTTAGAGTTCGTTTTCTATACCTTGTACTTTGTATTATGAAGTAGCACCCCTATGACACAGTCTTCCGCTGCGGTATTTTGGGGGTGTTACAGATTGGTACCAGAGCCTTGGTTATAGAGAACTAGGTTGCATTTAGTGCCTAGACTATAACTGATATGAACATTAAGACTCTTCTCTTTATTTTGCCTTACACACACTTCATGTGCATATGCTTATTGCTAATTGTTTGTTTAGGAGAAACCCCAGACATTAGTCAAGTCATCAAAAATTTAGAGCTAAGTAATAATTATTTATTTAACTTAATCTTGTGACAGTTCTTGTTTGATAAGACATAAGATTAAGTTAAATAAAGGTTATTAGTTTCCTGCAGAGATTTGATGATTTGCCTTATACTTACTTTATATGATTCTAATACCTAGAAGTGGTTCATATGTCCTAGTACGACACTCAAACCTTTCTACAAGCGCGACTAGTCCATTTCGTCATATCACCTTCTCTAGATACCCAGACTATGTTACCCTTTCACAACTTAAGAGTAGATGATAGAAAGTCTACCCAATTATGTAGTACCAATTGTTGAGTTATGTGTGCCTGGTAAATATGTATACGTGTGAAAGGAAGCAATTATAATTATGGTGGCCAACATAATTATAAATGCGTCACGACTCACGTAGACATATGTGACCATGCTTACATTAATCGACGATTGACTCAAAATTGACAAAATTTATGACTAAGTAGTATAGGAATATCGCCTCATATCTGACGTCGACAAAATGTCCCTCCTTGTAGATATCATGGCACCAAAGAGAGTAACTCGTAGCACTAGCCGAGGTGGTGCAACACCAAGAGGTGGAAGAACTGGTGATCGTGGAGGTAGAGGAACTGCTCACGACACTAGTAATCCTAGTAATGATAGTGGAAGAACTGGTGGACGTGGAGGTAGAGGAGATGCTCACGACACTAGTAACCCTAGTAATGCTGGTGGAAATCCAGATGTCTCCACCATTATTGCCCAACAACTACAAAACCTACTTCCCACTATTGTCACACAAGTTGGCAATCACATGAACAATTCAGGAAACCACGGAAGCATAAATGACGCTACAAATGATGGAGGAAGGAATGGTAATAACAACAACAACAACAACAACAACAACAACAACAACAACCATAGGACTGGATGTACGTATAAGGAATTTACGTCATGCAAACCAATTGAGTTTAATGGCAAAGGAGGTGCATTGGCATATACTCGATGGGTCGAGAAGATGGAGTCAGTGATTGACATCAGTAACTGTGCAATCCACCAGAGAGTGAAATATTCTGCATGCTTACTATCAGAAAAGGCATTGACATGGTGGAACATGCAGATTCAAGCAAGGACTAGAGAAGCAGCTGTAGGCATGACATGGGACGACTTTAAGGGACTACTGAAGGAAGAATACTGCCCGGTTAATGAAATGCAAAAACTAGAAGACGAGTTTTGGCATCACTCTATGGTAGGGGCTGGTCATGCAACCTACACAGATCGGTTTCATGAACTAGCTAAACTAGTTCCTCATCTGGTTACCCCTGAATCCAAAAGGATTGAGAGGTACATCTATGGCCTTGTTCCTGAGATTCGTGGGACAGTGAAAACAACCGAACCTCCCACAATTCAAAGTGCAATATTAAGAGCAGGGACACTAACAGATGAGATGGTTAGAAAGGGAACTTTGAAGACTAGTGATAAAAGGAAGGGAGCAGGTGAATCAAGCGAGCAAAAGGGTACAATGGTTGATAATAAGAGAGCAAGAGGATTTGCAGCAACAGTTTATGATCAGAAAAAGTATGAGGGTCCACATCCTAAGTGTACTAAATGTGCTTATCATCATCAGAGGTCTGAGCCATGCCCTGTGTGTTATAATTGCAAGAAGTCTGGCCACTTTGCAAGTCAGTGTAAATCAATTACAAGACAGGCGAATGCGGACAATATAGGAAACAACCAAAAGACATGCCATGAGTGCAACAGCCCAAACCACTTCCGAAATACTTGTCCTAAGTTGAATAGGGCACCGAGACAAGTGCTGGATAACCCGACTCTAGCAGTAATGCTTGAAGAAAATAACCCAAACCGTGAATACAATGTTAGTCCACCTCGGGGTCGAGCATACTATTTGGGTGCTAAGGAAGCCCGCAATGCTTAAAGGGTACGTACCTTTTCCTACCATATTATTCTATTCTAAACCTAGCTTTATTATGCCGCTATTAAGATAAGAGACCTAGACACACTAAACTTCGGGACGAAGTTTCCTGAAGGGGTAGAGACTGTAACAATTCGCATTTTCAGATTAATTACTATTCCTGGAAAATTTTACTATTCACTTTTTACTATTCACTTTTCACTATTCATCTCAGAAATTTTTATTTCATATTCTCGTAAGTTCAACTATTTTAACGATAATCCGAGAGTTTGACGCTCGTCGGATCATTTCTGCAAAAATCACAAAGCCGTGTCCGAGATTTACTTTTAGGTTTAAACATCCTTCCAGCATCCCGATATATCCATAAAACATTATAAACAATAGAAATATGATTTTCTTTCATTTTATGACAATTCCAAAAGTTTTGGAATTTTACGTTTTTCAGTTCAGCGTTTTACGCGAATTACGCGTTTTAGACCCGTGTTTCCAGTTTTTAGCAGGGTTTTCGCACCCGATAGAACCTACCACTCATTTTATATTTTATTATGGACTATATTGACATGTTTCACAATACTTTCAAGTTTCATATTTTTACGATACCCGGTTTTACGTTTTAAGGCTTAATCATTTACGGTTAGCATTTTACGGAGTCAAAATGCACAAACTAAGCAAGATAGCACCAAGACTCATCATCTAGTCATCTTATCCTCATTCAAACCGCCATTTAGGGGGGGGAGTCACCATTTTGTGGCTTGATCTTGACCATTGATCTCTAGGATGTTTACAAGTGTCTAAACTAACCATGGTTAATTTCTAACCCAATATATGGTTAACTATTTTTCCTACCCTATAAATACCAAGCTAAAAACACATAGAAAACTTGCACCACACCTTCTTATAACCTTCAAGTCCTAAAACCTAAGGCACTTTTCTTATATTTTGTAAGAAAGTTAACTAGTTTTTGAAAGAAAACTAGTGTTTGATCTTCAATCTTGGAAATTTTCTAAGAAAAGTTGTTATAACTTTAAAGTCTCCAAAAAGACGTCGTTATAATCTTCAAATAGCTTTGGACTTCAAGAAGGCGTCGTTATAATCTTCAAATAACCTCGGTTTATCATAGATTGCAAAGGGTGAAGCTTAAGTCTATCAAAGTCCGTACCTTACTAGTTACTTACCTTTCTTTTTGAAAGCCTCAAGTTGTAAGCAAACCCTAACATACTTTCTTGCTTAATTATCATTTACATGCTCTTTGTGTTCCTTTCATGCTATATATGTTCTTGTTATTGTGTTCATGATGTTTAAAAAATGGATAAAACAAGTATTGGTATACATATGTTAACTTAAGACAAGTAAACAAGCAAACTAGTGATTTTTATGGAGAACCACGACCAAAATAGTATAACTTTGATATTTGACACTTACTTACTGTTAAATAGGACTTAACAAGGAAAACATAGCAATTTGAATCACCCAAAACGAGTACCCGAGTCAAAAGTTATGACCATTTGAAGCTAGCGAAACCAAAACGGCAAAACTGCCCAAATAGCATTCTGATCAAATTTTGATTTTTAAAGTCACCCTTCTGCTCCGATTCATCAAAAAGTTAAAACACGAAAGTTGTTCGGAACGACGTTTTCGTTCAGGAACAAAGAAGCTCGAGCCCTGAAAACGCTTTACGAGTGATAAATTTATTCAAAATCTTAACAGCCCATTTTTAGACCAAAGTCACTATATTATAGTTATCATTTACTAAGACCAAGAGGTCTAATGACCTAAAGCCAAGACCACAACCATGGCTAAAGCCAAGGTTGAGTCTCAAGACCATGGAAAAATGACCAAGGTCACGGCGAAGCCATGACTAAATGACCATATAAGCTTACTTAGGCGTAAACATGAAACAAGGAATTAGGCGATAACTTGAACAAACAATTTGGATCTACTTCACTTCAAAAGGAACCATGAGATATTACAAAGAGAAAATGGTCATATAAGACTTATGAAACTACCCCTAATAACAATCTTCATGTACTAATAAACTTTCCTAAGTTTATTCAAATATTGGACATGTAACTTTTCGGATTAAAACTTATACATTTGTTATAAAATACTACAATAGTAGGGAGCCTCATGTGAGGAGTTCATTAAGTAAGCCATCGAGATGAGTTGTGGATTTACGAGTTAAAGTGTCCTGGCTCCTCGAACGTTTACTCTATGACTTCTGAATTATGTCGGCCCGAACGGTAGTAAGAGATATACAACCTATACATGTTCCATAAACCATTTATATTCAAAGACTTACACTATATACTAAGTACTACATCATGAACATTATGCAAGACATATATAGGCAATTCTTCGTATTCTTAGACGTTACTCCAAACCTAAGTCGCAACGTTCTATTATAGGCTGCTCTTAGTGACTTTCGCGATTCGACTACCACTTTCATTTCACATCACTTAAGCTTAAGGTGAGTCATAGCCCCTACTCTTTTCATACTTGTCTTAACTCTTTGGGGGAGACACATGCTCGACTACTTGTTTACTTGTACAAATACTCAAAACGTTTATACGTGACTGTGTTATACTTGATTGCATACATACATGACTGCGTTATACTTAATTGCGTTATTCTATTTATTGGCTAGTAGTTATCTTTGGGAAGTGGCTCCCAGTTGTCTTTGGGAATTGGCTCCCAGTTGTCTTTGGGAATTGACTCCCAGTTGTCTTTGGGAATTGGCTCCCAAAGTGAGGTCTTCGGAGATGAAGTAGAGACTCACTTCTAATTGCTTAAATTGTCTTGATGAACTTATACATGTCTTATTCATACTATATATGTTAGCAGTGGGTTGTGAACACACAGGTTGCAAGTCTCTTATGGCGGGAATTGCAACTGAGTGGATTCACGATGCCTTTGCTGTGCGAATATTCTTTAAAGACTTTTCAACTGTTTTAAGACAAACTCTATGAACTCACCAACCATTGTGTTGACACTTTAGCATGTTTGTCTCAGGTCTGTAAGATGATAAGCTGTTGCATGGAGCATAGAGTCGCTTGGCATGTTTTGAAGACTTATGCTTTTATCTTTACCATTCGATATGTCTTAAAACTCTTATGTATTGTATTATGGAACTCAAGTTTGTAACTCGGAATTTATTAATCGAATGGTAACTTTTCAAAACGTCTCATTTAGAGTTCGTTTTCTATACCTTGTACTTTGTATTATGAAGTAGCACCCCTATGACATAGTCTTCCGCTGCGGTATTTTGGGGGTGTTACAATTTGGGTGTACATTTGGGGGTGGATTGTAAACAAATTCTTCCTTTAAGTAAAATGCTTAAAGTTAGAAACGAAAAAGATAGGCTCTGAGGGGTGTACTAGGGGTATCGTGTACCAAAAATAGGTACATCGCAAAGGTGTGGGAGAATTACTTGACCAATGTAGCCAATGTAATTATAACAAAAACAAACAGGTGTGAAACAAACAAAGGGGTTATCCTAATGCCTCTTATCATGTAGTAAATCTAACTACACGAATGTAGTCTCACTTGTGGACTTGGGATGGTCCTAACGCAAGTTCGAGAATCTAAGTGCTACCGGTACACACACAAGCACTAAGGCTTTTCCTATCAATTCTAGGGGTGAACCTCACATATTTGGGGTGGAAAATTTTTTTGAGTGGTACGTTTTTGTGCTAGTCATACAATTCCTATCCTTGAGACGCTCATTAAGACCAAAGTTTCACTCCTAAATGTTGTAAAAAAATTTAAATTTGGCATTAAAATTGCCCTAACAGGTATTTATCTCAGTTTTATTACACATCTACTATTAAACAAAACAGAAATCAAGTGTAATTGCATTCTCTAAGGTATCATCATTTACCCCCCCCCCCCTTACACTTAAGTTGAACATTGTCCCCAACGTTCAAATAAAAAGATGCAAAAGTAAAGAAGGTAAAAGAATGAAAAAAAATACTCCCCTGATTCGCTCGGTGTGGATAATGTGGTAACATGGTTAGATCTTCTTCCAAGAAAATGAACGCTCAAAGCTTCCCTTCCAAAATATAAATCAACTTCTTGTCCAAAATAACCTGTTAAACCTTAGAAAACAACCAAGAAACCTTGCATAACATCGGCGGTAAAATCCATATAAAATAAAATCCTAGAAAACAAATAAAGATATAATGCTTTTGGAATGAATATTTGCAGATTCCTGGAGTTTACAAGTTAAAGATTTAATAAAATATTACGGTTCTGGCAGAAAAACAAAACATGCAAAAAATTTTCAGAAAATAAGCCTGACGCCGTCAGGTTATAAGTCCTGACACCGTCAGAAATGATCTGCCAGGATTTTTATGTTGAGTTTCCGGAAAATTTCGAGAAAAACCTATATCTTAATTCCTGGAATTCCTGCAAAATATTCATTATGACTCGATACAAGCATTTGACTCAAACAATTACTAATATATATGCTAATTTAATATTGTTATGATTCATGTTCAATCTTGTTCTTGTAAACATATTTGGATTTCCCTTACACTTATCTTTCGCAAAATATCTTTATATGTAGTTAAGACGAAGTTAAAAACAAAATAAAGAATTCTCACAATTGAATTTGAAACATGACCACTGACAAAAAAAATTAAAACATACATACGAAAACAAATAAAACAAACAAACAAAACCAAACAAATAAAGCTTAAGCAATAAACATGGATGGAACAAAGGATAATGATCCAACATGCATGAAGATAAGGTGCCACAAACATCTAATGCCAACAGAGGCATAATCCTAGACTATTACAAGCCAAATTGTTCTGAAACAATACATCACAAATAAATAGTCCCAAATACATCAAAGAAAACCATAACAAGTCACTGGGGTGGTGGACTGTAACGATAATCATAGCCAGGAGGGAGATGCCCATAGTACCCATAAGGCGGGTAATCCTGCTCACGACCAGGGAAAGGGTCAATCTGCGGATGGGGCTGAACCTGATCACGAGTAGATAAGTGCTACATCTTTCGTACGGTGTGATCATAAATCCAATCAAATCTCTGGTCAGTAGTAGCCCTCCATGCATCCACCTGATCCATCTAGGCTCCCTAATGAGCCTGCCAATCTCCCTGACTCATGCTCCGGTAGTAATCAGCAGAACCGGACTCATGACCCCCATGCTGCTGCTAATCATCCTCCCCTTCCTCGTCATCCTCATCACCAACACCCCCTGCTCCTCCTATAGCATACCAATGAAAAGTCCCATCCTCCAACTCCATAACGACTTCCATCTGCTTAAGAGACCTAACCTTCACCACTCTACATGCACTACCACTACCCAAGTACCCCATAATCTTAGGCCTAAGGATCTCATAGGATCGGGCCAGCCGAGTAACAAACATCCCCCCCATAAACATTATCACTCTCCCTCTCCCCGACCCCAGCCGTCAAAAAGCTGGCCACCCAGAATGGGAGGTTGCAGTAAACATCCTGTGAGTAAATGGTATACAAGAAAAGAGGTCTGAAGCAGTGATACGATGGGTGGAGCTACGACGCCCCGATAAGACATAGGTGATACACCTTTGAGCCAACCTAACTCTAGGATCCCGAAGGGAAGATGCCCCAGTAGTCGAGGTGTATACCCCGTTCCCAATATTCGGCCAAAACAAAGCACACCTAGTGTCATTCCTCATAGCCTCACCATGCAACAACCTAGTCATAAATCCTCCCTGAGTGGTCTCATACTGACTATATAACCCCAACCTCCATCCAAACTTTGTAACCGAGCAAGTCCAAAGCTCACCCAGAGCCTAAAATAGATAGTGGTACCGCCAACATCGGTTCTAGCCTCAACCAAGTCGAAACGAAAAGTAGCAATGAATTCACGTACCAACTCATTATAGACAGGCTCTCGAATCCTGAACAATCTTTCCCATTGAGGACCGGTGAAGTCATCGGTTTGGAAGCTTTGAAGAAGGGTTTGCTCAAGACCCTGGTCTCTTAAGAAGTTCCAATCGACCACGGCCCACTTTCAACCGGGTGATGGAGCAATTGAGTATACTTGGAGGTGGAGGCGTCATTATCAAAGACACCCGAAGTTAGGACTGTGTCGCCGAAGTTTTCACGTTGGGATCTCAAAGAACTCCCTCGGCTAGGTTGGGGGCGCTTGTTCATATCCTGGAACAAAATAAGAAGGAACGAAAAGGGTCAGATTGTGAATTAAAGAATGAGTTGAGCATCATACATACCTGACGCCGTCAGGTCCAACGCCTTTTAAATCCGAAATTACAAGGGAAAAATCAACATTCAAACTTCAAGTTCATAAACCAAACACCCCTTTTTGCAGCAAAATGGTCAATTGGCCCATAGGTTGCGGCTCAAATTCGTGGTTACCCGATTAGTGAATACACCCGTTTGATTACCAATGATCTAATGCTCTAATCATTGTTAAAACAATACCAATTAAAGGGCATTATGAGTTCTAGGCATGAATCAATTCTAGCGCTTCACGAGTTGGGGGTTTTCGAAATTGAAATATCCTATGAATAATTGAAGCGAAAAGGATGAATAAAGATTACTTACCACGTGGAGATTAGCAACAAAAGTCGGCGAATCGGACCTTGGATATTCGTAGGTGGGGCTGGAGAGGATATGGGTTGTGGGGTTTGTGGTGAAAGTGATTGAAATAAGGCTATTATGCTGTGTAGACGAGGTAACGGCGTCACGTGCAAAATCTGACGCCGTCAGATGCGCGTATTTCCCACATTTTGTGTCAATTTACATATGAGCCCTTGTACTTTTGTGAATAGCTCGTCGGGGTCACCACTCATGATAGCCATTCTCGTTAATAGGTTCCTCCCGGGTCAAATGTTTTGTTACAGTCACGGGGTGTGGTGTGATTTTGGATAGGGCTGGTTACCATCCCATTTAGGTTCTAACCTCCATCTGGGTAAGTAATGGGTAAGGGAGGGAGTTGTTCTATTGAAGTTTTTGAAATGAGAGTGTGCTTGAGTTGTGTTTTTTGTACACTGGGTTTAAAGCCAAAGGACTTTTTTCTAATTTTGTGAAAGTTAGGGAGCGTGACTTACATGCTTCCGACGAAAATGCTGTGAATTTGAGAACCCATTTTCTCGTGAGGGAGCCCAAAGGAATATGAGAGGTTTGAAGGTGAATGTTCGGGGAGAGGAATTTCATCACCCCATTCATTATGCTTTTTATTAGGGACTGGGGGTTCAAAGATCTTCTCGATCTTCTTGGGTACAGCTTCTCCCCTAATTCTCTCCTTTATCCTTGATATAAACTTTTCGGCTAGATCAATGAAAACACTTTGGGTATTTTTCAAGTGAGTTTCTAATCGCTGGATTTGTCTCTCTTGGTTGTTCACGAAAGTTAGCATTATCCCTTCGAATTCCTCTTGTCGTGAGAGTTGAGGAAACGCATGTTCATTAATCGTGTTCACGTATTCATTAGGATTCTTGCCAGCTTTAGCCATAGGTGCCTCGGCTTTCATCAATTTCTCAACCTGCCTTTCAACGCTCTCAAACAGTTGTTCTTGGGTTGAATTCATGCATTTTAAAATTCCTTCCTCCATGAACAGTGAGTCCTCCCATTCTTCTTCTTCATACCATGCTAAGTCCTCAATGACTTCCCAGCACTTATCAATGCTGAGCTTGCTCAGTCGACCATTGGCAGCGTAATCTATGGCTCTTCTAGTCGGATGATTGACACCATTATAAAAGATTTGGATTTGGAGCCAAAGATCTATGTCATGAAGAGGGACTTTTTGAAGTAAGTCCTTGAATTGAGTCCATCCCTCGTAGAGGGTTTTGCCTTGACATTGTTGGAACATCAAGATATCATTCCTAAGCTTAGTGGTTCTTCCCTATGGGAAAAATTGAGCAAGGAAACCAGTGGTGAGATCATCCCAAGAGGTGATGGATCCTGCGGGTAGACGTTCAAGCCATTGACTAGCTTGGTCTCGCAAAGAGAATTGGAAGAGACACAGTCGGGTCGTCTCTCAGGTTTTAACATCAAGGTCTATGGAATCTACAATCTTAAGGAAGTCCTTGAGGTGTTGATTTGGTTCTTCGGAATGAAGTCCATGGAATGCACATCCGCTTTGCACCAACCGGATGGTGTCGGATCGCAAGGGAGACACATTGGCTCCTTGAGTGGGCTCAATGGTGTTTTGATAGCCTTGGCGGCTAAGACGAGAGTACTCTCCTAAAGTACGGGCTTTAGGAGGTTGGTTTGGTTGTGGTGGATTTGTGGTGGGTTGAGAGGATTGAAGAGATTACCACCTTCTATGATGTCGGATGGTAATGGTTATGAACAAAAACACGAAGAAATAAGATAGACTAAAGAAAACCTAGAAAATAAAAATAAAAATCTCACTAGATAGGAATCTAACGAGTAGACCTAATAAAATAAAATTTCAACCTAAACAATAACTATTCCCCGGCAGTGGCGCCAAAAACTTGATGTGTGGGTTGCGACTACGCACTAGGTTTTACCTCTTAAGGGATCTTGAGAAGCTTCCAATCCCCACCAGGCAGTGTACCTGACCGATGTAGTATAGTGTAGTGGCAAGTACGGGGGATTGATCGTTCTCCACAGGGAATAGTGTTCGTTAGGATTGAAAAATACTCTTATTAGGTCTAAGGGTGAAGGATGATTCTTTTTGTATTTTTATATTTTTAAGGAAAGTGAGTAAAATATCTTGGTTTTGGAAGAGAGAGCAGAATTAGTTGCTAGTCAACTAACCCAAATAAACTACAAATGCAATAAAAATAAAATAACAAGAAAATAAAATTGGGTGTGAAACTTATATGGAAAAAAGTGTGTTTACTTAGGTTTTATTACTCCCTAGCTATCTTTTACAGGTTAATTAGTATGTTACAATTGTGTGGATGACGGGTTGTATTCCTTAATACCAGTCGTGGGGCTGTGTATGTCCTTCCCCAACTCTATAAGATCCTACTTCATTCTATGGCGACACGTTTAGTATCCAAACCATGAAATCACTAGAATTCACTTATGCATTAAACACAACCAATTAATCATAGTACACATCCGATTCATGTTTCTTAAGACGTTCATGCAAGTTACCATATAGGAGATTAGCCAGTTTTCTTAAGCCTAACATTGAAATCACACACCCAACACAATTAATAACACATAATCAACCCATAATCAATAGCTAGGTTTTATTACATCTAAGCAAACACAAGGGAAAACCTAGCCTAGCATGTTAAACAAAACACAAGCATAAGATATAATCAAACAACACATAGACATATTGATTGATTTGAAGGAAGACTTATCTTTAATTAAACATGAAGGATTCAAGGGTATAATACCCTTAAAAAGTGCAGGAAGTTCGTACTAGGGTTACACCAAGACTCCCTCTAAAAAGTTCCACACAATGAATGAAAATTACAAGAGTATATATAGATTTTACAATCTGATGGCGTCACCATTTGGGGCGTGACGCCGTCACCTCGCTGCGATTAGGGTTCTATGATGGCCTAGATCCACTTCTGACACCGTCACCTTGTAGGGTGTTTTGGGGCGTCACTCTTTAGCTTGTAACGTGACCACATAGGCGTCACAAAGGGTGACGCTGTCACTCTTTAATACCAAAATTTTGTTCTGGCCCGTCATGTGTAATCTTAATATCCACCTCTTTGCCAATGCTTGACGTCGTCACCTAGCAAAGGGTGACGCCGTTAGGTACTGTTTCCAGCATATTTTGAGACTTTGTCATTTTTCTTCACTTTTATACTCCAAAAACGTCCAAAAAGCATCCATTTGCAGAATTCTTCTCCAAAGTACCTAAAATGACAAAAGGAACGATTTGAGGCAATATTTGACCAAATAATCACGATTTAGGGCTTAAATGACCCCCTAAAAGCGTAACATTTTTCGCCTCATCACCTCTCTTTTGATAAAAGTATAACTTTTACTGTAAAACTCTGATAAAATAAATGAATGATAACACCTTTTTCAAAAACTTCTCTTTACGAGTCGTTTTCTATATCATGTCTTTGTTCCAAAATGTGATACCCCAGATCTATATTCTGCTGAGATCTGTCAAAAATGGGGGTGTTACAAATCATTCAATATGTCTATGTGTTGTTTGATTATATCATATGCTTTTCTTTCTTTTAACATGTTAGCTTAGGTTTGTTTGTGTTTGCTTAGATCTAATGAAACCTAGTTATTGATTGTTGGTTGTTGGTTTGTCATTAATTGTTGTGGGTGATTGATTTTAGCGTTAGGCTTAAGAAAACTGGCTAATCTCCTATATGGTAACTTGCTTGAACGTCTTAAGAAACGTAATCAGATGTGTACTATGGTTTTATTGGTTGTATTAAATGCATAAGTGACTATTAATGAGGCCATGATAGGATACTAAATGTGTCGTCATAGGAAGAGATAGAAGCTTATAGAGTTGGAGAAGATTGATGCGTGATTTTGCAAACTTGCAAAAGGTTATACCTCTCGAGGGATCTCGAGAAGCTTGCAATCCCCACCAGGCAGTGTACCTGACCGATGTAGTATAGTGTAGTGGAAAGTAGGGGCATTGATCGTTCTCCACAGGGAATAGTGCTTGTTAGGATTAAAACTTAATTAAACTAGGTATAGAGGTGAGGGATGATTCTTTTTGTATTTTTATAGTTTTTTAGAAAGCAAGTAAAAATCTCGGGTATTGGAAGAGTGGGCGGAATTAGTTGCTAATCAATTAACCCAAATAGCTACAAATGAAAATAAAATAAAATAACAAGAAAATGAAATGTTGAGAAAAACCTTATAATGAGAGAAACGTGTTTACTTAGATTTCACTACTCCCTAGCTATCTTTCATTAGTTGATTAGTTGGTTACAATTGCGTGGATGACGGGTTATATTCCTTAATACCATTCGTAGGGCCGTGTACGATCTTCCTTAACTCTATAAGCTTCTACCTCTTCCTATGTCGAGCCGACAACTAGCTCCTAACATGCCATCCTTAGTAGTCACTTATGCATTAAATACAACCATTAAAATCGTAGTCCACATCCGATTCATGTTTCTTAAGACGTTCAAGCATGTTACCAATTGGAAGTCTGCCAGTTTTCTTAAGCCTAACATCGATAATCATTCATCCAATACAACTAATAACAAACAATCAACCAACAATTAATAGCTAGGTTTCATTACATCAAAACAAACACAAACAAACCTAGCCTAGCATGTTAAAGTAAAGACAAGCATAAGATAGAATCAAACAACACATAGACATATTGAATGATTATTGGAAAACTTATTTTTATTAAAACATGGATGAAAGAAGGGTTTGAAACCCTTACAAGAATGTTAAAATTCGACCTAGGGTTCCTCCAAAATTCTCCCAAAAAGTTCTCTCCCTAATGAATGAAAATTACAAAAATATATATAGAGATACACATCTGACGGCATCACGTTATATGTGTGACGCCGTCAACTCACCGCCAAAGAAAACCCATGGATTGCCTAGATCCAGATCTGACGCCGTCCCTTGCATAACTCCTCTTGGCCGTCTCTTGTTATTTGTGCGTGACGGCCTTGGTGACGCCATCACGTGTTAATTCTCAAAAACATTTTGGCGCGTCTCTTGTAACTTGATTATCCACCTCTTCATCAATGAGTGATGGCGTCACATGCAAATCCTGACGCCGTCAGGTACTATTTCCAACATGATTTGGAGACTTTGTCGTTTTCTTCACTTTTCCGCTCCTTAAACGTCCAAAATGCTTCCTTTTCCAGATTTCTTCTCCAAAGTACCTAAAATGACAAAAGGAGCGATTTGAGGCAATATTTGATCAAATAATCACGACTTAGGGCTTAAATGACCCCCTAAAAGCTTAACACCTTTCGCCTCATCAAAGATCATACACGGCCCCATGAATGGTATTAAGGAATGCAACCCTTCACCCATGCAATTGTGACAAACCAATTAATCAATAAAAAATAACTAGGGAGTAGTGAAATCTAAGTAAACACGATTTTCTCATTATTAGAAGTTTTCACTATTTTATTTTCTTGTTATTTTATTTTATGTGTTTAAGTAGTTAACTGGGTTAGTTGACTAGCAACTAATTCTGCCCATTCTTCCAATACCCGAGATATTTTACTTGCTTTTCATTAAATATAAAAAATACAAAAAGAATCATCCCTGACCTCTAGACTTAGTTAGATTAATTTCAATCCTAACGAACACTATTCCCTGTGGAGAACGATCAATCCCCTGGTACTTGCCAATTCACTATACTACATTGGTCAGGTACACTGCCTGGTGGGGATTGTAAGCTTCTCAAGATCCCTTGAGAAGTAAAACTTTTGTGTAGACCACAATCCACGCATCAAAGTTTTTGGCGCCGCTACCGGGGAATATTTATTGTTTAGGTTGAATTTTTTTTTATTAGGTCTACTTACTAGATTACTTTCTATTGAGATTTTTATTTTTATTTTATTTGTTTTCTTTAGTCTATCTTATTTCTTCATTTCTTTGTTCGAAACCATTACCATCCGCCATAATGGAAGGTGGTAATATCTTTGATCCCGCCAACCCACCACAACAAGACCCACCACAACCAAACCAACCTCCTAGAGCCTGCACTTTAGGAGAATACTCCCGACCTAGCCACCAAGGATATCGAAACACCATTGAGCTCACTCCAGGAGCCAATGTGTCTCCCTTCACTAGTACAAAAATGGCCTTTTGTCACACATGGTTGATTTTGAACGATCACATGGTAACATTTTTACGTGATTAAATGTACCAGATTAAAATAAACAGCCACACTTGATCCGACTTGTGTGGCCATTTCGGAATTCTATTGTCACACATTTGTGTTTTTATGTGACTAGTGGGTAACTGGTAAATATTTTTCGATCATTTAGCTTTAAACATTAGTCACACAAACATAAAATTCAAGTGACCATTGGATGAACAATAGTCACACAAAATACACATTTCTTCACTTTAAACAGCATATGGTCACACTTATTCACACTTTTGGCCACTTTTTTTTTTAAATTGTATGTGACTAACTAAAAAATCAATACATGTTGTGTGACTAAATAATCACAAACGTCACATTTATTATGTATTCATGTGGCCACAGGATGGGAAATAGTCACACAAAATACACATTTACTTGAATATATCATCTCAAATGTCACATATATTATATATTTATGTAGCCAAAGGTTGAAAAATAGTTACTCTCAAAAAACATTCGTGTGACTATAAAGTGTTTACGGTCACTGATAATGACTAATCCAACAAAACTTGTGCCTAATTTGTCATACATATTCAGGGTTTTGGTCACTCTTTTTCGATGGAAAAGGCCACGAACTCAACAATGTGACCATATGCCACCTACAGTGGCGGGACCTATGGTGACACATAACGAAAAAAATGTGTGTGACTATATGCATATCGTCACACATTTCTGGCGTGACCAATACAACTTTTTGTACCAGTGCTTGCGATCCGACACCATCTGGTTGGTGCAAAGTAGATGTGCATTCCATGGACTTCGTTCTGAAGATCTAAACCAACATCTCAAGGATTTCCCGAAAATTGTAGATTCCATAGACCTTGATGTTGAAACTCGAGAGACGACCCGATTGCGTCTCTTCCAATTCTCTCTACGTGACCAAGCTAGTCAATGGCTTGAGTGTTTACCCGTGGGATCCATCACATCTTGGGATGATCTCACCTCTTGTTTCCTTGCTCAATTTTTCCCACTGGGAAGAACCACCAAGTTAAGGAATGACATCTTGATGTTCCAACAACGTCAAAGCAAAAATGTTTATGAAGCATGGACTCGTTTCAAGGACTTACTTCAAAAAGTCCCTCGTCATGGCATAGATCTTTGGCTCCAAGTTCAAATCTTCTATGACCATATCAATCTTCCCACATGGCAAACCATTAACCAAGCGACCGGTGGTAAGCTACGTGATTGAAGTGCGGAAGAATCATGGGAACTCATAGAAGATCTTGCTCTCTATGACAACGAAAGTTCGAATGATCCCCGTGATTTGAACAAAACAGTCAAGGCAATATCTTTGCCTTCGAATAATTCAAGCACTTCCGACCGTAGGATCATGGAACTTGAAGACCAAGTAAAGTTTCTTATGAAATCCTACGAAGATCCTAAACCTTCAAGCCAAGTGAACAAAATCACTTCTTCATGTGAGTATTGTAGTGGTCTCCACGACACTCGTAATTGCATGGAACTCCCTGAACAAGCTTTTGCGGACTACGCATCCTCGCGTACCAACGGAGTGGGAGACAAGTGGTTCACTTTCAAACCCTAGCCAAACCCTTAT
Organism: Artemisia argyi; assembly: GCA_030686995.1. Lineage (NCBI taxonomy): Eukaryota > Viridiplantae > Streptophyta > Magnoliopsida > Asterales > Asteraceae > Artemisia > Artemisia argyi. The sequence continues at coordinate 49,603,483 of CM060692.1, forward strand.
GGTGATTCATACAACCCCTCTTGGAAAAATCACCCAAACCTTAGGTGGAAACAAAACCAAAACACGCCCCAAAACAATTCTTCCAGTCCACCTAATCATTTTCAATCAAACGGTTCATCCTCAAACAGTACTTCCAACCACAATCCTTCCAACAACTATGGTAGTACCAACAATTTTGAAGGATTGTTGTCCAAATTTATGGCATCTCAAGAAGCTCGTTTGGCTAGGTTTGAAGCTGAATTCAAACAACAACAAACGGAAATGACCGAAAAAATTGACAATTTATTAAAGGCTCTCAACAGCCAGGTGTTGACACCGCCAAATAAGGACGCTAGAAACACAAGTAGCGGAACCCAAATCAAGGACCCCTCAACATCCAAACATGTCCACTTTTTCAACGTTGTCACTATTAAGCCAATCAATAAGGATAGGGAAGAGAATGATAGGGATAGGACTGAAGTTGAAAATGAGCCTAAGAACAAAGTTAAGGAAGATGAGGAGGATAATGAGAAATAAGTAGAGGATGTAGAAGACTACTTCGATAGGTTACCAACTAAGGAAGAACATGCATACCGTAGGGATTTATTCGATAACCCTGAGACACCATACTTCCTAGGTTCACCAATAATCAAAGCGGGCAATCCATCTAATATCAACATACCATGCAACATTGGGCATGTGCATGTATGGAAAGGTTACATCGATCTTAAATCTCCCATAAACATTATGACTATGATCCATTAAAATTGGATAATGAAAAAGCAACTTGGACCTAGGATATTTCCTAAATTGTAACACCCCGACCTGACAAGGATAAAGATGTCACAATAATATGGTTTCATATCAGAACATACAGAACAAAACAAAAGCGGAAGTCTTACATAAATAACCTTAATCTAAATGACTATGGTCAAATCTACACTCAGCTCTACTCTCAATCCCAGAAAGCTATCCCAAAAGCTATCTTGAATACCTGCCGCGGAAAAAAGAAATGCAGCTGAGCTTAAAAATCCCAGTGAACAGATATAACAATAATAAACTAAAATATAAATACTGAGGTACAATTTAAAAAGTATGGGAAATTTCATTTAGGCATAAAGGATAGTACGGAAATGTAATGTGTGGTTTAGGTAAGGAATCTATACAATCACTTGTATAAACATAATCAGAAATACCATGAGCTCAGAAACATATCATATCATAACCATATATCTTCATAATCATATTGAGGGGAGACCTCTCAGAAAATTAAACAATATGAGGGGTGTCCTCATTAAATGGAGTAGCTAGCTCATAGAAATGTGAATGATATGTATTGCACACACTGCCACATTCACCAGACAAATATCATATCATAACTTTAAAGAAACAGATCTTGGATGCATCCATACGCCCCTGAAAATAACCCATCACCATAGTGCACATTCATATATAACAAAAGGGACATGGCAAAACATCACTCTACTGCCCTAGAGTCATGTCAGAGGTGCATCCCTGACACGGACATGGAACCCCCATGCCTAGTGAAGCTCAGGTAACAAAAGGTTCATAATAAAGGTTCAAAATATAGTTATCATATCAGAAGGTTATAATAGTAAGGTTTATCATAGCAAAGGTTCAAAACAGAAGGTTCATATCAATGGTTGTAATCACAAAGGAAACCTTAAAAGTAAGGTCAGAATATCCGTACTTGGACAAATGCGAAGCTGACAGAATAGAAATAATCAAAGAACGAATAACACCCTTCTTTAGAAATCTACACATGTGACTTAGTTATTAATAGCGTGTTCATTTATTTACTTATTCTTATACCATATTAGGTCTTCTATCCACTTTTAGTAACCTTTCTTATTAGTAACCTTAAATATATGATTCGGTTAAGTACTTAATTAATTATTAATATAGCTTTAGGGTTACTTATCACATATTATAGGTTTACAACTAATTCTTAAGTATTTCATATCACAAATACCAGTATTCATGCTCAATTTGATTATTATTCCCAAAAGTAGTAAATTAGGGTTTTAAACATACTTAAACATGTAGTAGTCAAATTAAATACCATATTAGGTTATATAAAGTTCTTAGGTAGTTAATTTAATGTATTAGACATTTAATTAAAGATTCATTATGATTATGTTACCCATATTAATGATATAATAAACTTTAAGTTTGTAATTCACCTTTTAAGAAAAATTCAGCTTTTATCCATAACCAGGTCACAACTTTACAAATTTTTAAACCATCTTAGAACTCAAAAGCAAAATTCACAAACATTCACAGAGATACTTTAATGTCTTAAGAACCCACACGAATTTTCCCAGAATTTATTAGTTAATGAAAATAACCTTCCAAAAATCGTTTATCAAAACCATTCCAGAAAATGAACTGCAGAAACACCCCAAATGTTTACATTTATAAAACCCATTTTGACACTTTAAAAACATATAGAAAAATTCCATGAAGTCACACATAAACAAAATATTACTTCTGTCAACGTAGAGCTCCTAACTCCTTACGGTTTGAAAATGAAAAATGAAAAACTGCTACAGATTTTCAGACCCGATTTACTCAGCTTTAACACTTAACCACACAAAAATAAAAAACACGACCAAAACAACTTGAAATCACTCCCCGCCAATTGGAAAACTTAACTAAGACATAAAAATAAGTTTTCATCAAAAAGAAACTGAATAAAATCATATATATCATGACCTATCACGTTCACATATTCAGGCATACATGCTGTCCAGATTTTAGAATTCATATAAACCCTAATTCATTCATTCCACTTTAATCCAATAAATTAGGTGATCAATATACTTATTATTTACAGAATTAACTCATCAAAAACACAATTAACTTATTCCAACACCTCACAACATTTCCATCAAAACCGTAATCCAAATTCATCACTTTTTTATGTCATATGTTTATGATTTCATGTGAACTTTATCTTTATATCATACGTATATATGTGATCAAGAGAAAAGCAAGAATATGAGTGATACCTAGCTATGTGGATGTCGAATACAGCAAGGAACAAAGAACTTCACACCTTGAAAACCCTTGAAATTGACTAAACTTTCCCGAAAAAAAGAAGACCGATTATTTTAGAGAGCTTAGGGTTTTCTCCTTTTTTTAGTGAATCGTATGTATTGGTATGTCAAACAAAAGAATATTGTACCTTTTATTCTTGTGTTGTGGGTCGAATGGGCCAAATAGGCCAAGGAACTTCATGGGCTCACTTAGTTGGGCTTATTTAGTTGGTATTAGTTGTGAAATAAAAGAAAACGGTCCAAAATGAAATTCGTGTCGCGTAAAATAATTCCTCGAATTTTATTTTAGGTTTCTAATTATTTTTGGATCCAGAATATGTTAAGGATTTCAATTATGAGGTTTCATAAATTTATTTAGATCACATGTGTAAATCTTAAAGTTATTAGGGCTCGTTTGGTATTTATAGATAATTATTGACATTTTTAAATTCTAGGGGAATTTTGGTAATTTTACATGTGTTAAAAATTTAGGTATTACATAACATATGTAGGATAAGTAACTTTGTGGGAAGAGTTAAGGGATTGCATGTTTTAGTAGGGAACTTCACGTATGTTACCGATTTTGTGATAGTAGAAGATATTCATCCGGTAATAGATAATTGCTTAGCTCAAGTAGTGTTTGGGAAGCTGATGCGTGGTTATGCAACCTTGCAAAAAGGTTTTACCTCTCGAGGGATCTTAAGAAGCTTGCAATCCCCACCAGGCAGTGTACCTGACCGATGTAGTATAGTGTAGTAGCAAGTACGGGGGATTGATCGTTCTCCACAGGGAATAGTGCTCGTTAGGATTAAAACTTAATTAAACTAGGTCTAGAGGTGAGAGATGATTCTTTTTGTATTTTTATAGTTTTTTAGATAGCAAGTAAAAATCTCGGGTATTGGAAGAGTGGGTGGAATTAGTTGTAGTCAACTAACCCAAATAACTACAAATGCAAAGAAAATAAAATAACAAGAAAATGAAATGTTGAGAAAAACCTTATAATGAGAGAAACGTGTTTACTTAGATTTCACTACTCCCTAGCTATATTTCATTAGTTGATTAGTTTGTTACAATTGCTTGGATGACGAGTTATATTCCTTAATACCATTCGTAGGGCCGTGTACGATCTTCCCTATCTCTATAAGCTTCTACCTCTTGCTATGTCGAGCCGACAACTAGCTCCTAACATGCCATCCTTAGTAGTCACTTATGCATTAAATACAACCATTAAAATCGTAGTACACATCCGATCCATGTTTCTTAAGACGTTCAAGCATGTTACCAATTGGAAGTCTGCCAGGTTTTTTAAGCCTAACATCGATAGTCATTCATCCAATACAAGTAATAACAAACAATCAACCAACAATCAATAGCTAGGTTTCATTACATCTAGGCGAACACAAACAAACCTAACCTAGCATGTTAAAGTAAGGACAAGCATAAGATAGAAACAAGACATAGACATATTGAATGATTATTGGAAAACTTATCTTTATTGAAACATGGATGATAGAAGGGTTTGAAACCCTTACAAGAAGGTTAAAATTCGACCTAGGGTTCCTCCAAAATTCTCCCACAAGTTCTCCTTCTAATGAATGAAATTTAGTAAACTATATATAGATTTTACAATCTGACGGCGTCACGTTATACGTGTGACGCCGTCAACTCACTGCCAAAGAAATCCATGGATTGCCTAGATCCAAATCTGATGCCATCCCTTGTAAATCAACTTATGGTCGTCTCTTGCAAATTACATATGACGGCCTTGAGTGACGCCTTCACACTTTAAATCTCAAAATCCATTCTGGCGCATCTCGTGTAACTTTCATATCCACCACTTTGCCATAACGTGACGCCATCACATGCAATACGTGACGTCGTCAGGTACTATTTCCAGCTTGATTTGGAGACTTTGCCGTTTTCTTCATTTTTCGCTCCAAAAACGTTCAAAATGCTTCCTTTTCCAGATTTCTTCTCCAAAGTATCTAAAATGACAAAAGGAACGATTTGAGGCAATATTTGATCAAATAATCACGACTTAGGGCTTAAATGACCCCCTAAAAGAGTAACACTTTTCGTCTCATCAAATACCCATACACTTGAGATTTGCTTGTCCTCAAGCAAATGCGATTTTATTCTAATCAAAATACAAGCTAGGTGTCATTTAACACTAATATTAAAGTAATTACAACAAATAATCATTCCACTTCAACCAAAACAAGCACATAAATTATACACTAGCACCTCACAAATAGTGTTTAGATACTCGCATCTCTCGGGTGTAATAAAAGTATATGTATCACAAATGAAAATGGAAAATATCTCTCACTACCTGTCATAGCAAATAGATTACCATAGGCTTGGGAAAGGATCAATCCTCCACCACTCGGCGTAAGCACCTAGGATAAACTATCATAGAGGTCTTTTAAAGGGTTGTAACGTGAGGTGTAGGGATATGATAAACACGGTTTTGTTGGATAAAGGCAATCTTTACTGGTGGCAAGTTAATCATCTTGGTCAATTACATGTACAATGTGGCGTTGCTAAGCCAAGACTCGACTCGACTTAAGCTAATCATAGACTAACAAAAACATAAACATAACATAGAAAGAAACGGGATGGTAGTCCGTATGTTTTTTCTCTTTTTCTTTTTATATATATTTTTTTTCTTTTTCTTGATTTTTTTGATTTTTTTTTTCATACACTCTTGCCCTACCATCCAAAATAATACATCATAGGGGAATTACATTCCCCTTACACTTGAACTTTTACATACTTTACAATCAACTATTCTAATGACTTGAATTAAGATAATCAAAACACTTGGAGTACTTTAAAAACATTAACACATATATGGGTGTAATAATTGAAGTCTTCCCCAATACTCCACATCATTAGTACTTTACCCATGAGTCCCAATCGTCCCAAAACAATATGTACAAGATATGACTCAACTTAGCAACTATGTAATCAATTAGACAATTAACTAAGGGTTTAAACAAATAACAATAATGCACTGAAGATAAGTGCATACAAGGAAGGCTAAGGCGATTTGGGTGTACATTTGGGGTGGATTGTAAACAAATTCTATCTTTAAGTAAAATGCTTAAAGTTAGAAATGAGAAAGATAGGCTCGGAGGGGTGTACTAGGGGTATCGTATACTAAAAATGAGTACATCGCAAAGGTGTGGAAAAATTAATTGACTTTACCAGTCAAGTAATTATGACTTCATTAGTCAAGTAATTATAATACGGGTCTAACACAAGCGTTATCCTAATGCCTCTTATCATGTAGTAAATCCTACTACAAAAATGTAGTCTCACTAGCGGTCTTGGAATGCATCGCTAACACAAGTTCTAGAATCTAATACTACCGGTACACTCATAAGCATTTTTTTCCTAACAAATCTAGGGGCGAACCTCACATATTTGGGGTGGAAAATTTTGAGTGGTACGGTTTTCGTGCTAGTTATACAACTCCTATCCATGAGACGCTTATTAAGGCTAACGCTTCACTCCTAAATGTTGTAAAAAAATTTAAAGTTGGCGCTAAAATTGCCCTAACAAGTGTTGCTCTTAGTTTTATTACACACCTACTATTGAACAAACAAACATCAAGTGCAATTGCATTCTCTAATGTATCATCATTTAACCTCCCCTTACACTTAAGTTGAACATTGTCCCCAATGTTCAATAAAAAGGATGTAAAAGTAAAATGGTAAAAGAATGAAACAAATACTCCCCTGATTCGTTCGGTGTGGATAATGCATTAACAAGGTTAGATCCTCCTCCAGGAAAATGAATGTTGAAAGCTTCCCTCCAGAAATATAAATCATCTTCTTGTCCAATATAACCTGTTAAACCTGAGAAAATAATCATAGCAAACCTCGCGTAAAATATATAATAAAATCCTTGAAAACAAATTAAGATATAATGCTTATGGAATGAAAATTTGCAGGTTTCCTGGAGTTTATAAAACTAAAGATTCAACAAAAACTTTAAGACTTCGGCAGAAAAACAAAACTCGCAAAATTTTCTAGAATTTTGCACCTGACGCCGTCAGGTTATGATCCTGACGCCGTTAGAATGCTCCTACAGAAATTTCATGTTAAGTTTCCAGAAAATTTCTGGAAAAACTCATGTCTTAATTCCTGGAAATCCTGCAAAATATCATTAAGACTCGATACAAGCAGTTGACTCGAACAAATACTAATATGCACATTCGCTTAATATTGTTGTGGATCATGTTCAATCTCGTTCTTAAAAACAAATTTAGATTTCCCTTACACTTATCTTTTGCAAAATACCTTTATATGAAGTTAAGACGAAGTTAAACAACAACATAAAGTATTTTCACAATTTACTTTGAAACATGAGCCACAAACAATAAAAATTAAGCATGCATACGGAAACAAATAAAATCAAACAAACAAACACACAAAAAAATGAAAGCTCAAAATAAGCAACCATGAAAATAGAAATCCTACATGCATTAAAATAAAGAGTTATAAGAATCCAACGGCCAACAGAGGCCAAATCCTACATTATTACAGACCAAATTGCTTCGAGGCATACAACCATAAATAAATTGTTCAAATATTACAACACAACATGAACACATCACTAGGGAGGGGGACAATAGCGGTAGTCATAGCCGGGAGGGAGGTGTCCATAGTACCCATAGGGTCGGTAGTCTTGCTCACATCCAGGGAACGGGTCAATCTGCAGATGGGGCTCGATCTGATCACGAGTCGATAGGTGCTGCATCTAACGCACGGTGTGATCATACATCCAATCAAACCGCTGGTCAGTGCGGGTCCTCCAAGCATCCAGCTATCCCATCCAGGCCCCCTGATAGGCCTGTCAATCCCAATGACTCATATCCCTGTAAACATCACCTGAGCCACCTGCACCCTGATCCCCAAATGGCTGATGCTGCGAATCCACATCATCATCCTCATCAGCATCATCACCACCAACCCCCGCTGCTCCTCCTACAAAATACCAGAGATAAGACCCATCTCCCAACTCCATGACAACGTTCATCTGCTTAAGAGACTTAGCCTTCACCACCCTGCATGTGCTACCACCACTTAAACACCCCATGATCTCAGGCTTAAGGATTTCATAAGATCGTGCCAGCCGGGTAACAAACATCCCCCCATAAATCTTATCATTCTCTTTCTCCCCAACTCCACCCTTCAAATAACTAGCCACCCAGAATGGGATATTGCAGTACACATCTAGTGAGTAAATGGTGTAGAGGAAGAAAAGGTCTAAAGCAGTGATGCGGTGGGTGGAGCCATGGCGACCTGACAGGCTATAGGTGAAACACCTGTGGGTCAAACTAACCCTAGGATCCCTGATGAAAGTAGCCCCAGTAGTTGAGGTATATGCACCGTTTCCAATATTCAGCCAAAACAAAGCACACCTCGTGTCATTCCTCAAAGTCTCACCATTCAACAACTTGCCTATAAACTCACCCTGAGTGGTCTCATACTAGCTATATAACCCCAACCTCCAACCAAACTCTGTAACCGAGCAACTCCTAAGCTCACCCCTAGCCTAAAGTAGATTGTGGTACTGCCCACATCATTCCTTGCCTCAGCCAAATTGAAATGAAATGTAGCAAAAAGTTCATGTACCAAATCTTCATAAACTAGCTCCCGGATTCTGAACAATCTTTCCCATTGAGGACCAGTGAAGTCATCTGTTTGGAAATTTTGAAGAAAGGCTTGCTCGAGGCCCTGATCCCTCAAGAAATTCCAATCAATCATGGCCCCACTGTCAATTTGGTGATGGAGCAATTGGGTGTACTTGGAGGTGGAGGGGTCATCATCAAAGACCCCCCAACTTAAGACCGTGTCCCCGTAGCTTTCACGTTAGGACCTTGAGGGTCTGGAAGAACTTCCCCACTGACACTTGCTCATTTTCCACGTGGAGATTGTTGATGGATGATGGCGAAATCAATCTTGGAGACTCGGTGGGTGAGTGTTGGGTGGAAATGGTTTGTGGGATTTGTGATGAAAGTGATAGAAATGAGGCTATTATTGCTGACCCATCGAAGTGATGGCATCACGTGTAAAGTCCGATGCCGTCAGATGCCCGAGTTTCCAATATTTGGTGACAATTTTCATAAGATCCCTTGTACTTTCATTAATAGCTTGTCAGGGTCATAAACAATGATAGTTATTCTCGTTAGTGGATTCCACCAGGGTCAAATGTTTTGTTACTGTCATGAGATGTGGTGTGATTTTGGATAGGGTTGGTTACTGTCCTGTTCAGGTTTCAATCTCCATTTTGATAAGTAAGGGGTAATGAGAAGGGTTGTTCCATTGAAGTTTTTGGAGCGAAAGTGCGCTTGAGTTGCGTTCTTTGCTTGCCAGCTTTAAAACCAAAGGACCGTTTTTTAATTTTTGTAAAAGTTAGGGAGCGTGACTTGCAAGCTTCCGACGAAAATGCTATGAATTTAAGAATTCTTTCTTTCACGGGGGAGTCCATAGGAATACGGGAGGTTTGAAGGTGAATATCTGGGGGAAGGCGTTCCACTACTCCCTTCTTCACTTATCACATTAGGGGTCGGGAGTTCAAAGATATTTTCGATCTTCCTAGGTACAACTTCCTCCCTAATCTTTTCCTTAATCCTTGATATAAACTTATCAGCCAATTCCATGAAAACATTCCTGGTGTTTTCCATGCGGGTTTCCAATTATTGAATCTGCCCCTCTTGGTTGTTCACGAAGGTTAACATTATCCCTTCGAACTCCTCTTGTCATGAAAATTCATGCAACGTATGTTTATTGAATGCATTTACATCTTTAGCATTAGGCATAGGCTTCTTGACCCTCATCAATTCCTCAAACTGCCTTTCGATGTTCTCGAATAGTTGTTCTTGGGTTGCAATCATGTAATTTAAACTCCCTTCCTCCAAGAACATTGGATCCTCCCATTCTTCTTCTTCGTATCGTGCTAAGCTCTCAATGACCCCCCAGCACTCATCAATACTGAGTCTGCTTAGTCTACCGTTGGCAGCGTAATCTATGGCCTTTCTATTTGATGATTAACACCATCGTAAAAGATTTGGATTTGGAGCCAAAGATCAATGCCATTGTGAGGGACTTTTTGGAGTAAGTCCTTGAAATGAGTCCATGCTTCATAAAGGGTTTCACCTTGATGAGTGCTCAAACAATCATCATTTTATACCCATTTTAGGCTGTAAAAATACTGAAGACACCAAAATACACCTAATATTACTACAAATATCCTTGGATTGTGTTTTTATGTGTTTCGGGTACAAAAGAATTGAAAACAGGTGAAAAATGAGCAAAATATGTTGAATTGATAGAATCAGTCCCTAAACTTTCAGAAAATGGCAGAATTGGCCCCTGGTAGAGTATTTTGGAGAAAAACACAACATTGGTCCTTGGGAATTCACAAGTTGTCAAGTTTGGTCCTTGGATGAAAAGTTTGAATAAATTACAAGTTTAGTCCCTGAACTTTGAGACTTGACAGTTTTAGTCCCTGGATATTTCAAAAGTGGATAATTTGCATTCATGGACCTTGGATTATTGAAACTTGGCAGGAAAAACCCTTGTAACAAGTTTGGAAATTTTCCAAACTCAGCCCCTCATTTTCAGATAAATTGCAAAGTTGGTCCTTATTATAATTCCAAACCAAACGGACCCTTGTGTTACTTATAATCCAAATCCAATTCACAAAACTACCCAAGCCCATCCTAATCCTAAGGCCCAAAACCCCAAAGCCCACTCTCGTTTTAAAAATAAAAATCCCAGGGTCAAACCACAGTCAAACCATCTCCATCTTCCCCTACTCTCCTTGGTTTCCAGCTCCAATGCTCCCCCCTCCTTACCTGCTCCTCCCACCAAATTCCCCACCCCCTTCCTCTCTACCAGGCCACCCTATAAACCAAACCCTATGTGTAGTTTCCCTTCCCCAAGCACCAGGTCACCAATCCACTTTACCTGTTTTGGCGCCAAAATCATACCAAGGGCTGTGATCATCACAAGCTTAATCCAATGGCTGGGATATGGTTAAGGCTGCATAAGGAACCCATTGGGACTGATATTGCACACAGGAAAGGCACAAGAAGCAAGAGAAGCTTTATTTGCAATTTTAGTATAAATAGGCTGATTGTAAGCCTTATAAGGCATGTAGTTTTTCTAAGTTTTAAAATAGTTGGTTAAGCTCACATTGTAATCTGTTTTCTAAGTTAATGAAAGTTTTTCCGTTTTAAATCTTGTGTTTCAATTTTCAGTTTCATTAAGCAATTTCAAAGTTTTTCTTAAAAGTTAATTAGTAGTTATAAGCTCTTGATAAGCTCACATAAGCTAAACTAGTATCTTAAAATATAAAAAGAAAACAAAAAGAAATATAAAATCAGAAAGAAAATATGTGCAGGGTACCTTTGCAATTTTGACTGTGGAAGCTAAGGAAGTGGTTGTATTGGATTAACCAGAAGAACTTTACCAGCTTATTCTCTGAATAAGCTGGAGCTTGTTGGAGTTAAAGAGGCCCTAGTAAAAGCTAGGTTCAAGGTTGGAAGTTTCTTTGCTTAAAAATTTGATTTTTAGTGTAAAAGTTGCATAATCTGCTATAGTGGTTATTAGTGCTTATTTGTTGTTTATTTTTGCTAATTTTGTCTCATTATTGCTTATTAGAAAGATTTCAGTCCATAGATTAAGTTTTTGTTCAAGTTTCATAAGATTTGACCTTAAATCTGTTTTAAAAAGGGTGTTTGGATTTGCTTGGTTGTTCATGTTCAAGGGTGTTAGGTTGGATTTTAAGCTTGAATCATACTTCATTTGTGTTAGACAGAACATCTAAGTCATAAAACACTCCCCTCTTTTCATAAATAGTCAAAATCAACATTAATCTTAGCTAAAAAGTTAACTGTTAGGATCTTGGCTTAGCAGACCATTCAAATCATCTCACAAATAGTTAAGTTAGCTTAAATCAGTCATATTATAGCTTAATACACCTAAATCAGTCAGTAGGATCTAATCAAAGTTCAATTTAGTCAACTTAAGTTCATAATTGAAAAAGTCAAAAGTTTATGTGTTTCAGAAAACCAATTTTTGTAAGAATTTTCATGGCTTCAATTTTCAAAATCAGGACCTAAGCTTTTTGGAAATCAAAGTTTGATTGCTAAACTTAATAATCTATATTTTAGATTATTTTTGTGAATTTTTTAAAGTGCTTATTTACTCTCTTGAAAAGACCTGCAGGGTAGACTTTGCCCTGCACCAAGGGACTTAGATTTTTTTACCCTTTTTCAATTGCCTCTCCTAAGTTCATTAGTGAACTTTAGACCTTGAAAATTGGCTTTTTAGAAACCTTATCAGCATAGCTTTTTAGATGATAGCTTATTTTGGATCTCAGTTCTCTTTTACTTAGCTTATTTGTGCCCAATAGTTACCCTGACCACACCTTATATACTGAGTTGTCAATATACACCACCCAAATTCAACTGTCCATATCTAGCTTAATAGTGAGCCCCACCTTGTGTTTCATGGCTTATTGAAAAGCTCAATTAGCCATCTTATCACATCAGTGCTTATTTTTGATTTTTGATTTCATTTGGGCCATCAAACCAAGGCCTGCAACTTGTCCCATTTGCACTAAGTACACTGATACATCAGTGTACTTGGGCTTATTTCAATAGCTTGTATCTAGCTTATTAGTGGACCATTTGGACTGCTTATTTGCTTTTTGGAAAGGTCCCTAGCTCATCTTTGTGACTCAAGTTTTAGATTGGACCCCTAACCCCTCCTGTGGACCCCACAGAGGCCTGCACATTGGCCTTTTTGGCCTGTCTCATTGGCAGGTTTTGAACCTTTTGCTTATTAGCTTATTGTAGCTTATTTCCAGTGCTTGTTTCCTCTCTTTTGTTCATTTCAAGTCAGTATAACCTGTTTGTAGCTTATTTTACTTTGTGGAATCATATTATAGCTTTTTGTTAGCTCTTTCAAAGTTTCAAAGTCCTAATAAGCTTAAGCATAAGCTGTTTAGCTCATAAGCTTTCAAATTTCTTATTTTTGAACTTCAATCATTTTGCTTTCACAAAAGTTAATTAAATATCAGTATTAAGTAGTTTTGTAAAAAGAAAATCAAGAAAACCCAGACTTAAAAATAGTGATAGCTTCTATTTAAGCCATTTGGCTTATTTTCAGCTTTTTATTAAGCAATTTTCAATTATATAATTTTCATAGCTTTCTGTCATCATCTAGTATTTTTAGAAAAAGTTTGGTAATTTTCACTGTTCATTTGCTATTTTTTATTATTTAAATTAGTTTAAATTAATTAAAAATTAGTTTTTAATTAAAAATAATTATTTAAAAAGTAGAAAAAATATATTTTCAGTTTTAAAATTAGTTTTAGATTATTTTAGAATTTTCCAAATTTAATTTTCATTTTTCTAGCTTAAAATCATATTTAGTTGTAATTTAGTTTAATTTAAATAATTAAAAAAATTAGTAATTAGTAATTAATTAATAATAAATAATTAAATAGTCTAAAAATTATTTTTCTTTTTCTTAAAATTTTCTTTTATCATTAGGATTGTAAAAATATAATTTTCATATTTGTAGGACTTTTATTGCTCTCATTTCACTTTTTATTCCGTACGTTTACGTTTATTTTAAATTTAAACGTACGTTTTTAGGTTTTTGAACGTTTGTAAGTTATTTGATTTCACGTAATTGTTCTTATAGCTTGTCTAAGCTATTTCTTTCTATATTTCCTCCATTTTACCAATCATAACCCTTTCCTGTTGAAAATACCCGATCACAAGCCGTCTAAAATACAATTTCACGGCTCGTCGGGACATAACGACCCGGGGAAACTCTCTACTCACCGAAAGCATTGGCATAAGCTGTTTGACCATATTGACCACATCCATGGTTGACCTTGGTTGACTGCTTTTGCACCAATCAAATTTTGGCGCCGTTGCCGGGGAGGTGTGCTGCGTATTCGCAACGTCTTAAAGATTAGTGGTTTTTCAATATCGTCACTGTAAAAATCCCACCATTTTTGTAAATTTTTAATCAAAACATAAAAAAGTCGTTAACACTTTTCCTAAAGTGTTAACAACAAAAAAAAAATCATAAATTACAAAACAAATCGTGAAGTTAAATTACTTCGATTTCTTTAAGCTTACAACCTCTACAGGTGGTTCCAGGCAAGTTCTGACATTAAATTGCGAACTGAAAAGAGATCCATTCTTCTCTTCCGCCACTCTACGAGTAATCTTAAAGGAAACGATTTCGGTTAGCGAATCGATACCAAAAATAATTCCAAAAGTTTTTTTCACCCATACACAAAAACCAAAAACATTTTCCGTTTTCTTGTTAATAAATACATAAAATAGACCATCGAGAACCAAGACAGAATACTACCTAACTGGGGGTATGAACATTAATAAGTTCCCAAACTAAAGATTAAAACTTGCCATTGTATCCTTGTGAGTGGTGTTCCTTTTTCAAAGAAGCCAGTCATTTGCGATTATTGGTTTAAGTTCACTGTCGTTTTGCCTCGATTTTGTTTTGATTGATTTTGTTTTTAGTGAATGCGCACTCGTTCTTCCAGGTCTACGAGCCCATTACGTGAGCTTGTAAGAATTCCTCGAAGACACCGTAGACGTTCTGCACCAACAGGCGGATCTGAGATCCGTACTGTTTCAACATCTGCTGTTACCATGGCGGAAGACCGCCCCATGAATGAGCTTCTCCAAGCACCCATCGAGGGTTACGGAGATGCTATTGTTGTTCCAGCCATCGTGGCTAATAATTTTGAGCTCAAAACCGGGTTACTGAACCTTGTAACCTCAAGTCAATTCTATGATTTTGAGAGGGACGACCCTCATGCTCACATTCGATGGTTTAACTAAATCACGTCAACCATCAAATACAAGAATGTCCCGTCTGAAGCAATCAAACTTCTTCTCTTCCCATTTTCCCTCGAGGGCCAAGCCCGGATTTGGCTTGAAAAACAACCTCCTTGTTCTATTGAAACTTGGGAAGATCTTGTCAAAAAGTTTGTGAATGAATTCTTCCCACCTTCTAAGACCACAAATCTTAAAAACGAAATCACCAAATTCACTCAAAAATATGATGAATCATTCGGTGAAGCGTGGGATCATTTTAAAGAATTACTTCACAAATGTCTCATCATGGTTTCTACGAGTTGATGCAACTCGATACTTTCTACAATGGTGTGAGCCAAGCTGATCAGTATTCTCTCAATGCCTCCGCGGGAGGTAATTTCTTGAGTAGAACCACAAAAGAAGCTTTAGCTATCATTGAGAACAAGTCCAAGGTCCGCTCTACACGGAGCAAGCCGGTTGTTTCCCAAGTGAGTGTTGGTCCTTCTACTTCATCATCCATGAATCAATCTAGCACCGATGCTAAGATTGACAAGCTCACTGAAGCTATTCAAGCTTTGGTTCTCTCCCAACAAAAGAAAGCCTCTTTTCCACAAACCTCTCCACATGTTGAGGTTAAGAAAGTGGAAGTCTATGTTACGTGTGGTGGCCCTCATGCATATTACAATTGTACTGCCACCGATGGTATTCCGTATGAAGCTCATGCAATAGCCGGGACTTCAAATCAAGGAGGCAACCAATACCGCCCTCCAATGGACCCGAACTATCGTCCTAACCACTACCCTGGACCACCCGGTTTTAATCAAAACCAAAATGTCCAAAACCGTAACCAAAACCAAAATCGAATGAACCAAGGTTTTCAAAACCAAGGGAATTTCAATCAAGGTCAAGGTTTTCAAAATTAGGGTTTCCAACACCAAAAAAACTTTAACCGAAACCAAGGGCAGGGTAATTTCAACCAGGGGTATTTTCATGGAAACAACAACCAAAATCAAGGAAATTTTCAAAATCAAGGTCCCAGCCCGAACAACCGAACTCAAAATTTTCCTAACCAAACTCAAGCCATGGTCCCAACTGGACCATCATCTGATGAGTTGTTGAAATAATTCATGAAATCTCAAGAAGAAATGAATAAGTTGTTGGTCAGCCAAATCTCTGAAATCAAAAAGTCTTTAAATGATCGACCCTCGAGCTCAAGTACTTTACCTAGCAACACGATCGCTAATCCGAGGGGCGATGCAAAAGCGATCACAACTAGAAGTGGTGCTTCATATAATGAACTCGCTATTCCTACTACCTCTACTTCCTCTCCTCCCAAAGTAGTGAAACGTGAACCTGAGGTGACAAAGGACAAGGTGCAATCTACTAACCCCCAAAGTACCGAACACGTCCATCCTCAAGTTGTCCCAGAACACAGATCTAAACCTGGAGTTGTATTTTAACCACCAGAAACCCCAAATGAGAACCCTAAATCCAAAACTTCTATTCCTTACCCATCACGTTTAAATGAACAAAAGCTCCGTGAAAAAGCTAGTCATCAAATGGACAAATTCTTTCAAATCTTTCAAGATTTGCATTTTGACATAAGCTTTGCGGATGCTATTATCTTGATGCCCAAGTTTGCATCAACAATCAAAAACTTGTTAAGCAACAAGGAAAAGCTGTTCAAAATGGCTAGAACTCCGTTGAATGAAAATTGCTCAGCAGTTCTTTTGAAAAAGCTTCCCAAGAAGCTTGGAGACCCAGGAAAATTTCTCATTCCTTCTGTTTTCCTAGGTATGGTTGAGTGCTTTGCCTTAGCCAATCTCGGTGCAAGCATTAACCTGATGCCATATTCAGTGTGGAAAAACTTTCTCTTCCCGAACTCACTCCTACATGCATGACTCTTGAGCTTGCCAATCATTCAATATCTCGTCCGCTTGGCATTGCTGAGGACGTATTCGTGAAAGTCGGAAAGTTCCATTTTCCAGCTGACTTTGTGATTGTTGACTTTGATGCTGACTCGAGCGTTCCTCTAATTCTTGGAAGAGGATTCCTTAGAATGGGCCGTGCTCTCATTGATGTATTTGATCAAGAAATCACTTTATGTGTGGGTACTGAAGCCATCACCTTTAACCTCGATCAAATTTCGAGGTACTCCTCAAATTACGATTCTAAGTCGGTAAACTGAATAGATGTTATTGATGTTGCTTATGAGGAGTACACTCAAGAGGTTCTTGGCTTTACTGATGATTCTCCGAGTGGAAATCCCACTCCATCTTCTCAACCTATAATCGCCAATTCTTCTCCTTCCCTCACTCCGTTTGAGGGAAGTGACTTCATCCTTGAAGAAATTGAGGCCTTTCTCAAAAGTGATTCAACTCCCGTTGGAGTTGATAACCAAGAGATTGACCCGGAAAGGGATATTCTTCTGCTTGAGAAGCTGCTTAATGAAGATCCCTCTCCTCTTCCTGTTCTTCCATAAAAACTTCATAATGAGGAAATCAAATATGTTAAGAAAACTGATGAATTTCCTGAGGTCGAACTTAAGGACTTACCACCTCATCTCGAATACGCATTTTTGGAGGGTGGTGATAAATTACCAATCATAATTGCTAAGGATTTAAATGATGAAGAGAAGGCTGCTCTTATAACGGTTTTAAAGTCACATAAACGAGCCATTGCTTGGAAACTCTCCGACATCAATGGCATTGACCCAGAATATTGTACACACAAGATTTTAATGGAGGACGACTTTAAACCAGCAGTTCATCAACAAAGAAGGGTTAATCCAAAAATTCACGAGGTCATCAAACAAGAGGTTCTCAAACTTCTTGATGCCGGATTAATTTACCCTATCTCGGATAGTCCTTGGGTTAGTCCCATTCATTGCGTTCCTAAAAAGGGTGGCATTACTGTTGTCACAAATGAAGAAAACGAGTTGATTCCAGCTCGATTGGTTATGGGATGGCGTGTTTGCATTGACTATCGTAAGTTAAATGACGCCACCTGCAAAGACCACTTTCCTCTACCCTTCATGGACCAAATGCTCGAGAGATTCGTAGGGAATGAGTACTATTGTTTCCTAGACGGTTTCTCGCGTTACTTCCAGATTCCCATTGACCCTCAGGACCAAGAAAAGACCACCTTTAAATGCCCCTACGGAACTTTTGCCTACCGTCATATGCCATTTGGCTTATGTAATGCTCCGGGCACATTCCAAAGGTGCATGATGGCCATATTTTCCGACATGATTGGGAAAACTATGGAGGTCTTTATGGATGATTTCTCGGTCGTTGGGGATTCGTTCTAATCTTGTCTCTCCCATTTGGATAACATGCTCAAACGTTGTGAAGACACAAAATTATGTCTAAATTGGGAGAAGAGTCATTTTATGGTTAAAGAGGGCATTGTCCTCGGCCATAAGATTTCCAAAAACGGGATTGGGGTTGACAAAGCAAAAGTTGATGTCATTGCCAAATTACCTCATCCCACAACTGTAAAAGGTGTTCGGATTTTTCTTGGTCATGCTGGCTTCTACCGTAGATTCATTCAAGATTTTTCAAAAATAGACCGGCCTATGACCCGACTTCTTGAAAAAGAAACTCCGTTTGTCTTCTCCGATGAGTGCATTGAAGCTTTTCAAATTCTCAAGAAAAAGCTTACATAAGCACCTATCTTAGTTGCCCCCGACTAGGACCTTTCATTCGAACTTATGTGCGATGCAAGTGATTTTGCCATAGGTGCAGTCTTGGGGCAACGAGAAACCAAGCATTTCCAGCCTATACACTACGCAAGCAAAACCTTGACCGAAGCTCAAGCTCATTATACCACAACAGAAAAAGAATTGTTGGTTATGGTGTATGCATTTAAAAAGTTTCGGCCATACTTAATCTTAACAAAATGCATAGTGTATACGGATCACTCAGCTCTAAAGTATCTCTTTGCAAAACAAGATGCAAAGCCGTGATTGCTCCGTTGGGTTTTCCTCCTACAAGAATTTGATATCATTATACGTGATAAAAAAGGAGCTGAGAACCTGGCTGCTGATCATCTGTCCCGTCTAGAAAACCCTCACCAAGATGTTTTCAAGAAAAAGGAAATAAATGAAACACTTCCTCTCGAGACACTCAACGCGGTTTCTTTTCGTGGAGATTCTACTACCCCATGGTTTGCTGACTTTGCAAATCACCATGCGGGTAACTTTGTTGAGAAAGTGATGTCGTCCCAACCGAAAAAAAAAAATCTTTAAAGATGTTGAACATTACTTCTGGGATGACCCCTACCTATTCAAAATCTGTGCGGATCAAGTAATCCAGCGGTGTGTTTATGGTCAGGAAGCCAATGAAATTCTCAAGGCTTGCCATGCTGCACCTACGGGGGGCCACTGATGAGGCAAAAAATGAGCCATTTTTAGGGGGTCATTTAAGCCCAGATTTGAATTTATTTGATCAAATATTGCCCTAAATCGTTCCTTTTGTCATTTTAGGTACTTTTGGAGTGAATTCTGGAAAAGGAAGCATTTTGGACGTTTTTGGAGCATAAAAGTGAAGAAAACGGCAAAGTCTTAATTTTCCTTGCTGGGAACAGTACCTGACGGCGTCAAGAGTTCTCAAGTGACGGCGTCAAGAGTAATACAAGAGGTGGAAGTGGATAAACTTCGTGACGATCCAGAAGATTTTTACACTATGGGCATGACGGCGTCACCATAGGCCGTCATGGTCCAAATATGAGTGACGGCCCAAAACAAATTAACACATGACGGCGTCAAATCTGGATCTAGGCAATCCGATTTCATTATGGGCGGCGAGTTGACGGCGTCAGATATTCCTTCTTGACGCCGTCATCCTGTAAAATCTATATATAGTTTTGCAATTTTCATTCATTAGTTTGGTGGAATTTTTGGTGTAACTTTTGAGAAACCCTAGCACGATTTTTACTGCTCTTTCAATGGTTTTTACCCTTTGAAACCTTTCATGTTTAATTGAGATAAGTATCCTTTCAATTCATTCAATATGTCTATGTGTTGTTTGAATATATCTTACGCTTGTCTTGAATTTAACATGCTAGGCTAGATCTTTTGTGTGTTTGCTTAGATGTAGTGAAACCTAGATGTTGATTATGGGTTGATTGTTTGTTTATAGTTGTTACGGATGAATGATTTTGATGTTAGGCTTAAGAAAACTGGCAGACTTCCTATAGGGTAACATGCTTGAACGTCTTAAGAAACATGAACCAATGCGTACTAGGTTATTATGGTTGTATTTAATGCATGAGCGAATTCTAATGATCCCATGTTAGGAGCTTCTTGCAGGCTCGACATAGGAGTGAAGTAGGAGCTTATAGAGTTGGGGAAGTACGTACGCCACCCCACAAATGGTATTAAGGAATATAACCCATCATCCACGCAATTTTAACAAACTATCAACCTATAAAAGATATCTAGGGAGTAATGAAACCTAAGTAAACACAACTTTCCCCATTATTGTTCACACCACATTAGTAATTTGCTTTACTTTCATTTCTGTTATTTTTTTTTATTGCATCTTAGTTGTTGGGTTAGTTGATTAGCAACTAATTCCGCCCACATTTCCAAATACCCGAGATTTTAATTGCTTTCATAAACTATAAAAAATACAAAAAGAATCATCCCTCACCTCTAGACCTAGTTTTTAGGCTTTCTAATCCTAGCTACACTATTCCCTAGTTGAACGATCAATCCTCCGGTACTTGTCACTATACTATACTACAACGATCAGGTACACTTCCTGGTGGGGGTTGTAAGCTTCTCGAGATCCCTCGAGAGGTAAAACCTGGTGCGATTCCCACGTATCAAGTTTTTGGCGCCGCTGCCCGGGGAATAGTTATTGTCTAGGTTAGGATTTCTTTTTATTAGGTCTACTTGCTAGATTCCTTTCTAGGAAGATTTTATTTTTATTTTTAGGTTTTCTTTAGTCTATCTATTTCTTCGTGCCTTTGTTCGTAATCTTTACCGTCCGACATCATCGAAGGTGGTAACATCTTTGGACCCATCAACCCACCAATTCAAAACCACCCATAAAACCCACCACTAGCAAATCAACCTTCTTGGCCCCGAACCTTAGGAGAGTATTCCCGTCCTAGCCACCAAGGCTATCGAAACACCATTGAGCTCACCCAAGGAGCCAATGTGTCCCCATTGCGATCCGACACCATCCGGTTGGTGCAAAGCGGATGTGCATTCCATGGACTTCGTTCCGAAGATCCTAATCAACATCTCAAGGATTTCCTTAAAATCGTAGATTCTATAGACCTTGATGTTACTAGTAGAGAGTCAACCCGATTACGCCTATCCCAATTCTCTCTACATGATCAAGCTAGTCAATGGCTTGAACGTTTACCCACTGGATCCATCACCTCATGGGATGATCTCACCACTCGTTTCCTTGCTCAATTTTTCCCACCGGGGAGAACTACCAAGCTTAGAAATGATATCTTGATGTTCCAACAACGTCAAGGTGAAACTCTATATGAAACATGGACTCGTTTCAAGGACTTACTCCAAAAAGTCCCTCATCATGGCATAGATCTTTGGCTCTAAGTCCAAATTTTCTATGACCATATCGATCTCTCCACAAGGCGAACCATTGACCAATCGGCCGGTGGCAAGCTACGTGATCTAAGTGCAGAAGAATCATGGGAACTCATAGAAGATCTTGCTCTCTATGACAACGAAAGTTGGAATGATCCCCGTGATTTGAACAAAACGGTCAAGCCAATATCCTTGCCTTCGAACAATTCTAGCACTCCCGACCGTAGGGTCATGGAACTTGAAGACCAAGTCAAGTTTCTCATGAAATCCTACGAAGCTCCTAAACCTTCAGGCCAAGCAAACAAAATCACTTCTTCGTGCAACTTGTGTAATGGTCCTCATGAAACTCACAATTGCATAGAACTCCCAAAACAGGCTTTTAAGGACTTCA
This sequence comes from Artemisia argyi, assembly GCA_030686995.1. Taxonomy (NCBI): domain Eukaryota; kingdom Viridiplantae; phylum Streptophyta; class Magnoliopsida; order Asterales; family Asteraceae; genus Artemisia; species Artemisia argyi. The sequence goes on from CM060692.1 coordinate 49,625,361, forward strand.
CGTCATCACGTGCTAAAAATGTAAGGGATAGAGGATTCTTCAATAATCGAGGTCCTCAAAACTTTGGCGAGGCCTATAAAGCATGGAAGGATAAGCCAAATTTTAGAGGATACCAAACTTCGGAGTGTATCCTTCGATGATTCCCCTCCACTCGAATGGTCTGAGCATTTCCCACCACGAACCATTCCTGAGCAAAGCTATGAAGATGCCTTGCGGAAGTTCATTCTCTCTCAAGAACTACAGCTCTCCATGCTCGAGACCCGATTTAGACAACAGCAGGCCGATATGAATGACAAGATTTGTAATATGTTAACTGTTATTAAAGAGCACGCTGTTAGTAAACCGATTCATGGTGAAGAAGTCAAATCTATCACCATCACAAATCAGCCAACCTCTCCCGTTAAAATAAAAAGCCCTAGTAAACTCTTCAAACATATGTCACCAACAGTGAAGGAAATCGGCGGCTATGTTAAACCTCAAGGACCAATCCATTTTGTAAATACCATCACCACAATATCTGCTCCTGCACCTGACATGAACCGACAACCAACTGGGGATAAAGGTCCTGAAGCTGAGGGCGAGACCCTAGAGAGGGACCACGAAGTGGTCAAGAGCCTAGCCAACTTACTCAAGGACCCCATCACGAAAGGGCCAGGCGAATGGGATGAGTCGAATGAAAGATCAAAAAGGCACATGAAAGACCCAGGGATTTCAGGTGAATCTACTGTAGAGAAATTAGAGGAAGACATAGTCGATATTGCTCTAGGATGTAGCAATAGGATTAGGAAAAGCAACTCGGAAGATTTTAAGATTTCTTGCACCGCTAAGGAGAAGCTCATAACCGATGCTTACATAGATCCTAACCTTCCTATGAGCATAATTCCCCTCTCCCTTTACAACGAAGCCTTCCCTGAACAAATCTCATGTAAAGTACTCGATAATGCCAGGATGATGAAAAGGTTATCATTTATGATTGGAGGGTTCACCTATGACATTGATCTCACCGTAATCGATGACATAAACTCGGTTACTAATCCAACATTAACCAACCTCGTCCTCGGGCAACCATTTGTTAATGAGACAGGAGTAATCCTGGATGAGAAAGATGGTAGTGCCTTATTCACCAACGGTGTTAGGGAAGTGATTTTCCGAAGGGGTAATGAGGAAATATACGAGTACCATCCGTCACTAGATTGCAATGCATATGGATCACAAGATGGAAGGTTGGAAAGGATAAAGCGGTATGATCCGAATAACCTCAAAATCCCTTGTATGATTGGTCACAAATATTTCGATAATGTCTACATTGACGTGTTTCTACCTAAGAATTTTATGTCCCTATTTCATTATAACAATATTTTCAGATGGGGAATGATTTATAAGGGAGAGAATGTTGTTGGTAGAGATCATGAGATCCAGATATTTATAGGGAATATGGAATTTACAGTGGAGTTTACAATCGTGGACAACATTGAGGACTATATCGACCCTAGGTTATCACAAGTTGTTTTCGGGGCACCCTTCTGTGAAGTCACAAACTTAGTGGTCGATGACCGGAATGGAATCATGACTTTCACAGATGGGATTAGGAGAGTGTCATACCAAACACCATATAAGACAAAAGATTTCGATGGAATAGATTATGACGGACTTGATAAGTTAGGTTCTCAACTTGTTTTATGTGATGATGATATTTGAAGAGGATGTAAAAATACCTTTAATTTATCATGTGGGTTCTTTAAGGATGTTAGTAAACTTGGATCCAAGTATCGGGAGGATGTCTTTGAGTTTGAAGACCCAAAATACCTGCACTATGAATGCGATACTGAGATAGGAGATGACCTAGAGAATAAGACCAATGATGAGGTCACGTGATAGCCCATGACCTTGAGTCTAGCTACAAGACTCGTAAATAATGAAAAGCGCTTCTTGGGAGGCAACCCATGTTTTGTGTGATTTTTATTTGTTTGATTGTTATTTCTTTCCGTATGCATGCTTTATTTTTATTGTTGGTAGATCATGTTTCAAACTAAACTTGAGAAAATGCTTTATTTTCTTGTTTAACTTCGTCTTAACTTCATATAAAGGTATTTTGCAAAAGATAAGTGTAAGGGGAAACCCCAAATTTGTTTCTAAGAACGAAATTGATCATGATTCTCCACAATATTAAATTGACATGTGTATTAGTACTTGTTAGAGTCAAATGCTTGTATCGAGTCATAATGATGTTTTACAGGATTTTCTAGGAAGTAGGACATAAGTTTTTCCAGAAATTTTCCGGAAACTTAACGTAAAGATTTTTCCAGATCACTTCTGACGGAGTTAGGAGTTAACTCCTGACGGCGTCATGTGTAAAATTCTGGAAATTTTGCTAGTTTTATTTTTTCTAACGGAGTCTTAAAGTTTTTGTTAATTCTTTAGTTTTATAAACTCCAGGAAATCTGCAAACATTCATTCCACAAGCATTATATCTTACATAGTTTTCTAGGATTTATTAGTATATATAGATTGCCGCCGATTTTACGCGAGGTTGCCTTGTTTGTTTTCTCAGGTTCAACAGGTTACATATGACAAGAAGATGATTTATTTTTCTGGAAGGGAAGCTTTGATTGTTCATTTTCTTGGAGGAAGATCTAACCTTGTTGACACACTATCCACACCGAACGAATCAGGGGAGTATTTGATTTCATTCTTTTACCTATTTCACTTTTACATTCTTTAATTGAACATTGGGGACAATGTTCATCCTAAGTGTAAGGGGAGGGTAAATGATGATACCTTATAGGATATAATTGCACTTGAGTTTGTTTGTTTGATGGTTGGTGTGTAATAAAACTAAGAGAAATACTTGTTAGTGTAATTTTAGCGCCAAATTTAAAATTTTTTACAACATTTAGGAGTGAAACTTTAGCCTTAGCAAGCGTCTCATGGATAGGAGTTGTATGACTAGCACAAAACCGTATCATTCAGAAAAATTTTCCACCTAAATATGTCAGGTTCGCCTTTAGATGTGATAGGAAAAGCATTTATTATTAGTGCTTCTGAGTGTACCGGTAGCATTTAGATTCTAGAACTTGCGTTAGTGATGCATCCCGAGAGTGTTAAACCCGTATCATAATTACTTGATCATTTAAGTCATATTACTTGGCTAGTAAAGTCAATTAATTCTTCCCACACTTTAGCGTTGTACTCATTTTTAGTACACGAAACCCCTAGTACACCCCTCCGAGCCTATCTTTTCGTTTCTACCTTTAAGCATCTTACTTAAAGGAAGAATTTGTTACAACCCACTTAAATGTACACCCAAATCGCCTTAACCTTCCATGTATGCACTCATCTTTAGTGCATTATTGTTACATGTTTAAACCCTTAGTTAATTATCTAATTGATTACATGGTTGCTAAGTCGAGTCATATCTTGTACATATTGTTTTGGGACGATTGGGACTCATGGGTAAAGTACTAATGTTATGGAGTAATGGGGAAGAACATCATATTATTACCCCCATATGTACGTTAATCTTAAAAGTACTCCAAGTTTTTGATTATCTTAATTTGAGTCATTAGATTAGTTTATTGTAAAGTATGTAAAAATTCAAGTGTAAGGGGAATGTTCATTCCCTATGATGTATTATTTTGGATGGTAGGGTAAAAGTGTATCCAAAAAAAAAAAAAAAAAAAAAAAAAAAAATCGAAAAATTAAGAAAAAGAAAAGAGAAAAACATACGGACTACCATCCCGTTTCATTCTATGTTTATTTTTATGTTCTCGTTATTTTTCATTTATTAGCTTAAGTCGAGTCTAGTCTTGGCTTAGCAATGCCATATTGTACATGTAATTAACCAAGATGATTAACTCGCCACCAGTAAAGATTGCCTATATCCAACAAAACCATGTATTCCATATCCCTACACCTAACGTTATAACCCTTTAAAAGACCTCTTTGATAGTTTATCCTAGGTGCTTACGCCAAGTGGTGGAGGTTTGATCCTTTCCCAAGCCTATGGTAATCTATTTTGTTATGACAGGTAGTGAGAGATGTTTTCCATTTCCATAATGTGATATATACTTTATTACACCTAAGAGATATGAGTATCTAAACACTATTTGTGAGGTGCTAGTATAAGACCTCCGTGCTTGTCTTTGGTCTTTAGTGGAACGATTATTTGTTGTAATTACTTTTATATTAGTGTTAAATGACCCCTAACTTGCATTTTGATTAGAATAAAATCGCATTTGCTTGAGGACAAGCAAATCTCAAGTGTAAGGGTATATGATGAGGCGAAAAATGAGCCGTTTTTAGGGGTCATTTAAGCCCGGATTTGAATTTATTTGATCAAATATTGCCCTAAATCATTCCTTTTGTCATTTTAGGTACTTTTGGAGTGAATTCTGGAAAAGGAAGCATTTTGAACGTTTTTGGAGCATAAAAGTGAAGAAAACGCCAAAGTCTTAACTTTCCTTGCAGGGAACAGTACCTGACGGCGTCAAGAGTTCTCAAGTGACGGCGTCAAGAGTAATACAAGAGGTGGAAGTGGATAAAGTCTGTGACGATCCAGAAGAGTTTTACACTATGGGCATGACGGCGTCACCATAGGCCGTCATGGTCCAAATATGAGTGACGGCCCAGAACAAATTAACACATGACGGCGTCAAATCTGGATCTAGGCAATCCGATTTCATTATGGGCGGCGAGTTGACGGCGTCAGATATTCCTTCTTGATGCCGTCATCCTGTAAAATCTATATATAGTTTTGCAATTTTCATTCATTAGTGTGGTGGAATTTTTGGTGTAACTTTGGAGAAACCCTAGCACGATTTTTACTGCTCTTTCAAGGGTTTTTACCCTTTGAAACCTTTCATGTTTAATTGAGATAAGTATCCTTTCAATTCATTCAATATGTCTATGTGTTGTTTGAATATATCTTACGCTTGTCTTGAATTTAACATGCTAGGCTAGATCTTTTGTGTGTTTGCTTAGATGTAGTGAAACCTAGATGTTGATTATGGGTTGATTGTTTGTTTATAGTTGTTACGGATGAATGATTTCGATGTTAGGCTTAAGAAAACTGGCAGACTTCCTATAGGGTAACATGCTTGAACGTCTTAAGAAACATGAACCAATTCGTACTAGGTTATTATGGTTGTATTTAATGCATGAGCGAATTCTAATGATCCCATGTTAGGAGCTTCTTGCAGGCTCGACATAGGAGTGAAGTAGGAGCTTATAGAGTTGGGGAAGTACGTACGCCACCCCACAAATGCTATTAAGGAATATAAACCGTCATCCACTTAATTGTAACAAACTATCAACCTGTAAAAGATATCTAGGGAGTAATGAAACCTAAGTAAACACAACTTTCCCCATTATTGTTCACACCACATTAGTAATTAGCTTTACATTCATTTCAGTTATTTATTTTTTTTTTATTGCATCTTAGTTGTTGGGTTAGTTGATTAGCAACTAATTCCGCCCACTTTTCCAAATACTCGAGATTTTAATTGCTTTCATAAAATATAAAAAATACAAAAAGAATCATCCCTCACCTCTAGACCTAGTTTTTAGGCTTTCTAATTCTAGCGACACTATTCCTGAGTTGAACGATCAATTCCCTGGTACTTGTCACTATACTATACTACAACGATCAGGTACACTGCCTGGTGAGGGTTGTAAGCTTCTCGAGATCCCTCGAGAGGTAAAACCTGGTGCGATTCCCACATCCATCAGCCACCATAATCCAAACTACACCGCCAAAAAGGTGTTTGATTTTGGATTCTATTGGCCCACAATTTATAAGGATGCCCAGGAATTAGTCAAATCTTGTGACGCTTGTCAACGTCACGGCAATATTTCACAAAAGAATGAAATGCCACAAAATGCAATTCAAGTTTGTGAAATCTTTGACGTATGGGGCATTGACTTTATGGGGCCATTTCCATCATCTCATGGAAACAAATAAATACTCGTGGCTGTTGACTTTCTGTCAAAATGGGTTGAAGCAAAAGCTTTACCCACCAACGATGCCCGAGTAGTTGTGAAGTTTTTAAAGTCTCTTTTTGCTCGATTTAGAACTCTACGTGCTATAATCAGTGATTGTGGTACGCATTTCTGCAATGACAAATTTGATAAAGTCATGCAAAAGTATGGTGTAACTCACCGTCTTTCTACTGCGTACCACCCACAAACAAGTGGACAAGTAGAAGTTTCCAATCGAGGCATTAAAAGAATTTTGGAAAGGATCGTAGGTGAAAACCGTGCATCTTGTTCGGATAAGTTGGATGATGCACTCTGGGCTTTTCGTATAGCGTACAAAACACCCATCGGGTGTACGCCTTACAAGCTTGTGTACGGGAAGGCATGCCATCTGCCGATTGAGCTTGAGCACAAAGCCTATTGGGCCCTCAAGCATGCAAACTTCGATCTCCAAACAACGGGTGATCACCGCAAAGTTCAGATGAATGAATTAAATGAGCTACATGATCAAGCATACGAGAATTCTTTGATCTATAAGGAAAAGACAAAGAACATTCATGACTCAAAAATCAAGAACCGCGTTTTTACCGTTGGTGATTGAGTCCTTATTTTCAACTCACGGTTGAAGATATTCTCAGGGAAGCTTAAAACCCGCTGGACTAGACCATTCACTGTTGCCAAAGTTTTTCCTTATGGCACTATCGAGTTGTCTCAAAATGACGGACCAAATTTGAAAGTGAATGAGCATCGGTTTAAGCATTATTTTGGAGGGGACATACCACCCATGGTTGTCCCGGATCTCCAAACTTTCCCCAAGAACCAATGAATGCGGGGATCGAGCCAAGCTAGTGACTCGGTGAACAAAAACATTAGCACAACATGGGTTTTCACCCATGTTTCTGACTTCTTTCTTCTTTCTAACAACTAAGTATGGGGGAGTTGCCCCCACTATGCTTTGCTTCTGTTTGTTGTTTACTCATGTTTTCAGGTATCCTTTGGATCATGATGATTGACGCGACTGTTTTCAATCCAGCCGCTCAATATCCTATCCTTTTGCTAACAATTATCTAGGGATATCATTTTAATCCTTTTTGTGAAAAATAGATTTCCGTTTCACACTTGGCTATTAGTATTACCTTTTTACGTTCTAAGTGTCGGCATAATAGCAGGTACTTTGAATATTGAGGGCAATATTCAATTCTACGTGTGGGGGGGGGGGGGGGGGAATTACATCGAATTTTGCACATATATTGTACCTTCTAGTTACCTAGTACCCCCGTTTTGGCCTAAATTTTAAAATTTTTGTATGAAAAAGAAAGTGCTTTGCACACAAAAATAAAATAAAAGAAGTTGTTTAGTCTTGATTAGGTTAGAACAACTCTGCCGGAGTGTTGATCTGGCTGATTCCTTAACTTTTTATACTAAATTCTTAACGAATTGTGCAAATGAAAATGCTAAGCGTTGAGTAGTTGGTTCTCTTTAGAGCTTATATAAGTAATCTGTGGCTTTTTCTCCCAGTAGCTCCTAATCGGACCTTAATACGTGCTGTTTTCAAACTTTTGACCATTAAAATTTTTCGTTATGTAAACAAGTTTTTATGCAAGGTTAATATAGAGTAATAGTTCAAATTTTTATTTAAATTTTGGAACAAGCAACTTTCCAAAAAATCTGAATAAATTTGCAAAGTGAAGCAAGTAAAATTGTTGAATGATGTGAAAATAAACAGTACGTTATAATATATATATATATATATATATATATATATATATATATATATATATATATATATATATATATATATATATATATATGATGAAAAGAAAAAGAAAGAAAAAATTGAAAAATGAGAAAAATGAAATAAAAAAGATGTGTTGAATAGAATTAGAATAAAGTAAATAAAAAGTTGCTTTTTCTCAAATTTAAATCGGAAGTTGATATAGTATTCGTTGATTTTGTGCAAAGATTAAAACGGGAATTTAGAGATTGTTGAAGTCAAAGACCCCAAAAGCTCCGATACTATTCTCGAGGGTGTAAAAACCTAGCCTCCTAAGCCTCGGCTATATGGAGTGATCTCACCTTTGAATCTTTAATCTCTAAATGATCGTTTGTTGTTATCTATTTAAGTTTTGATTTTAATTTGTCATGGAATATCAAAAATCTTTGAATCAAAATCCTGCCAATTCCGGTACTAGTCTCTGTGGGGTGTCAAAAGCCTAGTCACCTAAAACCAACTGGTTTGGGATGTGCCGAGAAGAAAGCTGCTACATGGAAAAGGCCATTTTCGGTTCTTAAATTTCTGAGGTTTCCGGTGGGTTAGGATTGAACTTAAATAAATGTCAACCATAATGAGCTTCGATTTTTTGTGGTCAAACTTTTGAAAATAAGCACACACGCCTAAACTTGATAAATTGCGGGAGTAAAAAGTTAAGTCTTGTCTTACACAGATTATTAATATAAGTAGTGTTAGCATTTTACAAAAACATTTGCGCAAGGGTTTTTGAACTTAGTTGGGAGTATAAAAAAGAGGATACTGATTAAAATTCCCTGGAGACACCCAGTTTGTGTGAATCCCGTTCCATAATACCGTTTTTGGAAAATCAATCATTTTGTTTACTTTGGTTTTAGTTTAAATGTCTCGCATTGAATAAAAAGTCAAAACGGGGTATACTTAGTATTCTTTTGGCCCTTTCATTACTTCATATGATCGGATTGCTAGGGACTAGCAATAGTTTAGTGTGGGGGATTGATGAGTGCTCAAACACTCATCATTTTATACCTATTTTAGACTGTAAAAATACTGAAAACACCAAAATACAACTAATATTACTGCAAATATCCTTGGATTGTGATTTTATGTGTTTCAGGTACAAAAGGATTGAAAACAGGTGAAAAATGAGCAAAATATGCTGAATTGACAGAATCAGTCCCTGAACTTTCAGAAAATGGCAGAATTGGCCCCTGGTAGAGTATTTTGGAGAAAAAGTCAACATTGGTCCTTGGGAATTCACAAGTTGTCAAGTTTGGTCCTTGGATGAAAAGTTTGAAGAAATTGCAAGTTTAGTCCCTGAAATTTGAGACTTGGCAGTTTTAGTCCCTAGATATTTCAAAAGTGGAAAATTTGCATTCATGGACCTTGGATTATTGAAACTCGGCAGGAAAAACCCTTGTAACAAGTTTGGAAAGTTGACAAACTCAGCCCCTCATTTTCAGATAAATTGCAAAATTGGTCCTTATTACAATTCCAAACCAAACGGACCCTTGTGTTACTTATAATCCAAATCCAATCCACAAAACTACCCAAGCCCATCCTAATCCTAAGGCCCAAACCCCCCAAAGCCCACTCCCGTTTTACAAATAAAAATCCCAGGGTCAAACCACAGTCAAACCATCTCCATCTTCCCCACTCTCCCTGGTTTCCCGCTCCAATGCTCCCCCCTCCATACCTGCTCCTCCTACCAAATTATTCCCCCTCCTCTCTACCAGGCCACCCTATAAACCAAACCTCATGTGTAATTTTCCTTCCCCAAGCACCAGGTCACCAATCCACTTTACTTGTTTTGGCGCCAAAATCATTCCAAGGGCTGTGATCATCACAAGCTTAATCCAATGGCTGGGATATGGTCAAGGGTGCATAAGGAACTCATTGGGATTGATATTGCACACAGGGAAGACACAAGAAGCAAAAGAAGCTTTATTTGCAATTTTAGTATAAATAGGCTCATTGTAAGCCTTATAAGGCATGTAGGTTTTCTAAGTTTTAAATATAGTTGGTTAAGCTCACATTGTAATCTGTTTTCTAAGTTAATGAAAGTTTTTTAGTTTTAAATCTTGTGTTTCTATTTTCAGTTTCATTAAGCAATTTCAAAGTTCTTCTTAAAAGTTAATTAGTAGTTATAAGCTCTTGATAAGCTCACATAAGCTAAACTAGTATCTTAAAATATAAAAAGAAAACAAAAAGAAATATAAAATCAGAAAGAAAATATGTGCAGGGTACCTTTGCAATTTTAACTGTGGAAGCTAAGGAAGTGGTTGTATTAGATTAACCAGAAGGACTGTTGGGATCATACTTTTGTATTTTAGTCAAGTCTCGGTCATTACCTTTTGTAATAGGTTGCTTAGTTATTTATCTCATTATGTTTTATGTTACAAGGCTTAGGTACTAAAGTCCAATGGGCTTGAAAGCCCACGTTTAAGCATGATGAGGGAGGAAGGGAATGTTGCCCTACTCCTCCCCTATATATACCAAGCTTATGTAAACATTTCATTTTGTTGGGTTATTTGAATATCTTAGTGAAACTCTTGTTCTTACAATCTTCTCATTTCTTATAATCAACCATCTCTCATTCTCATCTATTTTCTTTCATTATCATACTTGTGTTTACATAAATGGTGACCTAACAAGTGGTATCATTCGCCTAATAGAGATTGAAGTGTGTTTCTTGGAATTTACGTGGGGTTTAGGGTGTATTTCATCTTCTTTTTGCATTTTTCTTTGTTTCTTTCACTCAAATCTTGAAGCTTGGACAAGTTTCAAGGTTGATATAGTGATTTGAAGCTTAGTTTTTGCATAAAGTTTTGATTTTTAAGGCTTTTATCACATGTTCTTATAGTTTCTTAAGGTTTTATAGCTTCTTTGATATTGGAAAACTAGTTTTTGGTAGCAAAATCTTTCATTTTTAGAGTTTTCTAAGTATTGGTGAAGTTACTTGATCATTAGAACCTTAAAACTAGGCCTTTTTTTTCTTCAAAATTTTTGATCTTTCTGATGAACAGTACATCTTACGCGTAAGTTGGTCGGGAATAGTACAATCTCCAGCTGTCTACAGTATTTTTTGGTCATTTTACGCATAAAACTAAGGTCAAAACCCCTTTTCTACGCGTAACCTTGGTCAAAACCCTCTTTTTACGCATAAGTTGAGTTCCTACGCCTAATTCTTACGCATAAGTGACTTCCTACGCATAAGTTCTACGCATAAGTGATTCCTACGCATAAGTTCTACGCAAAAGTGATTTCTACGCCTAAATCCTACGCAGAAGTTGATATTCTACGCATAAGTCTCACTTCTACGCAAAAGATTACCTCTTACGCATAAGATTTTATCTTACGCGTAAGTTTCAGTATTCTACGCATAACTTCATACCAAGGTCTTCTCTTCGTGCAACGGTGACACAGTACTTCCCTAGCTCGGATAAGTTAGTGGAATACTTCGACTTCGGATATCTTTCAAGCTTGGATAAGTTTGAAAGATTTGTTTGGTTGTCTAAACCTTACGCATAAGTCTAAACTTACGCATAAGCCAAAGCTTGCGCGTAAAGAGAAAACTTACGCATAAACTCTTTGTTTACGCATAAACTACTCTTTACGCATAACCTAAAGTTTACGCGTAAGATTTCAACTTACCCCAGGGATTTTGAACTTAACCAAAGGAACGTGCATTTCAATCTTCTACAAGATCCATCTTTCACACAAGTCTCTTTCTACTATCTTCTAATTTATTTTCAAAAAAAAAAAAAAAAAAGTTTTTTTTTTTGCGGGAAAATTTGAGTAAAATTTATTTTTTACAGGAGACTAAACTTTCAATTTTTACGCGAAATTTAAATTTTGGTATAACGGTGAAAATTTTGGCCCAAAATTCAAATTTTTAGGCCAAAATTCAAATTTTTTCGGTAAAATTTGGCGGCAAAATTTTTAAAACTCAAATTTTTTCTATAACCTTAGAATTGCATTTTATAGTGATTTTCAAAATTTTGGAAGAAAAAAATTTTCAAATTATTTTGGAGGGAAAACCAGAAATCACTATTTCGACTTTGCGTGTGACATTTTGCTTGATTTTTTTCGATTACATCGCAACAATCAAGGGGGGAGCAATGTCATTTACAAAGTCTCAATCACCTTCTTCCAACTACCTTCCTCACCAATATTCTCATCAGCAACAGTACCTTCTTCCAACTACCTTCCTCACCAATATTCTCATCAGCAACATTCATCAGCAACAGGACCTTCTTCCAACTACCTTCCTCACCAATATTCTCATCAGCAACAGTATCAGCAACAACAAAGTCACAGCTCCCTCATTCGCCATGTTCTGCTCTTTGGTAATGAATCAAGGCCTCCGATGTTGCTACCAGGAATGTATACTGTTTGGAAATGGAGATTTTTACAATGGCTCACAGATCGTCCTGCTGCAGATCTCATGCTTAAATCCATTCAAGATGGTCCATACAAAATGATATTTCTTGCTGACTCAACAGGGATTATCAGAATACAAACTGATGAAGATTTGAATGCAACTGAACTTGCTCAGTACGATGCTGACCAACAGGCTGTATGGTTCATAACAGTGGCACTTCCCAACTCAATTTACATGTATATGGACTTTCAAGCTAGTGCCTATGAAATGTGGAAATATCTTGAAGCTATGCATCATACAGAAGAACTTCATCACATCAGAATGAAGCAAATTCTTGAATCTTGCTTAAGCATGAATCCACTGAAGACCATTCTCCATGCTCCACCATCTCCAGTTGTTGACCATGGATCCTTAAGTTACACTCCAAATGGTCTCTTCTTCATTCCTCCAAATGCACCAGAGCCTATCTTCATTCCACAGTACCATCCTGCAACACTAAATGATCACATGCAATCACTTCTGCAAAATCTTGTGAAGCTTGGAAAAGCATCTACTGATAAAGGCAAATGCATGATGACTTCAACTTATGAATGCTTTAACACAATGGAAGATACTGAGGATGAAGAAGATCTTATCGAACCAAGCATGGCATTTTTGGCATATGCGGAAAATATTGCAGATGTGGAAGATCAAGATTATGATTCAACTCCACTCTTTGACGATAATGTTGAATATGACGCCACACTTAGTCAAATGGAAGTTGAAGGGGGTAATCTCAATACTATTTTGCAAAGTGTCATGGGAGATATTCCATCTAATGATGAATATTCAGATTTGGAAACCAATACAGCAGATTTGGAAGCTAATACTACAGATGTGATGTTAATAACAAATCATGATTATGTTCAAGAACATAATTACTTCAGTTATCCACAACCTGCTACTTCAAACCTCATGATCCAATATGATTCATCTCCGCAGCAAACTTCAACTCAACTTGTTCCATATGACAACGGTGATGTAGTGTACTATTCTAATTCCAATGAAGACGACGATGAGGATTTCAAAATTCTGAATCAAGGACACGAACTTATTGCTCGTACCTTCAGCAAATTCTCCAACAAGACAAACAACTGTCTTCGTTCTTCTTCTAACACACGGAATCAAGCTGCTGGGCAAGGTGAAAGAGTTGATAGACAAAGAAGGAATGCTGAAAGGACTGTTGGGAATATTGCAGATGTCGGTAATACAGGCAATAAGGTCAAAGTATTAGATAAACAAAATAACAACAGCAGATTGGGGACTGATACAGATGCAGGCTGTGCAGAGATCAGACCTTTCTATGACTTAGAGCCCAAATTTGACAAAGAGCAAATGGTTGAGGTACAATCTACTATTGATCATATAATGCCTGCAAATGAGAAACAACAATCTGAGCAACCTGAATTCAGAAATGAAGGAGAGGTTGACCAGAATGTTGTTCAATGTCAAGACAAACATTCTGAGTCTGAGTCCTTACCTGATAATCCAATAACTGAAACAACATACCAAACTCTTGAGTTAGAAAACATTCTTCTCAAAAAGACCATTGCCCAATGTCATAAAGATTTTTCAAAACTAGAGGCACATTGCATCTCACTTGAACTTCAAATGCAAAACGAATCTCTAAATTCGAGCAACAATGGTCAACTTTTGAATGAACAAAGAAAACGTGTGGATACATTAGTTAAAGAAAATGAGCTTTTAAAAGGTCAAATTCAAGCAAAGGTGTTTGCACATGCTGCATTACAAAATAAATTAAGAAGACTGACTGGCCAGAGTATGGATACTAAGTTTGCAAAACCATCAATCTTGGGGAAACCGCCTTCTCAAACAATCAGAAAACAATCAGTGGTTAGACAACCGACTGCATTTAAATCTGAACGACCTAAATTTTCAAAACCTCGGTTTGCCTCCCAAGTTGTTGAGATAAACAATTTGACAAAACCAGTCACTCCACATTCTTGGCCTAAGGAAAATGCATCTGTGTTTGCTAAATCTCAACACGTGATTAGACCTGGCTCTTCTAGGATTAGTTCTAAAACAGTGTCTAAAACGAGCATTAAAAGTAAAGAGTTTTATGGCAAATATGATATGTACCAGAACTATGATCTAGAAAAGGCTAGAAAAAAGGCGCTACTTCAAAAGGATGGAATTCTAGGTTCAAAACCTCATGTGGAGCCTTCCAATGTAGTGCAAAATACTGCTAGTAGTAGCAAACCAAAACCTAGGAGTTCTCAACAAACTAATAGGAATTGGCTAGCATCTAGGAGTAGTTGCGGAAATAATCATGATGTCTGTGCTTTAAAATATCTTCAAAAGGGAAATTCACTTGAAAAGGCTCAATCGACTAAGACAAACAAACCCGTTGAACCAAATGTCATAAGTCAGAAACCTAAGAAGTGGATCAATATAGGACGTAGGTTTTCTCAACGAAGTCATGCTCCCACATTTTATTCCACTGCATCTAAAAGGAAAACATCTCCTAGATCTAACATTAGGTGGGTACCTACAGGTAGAATTTTCAAATCGATTGGTCTTAGGTGGATTCCTACAGGAAAGATTTTAGACATTTGCACCAAAACTAATGTGAACTCCACTATATCTACCCCTGAGACAAGAAGGAAAACCGTCGGAATTGTGTGTTCGAGTGTCAAGAAGATAATTGACACTACATCTTTATGCTTCTAACATCTGGAACCCAGTTTCTCTTGGGGATCCGTGTTCTCTGTTTTTCTTGTCTCTTCTTTCTTTCTTTGCAGATATAACAGGAATGGCTTCGGAACAATTCAGTTTCGGACCCGAGCTTAATGTTATGGTTTCTAAGCACAATAGCTTAGGACCCGCAACCAACCGTTTAAAAGCACATCAACAATGGCTTCTGAGCAAAACAGCTTAGGACCCGAAACAAACCGCCTTAACATTCCGGACTCTTCGGCTGAAACATTGTCAATCTCTCGCAAGGAATTGAAAACCCTGTTTGCTCAACTGTTTGATGATTCAATTGAAAACCGTCCTCAAGAGGTCTCACCAATCTCCGCTGCACACCCTGAGAATATTCAACAACCACTGTTGAGAAAGACGGTCCTCCAAGTGAATCTCCAACAACAGCAGGACAAACCGCTTCCAACTCCAGACAATCAGCTGAAAATCCATTACTACGATCAGTACCACAACCTGCAGATTATGACGAAAATACTTTCTTCAATCCATTTGCACCGACTCCAACCATTCCTGATATAATAGAGTCGTCTTCTCGCAATTTGGATCCGTCTAATATGCATACGTTCTACCAACATCACCCTTCGACACATCATTGGACTTAAATGGATTTAGAAAACAAGCTGGACGCAGAAAGCACAGTGATTCGTAACAAATCTTGTTTAGTTACAAAGGGATACAGTCAATGTAGCAGGATTGTACATCACTGTCATCAACAAAAGCTTAGTATGTAGCCATGTCTGCTTTCTGTGCTCAAGTCATTTGGATGAGAACTTAGCTCACAGACTACGACTATGTATTTGACTAGATCTCAATGTACTGCGACTCAAAGTGTGCTATTGCTATCTCGTGCAACACCATTCATCTTTCCAAGGCCATACTAATTGCTCTCCTCTACCATTTCATAAAGGAGCATGTTGAGAAGGGTAAAATTGAATTAGAGTTTGTGGGTACTGAATACCAATTGGCGGACTTGTCTACAAAGACATTACCTCCATCAAGGTTTGCTGATTTTGTTCACCAAAATGGTATGTGATGTTTGACTCCAGATGATTTGCAAAATTTTCTTAAAACCTAAGAAGAGTCAAACATCAAAGTCTTTCTGTAAATACTTTTTCTACAAAAAGAATCTTCTTTCTTTGTGTACAAACTTCAAATCTTCAAAACTATGTTCCTCCATTTAAACAAATTTTGCTTTTCTCTGTCAAAATGGAACATGTTTTGAGGGGGAGAAAATTTTCACAATATCATGAAGTTTGCACACTTCATCATAATTCTTCAAGGATAAAATGTTTCTTCATCATTCGGATTAAAATCTCATTTTTTCTAAAACTTCTATGATCTCTCGAATTAATATGTACAAAAAAAAAGTTTCACAAAATATATGCTAATTCGAGGGGAAGAAAAGGAATTTTTTCTGCAACGATCCCAAATTAATCTAGTTTGGACTTCAAAATGGAAAAGTAATTAACCTTTTAATGAGTAAAGTTCACAAAAGTCTTAAACTTTGGTAAAAGGACCTTGCAAGAAAAATAAAACAGGCTCTAATAAATGTTTTCACACATGTTCTCAAAAGTTGCACACATGATTAAAACCTAAACGAATCAGACTAACGATATGATTGTGAGTTTCTAATTTCCTCATTGTTGTTGTCTAATCGTTCCCTAAATGTTTCAAGTGTTTTTCAATGGTCAAAAAGGCATAATCAGAAACTAAGGTTAATATAGTTATCGATCGGGGCATTTCTTTTTTATGTGTTTAGTCTAATTTATTATTTCATATAGCTTTAGAGAACACTAAAGTATGCTCGATTGGTGTGTTTGCACGATTAGAAACAACATAGGTTTGAAATCAAGTGATTTAGGGTTTAAGATTTCGATGTCTTTGCTGCTACTAGGATGGTTAATTTATACAATATTCATGCATTATGATGCTAAAATGCGTGCAATGTCTCTAATCATAACCCCTAACCATTATCATAATTGGAAAATCTCGAGTGATAGGATGAGTTAATCTGTGATCTTGTGTGTTAATTAGAGAATTCTGAGCATTTTGGTAGATTTAGAATGAGTTTCTTGATTCATCTGTATACTTGTTTGTGCCTGATGCATTTTCTCTGTGTGCAAATACATGTCATCCCATTGAAAGTCAAAATTTCAACATTCGACAAAATGTTTCTTATGGAACATATTTTGAGGTCAAAGGACAAAATGTGTTTAAAGGCTAAACTGGTAAATGGATTCAAAATGGTGAGAAACAAATTTTTCCAAACTCTACACTCTTGTTTTACACCGGTAAAGCAAGTGTGAAGACCAAAGCAAAGTTGTCCTAAATTTTTCAAATTTTCATAATCTGGAATGCTTTGGCTACGATTAAAGAATAACTCTGATTTGGGCATCCCAAATACCTGAAGTTTTCCATTCATCACAATAACAAATCTTCAAAAAGAACCCATGAGGTTCAACTTTAGATGGAAATCTTTTTCAGATTTTAAAACTCTAAAGAGAGACTCCGGGTCTCAAACAACTTTCTACAGTAAAA
Organism: Artemisia argyi; assembly: GCA_030686995.1. Lineage (NCBI taxonomy): Eukaryota > Viridiplantae > Streptophyta > Magnoliopsida > Asterales > Asteraceae > Artemisia > Artemisia argyi. The sequence goes on from CM060692.1 coordinate 49,642,766, forward strand.
GAGTTTTGAATTTCAAACATTCGTTGTTGTATAACACTTGATTATGTTTTCTAAAACCTTTAGCAGAATCATCTCATGAATTTTCAAAAAGTATTTTATAATATGATTCAAAATTCTGCTCAAGAAGACTTTCTCTCGAATAACATTCATTATTTGAGGGGGAGTATTTTGTTTAAAGAAAGCAAATTTTGTATTAAAACAACGACTTGTGCACTCATTTCAGTGTACAACTCGGTTTTCAAAGAAAGGAAAGTGCCTTGCTTAACCATTTCTTAAAAACAAAACGTGCACTTATCCTTGAAAACAAGAAGAAGTTCTCATGCAAAGCTTATCTAAAACTCTCTTAATCTTGAGCAAAATTTATTCAAAATTTTTCAAAAGGTTTTTCAAAACTTTTTAAAGTTTTGCTCAAGATTTTTTTTCAAATCTTTACTCCCCAATTCGATCCACAGTTTAAAAAAAAAAAAAAAAAATGTCAAAACACATGCTCGTTTTGAGGGGGAGTATTTTGAAATCAAAATGCTTTGTCAAAATCATGTTTAATGGTTTGTGTACGCATTACAGTGCACAACCCGAACTTGTAAAGAAAGGACCCTGAGGTACGCATCAGTGCCTCAATCCTAAATATTAGGAGCGAAGGCTTCTTACTTTTGAGTAGAATTTATCAAATGTGTTATGATTTTCATAATTCTGCTCAAAAGGACAAGTATTTCACCTCAATAAGACCTAATCACTTGTTGAGGGGGAGCACTTGTCAAAACAAAATACTTTGTTCAAAATCAAAAGTTCTTGGTGAATCTCCCCATAAGACTCAAAAGGCATATTTTAATCTAAAAGTTTGTCAAAAACATCATATTATATGCTATTTTTGAGGGGGAGAAAATGAAAAAGTGATTAAAATATAAGTAGTCAAAGCTAAAAATTGTATCATGTGCGAGCTAGACTCAGAATTGACCCAGGAATTGACGAGACAATAAAAGTTAGTAATATCGAAAAGACTTATCCTCGACGGGTAATAACATCAAGTTAGTTACTAGAGCTAGTTGTCACCTAAAAGCTGACAATGTATCTCTTTAACTAACCACGTAAGTGTGTCTCGAAAAGGATTTGTCTTAGTAGAAATGTACCGTCTCGAGAAACTTTCTGTGGACTTGACCAGGCCGGGTAATAACTTCAAGCTAGTTTAACTAGTGATGTAAGCGTGTCTCGAATCGGTCTTGTTCACGGAAAATGGATCAATTCAAAATGCTTGCTCCTCCCGCATGTGCAAATTTATTAAAATACTTATGAGCACATGTGAAGGGGGAGCCCTTCAAAAGTGTACACAAAACTCTCAAAGTGTTAACCAAAATATTTGATTATCACAAACACTTTGAGAGATTTTTCAATCAAAGGTTTCTTGGCTACTGTCAGAATTATAAGGTGATTAAGATAGGAATATCCGTCCTATGATCCACCAGAGCCGGAGGGATCTACCCAAGGACATCTCCCATAGTTAGAATTAGAAGTCCGTAGGTATGATACGAAAAAAGGAGAAAAGAATGAAAGGGAAAGAAGGAGTTGAAGAATTAAAAAGAAAAGTAAAGTAAAGGGTGAAAAGAAATAGCCCTCCATATGATTCAACCTTAGGGCAGACACCGGGTTCAATACGTATGCTACTGGTTGTTGCAAAAGACAACACCGGTATTGAAGATAAAGTCGTCATGGACCCAGTGACGCAATGCACTAAACCTTCTTAACCACTCAAGTTCTCTTAAAAGAGCTTGTTTCATTCTCACGGGGAACCAGTGTAATCTATTGACCTATCTCTTAGAGACGGTTGATATTGAAGCAGGAGACCCCTCCCTGGTCTCCGCATAGGAAACCTAAGTGTGCACTTATAGAGTCTAGAGCCTCGAGATACATCAAAGATCTCTTAGGAACACTTAGTATTTCTACAACTGGTGTTCTACATCAATGGACACCAGCTGTAAATTATCGAGTCCTTCGCAGATCTTAGCAATCTGCCGAGAACGTTTATGAGAGGATTACTTATGTATTTCTCAATGATTGAACGGAAACTCCTGCCAGGGTCAACATCAAACAGCCCTGACAGTAGGTCACTTCGGTAACCCCATAAGGGTTACGCTTAGTGTTTGCGGTGGTTCCATAGCGGTCTACAGTCGTGGAGTGATCCCCAGCGACTCACCCAGTCAATGAGCTACTTAGTAAGTCTCGTAAGCTCCTTCGGGAGTATCTGATATGGGAACGGCCTGGATAAGGATTAGAAGGAGTCATCACACTATGCTGTTGACGAACTCTAATCCCTTATCTGTAAGTACCGATTGTTTATTGCTAACTGTTTACTCGCAGGTACCTCACCTCCATGATGGTAGATTCCAACATGCTCATACATACATCTTGAAGCAAATGATAGCTCCCCCAAAGATCTTAGCACCACAAAGTTCAAAGAAAGATTCTACGTCAATAAAAAGGGAATCTACAAAGTATAAAGACTTAAAGATCTCAGAATATGAAAAGGAACTTCGTGTAAGTGAAAGTCAAAGTTCAAAGATGTATGAGTATGTTGGAATGGCGGACAACCACCACAGACGCAGGAGTGACGAATGGCAGATTACTTCATGACACAATCACTACATCATCATCAAAGAACAAAGACATAGAGCAAAGTACATTCATTATCATTCAACCATTTTTGAAGACGTCTAAAGCTTTACATGTCACAAGTCAACGACAAAGACGAAGACGTCAAGCAACCGTGATGACCGACCCTTAGGGGGAGATTGTTGGGATCATACTTTTGTATTTTAGTCAAGTCTCGGTCATTACCTTTTGTAATAGGTTGCTTAGTTATTTATCTCATTATGTTTTATGTTACAAGGCTTAGGTACTAAAGTCCAATGGGCTTGAAAGCCCACGTTTAAGCATGATGAGGGAGGAAGGGAATGTTGCCCTACTCCTCCCCTATATATACCAAGCTTATGTAAACATTTCATTTTGTTGGTTATTTGAATATCTTAGTGAAACTTTTGTTCTTACAATCTTCTCATTTCTTATAATCAACCATCTCTCATTCTCATCTATTTTCTTTCATTATCATACTTGTGTTTACATAAATGGTGACCTAACAAGGACTTTACCAGCTTATTCTCTGAATAAGCTGGAGCTTGTTGCAGTTAAAGAGGCCCTAGTCAAAGCTAGGTTCAAGGTTTGAAGTTTCTTTGCTTAAAAATTTGATTTTTAGTGTAAAAGTTGCATAATCTGCTATAGTGGTTATTAGTGCTTATTTGTTGTTCATTTTTGCTTATTCTGTCTCATTATTGTTTATTAGAAAAATTTCAGTCCATAGATTAAGTTTTTGTTCAAGTTTCATAAGATTTGACCTGAAATCTGTTTTAAAAAGGGTGTTTGGATTTGCTTGGTTGTTCATGTTCAAGGATGTTAGAGTTGGATTTTAAGCTTAAATCATACTTCATTTGTGTTAGACAGAACATCTAAGTCATAAAACACTCCCCTCTTTTCATAAATAGTCAAAATCAACATTAATATTAGCTAAAAAGTTAACTGTCAGGATCTTGGCTTAGCAGACCATTCAAATCATCTCACAAATAGTTAAGTTAGCTTAAATCAGTCATATTATAGCTTAATACACCTAAATCAGTCAGTAGGATCAAATCAAAGTTCAATTTAGTTAAATTAAGTTCATAATTGAAAAAGTCAAAAGTTCATGTATTTCAGAAAACCAATTTTTGTAAGGATTTTCATGGCTTCAATTTTCAAAATTAGAACCTGAGCTTTTTGGAAATCAAAGTTTGATAGCTAAACTTAATAATCTATATTTTAGACTATTTTTGTGAATTTTTTAAAGTGCTTATTTACTCTCTTGAAAAGACCTGCAGGGCAGACCTTTGCCCTGCACCAGGGGACTTAGATTTTTGACCCTTTTTCAATTGCCTCTCTTGAGTTCATTAGTGAACTTTAGACCTTGAAAATTGGCTTTTTGGAAACCTTATCAGCATAGATTTTTAGATCATAGCTTATTTTGGATCTCAGTTCTCTTTTACTTAGCTTATTTGTGCCCAATAGTCACCCTGACCACACCTTGTATACTGAGTGCTCATTATACACCACCCAAATTCAACTGTGCATATCTAGCTTAATAGTGGGCCCTACCTTATGATTTTTGACTTATAGAAAAGCTCAATAAGCCATCTTATCACATCAGTGCTTATTTTTGATTTTTTATTTCATTTGGGCCAACAAACCAAGGCCTGCAACTTGTCCCATTTGCACTAAGTACACTGATACATCAGTGTACTTGGGCTTATTTCAATAGGTTGTATCTAGCCTATTAGTGGACCATTTGGACTGCTTATTGGCTTTTTGGAAAGGTCCCCAGCTCATCTTTGTGACTCAAGTTTTTGATTGGACCCCTGACCCCTCTTGTGGACCCCACAGAGGCCCGCATATTGGCCTTTTTGGCCTGTCTCATTGGCAGGTTTTGAACCTTTTGGTTATTAGCTTATTGTAGCTTATTTCCAGTGCTTGTTTCCTCTCTTTTGTTCATTTCAAGTTAGTATAACCTGTTTGTAGGTTATTTTACTTTGTGGAATCATATTATAGCTTTTTGTTAGCTCTTTCTTAGTTTCAAAGTCCTAATAAGCTTAAGCATAAGCTGTTAAGCTCATAAGCTTTCAAATTGCTTATTTTTGAACTTCAATCATTTTGCTTTCACAAAAGTTAGTTAAATATCAGTATTAAGTAGTTTTGTAAAAAGAAAATGAAGAAAAACCAAATTTAAAAATAGTGATAGCTTCTATTTAAGCCATTTGGCTTATTTTTCAGCTTTTAGTTGTAATTTAGTTTAATTTAAATAATTAAAAAAATTAGTAATTAGTAATTAATTAATAATAAATAATTAAATAGTCTAAAAATTATTTTTCTTTTTCCTAAAATTTTCTTTTATCATTAGAATTGTAAAAATATAATTTTCATATCTGTAGGACTTTTATTGCTCTCATTTCACTTTTTATTCTGTATGTTTACGTTTATTTTAAATTTAAACGTACGTCTTTAGATTTTTGAACGTTTGTAGGTTATTTGATTTCACGTAATTGTTCTTGTAGCTTGTCTAAGCTATTTCTTTCTATATTTCCTCCATTTTACCAATCATTACCCTTTCCTAATGAAAATCATCCGATCACAAGCCGTCTAAAATACAATTTCACGCCTCGTCGGGACATAACAACCTGGGGAAACTCTGTACTCATCGGAAGGATTGGCCTAAGCTGTTTGACCATATTGACCACATTCGTGGTTGACCTTGGTTGACTGCTTTTGCACCAATCACACCTTGACGTTGTTAGAACATCAAGATGTCATTTCTTAGCTTGGTGGTTCTCCCAGTGGGAAAAATTGAGCAAGGAAACGAGTGGTGAGATCATCCTAAGATGTCATGGATCCCGTAGGTAAACGCTCAAGCCATTGACTAGCTTGGTCAAGTAGAGAGAATTGCAAAAGACGCAATCGGGTTGTCTCTCGAGTTTCAACATCAAGGTCTATGGTATCTACGATTTTGAGGAAATCCTTGAGATGTTGATTAGGATCTTCGGAACGAAGTCCATGGAATGCACATCCTCTTTGCACCAACCAGATGGTGTCGGATCGCAAGGGAGACACATTGGCTCCTTCGGTGAGCTCAATGGTGTTTCGATAGCCTTGGTGGCTAGGACGAGAATACTCTCCTAAAGTGCGGGATCTAGGAGGTTGGTTTGGTTGTGGTGGGTTTTGTTGTGGTGGGTTGATGGGATCAAAGAGATTACCACCTTCCATGATGGCGGATGGTAATGGTTACAAACAAAGGAACAAAGAAAAAGATAGACTAAAGAAAACCTATAAAAATGAAAATAAAAATCTTACTAGAAAGGAATCTAGCAAGTAGACCTAATAAAAAGAAATTTCAACCTAAACAATAACTATTCCCCGGCAGCGGCGCCAAAAACTTGATGCGTGGTTTTGCAACCTTGCAAAAGGTTTTACCTCTCGAGGGATCTCGAGAAGCTTGCAATCCCCACCAGGCAGTGTACCTGACCGATGTAGTATAGTGTAGTGGCAAGTATGGGGGATTGATTGTTCTCTACAAGGAATAGTGCTCGTTAGGATTAAAACTTAATTAAACTAGGTCTAGAGGTGAGGGATGATTCTTTTTGTATTTTTATAGTTTTTTAGAAAGCAAGTAAAAATCTTGGGTATTGGAAGAGTGGGCGGAATTAGTTGCTAGTCAACTAACCCAAATAACTACAAATGCAAAGAAAATAAAATAACAAGAAAACGAAATGTTGAGAAAAACCTTATAATGAGAGAAACGTATTTACTTAGATTTCACTACTCCCTAGCTATCTTTCATTAGTTGATTAGTTTGTTACAATTGCGTGGATGATGGGTTATATTCCTTAATACCATTCGTAGGGCCGTGTACGATCTTCCCTAACTCTATAAGCTTCTACCTCTTCCTATGTCGAGCCGACAACTAGCTCCTAACATGGCATCCTTTGTAGTCACTTATGAATTAAATACAACCATTAAAATCGTAGTACATTGACTTCATTGGTCTAGTAATTTTCCCACACCTTTGCGATGTACTCATTTTTAGTACACGATACCCCTGGTACACCCGTCAGATCCTATCTTTTTCATATCTAACTTTAAGAATTTTACTTAAAGGAAGAATTTGTTTACAATCCACCCCCAAAATGTACACTCAAATCGCCTTAGCCTTCCTTGTATGCACTCATCTTTAGTGCATCATTGTTACAACATTTGTTTAAACCCTTTGTTTATTGTCTAATTGATTACATGGTTGCTAAGTCTAGTCATATCTTGTACATATTGTTTTGGGATGATTGGGATTTATGGGTAAAGTACTATTGTTATGGAGTAATGGGGAAGAACATCAACTATTACCCCCATATGTGTACAAATGTTTTTAAGTACTCCAAGTGTTTTGATTATCTTAATTCGAGTCATTTGAATAGTTACATGTAAAGTATGTAAAAGTTCAAGTGTAAGGGGAGAACTGAGCCCCCTTGATGTATTATTTTGGATGGTAGGGCAAGAGTGTATGAAAAAAAAATCGAACAATCGAAAAATCAAGAAAAAATGAAAAAAAAATAGAAAAGAAAAAGAAAAAACATACGGACTGCCATCTCATTTCCTTTTATGTTTATTTTAAGTTTCTGTTATTTTATGGTTAGCTTAAGTTGAGTCGAGTCTTGACTTAGCAACACCACATTGTACATGTAATTAACTAAGATGATTAACTTGCCACTAGTAAAATATACCTTTATCCAACAAACCGTGTTTTCCATATCCCTACACCTAACGTTATAACCCTTTAAAAAGACCTCTTTGATAGTTTTCCTAGGTGCTTACGCAAAGTGGGGGAGGTTTTCGATCCTTTCCCAAGCATATGGTAATCTATTTTCTATGACAGGTAGTGAGTGATATTTTTCCATTTCCATTAGTTATATTTAGGTTTATAACACCCGAGAGATGAGAGTATCCAAACACTATTTATGAGGTGCCAGTATATAATTTCCGTGCTTATTTTGATTAAGGTGGAACGATCATTTGTTGTAATTACTTTTGTGGAAAACTAGAAGGGGGGGGGGGTTGAATAGTTTTACGTCAATTTTTGTTTCAAAACTTTGTTTTCAAAATCTTCAATTCAAGATTTGTTGAAAAAAAAATATACTCAATCTAAATGATCAATTACACTTGTATATGTGTATGTATGTATTATATCTTTTTAGGTTATTTATAAAAACTTTATTTTGTGAATGAACCTTTTGTTTGAACTTTATGTGAAATCAATTTTAACACAATATCTGTAACACCCCAACCCGATAAGGGTAGAAGTATTACATTACAGTGACATATCAGAACAAACACAAGCATATGATTTATAAATACAAAAGAAATTCAGGGTTTACAAATGAAAAATCTGAAACTACAAGGTTGCAAAAATAAATACTAAGTCTAATAAAGTGAAACTTCTTCTAATCGTCTCTAGTCCAAAGCATAGTCTTCTAAGTCCAGTCACACTCTCTTCCCATAACCCAGCTTCCTACTAAAACCTGCCGCAGGAAAAGGAAATGCGGCTGAGCTTAAAAAGCCCAGTGAACAGATACATATACAAAGCAATGATAATGAAACAGAACTGAAATATAGTGCATTGGGGAAATAGAATAAGGAATAGATAAAAGAGTAATAGAATAGAAAGAAGAAAGGATAGTCATCTACCACGAGCCCAGAAACATATCATATCATATAAGCCGTCAATACCATAATTCTTCATAATCATATAGAGGGGAGTCCTCTCAGATAATCAGATAATATGAGGGGTGTCCTCATTCTTCAAATGGGTGGAGTAGCGAACTCCCAGAAATTTGTGAAAGGCATGTATAGCACACAGTACCAGTCACCAGACATATATCATAATCATAATCATAGTTAAATCCACTAAACAGAACAGATCTAGGATGCATCCATACGCCCCCGCAGAAATCATAGTGGCCATAACAAATCATATCATAAAGCGCGCATATCATATAACAGAAAGGGGACGGTGTAGCCAAATCACTAGGGCCACACACTAGTCATGCCAGTGGTGCATCACAGACACGCCTATGGTACCTCCATAGGTAGGGAAACAGAAATGGCTCGGGTATCAAACTAAGAGTCAGGTCTCATATCATACAAAAGGTCATATAGCAAAGGTGTATCTCAGAATCATATCAAAGGTTCATAATAGCAGTTCATAACAAAGGGTTCATATCAGAAATAGTATTCAAGGTCCAATCAGAGTTTATCAGGTCAAGGTTCATATTCAAAAATCAATTCCTGGTTCAGTTCAAAAATCCGTTTCAAAAGTTTCTATTAAAAGTCCAATTTAAATAATCTTTTAAAACAGTTTTCATAAAAATGGTCTTTCAAAATATAGTGTCCGTGAAGGTTAAATAACCTTTCTTTTAAAAAGAAATTTGGCATCATTTATAAACATCTTTTCAAATCGGTTCTTCTCAAAACATTTCCATGGTATCATTAAGAAGGTTTTCATAGCATAGGTTCATAACGGAGGTCATATCAAGTGGGATCAACAGAGAAGGTTCAAGTAAAGGGGATCATAGCAATGGCATCAATTCGGGAACTAACGGATCAGAATATGAAAGAGATCATGAGAAACCTTTTGAGAAAGGTCAGAATATCTGTACCTTAAACCGCCAGGAAACACACACTAGAACATAAGGATCGAAATAAACTCCTTCTTCAGCGAATCTACACGAATTAACGATCGGCTTATTATTAATAACTTATTCAATTCAGATTTCTCATCTTAGCCGGCTTTCCAGTTTTAGTAACTTTCCATAGTAATTAAGTCTCACAAGTTATAGGGCTTAAGTACGAGTTTACGTATTTCACACATTACCCTTTAAGTTTCATTATATACAACTTAGCCCCATAAGTTAAATTAATTACAAAATGTCCTCTTAAGTTTAATTATGTTTAAAACCTTCCTTAACGTCAAATTAATTGGAAAATCATAGCTTATGATTAATTTCACCTTCCATGACCAAGTTATAACCTTAATTAGTCTTGTAGTTGTATTTCCAGCTTTCATTCATAAACAGGTCACCACTTTCCAAATTTTTAAACCACATCAGAACTCAAAAGAAAAATTTACCAAAATTCACACATGTACTTCAATGTATTTGGAACACACACGAATTTTCCCAGAATTTATTTCTAAGTATAAATACCCAAAGAAAATCGTTTACCCAGACCTACCCAGAAAATGAACTGCAGAAACACCCAGAAAGTTGGCTCTTCGTTTACCCATTTAAACACTTTAGAAAAATTTGAAAAAATTCCAGAAGGTCACCAATGTACCAAATATCACTCCTGTAAAAGGAGAACCCTTAACTCTATATGGTTTGAAAATGAAAAATCCCATACTCCATCTGATTTTACGTTTCCAAAACTCAGGTTCGACACACGATCTCATAAAATTCAAAAAGCTTACCTCCCGACCCCAATCACTATGAAACTTATATTTCCAGAAAGTAGACAAGTAGTACTTATGTTTAGACTCAAAAATCATCTAAATACACGTTACCATCATTTAATTACAGTCGACTAAAGTTGGTTTAATTTCCAGATCAGAAAACTGTTTCATTATTTCATGTGATTATTTAGGTTTTCGCCTTTACAATCTTTAATTCTTAACACATATCGATTATAGATGAGTTCTAACATATTTAGGTCGTATAACATTAGGTTCAATGACATCAATGAAAGGAAATAAAGAGCAAGGAAGAAGGGTGTTACCCTTTTGTGCTTCTCGACAAAACAGAACCACAAGGACGAGGGATTCAATCACACGAACCGAGCACACACCAAACCCCTACATTCGAATAGCTTAACCCATGATCAAACAAACACCTTTGTAACTCCTTCTTGGTCTCGAATAGGAAGAAGAACCACCAAAAAAATGTGAATGCCGCTTGGTTGTTAAGAATTTGGTTTAGGGTTTTATTTCTTTATTTATTTTTTTAATCGTATGGTGTGTGTGGGAGAAGGAACACCGCCCCCCCTTATGTGGGTTTGAGATTGGGCTAGGAGGCCTAAACAAGTTGGGCTTAAGCTTATTTGGTCCATGGTTGGGTTTTAGTTTGATTAAATGGCTTTACGAAGGAGAAAAGGTCCAAATGAGTGTCCACGTAGCGAAATTAATTTTCCTCGTATTTTATTTATGCCACAAAATTATTTTGGAGTTCATTTATATTCAAAGATTTCTATAGTGATGTTTCGTTTAAAATTTTATGGACTTATGGTTACGTTTTTGAAATTATACTTGCGTTTAATTATTTCGTAACGTAATTAGAAAATTTTAAAATTATACGCAATTTTAGGTATTCGAGATTTAGGGTTTTACAACTCTTCCCCTCTTAAAAAGAAAATTTCGTCCGCGAAATTTGAAGTCGCAAAGTTAGACGAAGTCGTAGCAAACCGCAAAAGTCGTCACAAACATTTTCACGCCCGGGGAGGTTCTTCCAAAAAGATCTTCAGACCAAATAGTTTCTCATGACTCGTAATTATTGTCAAAATAGTTTCAGATTTCTCAGAAAGGCATATCATACTGAATTTGAATCAAAAGGATAATTCACCAAACATAACGGATGATAATCGAATTCTCCAGGAGGAGGTATAAAATACATAGGATTTTCATCGAATTGATTAGGCGAATCAGATGAGAATACATTGAATTGTAGCAAACATGGGGTGATTTAAGGTTTAACTCTTCAGCTTCTCAGATAGTCTCGGCTTTTAGATAACCTTCCAAAGGTATTCTCATAAACAAACAGGTCTCATTTCCTCAAAGTCCACAATCACATATTTTACTCATAGCAGATCATAATGAACAACTTCACGAATGCCAATCGTATACGGACAGAAAGCATATCGTTAGATATCGTCAACGGCAGAAATTTCATAATGGAACCTAAGATTCTTATCAGAAGTTGCAAAGATCAGCAAAACACGTGTCGAGAGTTCAAACGTATCGAATCGTATAACAAGGACAGCATATCAAACGTATAGGTAGAATGAACCTAAAGTCTCACTAACTCAGATGATCTTGATCAGATGCCAGAATTCTAAAGCTTCTAAGGCACTCCTCGAAATATCCTATGCACACCATAAGTGCACATTATATGATGTAAGTATTATCACGCTGGCCAGACGTCATAATACTGGCATCATATACACATGCCCTCATGCTGGTCATACTTTATCTCAAGTCGTGAACAACACAAACTTATCTAAATCCACTTAGTCCACCTACAGTCTCAGAGGTCTTCAGAATCAAACAGCATAACTAAGAGAACGAAATCACTCGAAGAGTAACGGAAATCCGAGAATGTCATTCAAAATTAAGGTACGTCATCAATAGCGTCAATCCTTTACAGCATCCTCTCGTCTAAACACGAAGTCTGCTTCAAAATCCGTCCACTCAAACTCATACACAAATTTCAAAGTTTCTTCCAAGTTGGAGTAGTCTGTTTACTCTTGTCCATCTTACCTCATGATCAAAAGAATTTAAACTCGAGTCTGGTTCCTCCGGTCTTCAGCAGCTCCTCTTGGTAGTGTGGCATCGTAACGGCAGCCTCTGACACGATCACTGTGCATCTCTCCATCCGCAGGTCTGCTTCTGCTCTCAATTCATCTTAGTACAACTAAAATGAATAGAGAAACAAGACTGCGTGTCTTCGACAGGTCTTCTGTCATGGCTCCAGGTTTTAAGGTACATGCTGTTGTTGTCGACTCCAGGTTGCGTGTTGAATGGTTCGTCTTCTTTGGTCTGGTTGTCTTGATGCCCAAACTGAAATCTTCACGTGTTGCGTGATGCATGATTGAGCACTATCCTAGTTCCTCACTTCTTCTTGTATGCTTCTTCCATGGTAATGCTTGTCGCAACCATCTTCTACTACTCTTCCACCAGGTTTCTAACTCCGATAACGGTCTTCGATCTCACCAATAATCTCTATGTTCTTCTTTCGTTTTAGAACACAACACAATGTCGTACTATGACAATTTGTCCAAAACACGCGAAAACGTGATTATTCTAGACAACACCATTGGCATCATTCAAACTCACAAATGTGGTAACGAGTGCAAAGGCAATTTCAGAAATCATCTCAGGGAATTTTTCACATCGCCTTCATTCTTCTTCAAGACTGAAATACTTCCCAAAGGTTACTCTCGGTTAGTTAACCCCCTTCTTAGAAGTTTTTTGTGGTTGCTTCTTCAGCCTTCAAATCTAAAATGATGCAATCAAATGTGGAGTTTCAAAGGAAAACCAAATTAATTATTGATACTCGAAAACAGATAATGATTACTGATAGTGGTATGTTTAAGTTCACGATAGTCGATACGTCATCGCATACTTCTCTGGTTTTCTTTATAACTAATAAGAGCATCCAAAGAGAAATCACCAAGGTTGGCAGAAATCATATTCCATCGGCTCCTTCAAACACTCAACTTCTATGGTACCATGGTTTCTTCAACTGAGATTAGTTCAATACCCACTCTACTTCCTAAGCAGGAAGGAGTACCAAAAGGTTCATCAGAGAATACCGGAAAATCTTCGTACAACAAAATATTTCCCAATAGCAGAACTTTCTAAGGGTTGATAATAATGGTTTTCAGGAAAACTTTGATAATCACATGAGTTCAGGGTTGGTGTTTCCATAGTGGCAGAAATTTTAGCAGATGTAGAGAGTCATCATAATGAAATAGAGTGAAGCAGATTTTTAAGGTCACATTTCAGATATGGTAGTCTATGGTATCTTCACGAATAGTCATTCAGTCCAAAAGACCGTACAATCAGACATATCAAAGTCAAAGGATTCATAGAGTGAATACAGTCGTCAAATCATACATATAGTTCATATATCAGAGTCAAGTACATGGTTCAACAAAAATGTGGGGATGGATAGACAAACAGTTCAATGTGTGGGAATTTCGTTTAGCTTCTTAGCATAAGTAGCAGGTAGGATGTGTATCATTGGTAATACGAACATCGTATAATTGTCAATCGTGAGAGTTACAGAATCTCAGTCATCAGCATCATCATGCTTAGTTAACAATTCCATGCAGAGACAGTATTTACATCATGCCCTTCCAAAGGAAACGGTTGGCAGGACAAGGTTCGTCATTCAAAAACAAAACTTCTCATATTCGTGGTTCATAATTACCAGAGTTCTCATAGGGGTAGTAATGGATCATACAGAGTTAAGTAGTATCGGATGATACATTCATACCCAGCATAAGTAATGAATTTACAGAATGTGTCGAACACATTGTGGTTGAATGACCTACGATGTGGTCGAAAAGGTGTCAAACAGCTTATCAAACAAATCGGAGGCGGAGATCAAAATCTGAAGGTGAAACTTAAATGTGTAAGGTATCCAGGTAGCTTTCCGAGGTATTCCAAACTTACTTGGTTACTAAGCTTAAGTTGCACAACTTCTAACTTCTGAAACAAGGGTCCTTATAAGGCTTATCTAAGAGCAAAGGCACGATCAGAGTGATGCGGAAGCAAATGATACTTACATAAATGTCTTAGTCTACCCATTCCTCACTGGTAATAACTTAGGTTCCTATGGGAAATCCTAGGGTAAAGTTTCAAAGGTTGTCTTTTGAGCGCCTACAGTGGAAACTTAGGGGTCCAAACTTCACAGGTCAAGGGTAAATGTATTACGAATCGCAGCCTGGTCTCTGATACCATAATTGTAACACCCCAACCCGATAAGGGTAGAAGTATTACATTACAGTGACATATCAGAACAAACACAAGCATATGATTTATAAATACAAAAGAAATTCAGGGTTTACAAATGAAAAATCTGAAACTACAAGGTTGCAAAAATAAATACTAAGTCTAATAAAGTGAAACTTCTTCTAATCGTCTCTAGTCCAAAGCATAGTCTTCTAAGTCCAGTCACACTCTCTTCCCATAACCCAGCTTCCTACTAAAACCTGCCGCAGGAAAAGGAAATGCGGCTGAGCTTAAAAAGCCCAGTGAACAGATACATATACAAAGCAATGATAATGAAACAGAACTGAAATATAGTGCATTGGGGAAATAGAATAAGGAATAGATAAAAGAGTAATAGAATAGAAAGAAGAAAGGATAGTCATCTACCACGAGCCCAGAAACATATCATATCATATAAGCCGTCAATACCATAATTCTTCATAATCATATAGAGGGGAGTCCTCTCAGATAATCAGATAATATGAGGGGTGTCCTCATTCTTCAAATGGGTGGAGTAGCGAACTCCCAGAAATTTGTGAAAGGCATGTATAGCACACAGTACCAGTCACCAGACATATATCATAATCATAATCATAGTTAAATCCACTAAACAGAACAGATCTAGGATGCATCCATACGCCCCCGCAGAAATCATAGTGGCCATAACAAATCATATCATAAAGCGCGCATATCATATAACAGAAAGGGGACGGTGTAGCCAAATCACTAGGGCCACACACTAGTCATGCCAGTGGTGCATCACAGACACGCCTATGGTACCTTCATAGGTAGGGAAACAGAAATGGCTCGGGTATCAAACTAAGAGTCAGGTCTCATATCATACAAAAGGTCATATAGCAAAGGTGTATCTCAGAATCATATCAAAGGTTCATAATAGCAGTTCATAACAAAGGGTTCATATCAGAAATAGTATTCAAGGTCCAATCAGAGTTTATCAGGTCAAGGTTCATATTCAAAAATCAATTCCTGGTTCAGTTCAAAAATCCGTTTCAAAAGTTTCTATTAAAAGTCCAATTTAAATAATCTTTTAAAACAGTTTTCATAAAAATGGTCTTTCAAAATATAGTGTCCGTGAAGGTTAAATAACCTTTCTTTTAAAAAGAAATTTGGCATCATTTATAAACATCTTTTCAAATCGGTTCTTCTCAAAACATTTCCATGGTATCATTAAGAAGGTTTTCATAGCATAGGTTCATAACGGAGGTCATATCAAGTGGGATCAACAGAGAAGGTTCAAGTAAAGGGGATCATAGCAATGGCATCAATTCGGGAACTAACGGATCAGAATATGAAAGAGATCATGAGAAACCTTTTGAGAAAGGTCAGAATATCTGTACCTTAAACCGCCAGGAAACACACACTAGAACATAAGGATCGAAATAAACTCCTTCTTCAGCGAATCTACACGAATTAACGATCGGCTTATTATTAATAACTTATTCAATTCAGATTTCTCATCTTAGCCGGCTTTCCAGTTTTAGTAACTTTCCATAGTAATTAAGTCTCACAAGTTATAGGGCTTAAGTACGAGTTTACGTATTTCTCACATTACCCTTTAAGTTTCATTATATACAACTTAGCCCCATAAGTTAAATTAATTACAAAATGTCCTCTTAAGTTTAATTATGTTTAAAACCTTCCTTAACGTCAAATTAATTGGAAAATCATAGCTTATGATTAATTTCACCTTCCATGACCAAGTTATAACCTTAATTAGTCTTGTAGTTGTATTTCCAGCTTTCATTCATAAACAGGTCACCACTTTCCGAATTTTTAAACCACATCAGAACTCAAAATAAAAATTTACCAAAATTCACACATGTACTTCAATGTATTTGGAACACACACGAATTTTCCCAGAATTTATTTCTAAGTATAAATACCCAAAGAAAATCGTTTACCCAGACCTACCCAGAAAATGAACTGCAGAAACACCCAGAAAGTTGGCTCTTCGTTTACCCATTTAAACACTTTAGAAAAATTTGAAAAAATTCCATAAGGTCACCAATGTACCAAATATCACTCCTGTAAAAGGAGAACCCTTAACTCTATATGGTTTGAAAATGAAAAATCCCATACTCCATCTGATTTTACGTTTCCAAAACTCAGGTTCGACACACGATCTCATAAAATTCAAAAAGCTTACCTCCCGACCCCAATCACTATGAAACTTATATTTCCAGAAAGTAGACAAGTAGTAATTATGTTTAGACTCAAAAATCATCTAAATACACGTTACCATCATTTAATTACAGTCGACTAAAGTTGGTTTAATTTCCAGATCAGAAAAACTGTTTCATTATTTCATGTGATTATTTAGGTTTTCGCCTTTACAATCTTTAATTCTTAACACATATCGATTATAGATGAGTTCTAACATATTTAGGTCGTATAACATTAGGTTCAATGACATCAATGAAAGGAAATAAAGAGCAAGGAAGAAGGGTGTTACCCTTTTGTGCTTCTCGACAAAACAGAACCACAAGGACGAGGGATTCAATCACACGAACCGAGCACACACCAAACCCCTACATTCGAATAGCTTAACCCATGATCAAACAAACACCTTTGTAACTCCTTCTTGGTCTCGAATAGGAAGAAGAACCACCAAAAAAATGTGAATGCCGCTTGGTTGTTAAGAATTTGGTTTAGGGTTTTATTTCTTTATTTATTTTTTTAATCGTATGGTGTGTGTGGGAGAAGGAACACCGCCCCCCCCCCCCCCCTTATGTGGGTTTGAGATTGGGCTAGGAGGCCTAAACAAGTTGGGCTTAAGCTTATTTGGTCCATGGTTGGGTTTTAGTTTGATTAAATGGCTTTACGAAGGAGAAAAGGTCCAAATGAGTGTCCACGTAGCGAAATTAATTTTCCTCGTATTTTATTTATGCCACAAAATTATTTTGAAGTTCATTTATATTCAAAGATTTCTATAGTGATGTTTCGTTTAAAATTTTATGGACTTATGGTTACGTTTTTGAAATTATACTTGCGTTTAATTATTTCGTAACGTATTTAGAAAATTTTAAAATTATACGCAATTTTAGGTATTCGAGATTTAGGGTTTTACAATATCACAAGCTACAACTAGATGTAAATGTTTATGAGTATGTAAAAAATAAAGATGTAAATAAGGTAATGAACAAGAGATGGAAAGATCAAACCAAGATAAAGCGGATTTATAGTGTTTCGACTACAAGGTCTCCTTCCTTGCCCTACTCCACTCCTCGAGTCACCTACTCGAGAGTTTTCTTCACTAACACAACGAGCTCCCTTTTGGCGGAGAAACCTTACACAACTTTTGCTTACACCGATTAACGACACTAAGCTAAATGTTGAGTTCTAATAGTAGCTAGAACCAATCTCACACCACTAGTCACTACACACCTTCTTCACGACTTATACACGCCACTACTACTACACTACTTCTCACACCTTCACTACTTCTTTTTCACAACACAACTATTTCTTCACTACTTCTATTCACAACTACTAACCCACCTAGATCTACCTATTACACACCTTCACAAATAATTTACACAACAACTAACAATATACACAACTCTACAATACTTCTAAACAAGATGTTGGAGAAATATTCTTCACTTGCACTTTGAATGAGGATGGATAGGATCACTTGAAAACAAGAACTAATATATTTATGATCAAAGGTTTTAGGAAGATGATTTGAAAGAATTTGGACAGAAAGTTATAGTGCAAAAGATGAGGAAAAATTACAGATTTGAACCAGTATTTATAGGCAAAACTTTCTGACACAGGAGCGTAGGTCGGCCCCTTTAATTCATGGCCGGCCCCCTTAAATTAAGGGGGCAGCCCACCTGTAACGGCCAGAAAGTTTTGTCTTTTCTGGGGAAAGTTTATTTGGTGAAAATTTAACTGAATTTGGTTAAAAATTTAAATTCATTTATTTATTTTGAAGTAAATATTTTCCTCTAATTACCAAAAGTGTTTTTCTAAATATATAAAATGTTTATACCATTTTATATAATTTGTAATTAGTAAATAAAACTTCCTTTGATCATAAAATGTATTAGGCAATTGTTTATTCATACCTTAAGTGAATTAGTTGGATATAATGATATTTTGTCACTAAATACTTGTTTACGTAATGATTTTACATTTTGTGATCGTCAAAACATAGGGATATCGATAAATATTAATAACGTTTTTACGCATTATTTATATCAACAACTTTTATATTAATGTTAAATAACCCCTAGCTTGTATTTTGATTAGAATAAAAGCTCATTTGCTTGAGGACAAGCAAATCCCAAGTGTAAGGGTATTTGATAAGGAGAAATTTGTTACACTTTTAAGGGGTCATTTAATCCCTAAGTCGTGATAATATAATTGATGAGTGCTCAAACACTCAGCATTTTTGGTCAATCTGAACTGCAAAAACATTTAAAAACACTCAAAAATGCATCAAAATACTGAAAATATCCCAGGGATTGTGTTTTATATGTTTTAGATGCAAAATAAGTAAAAACAGATGAAAAACAAATAAAGTTTGCAAAATTAGCAGTTTCAGTCCCTCAACTTTCAAAACTTGTCAAAACTAGTCCCTGTACATTTGTTTTGGAAGAAAAATCAACAACGGTCTTTTGGAAATCACAAATTGTCAAAAATGGTCCTTGGGTGATAGTTTCCAAGAATTTACACTTTTGGCCCCTCAAGTTTCAAAATTGGCAGTTTTAGTCCCTGGGGGTTTAAAATGGGAAATTTATTAATAATGGTGCTCGGGATATTCAAGTTTGGAAAGTTTGGTCCCTGGGTTAACTTTGGAAAATTGGCAGAAACCACCCCTCATTTTCAGCTAATTACATCTTTGGTCCTTATGATTACTTAACTACAAAACCAATTGGACCCTTTATTATACACAACCCAAAAATAAAACTCCCAAGCCCACCTTACCCTTCCCTGTGGCCCAACTCATCTCCAAAAGCCCACACCCACAAATAAAACCCCTCCTATTTTTATTATATCTCCCCAAGTCAAACCTCATTTGACCATCTCCTACCCCCTAGCCTGCTACTTCTGCTAAAACCCTGCAACACCCAACACTCCATCATCACCCCTACCCACCTTCACTGCCCACACGCCAAACCCTCTACTACCTTTCCACCACTAAAAACCAAAACCTGCCCCCTGCCAAGTGCTATAAGCCAAATTGCTAAACCCTTTTTCCCACCAAAACACCACAAAGGGCTGAGATCAAACTAAATGGATCCAATGGCTGGGATTAATGAAAAGAAAGCAGAGGAAGAAGTGGACAAGAAACCAAATGTAACCCTAGTTTTATTTTAATATAAATAGAAGATATTGTAAGCCAATATGAGGCAGTAGGAATTTTAGGGTAGAATTAGTTGTAGTTTTATGATTATTAGCTTTTAATTTTAGTATGTAAACTCTTTTCTTTAAATTTAATGGAAGTTTTATTTTAAAAGCAAAAAATATTATGCAGCTTATTATCTTGCTTATTGCCTATTTACTGTGCCATTATTTCCCTTTTTTTTCTTGCTCATTATGTCTGATGTGATTTTTATGCTTAATCAGTAGTATAATAAAGCCTCAGATTAGGTCTGGGTGTGGACTGTCCATCCATGCTCAACTCAACTTATTGCTCATAAGTATGCCTGATAGTTATTGTTTCGAGGTTTTTAGAACTTAGTAAGGTTAGCTTATTACATGTGCACCTAAGTTTCAGCTAGTTAAGGTCTCATTTAGCATAAATTTCAAAATAGTTTGCTGCTTCTAGGGTGTTTGGATCAGTCACATTCACTGTGATTGAGGGTGATTTGGTCTATGCTCTTAGTTCATTCAGTGTACTTTAGGCCCCTTTAGGTTAAATAAACTATAAAAATTAGTGTTTTATTCATAACAAGTCAAAATTAAGCTTAAGATTAATTTTAGCATACTCTGTCTAGAATTAAGTTTGCAATATGGATTAGTCAGGTGTCTTAGTTGTTAGAATAACTTGAGTCAGTCTCACATTAGCTTAACTTACCATTTTCATTCACTTAGAATAGATTATAATTCATCCAGGTCAAAATTGCATGTTCTAAAAAAAGTGAAAGTTTCATAGTAGGATAGTTTCACTAAATTTGGGTGACTGTTCATGCCTTCAATCTTCCAAATTAGCTTATGAGCTTCTAGGATTTCCTTCTCTACCAGCTTGTGTACTTAATTTTAATTTTTATTTAATTTTTGAATTTTTTCTTATACGGCTTATTTGGACTCAAAACTGTCCCACCAGGACTGCAGTCCCCTGCACCCAGTGTATCTCAGTTCTGACCCATTTTGCTTGGCTTTGATCTTGCTCAATTCTTGAGCTTGGTTATTGGTCTGAGGTGTTTTGAGATGACACATGTGCTAGCTTATTAGATCCTTAAATTGTTTAAACTTGTATGCTTGATTGCTTGCTTATTTTGGCCTTCCTTATTGCACACTTTGGACCAAGTCTGCTGGTGTGGACCAGCAGTCATTTAAGCTTGTTGATTTCTTTTATCATTATTGCTTCTGGTTCACCATGCTTGTTGAATTGTTGTTGTTTAGTTAATTATTGTTGCTGTTTATGTTTGGTTAAGTGTTTAATGGTTAATTTGGTAGTTGGTGTGGTGTAAACACCTCAAAAGCTCAACTGTTTGATTATTAAGCTCACTCAAGCCCTATCATCCAAACTGTTGTTGTTTTTGAACTTGCATAAGCTTGAGTAATTCATAGTTTCAGTTTGATAATAGTAGGTTTGAGACCACACTAGCCTTTGTAACAAATGTCTGTAAATTGGAAGCTTGGGTGATAAGCTCTTGGCTTGTAACTTCCAATAATCTCACTCCATCATCCCACTAGATAAGCAATAACCTGGTCCATTTCACAAGCTCATTAAGGGCTGACCTGTGGACCCCAGGTTCTGCTTATTGACTTATTGTAAAGCCCCTCAGCTAATCTTCTTAGGTCTAGTTTCTATTTGAACTTCTAATCACCCCTGTGGGTCCCATACAGGGCTGCAAAGGCCCCATCTTGAAGCCTGTGTGGATCTGTGGTGAGTTGTGACTGCTTATTTGCTTATATAAGCTTTTCAGTGGTTTCCTTTTTTCTTTTTAGTTTATTTCCTGTGTCCTTAAGTTGTGTGCAGCTTAATTTGTCCCGTGGCTCAGTTTAGTAGCTTATAGAAAGCTTATTCAAGTTTAAAACCTCATTTTAAGCTTAATAAGCCAACTGTCAAGCTAATAAGCCTCCACAGGGCTTATTTGGCCTCTCCAAAAAATCTGTTTTCATAAAATTAGCTTACTTTGATAGTTAAATAAGTTTGGCAAAAAGAAAATCCAGAAAAGTCAAAAGTTAAAACAAGTGATAGTTTCTATTTAATGTAATTTAACTTTTTAATTTTCCTTTTTAGATTTTTATTAAGCACTTTGCATTTTTATATTTTTATTAATTTTCTTTTATATTAAAGTACTTTCAGTAATTTTTCCAGATTTTAATTTTGTCATTTAGTATTAATTAGATTTAATATTAGTTTTATTAAAAATTAATTAATAATTAAGTAATAAATAGCATAATTAGTTTTTATAAAGTAACACCTAGTTTTTATATTTTTCCTAGCTTCTATATAATATAATATAATTTTAGGAATTTTTCTAGAATTTATACTGTTCATTTTCTAGTTTTTTATAATTTAATTAGTTTAATTAGTAATTAATTAATATTTAATATAATAATTAGTAAAATAGTGTAAAAACATATAAAACAAACTTTTTATAATTTTTTAGGATTTCTGTGATGTTTAATTAGATTTATCAATTTTTCTATAATTTTCTAGTCACTTTTAGTATTATTAGTAATTTAAAATTGGTTAATTAGTTTAATTAAATTAAATTAGTAATTAATTAATAGAAAAATCACAAAAAGACAAAAAGACGTATTTTTAATTTTAAAATTTGTTTTTAGTTATTTTATAATTTTAGAAATTTAATTTTCATTTTTCTAGTTTTAAATTAATATTATATTGTATTTAAGTTATTTAAATATTAATAATTAGTATTAAATAGTATTTAATTAATATTAAATAAGTAATTAGTGCATAAATTTATTTTCTTTTTCTACAAATTTTCTTTTGTCCTTAGGTTTGTAAAAAAGTCATTTTCACCGCCTGAGGGTTTTCAGATTTCAGTTTTCACTTTTTATTTTGTACGTTCTCGTAAATTTAATTTGAACGTACGCGTTTTTAGGTTTAAAACGTTTCTGGTTTTTCTAATTTCACAATCCTGTTAATATAGCTTATTTAAGTTATTTCCTTGTACATTTCAGTAGTATAATCAATCCCAAACTCCTTTCTGTCCAAATTCACCCGATCAAAAACCCGTTTGATAACAATTCACACCTCGTCGGGACATAACGACCCGGGGAAACACTATATTCCACGGAGATTGACTCTAGGCTGTTTGACCTTGTTGACCATTGACTTGGTCAATTTAGGTTGACCGTTTGGAGCCAATCAGTAATCAATTATTACTTTAAATCGTTCCTTTTGTCAATTTAGGTACTTTTGAGAAGAATTCTGGAAAAAGAAGCATTTTGGACGTTTTTTGAACAAAAAAGTGAAAAAAACGACAAAGTCAAGAATCCAAGCTGGAAATTGCACCTAACGGTGTCATGCATTTCAAAGGGACGACGTCACCTTATGAGACAAGAGGTGGATATCACATATTCACTTGACGCGCCAGAATAGAAATTGAGGCTTAACACGTGACGGCATCACGTTTTACAAGGAGTAGGTCGTCAGGTATCATTTGAAAGCGTGATGGCCCAGAAGACTTAAAGAGAGACGGAATCAAGAAGTTGGATTGGACGACAAGAAACCCTAGCCGCGGCGAGATGACGGCGTCGGCCACTAAAAGGGGACGCCGTCACCTATGTAAATCTATATATAGTTTTCAATTTTTTATTCATTAAGAGAGGACTTTTGGTAGGGAACTTTAGGGTACGAACCCTAGTCGACTTTTGCAGTTATTTTAGGGTTTCAAACCCTCTTTTCTACCATGTTCAATTGAAGATAAGTTATCCTTTAATCATTCAATATGTCTATGTGTTGTTTGATTATATCGTATGTTTTTCTTTCTTTTAACATGTTAGCTTAGGTTTGTTTGTGTTTGCTTAGATCTAATGAAACCTAGTTATTAATTATTGGTTATTGGTTTGTCATTAATTGTTATGGGTGATTGATTTTAGCATTAGGCTTAAGAAAACTAGTTAATATCCTATATGGTAACTTGCTTGAACGTCTTAAGAAATGTAATCGGATGTGTACTAGGGTTTTATTGGTTGTATTAAATGCATAAGTGACTATTAATGAGGCCATGATAGGATACTAAACTTGTCGTCATAGGAAGGGATAGAAGCTTATAGAGTTGGGGAAGATCGTACACGGCCCCACGAATGGTATTAAGGAATGCAACCCTTCACCCATGCAATTGTGACAAACCAATTAATCTATAAAAGATAACTAGGGAGTTGTGAAATCTAAGTAAACACGATTTTCTCATTATTAGAAGTTTTCACTATTTTATTTTGTTGTTATTTTATTTTATTTGTTTAAGTAGTTAATTGGGTTAGTTGACTAGCAACTAATTCCGCCCACTCTTCCAATACCTGAGATATTTTACTTGATTTCCATAAAATATAAAAAATACAAAAAGAATCATCCCTCACCTCTAGACCTAGTTAGATTAATTTCAATCCTAACTAACACTATTCCCTGTGGAGAGCGATCAATGCCCCAGTACATGCCAACTCACTATACTACATCGATCAGGTACACTGCATGGTGAAGATTGTAAGCTTCTCAAGATCCCTTTAGAAGTAAAACTTTTGTGTAGACCATAATCCACGCATCACAACTCAACTACACCAGGGTCCTATGGTCAATTCTCCTAGCATACCAAGTATAACCGATTCTTTTAAACTACCACAACTAAAGGATCTACGATAAGCTAAACATGCACACACTAGAAGCATTACGAAAAGTACGAAAATATAATCAAAACAATATAGGAATCATAACTAGGCTAGCACTAGAGGTGCTTAGCCAATCATATTAATAATAACACTCAAATAAATTTTTGAACAAGACATGAATTTGAAATGTATATTAAACAATGAAATACTAAAACTAATGGTGTTGTAAGCATGATCTCTCCCTTGGAATGACTCTGTATGCTGCTGTAGAATGGCCTCCTAAATGCTCCCAACGATCTATGATTTTGGTGGTGAGAAAGTTGTTCTAAAATGCAGAAATTAGGGTTGTATTTATAGGTCCGACGCAGCTACGACGTAATTCTATAAATGTGTTATGACGTAGCTAGTGTAATCGTCAAATGATCTTATCCAATAGCAATAGTTACGGCGTAGTTGGTATAGTTGGTTAAGCCGTAACTTCAATTAGGGTTTCATCTACGTCATAGTCTTCAAGTGGGCTACGCCGTAGCTTAATTCTGGATCTTGGATCACTTACGGTGTCATTGTTACGCCGTAACTCCATATAATGATTACGGCGCAGTCTTCATCATAAGGAAATTCTTAGTCTTGAAATAGTTACGGCGTAACTAAATGTTGTGGTTACGCCGTAGTTCTTGATTCGAGTTGACTTTAGTCTTCATACTTGAATTCCTAGCTACTACGGTGTAATAGAGAGTGTAAGTTACGCCGTAGCTTTCTTCAGCATAATATAGTGTGTATCTTTTGCGAGTTCTTTCTAATTGCATCGTCTCTTTAGCTCCTATGCTCATTCGTAACCTGGATACAAAATGTAACGAAATCAAAGTATATATCAAAATAATAAGTATAAATAATGAACATATTAGGGGAAAATTGACACTTAAATATCAGGATTATTTGATGTCATCAGACCCCACGATTAAGCTCCGGCATGAGAGTAAGTATTAATATTTTCAGAAATATACGTGTGTTTTGGGATGTGTAAGAAAGTCATACCTCGCAAGTGTGTACTGAGTTTGCCTTTTATAGGTGGTCGAAATACTAGGGTTTTCGAATATTTCGCGTATCTCTGTAGTGGTCGGAGTGGGACCCTTGTCGGGAAAGGGCCCGCAACTTAATCAAGACTGTGGACATGGATCATCTGCCGGATTGTGGATCGGTACGTAAGCTTACTTTGGAAGTGTCGCTTAGATGGTCCATGTGTGTCGTTAGCAATCCGGACCGCGCCCTGCTCACTGATTGGGCTTTGGCGACGTCTGGTATTTCCGTTTTGTTAGGCTGGAGCCCAATTATGTATAATACGATCCAGGCCCAGTAGGCCTGCTATCCGTATTATACGTCATCAGTAATAGTTTTGCAAATTTTCCAAACTAATCAGCTTGTTAAAACAAGGCAAACTAACTTTAGCAAACCTTTAATTTATATATACTATATATAAAAGGTGTATCATTTTTTTCTTGAATCTTGAAAAACTTAAATATTTTAAGAAAACTTAAATATTGTTTAATCACAAAATCCTCAAACTTTTATTATTTTTCGTTTATAACTCAAACTTTTTTCTCGCAATAACTACAAATTGAATCCGTAAGTCTTGCATTAAGGGTCACACCAAAACCACAAATTATCATGCATAATTATTTGTTGTTATACACCGTCGCTTTACACGGATATTCATCTAGTCTATAATAAGATTATATCTAAAAAACATCCAAAAAATTATATTTTTAATTCTCATGGCCCAAAAATTATATAGTCAAATCATCGCCCATAATGGCATAAATTTAGGACGCACATCTTCTTCTACCATTTTCATCTACTATTATTTTGTTACTTGTTTAGAGCACAATAATCATTACATGTATCCTAAAGCTTAGTCTATAATAAGATCATATCTAAAAAACATCCAAGAGACACGCGGGGCTCACATAGATTAGCATGGAAATATATTTTTAATTCTCATGGCCCAAAAATTATATAGTTAAATCATCGCCCATAATGGCAGAAATTTAGGACGCACATCTTCTTCGACCATTTTCATCTACTGTTATTAGAAAATTTCGAAAAAAATTCAAAAAAAAACTTTTCTAAAAAAAATTTTAAAATAAAAAATTTTATTTCAAAAAAAATAAATTTCTAAAAAATAATTTCAAAAAATCGCACAATGACAATGCTACAAAAATTTCTAAAAAATGGCAATGACAAAAAATTTCTTTTTTTTTTATAAAAAATTAAAAAAAAAAAAAAAAAAAAAAAAAACGTGTGTAAAAATGGGTGTGATCTTTGATATTTTTTTAAATATATATACATTTTACACACTTTTTTGCAATGTATATACGTTTTTATAATGTATATACATTTTTTAAAATTTTAGAAAATTTTTTTAGAAATTTTTTTTTGTTGATTTTCTTTTCTAAAAAAAATTCTCAATTATTTTTTTCGTAAAAAAAAGTTTTTTTTTTTTAGAATTCCTTTCGAAATTTTTTCCGCATTTTTTTATAATTTTATTTTAGAAAAAAAATTAGAAATTTTTTTTCTAAAATTCTTTTTTCCGAATTATTTTTTAGGAAAAAAAGTTTTTTTGACAAAAAAAAAACTTTTTTTTCGATTTTTTTCGGATTTTTTAAGAAAATTTTTATTAGAAAAAAAAAATTAGTTTTGTTTTTCTTAGAAATTTTTTTTTTTAAATTATTTTTTTTGGAAAAAAAATTTTGATAAAAAAAAACATTTTTTTTCGATTTTTTTTAAATGACTAACTAATTGAAAAGACTAATGTTGCAAACGATCTTTGGTATAAAGGACTAATGTTGCAAACGACCGTTAGGTTAAAGGACTAATGTTGCCACTTTACTAACTGAACTAACTTTGTTAGATAATTAGACCAAAAGTGGAATGAAACTATCGATTTTGGACTAAAACCGCAACTTTTTGAAAAAATGGACCAAAAGTGAAATCCACACCAAACCACCAGCACCAAAAATGTAGTTAACTCTGCAAACTTTTATTCCTATCGCTGCATTCTCTAGTTTTATAAGTGAGGATATAGATGATGGGTTAAGAAGAGAGAGAAAAAGAAAAGGAAATAAAAGAAATTTGTTTTTTGTTTTATGTTCAAGTTGAAATAAAATGAAAGAAAAATAAATAATGTTGTGTTCTTGAGTTGGGATGAAAAGAAAAGAAAATAGAGACATAATTACATTTACGCCATTTAAGCATATTTCCGCCCCCTCTTTTGCTTCTGGTATAGATCGATCTATTATTAATTATATAAGACCCCCGATCCCTTGCAAAGTTGTCAAAAAATAAAAAGTCTAAAAAGACTTGTGGTGATGCCACGTGTCCCCCCCCCCCCCCTCCCTTTCCCCCCCAAGGACATGGATGTAATTTCACTCCCTCCCGCTTTTTTCTCTCTTTCCCTCTTTCTCTTTCTTTTATCTTATCTGATATCCTTTCTATTTTCCGATCTCTACTCTTTGATTTCTTTCAATTTTATGGCCATATATAAACGAATTTACACAATGATTTCCATTCAATTCATTCATTCATTCATTCAATTTTACATTTTTCTTATTCTTTCATTTGTTCATATTTTGCAAAATTAGGGTTTTTTTTGTTCACAATTCATATTCGTTTATTTGAATCGTTAATTTTGCTTCAATCGGGTTAATTGTTCATATCGACTTCGAATTAGCCGTCCGATTGCTCAATTGGAATAGAATTAGGGTTTTTTTAGCATTCAATTGGTCAATTGGAAGAGAATTGAGCATTCAATCGGTCAATTGGAAGAGAATTAGGGTTTCAACCGTTCAATTGGTTAATTGGAAGAGAATTAGGGTTTTTAACCATTCAAATTTGAGGATTTTCATCATTAAATCGGTTTCTGATGGCTGAAAGTGATACTCATGTGTATAATCAAGGTAATTTCATTTTTTGTTATACATTCATCAGTCAGTTATGTTTTATTAGTGATGAGGCGAAAAATGAACCGTTTTTAGAGGGTCATTTAAGCCGGAATTGGAATTTATTTGATCAAATATTGCCCTAAATCGTTCCTTTTGTGATTTTAGGTACTTTGGGAGTGAATTCTGGAAAAGGAAGCATTTTGGACGTTTTTGGAGCATAAAAGTGAAGAAAACCGCAAAGTCTTAATTTTCGTTGCTGGGAACAGTACCTGACGGCGTCAAGAAGGATTTCATGACGGCGTCAAGAGCACAAAGTTGGTGACGGTCCAGTAGAAACGTGACGGCATCAGAACAAGGGCGTCAAGAGTAATTTTGGTGACGGTCCAGAACAAGAATACACATGACGGTGTCAGCTTTGGATCTAGGCAGTCCGAGAACTTTATTGGTGGCGAGATGACGGCGTCAGATTTTTCCTCTTGACGCCGTCACCTCCTAAAATCTATATATACTTTTCTAATTTTCATTCATTAAAGAAGAACTTGTGTGGAGAATTCTAGGGCCGAACCTAATAAACCCTAGGTCGTTTGTAACAGTATTTTCAAGGGTTTTCACTCCTTGAAACCCTTCATTTTCAATTGAGATAAGTTTTCCTTCAATTCATTCAATATGTCTATGTGTTGTTTGAATATATATCTTATGCTTGTCTCGATTTTAACATGCTAGGCTAGATCTTTTATGTGTTTGCTTAGATGTAATGAAACCTAGATGTTGATTATAGGTTGATTGCTTGTTTATAGTTGTAATGGATGAATGATTTCAATGTTAGGCTTAAGAAAACTGGCAGATCTCCATTGTGTAACTTGCTTGAACGTCTTAAGAAACATGAACCGATGTGTACTAGGTTTTTATGGTTGTATTTAATGCATGAGCGAATTCTAGTGATCCCATGTTAGTAGCTTCTTAGCCGGCTCGACATAGGAGTGAAGTAGGAGCTTATAGGATTGGGGAAGTAAGTACGCCACCCCATGAATGGTATTAAGGAATACAACCCGTCATCCACGCAACTGTAACAAGTAATTAACCTGTAAAAGATATCTAGGGAGTAGTGAAATCTAAGTAAACACAATTCTCCCATATATTGCTCACATCTCTAGTTAATTTAGTTTATTTTCATTTTTGTCATTTTATATTGATTGCGTCTTAGTTATTGGGTTAGTTGACTAACAACTAATTCCGCCCACTCCTCTAAAAACCGAGATTTTTAATTGCTTTCATAAAATATAAAAAAAAAATAAAAAAAGAATCATCCCTCACCTCTAGACCTAGTTTTTAGGTTTTTTAATCCTAGCGACACTATTCCTGAGTTGAACGATCAATCCCCCGGTACTTCTCACTATACTATACTACAACGATCAGGTACACTGCCTGGTGGGGGTTGTAAGCTTCTCGAGATCCCTCGAGAGGTAAAGCCTGGTGCAATTCCCACGCATCAATTAGGTTCATCAATTAGTTGTTGAAGATATCATGCCTCCATTGTTGAATTAGTAGAATGTGGATTCATTAGAATAACTTGTTAAAATATATTAGAATGAGGTTCAGCAGTTATTGGTTGTTATTGTCGTTTAATTAGTAGGATGTTGATTCATTAGAATAACTTGTTAGAATGGATTAAAATGAGGTTCAGCAGTAATTGTTTGTTATCGTGGTTTAATTAGAGGTTGCGGATTCATTAGAATAACTTGTTAGAATGGATTAAAATGAGGTTCAGTAGTAATTGCTTGTTATCGTGGTTTAATTAAAGGTTGCGGATTCATTAGAATAACTTGTTATAATGGACTAAAATGAGGTTCAGCAGTAATTGCTTGTTATCATGGTTTAATTAGAGGTTGTGGATTCGTTAGAATAACTTGTTAGAATATATAAGAATGAGGTTCATTAGTGATTGCTTGTTATCGTGGTTTAATTATCAGGATGCGGATTCATTAGACTAACTTGTTAGGATAGATAATAATGAGGTTCATCAGTGATTGCTTGTTATCAATTTTATTTGTCTTGTGTTATGTGTTTTTGGTTCATCAGTTATTGATTGTATATATTTTTTTCAGATAATGATTATTAACCTGTTCCATATTCTGTTGGTATTATTTCTGAGGAGGCGGGTGAGAAGTTATGGATTCCGGATATTCCTGATGGTGAGAAGCCGGCTTATGGTATGATGTATCATTCTCTGGAGCAGGCTTATGAGCATTACAAAGATTATGCAAAAAGAGCTTGATTTGAGATTCGTTTAGGTCAACAGTATAAATCTAAGAAGAATAAGGACGATAATGTGGATTTGAAATATTTTGTTTGTAGTAAAGAGGGTACAAATCCTGCCCCAAAGAAAGTTGGACCAAAGTCTAAACATAGGAAACATCCATATAAGCGTACTGATTGTAAGGCTGTTTTACATGTGAGGTATGTTGAAGGAAGAGGATATTGGTGTTATGAATTCGTTGAGGGTCATAACCATAGCCTAGTTAGTCAGGAAGATAGTGTTTTTCTGGTTTCGTCTCGTGATATTTCTTATACTCAGCAAGTTTTTCTATATCAAGCATCGCAAGTGAATCTTGGTCCAGTAAAGGGTTTCCATTTACTTAGGCAGATTTATGGGGACTACGATTTTTTTGGAGTTAGTTCGTTGATTGTAAAAACTAGAGATGTGCTTGATTTCATTGGTAAGAATGATGCTCAAATGTTAGTTGAGATGTTATTGAACAAGAAGGATTGTCTTCCTAATTTTCATTTGAGTATCAAACTGGTGAGAATAATGCGTTGACGAATCTCTTTTGGGCCGATGAGTACGCAAAAAGGAATTATTATGCTTTTGGCGATGTTATGTCATTTGATGCTACATTCAGGACTAATAAGTAAGTTCATTTTATATATGTTTTTTATTTTTCAACTGATGAACATCTTTTAATTAATAAGTTCATCAGTATTTTAAGATAAGATAGATATTTTAATTTGATTGTACCCCACCTATCTTATCTATTTATCAGAAAATCCACATTTCTTATCTCTCTACCCCACATATCCTATCTCTTTATCAGAAAATCTTCCATCCCACCTATCCCATATTTTTTCCTCTACCCCACATATCCTATCTCTTTATCTCTTTCTTATCTTTAAATACTGATGAAATGAATGTAAATAGGTCATGTTTCTAGCTTGAATTGTTTCCCCGGAGTGGTCGTTGGGTGAGTGTGAGTAGCTTTTGAAACTCATTGATAAGTTCAAACACACAAAAACTTTGCTGCAACAAGATGATGGTCATCGGTATAAAAGTTAATTCGCGTTGCCCATCATCTTGTTCTGGCAGTTTATGTATGTTTGAGATTATCAATGAGTTTCAAAGCCTACGCAGAGTCACCAACGACCATTTCTGGGGAAACATTTGAAGCTAGAAATATTTAATTTTTTTTAAAGTTGCTTGTAATACCCTGTGAAGAACCCAAGTTAAAAGGAAACACTTATAAGGAAATAATTGCATGTTAATGTTCATGCACCCATTTTTAAGCAAAATTTTAAACTTTTGCATATGCTATGCAACTCTGAATCATTATGTGCTATGTGATTTAATCTATTCTAGAATGAGCTCACACGCAACCCATAACTTCCACATATGAGGAATTATGACTCAGTTGAACATTACAACTCCCACATATGAGAATTATATCTCATTGGACCACCCAACTTCCACATATGAGGAATTATAACTCAGTGGAACATCATAACTCCCACATATGAGAATTACATCTCAGTGGAACCCCACAACTCTCACATATGAGGATTACACCTCAGTGGACCTCACGATACTAATACGAGCTATAATACTCTGTGGGACCCACATTTCTCTCTATGGACCCCACACTACCAATGAGGAACTATTTCACTCAAGCGGGCCCCACAGATGTTGGACCACTTCATGGAATCACAAACAATCCGACGGGTCAAACTACACAACCAAATGGATCCAACCACACAGCCAACTTGGGCCACGGATCATGAGCCCAAACATAAGCCCAATCCATAACCCATAAATGTTATACGATAACATGTCAACACACGATTACTTTGGCTCGTTTATTCGCGATTCTTACAAACAACCTATGAAATAAAATGCATGAACTCATTGTTCATCACCAAAAGAATCGAGATCAACAAATACTTTGACCTAATACGTATAAATGAATAGTAATCTAAGGGCAAAGCTATACGAGTTCATCACATGTCCCAAACGTACCCAACTTTGGTCAGATAGAGCAAAATGCAATCTCATTAATCCCATTAAGTTCCAAACCTTCTTAAATGAGTTCCTAAACGTTTCTAGGCAACACACAAGCCTCACCACTCTCAAACGTGCCCTAACATATTTCATTTGTCTCGATATATATACAAACATACGTATAAATGGTCACAACTCACTCAAGCTTGCATGGAACCTTCCAAGGCATATAGAAAATCCTCATTACTCATTTTAAGTTATTGTATCTAGGCCAAACTCGTCTCTAAGCTTACAAGACCTCACAATGAACATTCCGAGCTATACATATTTATTTTGGTCACGTTTAAGTTTGTTTGGACTCCTAAGTGAACCACAGCCTCTACAAACCTCACAAAGGACTCTAAAGGTCTTATAACCCTATCACTAATCAATCACAACATCCCTAGATTACTACACGACCATAAACTTATGGTTTTGGTCACGTTACTATACCAAACGGACCCTTTGATATTTCTACGATCCAAACACCCCTCCAAACACATTCACACAAAACCATATGACCTCAGAAGGACCAAAGGACTTCAGTACTACTTCTACTCACTAGTATACATGATACACGAAATAAAATGGACTTCTAGAACCCTTGTGCCTCGTCACCACATGAACCACCCCTTGAACACACTTGGAACCCTCAACTTGTGGCCAATTAACCTATCCTATACCCCCCTTCTCGTTATCCTCTGGCCATATCCCCTTTGTCCCACAAGTTGTCCCTATCTCATGTTAATATAATCTCATGCAAATTATACTCATGTATAACTCAAAACAACTCACACACAAACTCCCTTGTTCACTGTTTTACAACGAGAGGAAAGTAGGAAGCCATAAGCTGACCCCAAGCTCTCACAAGCCAACCATAAGCTCCTCCTAATACCTTGGTGTGCTAGGAATCAAGTTACAAGTCAACAAGCCCCTCCTTGCTTCCAAAGTCTCTAAACGACCCACCTTTGAAGGTGTAGTAAAGTACTCTAAACACTTAGCCATTTTACAATTTATTCTCATGTTTTCTATACGATAATGACACCAACACTTTCGTTTATTTTCTCCTATGTCTCGTTAAGCTCATGCCTCACAAAAAGTCTCACTCACATCTCTGTATATGTATAAAAAGAGTTATGAACTTTTTGTAAGCTTAAACAAACCATAAGACCATGAATTTCACACGCTCCTTATGTCGTGTGCACCTAAAAATCAAAACAGTTAATATTTCTAAGTATAAAATACGTATATGCTCCTTTCACTTTGATCTCACTACTTAAAATTTATACGTATAACGTATACATATTTCTGTACAAACTATTACTTTGGAACCTTAACAAACGAGCTACACTAAACTCACTCTTCAATAAGCTTCCTCACAAGCCCAAAGCTTGAGCCTTTCACTCGTACACATAAACAACCAAACACCCTTAATGGGCTTAAGCCCATCAAACTGAACCAAACGTGTGGCCTGCTTCTCAGCCCAACAACCCCCCTCCACATCATGGCAAGGACAAACCTGAGCCCAAGAACCCCTCCAACCAGTTGGGAGCCCACTGGACCCATAGAAAACCCTATGAGCCTTAACAGGCCACTAAGCCCATTTAACTTGAAAATAAGCTTTAAGCTAACATAATCTATCAAATAAGATCACCACAGCTCCTATGAGCTTTTGGGAATATAATAATCCAAAAGGGAAGAGTTCATAAGCTAAAAGTGTGTTTTGGACTAAAAATGCAAAAGATACAAAGTTAAAGGACTAAAACTATCAATATGGGAAACTATGGGTAGAAACTGTAAATTTTGTAAGCTGAGGTTACTAACAGTAAAATAAAGTATTTTGAGTTACTTGTGTAAATTTGAAGATATAAGGACCTAAAATGAGCATTTTATACATAAAGGACTAGTTTTGCAAAGTTTCTAAACTACAAGGACTAAAACTATAAATTATGTAAACTTGGTGTTAAAACAGTACCTTTGGAATATTTTTGTCATTTATTGACTAGTTTGATATTAAAAGTATTAAAAATGTAAATATACATTTTTCAAGGACTAAAGTTGTCATTTTTGAAAGTACAAGGACTAATTTTGTAAATAATGGGAAAAGAGTGTCAAAACTGTTATTTTGAAAAAGTAAGGTTATAGATGAAGTAATTATCAACTTGGAGTACTTAAATGTCATTTTATAAACCTATGGGTTATAAATGTAAACTTTATAAAGTACAGGGGTTAAAGGTGTAATTTCACTAAACTTGATAAAATGGTTATCTTAATAACACTAAATACAAAATTAAATATTTGAGGATTAACTAAATAACAAAAGATCACCTCTGATATATTATACCAATATGTCACATTCACACAGCTCAAGGACTGAAACTGTAAAGTTTCACTACTAAGGTTTAAAGTCGAAACCTTTGGAAATCTTAAGGTTTACTGGGTAAACTTTCACCAAGAACATGGAATAGAATAAACACTCATTCCACTAAAACACTATACCCTGAAAGGGTAACCCAACTCTCTAAGTCTGGCATGACTTATCAGCGACACATAAAGACAAGACAATATTAACTTCAAGCACTATACACATATACAAGCTAACTCTATCACAAGAAACTGAGGTTTCTCCTAATATCCAGGTTGCTTGTTGGAGCCATTCCCCATTTGCAATTGACATTACTTATTTGCCTACATACACACTCATTCGAGGTGAGTCTATAGTCCCACACTTTTTACATGTTTTACAACTATGTGGGTGGGATACATGCTACTTTTTGAATACAAGTATTTCACTTTATGTATGCGAACAGAATATTGCATAAGACAACTGTGCCACTATTTGAAATTCCCTTACATCATGAACCTTAGTCACTTGCGAGTGAACGAGAATACTGTGAATAGATCTATTGGTGTTGACAGCCCATTTGTTCTAGCCGGAATTTGGTAGACAATTGCACTTTATTTGAGGTAAACTAGGAGAGACTGGCAAACTCCTACCCAAGGGAACTTATATCATTTAATGATATCACGTGTTAAGGTTGAGTTCATGAGACTTATGGCAATAGCATACGGAAATATACAACTGAACTGCTTTTGAAATACTTAGAATGTGTTCAACTGTTTTTAAACATAAACACTATGGATTGATGAGGCAAAAAGTGTTACGCTTTTAGGGGGTCATTTAAACCCTAAGTCGTGATTATTTGATCAAATATTGCCTCAAATCGTTCCTTTTGTCATTTTAGGTACTTTGGAGAAGAAATCTGGAAAAGGAAGCATTTTGGACGTTTTTGGAGCGAAAAGTGAAGAAAACGACAAAGTCTCCAAAATCAAGTTGGAAACAGTACCTAACGGCATCACACTCTAAAGGTGATGGCGTCACGTGTTGGCAAAGAGGTGGATATGAAGTTTACACGAGACGCGCCAGAATGTTTTTTGGACTTAAAGAGTGACGGCGTCACCCTTTGTAAAGCCTAGGCCGTCACGTATAATTTATAAGGTGATGGCCATTGAAGATTAACACGGGACGGCGTCAGATCTGGATCTAGGCAATCCGAGAGAAGCATTGGCAGCGAGTTGACGGCGTCACATGTATAACGTGACGCCGTCAGATTGTATCCTCTATATATACTTTTCTAAATTTCATCCATTAAGGAGAGAACTTTTGGAGGAACTTCACCATAAACCCTAGGACGAATTTTATCCTTTTTGTAAGGGTTTCAAACCCTTCTTTCATCCATGATTAATTAAAGATAAGTCTTCCAATAATCATTCAATATGTCTATGTGTTGTTTGATTATATCTTATGCTTTTCTTTATATTAACATGTTAGGCTAGGTTTATTTGTGTTTGCTTAGATGTAATGAAACCTAGCCATTGATTATTGACTGATTGTTTGTTATTAATTGTTGTTGGATAAATGATTTTGATGTTAGGCTTAAGAAAACTGGCTAATCTCCAGTTGGTAACAAGCTTGAACGTCTTAAGAAACATGAATCGGATGTGTACTACGATTTTAATGGTTATATTTAATGCATAAGTGACTACTAAGGAGGCCATGTTAGGAGCTAGTTTTCGGCTCAACATAGGAAGAGGTAGAAGCTTATAGAGTTGGGGAAGATCGTACACGGCCCGACAAATGGTATTAAGGAATATAACCCGTCATCCACGCAATTGTAACAAACTAATCAATTAATGAAAGATAGCTATGGAGTAGTGAAATCTAAGTAAACACGTTTCTCTGCTTATAAGGTTTTTCTCACATTTTATTTTCTTGTTATTTTATTTTTATTGCATTTGTAGTTATTTGCGTTAGTTGACTAGCAACTAATTTCGCCTACTCTTCCAATACCTGAGATTTTTACTTGCTTTCCATAAAATATAAAAATACAAAAAGAATCGTCCCTCACCTCTAGACCTAGTTTAATTAAGTTTCAATCCTAACGAACACTATTCCCCTAGTAGAACGATCAATCCCCCGGTACTTGCCACTACACTATACTACATCTATCAGGTACACTGCCTGGTCGGGATTTTAGGCTTCTCGAGATCCCTCGAGAGGTAAAACCTTTTGCAAGGTTGCAAAACCACGCATCATGGATTAACTCAACAATTTTGTTGACTTTTTAGCATGTATCTCAGGTAATTGAAGCAAAGCTCAGGAGGCATGGAGTGGGCATTTGACCTTGTGTCAGTGGTGTAACAAATAAACAAACAGTCACTTTCAAACCTATAATGTGATGTAATAACTATTAAATATCCTTGCTTTTGAATTCAATAATATGAACTCAAAAAGGTATTTTTGAGTCGTTTCTATAATTATGACTGTGATCCTCAACGTAACACCCAAATTAATCTTCCGCTATCAAATCAAATTTTTGGCGGTGTTACAGATTGGCATCGGAGCCCTGGTTATAGAGAACCAGGTATATTTTCAAAACACTGGACTATAACTACTTTTTAAACGGACCGGTTACACCACACCATTGCAAGCCCTCCATGCCTACTTAACTACAATATTTGATTAGAAATGTTGTGCATATTACATTTGTTATATATGAACTATATGCTAAATGGTAGATTAGCAACTTATATTACTATTAACTGGGTTATTACAGTACCATGTCTACACCCTTACACCGCACCACGTCCTCTTCTGAACTTGAGGTTGAAGACACTGCCTCGTCAGTTGTCCCACCTGTCACCTCTGTACCTTTGGTAGCCCCAAATGTATCAACTGACTCCTCGTCATCCGACGGGAGGCTGGTGTCAACTTGGTGTCGGTCACCTGACCCGGTTGCGATAACTCCACCCATATTACCACCACCACTTACTCTTCTACCTACTCGAGTTTTCCGAGGAAGGAGAGTCAGAATCCTGCAACTGTATGATCTCGAACCGTTTATGAGGCCATTCCGACGAACTCCAACCAGCCCCATACATATAAATACTCCTCGTCGAAGGTATCGACGACTGTCACTGAGTTTTTCTCTTGATGTTTATGGAGCATCACCACAATCGTCACCA
Source organism: Artemisia argyi (assembly GCA_030686995.1). Classification (NCBI taxonomy): domain Eukaryota; kingdom Viridiplantae; phylum Streptophyta; class Magnoliopsida; order Asterales; family Asteraceae; genus Artemisia; species Artemisia argyi. The sequence continues at coordinate 49,680,909 of CM060692.1, forward strand.
GAACACTACAACGCTATCCCACCACTACCACCACCACCTCCACTTCAAGGTGCACCAGACTTTTGGTTCAACCTAATTACGCAAACCTTTCCAAAAGCACCTTTTTCCCGAAGGATGATGCCTTCAGGGTACATTCCCTTCACCCACCAAGTTTTCCTTTAAGGGTTTATGAAACTGGGGAATCCTCCACCGCTGCAGCAAACTGCGGCACTTCAGCTGTACCACCACCAGAATATTATGAGAACCGACTCCGAGAGGTTGAAGACAGGATTATGGGAGCCTACGAATTTCACAGATGGGAAATTCAAGCACTAATGGATGAACTTGTCATGATTAAGGAAAATGCAAGGCGTCGGGAATAAAGAAAAGAAAAATCAGTAATCTATGTAGTATAAGACAAACAATGCAAGAAATATGTAATACTTAATAAGCGACTTTGTTACGTTTGTGTGTTTTGATAACAACAACGAACAACTTATTAATGTATATTATGGTATTTGGTTTGCTACATATCGATGTTGATTTACATTCCTATGGTTGATTTTGATCATGTGTGGTGAATGGAGTTCAGACATATCGTGATGATCATATCCATGAATGTTGTGAATTGTATTCAAACATGTTGTGATTTTTTGGTAATGACAACGGTGAATTAATGTGCCTGTACATTAGGAATAATGTTCGGATGTGTGATGATAAATAAGAAGATTATGGTTCTTTATGTAAAATAAAACTTTAACAAAGAGGATTTCGGAAAAACACTTGATAAATAGAGTAGAAATTTTCATGCCAAGCTTTTGTTGATGATGAAAAAGCATGAAAATTTTCAAGCCAAGCTTTTGTAGATGATGAACCCTTGTGTTTCTTAGTAATTCCACGTAACAACAACACCATCCTTATAAAACTATGCTTAAGATATTCTAGCATGGGAAAGCTGAACTCATATTTCTGTTGATCTTAACAGAAATATGCCTCGCACAAGAAGAGCAGCTGCCTCACCCGAGCCAACCCCAGCACCAATGTAACAATTCACATTTTTCAGGATAATTACTATTCCCGGAAAATTTCACTATTCACTTTTACTATTCATTTTTCCCGAAAATTTTCCCGAAATTTGATTTTTATTTCTTGGGCTCAAGTGATAAATCATTTCCATGGCAAATTAAAAGTTTGACATTCATAAGCTCATTTTCGTGAAAGTTATTAAGGAATTACAGGGAATTACACGTTTTAGGGTAAAACGTCATTCAGAAATTCTACGTACAACGAAACTCGACCGCGTTAAGTGACCCCGCATCAGAAAAATGTTTGACACACTCATGATTTATTTGAGAATTAATCGTGACTGAGAAAAATATGACCAAAGACTTCCCGGCAGGTCACCCAAGCCTGTACTACTCTCGCATAAGCACGCTTAACCGTATGGGCGATTAACCGTTAGACCACAAAACGTTTTTCTAAGACGATTTGAGTTTTCAACTTATTAGAAAAAGTCAACATATTTTTTCCTCCTCCATTGACCAAAAATCATCCCTTGATGTTATAAGTCATTCCTTGATTTTTAGGCTTACGGTTTGATGTCTAAAAGACATTTAATACCAACCGACACTAGACTGAGCCCAGTCTAGACATTATAAGTCATTTTAAATCATTTTTATCACATTAGAAAAGTAACATTTTACTTTTCTCAATTTTACGCAATATTCGTACGTTTTACGTATTACGCGTTTTAGACCCGTGTTTCCAGTTTTTAGCAGGGTTTTACCACCAAAATGGAACCTACCACTCATTTTATATTTTATTATGGGACATATGGACATGTCTAACAATACTTTAAAGTTCCATAATTTTACGACACCCGGTTTTACGTTTCGTGGCTTAATCATTTACGATTGTCATTTCCCGGAGTCAAAACTCTTCCTAATACTTAGGATAATATCAAGCAAAGTCCACACCTTGTCCCCCAAGTTTTGGAACCGACCTAGGGGGGGGGGGGAATTCAGCCTTGTATGTCTTAATCTCATGCTAGGAGCCTTAAGATGTGAACATGTGTTCAACTTGGCCTCCAAGTGTTGACTAGTCAACAATGTAACCTCCTCATTTGCATATAAATGCCTCTCCTTCCCCTCCTTGGCCATTCCAACGACCCACACACATAAAAACACACCATCATCTCATCCTTAGCTCATTTACTTCAAGTTCCATCCAAGAAATCAAGTGCAATATCCATACATAAACCCTAGTTTAGTTTTGATTCATCAAAACTACTTCAAATCCTTAGAAACTTTGGTGATTTCTCTTGAGTTTGAATCCACTCAAGTCACCTCAATTTTCATCATCTCTCTTTCAAGATTACAAGAGTAGAAAGATTGCATGAAGTGAAGTGGGTTGAAGCAAGTCTATCAAAGTCCTATCCTTACATGTTAACTTCCTTTCATCTTTGAAAGCCAAAAGTTGTGAGCCAAACCCTAACTTGATTCTTGTTAAATAATCATGTTCATGTTAATTACCTATTATTCATGCTATATTATGTCTTGTATGCATGTCCATGATGTATAAAAATGATTAAAACAAGTTATTGTTATTGATTGTTACAACAAGTTACTAAAACAAGTAAACTAGTGACTTTCTTGGTAAGACCTGATCAAAATGGTAAAAATATGATATTTGATCATTACATATTACAGTAGAGGACTTAACAAGGAAACCGTAGCAACTTGAACCACCCAAAACGAGTATACGAGTCAAAAGTTACGCCCATTTGAAGTTACCAAAACTTTGCGGCAAACTGCCAAATACCATTCTGATCAAATTTGGGTTTTGAAAGTCCCACTTCTGGTCCGATTCATCAAAAAGTTAAAACACGAAAGTTGTCCGGAACGCCGTTTTCGTTCAAGTTCAAAGAAGCTCGAGACCTAAAAACACTTTCCAAGTGATAAAATTCTTCAAATTCTAAACAGCCCATTTTTAGGCGAAAGTCACAAGATTATGGTTATACTTTGAAAGGAACAAGAGGTCTTATGACCTATAATCAAGACCACAACCATGGCTAGAGCCAAGGTTGTGTCTCATGACCTTGAAACAAGGACCAAAGGTCATAGCTAGGCCATGACGAAATGACCATACCAACTTTCATAGGCGTAAACATGAAACAAAGAGTTGACGAGAACTTGAACAAGCAATTTGGATCTACTTCATCTAAAGGAACCATGAGATATTACAAAAAGGAAATGACCATACAAGACTTATGAAACTACCCCTAATAACAATCTTCATGTACAAATAAACTTTCCTAAGTTTATTCAAGTATCGGACATGTAACTTTTCGGATCAAAACTTATATCTATATATTTCATCAACTACTACAATAGTAGGGAGCCTCATGTGAGGAGTTCATTATGTAAGCCGTCGAGTTGAGTTGTGGATTTACGAGTTAAAGTGTCCTGGCTCCTCGAACGCTTACTAACATGACTTCTGAATTATGTCGGCCCGAACGGTAGTAAACGATATACAAAACATACATGTTTCATGAATCTTTTCTTTCAAAGACTTACATTATACATCATACCACATCATGGACTATAAATGCAAGATATATATATAGGCACTACGTTATATTCATTACTCAAGTCCTAAGTCGCGACATTCAATTATAGGTTGCTCGTAGAAACCTTCACGATTCAACCGTTACATTCATTACTTGCTATCTTACTTAAGGTGAGTTCATAGCCCCACTTTACATTACTTCAATGTTTTACAAACCCTTGGGGGGAATACATGCTATTATTTTTCTACTCGAAAACAATGCTTTCTACTGTATGCTATTCGACCATGTTTTATTATCACTAAGTAACATCCTTGCCAAACCAAGATCCCTTATTATGAACCATTTAATCACTTGCGAGGGTTACTTGCAAGTGAGCGCGAATATTGTGAATAGGCCTATTGGGATTGACGAATCCCATTTGTTTTGACTAAGTTCAAACAAATGCATTAATATTTGAGACATTAGGTATGACGGCAAAGTACCTACCGGGATAACTCCGCCGATCGATATTGGCACACGTTAACGTTTTGGTGTCATAAGCTTAGTATTTGATAATAACTGTTCCGGGCGTATAACAATGTGGCCCATATTTGTTTTCTAAACATTGGTGTGAGTCTATAGCTCACACTACCAACATATTGTGTTCAAACATTAAACAAACTCTATGAATATCACTCAACCTTTGTGTTGACCACTCAAGCATGTATTTCAGGTTCATGACGATCAAGGATGGTACGGAAGGGCACGGATACTCAAGAGGGCTATAAATTTTATTATCATTCAAAACTCATTTATTATACATTATAAACATGGAACCAATTGGGACCTCAATTTTGTAACCTCTGATATTTATACAATTTGAATGATAAATCTCTTAAAACGACTCAATTGGAGTTCGTTTTCTATTATTGTGACTATTGTGCCGTCGAGTAACACCCAGTTTGAATTCCGCTGCATCCATGAATTGGGGGTGTTACAGATTGGTACCAGAGCCATGGTTATAGAGAAACGGGTCTAATTGAGACCTAAACTATAACTACAACTACAAGCAAAACCATTTTTATAGCCTTCCGCTCTCCGTGTCTTCCATCCTCCAGACGATTATAGACTTAGTAAGCATGTTATGCTACACAAACATATTAGTATATTCATATATATACCCCTTTTGAGCATTTCCCCGTAGATATTTTATGCTACACAAACATAATTGCATATTAATATATGTACCCTAAACATAATTGAGCATTTACCCGTAAGCATTTTATGCTACATGAACACATATAAGTATATTGATATATACACACTAGGCATTTTATGCTACATGAACACATATAAGTATATTGATATATACACACTAAGCATTTTATGCTACATGAACACATATAAGTATATTGATATATACACACTAGGCATTTTATGCTACATGAACACATATAAGTATATTGATATATACACACTAGGCATTTTATGCTACATGAACATATTAGTATATTGATATATAAACTCGGTTTATTTTCAATCATTTATCTAAACAATGGACTAAACATATCTGTGTATGCCTATTCTAAGGCATTTCGGCACAGCCACACTCTCCCAATCATGTTCCTACTCCAACATTATATTTTTCAAGACATTGTAACTGATTACAATGGTCTCATTCATTTTCCAAGACATTGTGAGATACAATGGTCTCATTCATTTTTCAAAACATTGTGAGATACAATGGTCTCATTCATTTTCCAAGACATTGTGAGATACAATGGTCTCATTCATTTTCCAAGACATTGTGAGATACAATGGTCTCATTTATTTTCCAAGACATTGTATTATACAATGGTCTTAACCATTTCTCAAATGTTTTGAGTCACACAATGGTTTAACCTACTTCCGAGACATTGTGTTTTGCGCAATGGTCTCTAGAATCATTCCATCACATCATCAATATCATTTCATATGATATCAAAAACCCATTACAATCTATCGTTTTCCAAACAAGAAATATGAGATTTCTAAAGGATAAACTAATCCATCACCTACAAAAGCTGAAGTTCAGCTCTACATTTATCAAAGTTTTCTTCTGAAACCTTCATTGTTAAAAGTTCGTGATCCTGGCTAAGTATGTTCTATTTTAGAACTACTTAAAACTTCCTTTCCACACATATCTACCCGTACTATCTTCCATGCAATGGAATGTGAAAACATACGTTACAAGTCTTGTATGGACGGGACTTGCAACTTAAGGGTTTGACATCACCTTTGTTTAGTGGACAGTTTCCCGAAAGCAACGGACATATCACAAGTATACCTAATTTAGGTATTTGAAAATTTTATCGAACCTTGGCTAAATATAGACTAGTCACCTATATTTAACCTAGGGACAGTGGAATATAGTCTGACTAACTATATTCGACTTAAAATTTCCAAATACTGAGAATAGTTGTACTAGAGTTATGTTTAGATTGATTTCCTACATGAACACGATAAACCACCAGAATACATTAAAACAATCTAGAGACACGATAGTGCCTTACCACTCAGCGAAATCTTAACATTTTATTTGTACTACCTAACTTCATTCTTGAAAGTTTTCATTTATGAGATAATCCGAACTACTATCTGGGATAGTTATCAATTATTCTCTTCATCCTGTAGAAGTACTATCCTGTTTAGATCCTAAGGATACCATTCCATCATAAACCTTTAAAATCTCTTAAGATTTTTAAAGCAAACTCAACATCTATACCTAAGTGTATTAATGTTAAGCATACACTACACACTTTTGTTCATCAACATATCACATCATTATCTTCACAACCGTTACAAACACAAGCTCATTAACAGATCTTGATGCACTTTTAAAGCTCAAATCATCCTTAGTTACACCACAAGCACCCTTATCAGCTTTACAAGATTGAATATTCATCTTGTACTTTTGCTACACCAGTGTCATCTCGTAATACACTACCTTGTAACTCACCGGCTAAGTATGAATGTTGTGTCGGGAATTCTTGAGTAGGATGATTTATAATGTCCTTATTTGAATGGATTGGGATGCCTTTTCATTTAAATAAAGAAATTATAAATCATCGAACCATAAGTTTATATTCCTTTAGTTACATTGTTTGGGATGCCTCTCTATGTAAATAAAGAATTATAAACAAGTGGGCTTATTTATATCCGAAATAACATAAGTATGAAGTCAACCTACATTACATTGCTCGGGTATGGCTTGATACCTACATTACATTGCTCGGGTATGGCATGATACCTACATTATATTCGCCACAAGAAATCCTATCTTTTCACCGACATCGCTTCAAACCATGACATAAACACTAGGTACAACAACAGATTACCTACTATGCTATGATTGCAACTACTATCCCAATTTCCATTGATATTCCACTACTATATCAATTTCCATTTATTGAATTCCTATGTAAATTGCTATTGTTGTTCAACTGTTATATCAATTGCTATTGATACTTGACAACTATATCAATTTCCATTTTGATATTTAACTATATCAATTTCTGTACAACTACTATATCCATTTCTATTAATAATCGACTGCTATATCAATTTTCTTTGATATTCGACTATTATATGGATCTCTACTGATATTCAACCATGTTATCAATCTCTATTGACACACCATATTCTGAGACAAATCAAACTACATCACTGGTAATTCCAGACTCTAGTCCTCATAAGTAACCACACCTTTTCATCGACACCACTCCAACATGTAACACACATAGAACTTCGGGACGAAGTTCCCCGTAAGGGGTAGAGACTGTAACAATTCACATTTTTCAGGATAATTACTATTCCCGGAAAATTTCACTATTCACTTTTACTATTCATTTTTCCCGAAAATTTTCCCGAAATTTGATTTTTATTTCTTGGGCTCAAGTGATAAATCATTTCCATGGCAAATTAAAAGTTTGACATTCATAAGCTCATTTTCGTGAAAGTTATTAAGGAATTACAGGGAATTACACGTTTTAGGGTAAAACGTCATTCAGAAATTCTACGTACAACGAAACTCGACCGCGTTAAGTGACCCCGCATCAGAAAAATGTTTGACACACTCATGATTTATTTGAGAATTAATCGTGACTGAGAAAAATATGACCAAAGACTTCCCGGCAGGTCACCCAAGCCTGTACTACTCTCGCATAAGCACGCTTAACCGTATGGGCGATTAACCGTTAGACCACAAAACGTTTTTCTAAGACGATTTGAGTTTTCAACTTATTAGAAAAAGTCAACATATTTTTCCCTCCTCCATTGACCAAAAATCATCCCTTGATGTTGTAAGTCATTCCTTGATTTTTAGGCTTACGGTTTGATGTCTAAAAGACATTTAATACCAACCGACACTAGACTGAGCCCAGTCTAGACATTATAAGTCATTTTAAATCATTTTTATCACATTAGAAAAGTAACATTTTACTTTTCTCAATTTTACGCAATATTCGTACGTTTTACGTATTACGCGTTTTAGACCCGTGTTTCCAGTTTTTAGCAGGGTTTTACCACCCAAATGGAACCTACCACTCATTTTATATTTTATTATGGGACATATGGACATGTCTAACAATACTTTAAAGTTCCATAATTTTACGACACCCGGTTTTACGTTTCGTGGCTTAATCATTTACGATTGTCATTTCCCGGAGTCAAAACTCTTCCTAATACTTAGGATAATACCAAGCAAAGTCCACACCTTGTCCCCCAAGTTTTGGAACCGACCTAGGGGGGGGGGGGGGAATTCAGCCTTGTGTGTCTTAATCTCATGCTAGGAGCCTTAAGATGTGAACATGTGTTCAACTTGGCCTCCAAGTGTTGACTAGTCAACAATGTAACCTCCTCATTTGCATATAAATGCCTCTCCTTCCCCTCCTTGGCCATTCCAACGACCCACACACATAAAAACACACCATCATCTCATCCTTAGCTCATTTACTTCAAGTTCCATCCAAGAAATCAAGTGCAATATCCATACATAAACCCTAGTTTAGTTTTGATTCATCAAAACTACTTCAAATCCTTAGAAACTTTGGTGATTTCTCTTGAGTTTGAATCCACTCAAGTCACCTCAATTTTCATCATCTCTCTTTCAAGATTACAAGAGTAGAAAGATTGCATGAAGTGAAGTGGGTTGAAGCAAGTCTATCAAAGTCCTATCCTTACATGTTAACTTCCTTTCATCTTTGAAAGCCAAAAGTTGTGAGCCAAACCCTAACTTGATTCTTGTTAAATAATCATGTTCATGTTAATTACCTATTATTCATGCTATATTATGTCTTGTATGCATGTCCATGATGTATAAAAATGATTAAAACAAGTTATTGTTATTGATTGTTACAACAAGTTACTAAAACAAGTAAACTAGTGACTTTCTTGGTAAGACCTGATCAAAATGGTAAAAATATGATATTTGATCATTACATATTACAGTAGAGGACTTAACAAGGAAACCGTAGCAACTTGAACCACCCAAAACGAGTATACGAGTCAAAAGTTACGCCCATTTGAAGTTACCAAAACTTTGCGGCAAACTGCCAAATACCATTCTGATCAAATTTGGGTTTTGAAAGTCCCACTTCTGGTCCGATTCATCAAAAAGTTAAAACACGAAAGTTGTCCGGAACGCCGTTTTCGTTCAGGATTAAAGAAGCTCGAGACCTAAAAACACTTTCCAAGTGATAAAATTCTTCAAATTCTAAACAGCCCATTTTTAGGCGAAAGTCACAAGATTATGGTTATACTTTGAAAGGAACAAGAGGTCTTATGACCTATAATCAAGACCACAACCATGGCTAGAGCCAAGGTTGTGTCTCATGACCTTAAAACAAGGAAAAAAGGTCATGGCTAGGCCATGACGAAATGACCATACCAACTTTCATAGGCGTAAACATGAAACAAAGAGTTGACGAGAACTTGAACAAGCAATTTGGATCTACTTCATCTAAAGGAACCATGAGATATTACAAAAAGGAAATGACCATACAAGACTTATGAAACTACCCCTAATAACAATCTTCATGTACAAATAAACTTTCCTAAGTTTATTCAAGTATCGGACATGTAACTTTTCGGATCAAAACTTATATCTATATATTTCATCAACTACTACAATAGTAGGGAGCCTCATGTGAGGAGTTCATTATGTAAGCCGTCGAGTTGAGTTGTGGATTTACGAGTTAAAGTGTCCTGGCTCCTCGAACGCTTACTAACATGACTTCTGAATTATGTCGGCCCGAACGGTAGTAAACGATATACAAAACATACATGTTTCATGAATCTTTTCTTTCAAAGACTTACATTATACATCATACCACATCATGGACTATAAATGCAAGATATATATATAGGCACTACGTTATATTCATTACTCAAGTCCTAAGTCGCGACATTCAATTATAGGTTGCTCGTAGAAACCTTCACGATTCAACCGTTACATTCATTACTTGCTATCTTACTTAAGGTGAGTTCATAGCCCCACTTTACATTACTTCAATGTTTTACAAACCCTTGGGGGGAATACATGCTATTATTTTTCTACTCGAAAACAATGCTTTCTACTGTATGCTATTCGACCATGTTTTATTATCACTAAGTAACATCCTTGCCAAACCAAGATCCCTTATTATGAACCATTTAATCACTTGCGAGGGTTACTTGCAAGTGAGCGCGAATATTGTGAATAGGCCTATTGGGATTGACGAATCCCATTTGTTTTGACTAAGTTCAAACAAATGCATTAATATTTGAGACATTAGGTATGACGGCAAAGTACCTACCGGGATAACTCCGCCGATCGATATTGGCACACGTTAACGTTTTGGTGTCATAAGCTTAGTATTTGATAATAACTGTTCCGGGCGTATAACAATGTGGCCCATATTTGTTTTCTAAACATTGGTGTGAGTCTATAGCTCACACTACCAACATATTGTGTTCAAACATTAAACAAACTCTATGAATATCACTCAACCTTTGTGTTGACCACTCAAGCATGTATTTCAGGTTCATGACGATCAAGGATGGTACGGAAGGGCACGGATACTCAAGAGGGCTATAAATTTTATTATCATTCAAAACTCATTTATTATACATTATAAACATGGAACCAATTGGGACCTCAATTTTGTAACCTCTGATATTTATACAATTTGAATGATAAATCTCTTAAAACGACTCAATTGGAGTTCGTTTTCTATTATTGTGACTATTGTGCCGTCGAGTAACACCCAGTTTGAATTCCGCTGCATCCATGAATTGGGGGTGTTACAGATTGGTACCAGAGCCATGGTTATAGAGAAACGGGTCTAATTGAGACCTAAACTATAACTACAACTACAAGCAAAACCATTTTTATAGCCTTCCGCTCTCCGTGTCTTCCATCCTCCAGACGATTATAGACTTAGTAAGCATGTTATGCTACACAAACATATTAGTATATTCATATATATACCCCTTTTGAGCATTTCCCCGTAGATATTTTATGCTACACAAACATAATTGCATATTAATATATGTACCCTAAACATAATTGAGCATTTACCCGTAAGCATTTTATGCTACATGAACACATATAAGTATATTGATATATACACACTAGGCATTTTATGCTACATGAACACATATAAGTATATTGATATATACACACTAAGCATTTTATGCTACATGAACACATATAAGTATATTGATATATACACACTAGGCATTTTATGCTACATGAACACATATAAGTATATTGATATATACACACTAGGCATTTTATGCTACATGAACATATTAGTATATTGATATATAAACTCGGTTTATTTTCAATCATTTATCTAAACAATGGACTAAACATATCTGTGTATGCCTATTCTAAGGCATTTCGGCACAGCCACACTCTCCCAATCATGTTCCTACTCCAACATTATATTTTTCAAGACATTGTAACTGATTACAATGGTCTCATTCATTTTCCAAGACATTGTGAGATACAATGGTCTCATTCATTTTTCAAAACATTGTGAGATACAATGGTCTCATTCATTTTCCAAGACATTGTGAGATACAATGGTCTCATTCATTTTCCAAGACATTGTGAGATACAATGGTCTCATTTATTTTCCAAGACATTGTATTATACAATGGTCTTAACCATTTCTCAAATGTTTTGAGTCACACAATGGTTTAACCTACTTCCGAGACATTGTGTTTTGCGCAATGGTCTCTAGAATCATTCCATCACATCATCAATATCATTTCATATGATATCAAAAACCCATTACAATCTATCGTTTTCCAAACAAGAAATATGAGATTTCTAAAGGATAAACTAATCCATCACCTACAAAAGCTGAAGTTCAGCTCTACATTTATCAAAGTTTTCTTCTGAAACCTTCATTGTTAAAAGTTCGTGATCCTGGCTAAGTATGTTCTATTTTAGAACTACTTAAAACTTCCTTTCCACACATATCTACCCGTACTATCTTCCATGCAATGGAATGTGAAAACATACGTTACAAGTCTTGTATGGACGGGACTTGCAACTTAAGGGTTTGACATCACCTTTGTTTAGTGGACAGTTTCCCGAAAGCAACGGACATATCACAAGTATACCTAATTTAGGTATTTGAAAATTTTATCGAACCTTGGCTAAATATAGACTAGTCACCTATATTTAACCTAGGGACAGTGGAATATAGTCTGACTAACTATATTCGACTTAAAATTTCCAAATACTGAGAATAGTTGTACTAGAGTTATGTTTAGATTGATTTCCTACATGAACACGATAAACCACCAGAATACATTAAAACAATCTAGAGACACGATAGTGCCTTACCACTCAGCGAAATCTTAACATTTTATTTGTACTACCTAACTTCATTCTTGAAAGTTTTCATTTATGAGATAATCCGAACTACTATCTGGGATAGTTATCAATTATTCTCTTCATCCTGTAGAAGTACTATCCTGTTTAGATCCTAAGGATACCATTCCATCATAAACCTTTAAAATCTCTTAAGATTTTTAAAGCAAACTCAACATCTATACCTAAGTGTATTAATGTTAAGCATACACTACACACTTTTGTTCATCAACATATCACATCATTATCTTCACAACCGTTACAAACACAAGCTCATTAACAGATCTTGATGCACTTTTAAAGCTCAAATCATCCTTAGTTACACCACAAGCACCCTTATCAGCTTTACAAGATTGAATATTCATCTTGTACTTTTGCTACACCAGTGTCATCTCGTAATACACTACCTTGTAACTCACCGGCTAAGTATGAATGTTGTGTCGGGAATTCTTGAGTAGGATGATTTATAATGTCCTTATTTGAATGGATTGGGATGCCTTTTCATTTAAATAAAGAAATTATAAATCATCGAACCATAAGTTTATATTCCTTTAGTTACATTGTTTGGGATGCCTCTCTATGTAAATAAAGAATTATAAACAAGTGGGCTTATTTATATCCGAAATAACATAAGTATGAAGTCAACCTACATTACATTGCTCGGGTATGGCTTGATACCTACATTACATTGCTCGGGTATGGCATGATACCTACATTATATTCGCCACAAGAAATCCTATCTTTTCACCGACATCGCTTCAAACCATGACATAAACACTAGGTACAACAACAGATTACCTACTATGCTATGATTGCAACTACTATCCCAATTTCCATTGATATTCCACTACTATATCAATTTCCATTTATTGAATTCCTATGTAAATTGCTATTGTTGTTCAACTGTTATATCAATTGCTATTGATACTTGACAACTATATCAATTTCCATTTTGATATTTAACTATATCAATTTCTGTACAACTACTATATCCATTTCTATTAATAATCGACTGCTATATCAATTTTCTTTGATATTCGACTATTATATGGATCTCTACTGATATTCAACCATGTTATCAATCTCTATTGACACACCATATTCTGAGACAAATCAAACTACATCACTGGTAATTCCAGACTCTAGTCCTCATAAGTAACCACACCTTTTCATCGACACCACTCCAACATGTAACACACATAGAACTTCGGGACGAAGTTCCCCGTAAGGGGTAGAGACTGTAACAATTCACATTTTTCAGGATAATTACTATTCCCGGAAAATTTCACTATTCACTTTTACTATTCATTTTTCCCGAAAATTTTCCCGAAATTTGATTTTTATTTCTTGGGCTCAAGTGATAAATCATTTCCATGGCAAATTAAAAGTTTGACATTCATAAGCTCATTTTCGTGAAAGTTATTAAGGAATTACAGGGAATTACACGTTTTAGGGTAAAACGTCATTCAGAAATTCTACGTACAACGAAACTCGACCGCGTTAAGTGACCCCGCATCAGAAAAATGTTTGACACACTCATGATTTATTTGAGAATTAATCGTGACTGAGAAAAATATGACCAAAGACTTCCCGGCAGGTCACCCAAGCCTGTACTACTCTCGCATAAGCACGCTTAACCGTATGGGCGATTAACCGTTAGACCACAAAACGTTTTTCTAAGACGATTTGAGTTTTCAACTTATTAGAAAAAGTCAACATATTTTTCCCTCCTCCATTGACCAAAAATCATCCCTTGATGTTGTAAGTCATTCCTTGATTTTTAGGCTTACGGTTTGATGTCTAAAATACATTTAATACCAACCGACACTAGACTGAGCCCAGTCTAGACATTATAAGTCATTTTAAATCATTTTTATCACATTAGAAAAGTAACATTTTACTTTTCTCAATTTTACGCAATATTCGTACGTTTTACGTATTACGCGTTTTAGACCCGTGTTTCCAGTTTTTAGCAGGGTTTTACCACCCAAATGGAACCTACCACTCATTTTATATTTTATTATGGGACATATGGACATGTCTAACAATACTTTAAAGTTCCATAATTTTACGACACCCGGTTTTACGTTTCGTGGCTTAATCATTTACGATTGTCATTTCCCGGAGTCAAAACTCTTCCTAATACTTAGGATAATACCAAGCAAAGTCCACACCTTGTCCCCCAAGTTTTGGAACCGACCTAGGGGGGGGGGGGGGAATTCAGCCTTGTGTGTCTTAATCTCATGCTAGGAGCCTTAAGATGTGAACATGTGTTCAACTTGGCCTCCAAGTGTTGACTAGTCAACAATGTAACCTCCTCATTTGCATATAAATGCCTCTCCTTCCCCTCCTTGGCCATTCCAACGACCCACACACATAAAAACACACCATCATCTCATCCTTAGCTCATTTACTTCAAGTTCCATCCAAGAAATCAAGTGCAATATCCATACATAAACCCTAGTTTAGTTTTGATTCATCAAAACTACTTCAAATCCTTAGAAACTTTGGTGATTTCTCTTGAGTTTGAATCCACTCAAGTCACCTCAATTTTCATCATCTCTCTTTCAAGATTACAAGAGTAGAAAGATTGCATGAAGTGAAGTGGGTTGAAGCAAGTCTATCAAAGTCCTATCCTTACATGTTAACTTCCTTTCATCTTTGAAAGCCAAAAGTTGTGAGCCAAACCCTAACTTGATTCTTGTTAAATAATCATGTTCATGTTAATTACCTATTATTCATGCTATATTATGTCTTGTATGCATGTCCATGATGTATAAAAATGATTAAAACAAGTTATTGTTATTGATTGTTACAACAAGTTACTAAAACAAGTAAACTAGTGACTTTCTTGGTAAGACCTGATCAAAATGGTAAAAATATGATATTTGATCATTACATATTACAGTAGAGGACTTAACAAGGAAACCGTAGCAACTTGAACCACCCAAAACGAGTATACGAGTCAAAAGTTACGCCCATTTGAAGTTACCAAAACTTTGCGGCAAACTGCCAAATACCATTCTGATCAAATTTGGGTTTTGAAAGTCCCACTTCTGGTCCGATTCATCAAAAAGTTAAAACACGAAAGTTGTCCGGAACGCCGTTTTCGTTCAGGATTAAAGAAGCTCGAGACCTAAAAACACTTTCCAAGTGATAAAATTCTTCAAATTCTAAACAGCCCATTTTTAGGCGAAAGTCACAAGATTATGGTTATACTTTGAAAGGAACAAGAGGTCTTATGACCTATAATCAAGACCACAACCATGGCTAGAGCCAAGGTTGTGTCTCATGACCTTGAAACAAGGAAAAAAGGTCATGGCTAGGCCATGACGAAATGACCATACCAACTTTCATAGGCGTAAACATGAAACAAAGAGTTGACGAGAACTTGAACAAGCAATTTGGATCTACTTCATCTAAAGGAACCATGAGATATTACAAAAAGGAAATGACCATACAAGACTTATGAAACTACCCCTAATAACAATCTTCATGTACAAATAAACTTTCCTAAGTTTATTCAAGTATCGGACATGTAACTTTTCGGATCAAAACTTATATCTATATATTTCATCAACTACTACAATAGTAGGGAGCCTCATGTGAGGAGTTCATTATGTAAGCCGTCGAGTTGAGTTGTGGATTTACGAGTTAAAGTGTCCTGGCTCCTCGAACGCTTACTAACATGACTTCTGAATTATGTCGGCCCGAACGGTAGTAAACGATATACAAAACATACATGTTTCATGAATCTTTTCTTTCAAAGACTTACATTATACATCATACCACATCATGGACTATAAATGCAAGATATATATATAGGCACTACGTTATATTCATTACTCAAGTCCTAAGTCGCGACATTCAATTATAGGTTGCTCGTAGAAACCTTCACGATTCAACCGTTACATTCATTACTTGCTATCTTACTTAAGGTGAGTTCATAGCCCCACTTTACATTACTTCAATGTTTTACAAACCCTTGGGGGGAATACATGCTATTATTTTTCTACTCGAAAACAATGCTTTCTACTGTATGCTATTCGACCATGTTTTATTATCACTAAGTAACATCCTTGCCAAACCAAGATCCCTTATTATGAACCATTTAATCACTTGCGAGGGTTACTTGCAAGTGAGCGCGAATATTGTGAATAGGCCTATTGGGATTGACGAATCCCATTTGTTTTGACTAAGTTCAAACAAATGCATTAATATTTGAGACATTAGGTATGACGGCAAAGTACCTACCGGGATAACTCCGCCGATCGATATTGGCACACGTTAACGTTTTGGTGTCATAAGCTTAGTATTTGATAATAACTGTTCCGGGCGTATAACAATGTGGCCCATATTTGTTTTCTAAACATTGGTGTGAGTCTATAGCTCACACTACCAACATATTGTGTTCAAACATTAAACAAACTCTATGAATATCACTCAACCTTTGTGTTGACCTCTCAAGCATGTATTTCAGGTTCATGACGATCAAGGATGGTACGGAAGGGCACGGATACTCAAGAGGGCTATAAATTTTATTATCATTCAAAACTCATTTATTATACATTGTAAACATGGAACCAATTGGGACCTCAATTTTGTAACCTCTGATATTTATACAATTTGAATGATAAATCTCTTAAAACAACTCAATTGGAGTTCGTTTTCTATTATTGTGACTATTGTGCCGTCGAGTAACACCCAGTTTGAATTCCGCTGCATCCATGAATTGGGGGTGTTACAACCAACTCCAACTCCTACTCCAGCATCAGGATCAATCCCACCTCTGACTCCGGAAGACATCCGGAAGATGATTGTTGATGGCTTGGCTGCTGCACTTGGTAATCAACCCATACCTGTGAACCACTCCAGCAGTGCCAGTGGAACTGCTGAAGAAACAACAATTGTTATCCAACGAAAGTGCACCTATAAATATTTCATAAGCTGCCAACCCACCTATTACAAGGGTACTGAGGGAGCCACTGCTCTTGCCCGCTAGTTCAAACGCTCTGAAACTGTGTTTATGAGAAGTGGTTGCCCTGAGGACTGTAAGGTAACCTATGCAACCAGAACCCTGTTGGACGAAGCTCAATCATGGTGGAATGCCATGGTCCAAAACATGGGAACCTAGGAAGCATATCAGATCTCCTGGGTGGAATTCTAGAAGAAAATCCTCAAGAAGTACTGTTCAAGGTCTGAAATCAAAAAGCTAGAAGATGAATTTCACTACCTGACAATAAAAGGAGTGGAATTAAGAGCTTACAACCGTCGATTTCAGGAACTAGCTGCATTATGTCTAGGTGATGTGCCCGATTTGGACAAAACTTTAAAGAAGTATATTAAAGGGTTACCCCAAAGTATCGAAGGAAACGTTACCGCTTCCAAACCTGCAACTCTCGATGAGGCAATGACAATTGCTCAAAAGCTGTTAGACCGAGAGATTTAGCGGAAGTCTACCGCAGAACGTAACGAACTCAAATGAAAGAATGATTATAGGAGAATTACCCTGCATGGCAGCAGTAGAAATGATAACAATGGATGCAACCATAACTACCATCACACCCGCAATTCTCACCACCACAAACAGAATCGTAGACAAGAAGCTGCCAAGGCGTATGTGGCTGCACCAGGCTATGTAGGTAACAAGCCCCTATGCAACAAGTGCAAGCTACATCACACAAGACCCTGCACCGTAAAGTGTGGGAAGTGTCAGAGGATAGGACACAAGACTGCTGATTGCAAGGCCTCTGGAGCCAACTTACAACCCGTCAACATAGTTTGTCACCGTTGCGGAGAAAAAGGGCACTATCGGAGTCAATGCACTAACAGAAATGCTAACTACCCTTCACGTGCAAGAGTGTACGTGATGGGAGATGGTGATGCACCAAGGAACCCTGAAGTCGTCACGGGTACGTTTTTAAATAATCAGCATAGTGCAAGAGTTTTATTTGATTCAGGTGCCGATAAAGTTTCGTATCTACTACTTTTGCTTCATTATTAAACATTCCCCCGACTAAGTTAGATACCAACTATGAAATTGAAATATCAAATGGAACCGTGATAGGCACTAACATCGTACTAGTAGGTTGCACCATAACTTTGCAAAAACAACCTTTCCTTATCAATCTAATGCCTATTCAACTCGGTAGTTTCGACGTAGTAGTGGGTATGGATTGGCTATCCAAACATCGCACCAGGATAGTTTGTGATGAGAAAATGGTTCACATCCCTCTGAATGACAAAACTCTGGTTGTTCAAAGCGATCGAAGTAAGAGCCGATTTGGGATTATCTCATTTATTAGGACGGTAAAGTACATAAACGACGGATGTCAAGCATTTATGGTACAAATAATTGAGGACAAGTCGGAAAAGAAGCGACTTAAGGATGTGCCTGTAGTGAAGGACTTTCCCGAAGTATTTCCCAAAGACTTACCTGGTCTTCCACCCGTTCGGCAAGTCGAGTTCCGAATCGACTTAGTACCAGGAGCGGCACCTGTAGCAAAGGCACCATACCGACTAGCACCCTCTGAGATGCAAGAGTTATCTGAGCAGCTAAAAGAGCTGTCAGATAAGGGATTCATTCGCCCAAGTTCCTCACCTTGGGGAGCTCCTGTATTGTTCGTTAAGAAGAAGGATGGATCCTTTAGAATGTGCAACGATTATCGAGAACTAAACAAACTAACCGTGAAGAATAGATACCCGTTACCTCGCATTGATGACTTATTTGACCAACTGCAAGGGTCGAGTGACTCCTCCTAAACCAACCAGTCAACCGGGTGCAGTTGATAGGCTCACCTAGGAGAAAGTGCAAGGTATATTAACCGTGGAAATATAGGGAAATCCCCGGGTCGTTAAGTCCCGACGAGATTGAAATTGGGTTTTGAAACGTTTGTGGGAATGAGTGGTACTGAGGATAGTAACCAAGATGATTTTGATTTGATTTACACTACTGGAATTATTTGGATTTTAATATATAACAAGCACAGCAATCAGATATGTATACACGTAAGCTGAATTCAAAACAAATACGTACGTGTGCTAAGAAAAATGTGAGTTTTTAAGCAAATTTAAACTACAGGGGGTGCAAATGAAAATTTTATAAACTTAATATTAAAAGAAAATTTAAAATGAAAATGAAATTATTAACTTGATTATTTTAATATTTAAATACTAATTATTTAATTAAAACTATTTAAAAAGTAATTTAAATTAACTAAAAATGATAAAGATTACAAATTAATCTGAAAATTTGCAAAACTAATTTCTAAACCTTAAAAAGAACTTGAAGAAAGTATAAAAATTAAAAAGAAATATGTTTGTCTTTTTATGGATTTTCTATTAATTAATTACTAATTATATTAATTAAACTATTTAACCTACTTTAAATTACTAATAATACTTAAATGACTTAGAAAATTATAAGAAAATTTAGAAAACTAATTAAACATCTCAGGAATCCTAAAAAATTATAAAAAGTGTCTAAAAATTATATTTGGATTATTTTATTAATTTATTACTTAATTATTAATTATTATCTATTTAAACTAGATTAATTAATAAAATTAGGAAATGAACAGTGGTACTTAAGAAACTATTTTCTAAAAATACCTAATGATTTATAAAACCTAGGAAAAATATAAAATCCCACTGTTGTTAATTAAAATTAAAGAAAACTATTTAATTACTAATATTACCTATTTAATTATTTAAACTATTTTTAATTCTAATAATTAGTAAATTGATTAAGAAAAATCTAAGAAAATTATCACAAATACTTAAAGGTGACAGGTATTTAAGAAAATTATGAAAATGATAAAGTGCTTATTAATAAGCTGAAATGAAAAATGAAAAAGATAGAATCTATTAAATAGAAGCTATCACTATTTTTAAGTTTGGTTTTTTGGTGTTTTTCTTTTTGACAGACAAAAAAAAGATGAAAATAAGAAACTTTTACAAAACAACTTTTGTTTTAGCTTAAAAATAAGCTGTGTGCACCCCCTTATGTCCAAACAGTGATTAAATAGCTTATTAAGACTTATGCAATTATGAAAAAGCTGATCAAATAACAAAATAAGCATACACAGATGATTATAAACTAGAAATAAGAAAAATGGAAAAATTAAGCACACTGAATAAGTTTAAATCCTCAAATAAGCACTTATAAAGTCAATAGGCCAAAACAGGCCTGAGATGAGAGGTTATGGACCTCTGTGGGGTCCACAAAAGTAATCTAGGGTCCAAACTTAAACTTGAAACTTATAAAGGGACTGATAAGCTTCAAAATAAGCCAATAAGCTAATCCTATGGCTTACTAATGAAGCTTGGGTGATGCCTTGAAGTTTAGGGTTCACACTGAGTCCTCAGTGTTGACTCAGACAATGGCTACACTTGATGAGTCAAGCAGCCCAATCAAATAAGCTCAAAAATAGAAAATAAGCACTGAGGTATCAAGATGGGTTGCATGGCTTTCCAAAAAGCCAATAAGTCAAAGGTGGGTCCCACTAATGAAGTATCTAAGGGCTTGGGAGTTTTGCTCAAAACCTGTGCACAGGGCAAGTGTTTGCCCTGCAGGTTGAAATAAGCTAATGCACAAGCTTGTAGAAAATTCCTAAAAATAAACTGACTATGGGCTTTTGTACACTATGTGGTAGAATTTAACTTCTAAAAAGGGCAAGGTCTCAAAGCAAATACAAAAATCACAAAAATTGTTCCAAAATTTGGATTTCTGAGACAATGGTACTTTTTGAGTTTTTGAGTTAAGTTGACTAAAGTGGAATTTTGATCTTAATTTCCTTACTGATTATATTATTTTAGACTACAATGACTTGAAAATAAGCAACCTTAACCATTTATGAATAGATTTGATGAGTTTGGAAACACAAATCCTCACAGATGACTATTTATGAAGATTTGAAAGTGATTTTGATTTTTCCTAGAACAAGCACTGGTTTTTGTTGTTGTTCTGAGCTAGTTATGACCTGAGTGAATTGTGTAAACAAGAAACAACCATAATAAAACACCACAACTCCTAAGAATTCCTTGATCCAAACACACCTTATATGTTGACTGTTTTGAGTTTTGGGAAGCAAATGGCTACTAGGGCTATTGTAACTGATCCACAATGACTTTATATGTTATATTAAGTATAAATAAGCATTTAGAAACAGATCACAACCACAATTGATGAAGAGTACTAATTATGCTACTTATATGTGAAATTAGGATTTTAAAGCTACTATGAAAATCAACAAGCAAGCTACTGATTTTATGTTGTATTATCACTACTTAGGACTAAATAAGCACAAAGAAACTGAATAAGCAAGGGACTAAGCAAAGCTACAGTAAAAAGACAGAAATGAGATTTCAAGGGCTTACAATATGCTTTCCTGCTTAAACCAATGAACCAAGGACCATAAGAACCAAACCTACAGGCTTCCACAAGCCACTAAACCCATGGCCATCCAGAATTAACCATGCTCCAGCTTTAAATCACCATTAAACCTGCAAGTTTGACCAATGTTGACTTTTTTTTGGTATTTTTGATTTTTGATAATAATCTGACTTTTAAGGTTTCTAAAAGCTTTTATAAGCTTTTTAGGAGCTTTAGTTAGCCTAAGAGTCCACGAGTCCTGCTAATAACAACAATACATAAGATTAAGACTTTGAGGTAAAATTGAAATTTGCATAAACTGAGAGATAACAGGAAACTTGAATTTGATTGATGAAAAAGATTGAATTACACTTGATTACACTACTAAAATGCTTAAAAGCTTGATTTTAAACTGAAATAACAAGTTACAATTTTTTCGAGATTGATTAAGCTAAGATAAACTATATCTATGTCTTCTGCACTCCTCTTCCTTTTATAGTTGAAAATTAGGGTTCCTTGGAGTACTCTGAGCATATCCCACTTTAAATCTTGACCCTCCATGGCTCTGAGCAAATCCTAGCCGTTTAACCTCTTTTGGCGCCAAAAAGTCTTACAGATACTTGGGGGCAACGTTTTTGCAATTAAAGAATTTTGGTGTGTTGTGGAGGTGGCAAGGGGACAATTTGGATTGGAGGAGAGGCAATGGGTCAAGTTGGGAGCAAAACCAGGAAAAGTGAGGTTTGGAGGGAAAAGGTGGTGGGGAAGCATTAATTGTGGAATGGGGGAAGGTGAGGTGAGTTGGTAAGTAGTATAGGTGGTGAGGTGGAGGTGATAGGTGTCCAAAAACCATGGTGGTTTTGGTGTTACAGAGGGGAGGAAGGAGATGAATAGTGGAGATGGTTTGGCGGTTTTGGGGTAGTCAAACGGGGTTTGACCCCGTTTTAAATAAAAAAGGGTTGGGCCGGTTGTGTTTTGGGCCAGGGTAAAAAGTAAGGGTGGGCTTGGGTAAGGGTGATGGTTGTGTTTTATTTTGGTTTTGGTTTTGGGCTTAATAATAATAAAGGGTCCGGTTTGGTTTAAGTGGTAAAAGCCCAAGGACCATTGTTGTATTTTTGGATTTTTTGGGAGATCAAACCTGTAAATATCACAATGTTATCACAAGGACCAATTATGTCATTTATAAATAGTACAAGGTTTACTTTTAATATTTTCCATTTTTAAAACCTTAAGGACTAATTTTGACATTTTTGAAATTTGAGCGACTAAAGTTGTCATTTTGTAATTTTTAAGTTTAAAGGATTAGTTTTGACAACTTATGAATCCCTAAGGACCTTAGATGATATTTTACATGTTTTGATTTACCAGGGACTAGATTTGCCAATTTTTTAAAGTTCAGGGACTGAAACTGTAAATTATGTGAAATATGTTGTTTTTCATCAGTTTTCAATCCTTTTACATAAAAACACAATCCAGGGATATTTTATGTATTTTAAGGCATTCCTGTGTGTTTTCAGATGTTTTTGCAGTCTAAATGTGACAGAAATGATGAGTATTTACACACTCATCAATCCCCCACACTAAACTATTGCTAGTCCCTAGCAATCTTTTGAAAAAATTTAATGCATTTTTGTCTCTTTACCAAAAGCCATTACTTCTGGAGTAGCCAAATGTTTTAGTTCAAGTAAGAACTATGGCACACCGATAACCATGTGATTTTTAGCAAACCACAAGCTATCAATGGATTTGACTTGTCTTTACCAGAAGCCGTTTGCTTCTGGACTAGCCAACTCTTAGATAAGATACAGTTATTATCTTTGGTGAGCTGATGACCAAGTATGGATTTTCCACTGCCTTTACCACAAGCCATAATCTTGCGGGCTAGCCAACTCTTAACTTTTAAGGATATGGTGAGTTGAGCACCATACAATTTTGGGCAAATTGCAAGCCATCAACGGATTTGAGAAATCTTTACCAAGAGCCGTTTGCTCCTGGATTAGCCAATCCTTTTGTGGGTTTAACATGGTGGACTGATTACCTTTAATTGCATTTCTAAGTGTGAAAAAACTTTAAATTTTGATCAAATGAGGGTTCTTGATGGAACATGTGTTTGAATTCTCACTTGTGAGAATCCCCCCCCCCCCCCCCCCCCCACACTTAGAAATGAATATTGCCCTCAATATTCAAAGAACCGGGTGTTAAACCGACACTTAGAACGTAAGAAGGAAATATTAAAACCTTTATTTTAGTCTATATACATGGAATATTCCCCTGTATCTCCAAAAGAATTTTTTTTTTTTTTTTTTTTTTTGAAACATATTTACAACATGTGGGTTAGTAACTCCCCCACACTAGGGTGGAACATACAGGTGAAAACCTATATACATGCTACTGTTTTTTATTACCAAGTCGCTAGCTTGACTCGACCTCAAATTGAATTGTCCATGAGGAAGCTACTATTTTTGATTACCGAGTCGCTAGCTTGACTCGACCCCGAATTTATTGGTCCATGGGGAAAGTTTGGAGATCCGGGACAACCATTGGTTGTATGTCCCCTCCAAAATAGTGTGTTAACCGATGGCCATTTACTTTGAAATTGGGACCGTCGGGTTGTAATAACTCAACAGTTCCATGTGGATATACTTTTGCTACAGTAAATGGCCCAGACCAACGGGTTTTTAGCTTAGTCGAGAAAATTTTCAATCTTGAATTGAAAAGAAGAACTCTGTCACCAACGTTGAAAACACGGTTCTTTATTTTAGAGTCATGTATCTTCTTAGTCTTTTCTTTATAGATTAAAGAATTTTCGTAAGCTTGATCACGTAGTTCGTTTAATTCGTTTAGTTGAACCTTGCGGTGATCACCCACTGTCTGAAGGTCAAAATTTGCATGTTTTAAGGCCCAATAGGCCTTATGTTCTAATTCGATCGGAAGATGACATGCCTTCCCATACACCAGCTTATATGGAGTGCACCCAATGGGTGTTTTGTAAGCAGTGCGGAAAGCCCATAATGCATCATCCAGCTTATCTGACCAAGAGGCACGGTTTTCACCAACCGTCCTCTCCAGAATTCTCTTAATACCCCGATTCGAGACCTCCACCTGCCCACTTGTTTGGGGGTGGTATGCTGTAGGAAGACGGTGGGTTACACCATATTTTAGCATCACTCTTGCAAATTGTTCATTGCAGAAGTGTGTGCCACGATCACTGATAATGGCACGAGGAGTCCCGAATCTGGCAAAGAGAGACTTCAAAAATTTCACAATAACTCGGGCGTCATTGGTGGGTAAAGCTTTGGCCTCAACCCATTTAGACAAATAATCGATAGCCACGAGTATATATTTATTCCCTCGTGAAGACGGGAATGGGCCCATAAAGTCAATGCCCCACATATCAAATATTTCACAGACTTAGATGGCGTTTTGCGGCATCTCATTCTTTTTAGAAATATTCCCGTGACGCTGGCAAGCCTCACAGGTTTTGATTAGTTCATGGGCGTCCTTATAAATTGAGGGCCAGAAGAATCCTGAATAAAACACCTTCTTTGCGGTGTAGTTACGGTTATGATGTCCCCCCGTGGGTCCATCATGACAAGCTTTGAGGATTTCCATGGCTTCTTGGCCATGGACACACCGACGGATGACTTGATTCGCACAGATTTTGAATAAGTAGGGGTCGTCCCAAAAGTAGTGTTTAACATCTTTAAAGAATTTTCTCTTTTGTTGGGACGACATCCCTTTCACAACGAAATTACCCGCATGGTAATTTGCAAAATCTGCAAACCATGGGGTGGTGGTCTCATCCCGAGTAGAGATTAGATTGAGTGTCTCAAGAGGAAAGGTTTCATTAATCTCCTTTCTCTCGAGAACATCCTGATGAGGATTCTCTAATCGGGATAGATGATCAGCTGCTAGGTTTTCCGCTCCCTTTTTGTCTCGTATGAGTATGTCAAATTCCTGTAGGAGCAGGACCCAACGGAGCAGTCTAGGCTTTGCGTCCTGTTTAGCAAACAGGTATTTCAAAGCTGAGTGATCCGTATACACCACGCATTTGGTTAGGATCAAGTAAGGCCTAAATTTCTCAAAGGCATATACCACGGCTAATAGCTCTTTTTCTGTGGTGGTATAGTGCGTTTGAGCTTCTATCATGGTCTTACTAGCGTAGTGTATCGGCTGAAAGTATTTTGTTTTGCGTTGCCCCAAAACTGCACCAATAGCGAAGTCGCTTGCATCGCACATAAGTTCGAAAGGTAAGTCCCAGTCGGGGGCAACAAGAATTGGTGCCTCGGTAAGCTTTTTCTTTAAAGTGGAAAAAGCTTCGACGCACTCGGAGGAAAAGATGAAAGGAGCTTCCTGAATGAATCTCTGATAAAACCCGGCATGTCCTAGAAAACTCCTTATGCCTTTAACAGTGGTGGGATGAGGCAGCTTAGCAATAACATCAATTTTAGCCTTATCAACCTCAATCCCACTTTTTGAAACTTTATGGCCGAGGACAATGCCCTCCTTGAGCATTAAATGGCTCTTCTCCCAGTTTAGACAAAGATTTGTATCTTTACAACGTTGAAGCATCTTTTCTAAATGGGAGAGGCATGTTTTAAAAGAATTCCCAATGACTGAAAAGTCATCAATGAATACGTCCATGGTTTTCCCGATCATGTCGTGGAAAATAGCCATCATGCACCTTTGAAACGTGCCAGGTGCGTTGCATAGGCCAAATGACATGCGACGGTAGGCAAATGTCCCGTAAGGGCATGTGAAGGTAGTTTTCTCTTGATCTTGTAGATCAATGGGAATCTGGAAATACCCCAAGAAACCATCAAGGAAGCAATAATAGTCATTCCCCGCTAATCTCTCAAGCATTTGGTCCATAAAGGGCAGAGGGAAGTGGTCCTTGCGGGTGGCATCGTTTAATTTTCTGTAATCAATGCATACACGCCACCCAGTAACCAAACGAGTTGGAATCAACTCGTTCTCCTCATTTGTGACAACAGTTATGCCACCCTTTTTCGGAACACAATGTATGGGACTAACCCAAGGACCATCAGATATCGGGTATATCAATCCAGCATCAAGAAGTTTGAGGACTTCTTGCTTAATAACTTCGTGTATTTTTGGATTAACCCATCTCTGATGTTGTACAGCCGGCTTAAAGTCATCCTCCATCAAGATTTTGTGCGTACAAAAATCTGGGTCAATACCCTTTATATCGGAGAGCTTCTAAGCAATTGCTTGCTTGTTTGCTTTTAAGGCTTCTAAGAGAGCAGTTTTCTCCTCATCATTTAAATCTTTTGCAATAATGACTGGTAATTTATCATTACCCTCCAAGAATGCGTATTCCAGATGAGGAGGAAGGTCCTTAAGTTCGACCTCTGGGAAATCATCAGTTTTTTCAACAGATTTGATCTCCTCTTTATGAAGTTGCTGAGGTAGAATAGGAGATGGAGAGGGATCTTCGTTCAACAATTTCTCAAGGAGAAATATATCCCCTTCCGTGTCAATCTCTTGATGATCAATTTCAGTGGAAACTGAATCACTTTTGAGAAAGGCCTCTATCTCCTCCAGGATGAAATCACTTCCCTCAAACGGAGTGAGGGAAGGAGAAGAATTAGCGATTATGGGGTGAGAAGAAGAAGTGGGATTGCCACTTGTAGAATCATCATCATAACCAAGAATCTCTTCAGCATACTCCTCAGCAGCAATATCAATGATATCTATTCGGTTGACCGACTTAGAATCATAGTTGGAGGAGTATCTCGAGGTTTGATCAAGGTTGAACGTTATAGCTTCAGTACCAACTCGTAACGTGATTTCCTCATCGAATACATCGATCAATGCACGGCCTGTTTTCAAGAATCCTCTTCCAAGAATAAGAGGAACTCTTGGATCCGCATTAAAATCAACAATCACGAAATCTGCAGAAAAATGGAACTTTCCCACTCTCTCAAATACATCCTCGGCAATGCCAAGGGGACGAGAGATAGATCGATCTGCAAGCTCTAGAGTCATGCAGGTGGGAGTGAGTTCCGGAAGAGAGAGTTTCTTCCACACTGAATGGGGCATTAAGTTGATGCTTGCACCAAGATTGGCCAAAGCGAAGCACTCAACCATTCCCGGGAAAGTACATGGTATTAGAAACTTTCTAGGATCTCCTAGCTTTTCGGGAAGCTGTTTCAACAGAACTGCAGAGCAGTTTTCATTGAGTGGAGTTCGTGCCATCTCAAACAGTTTTTCCTTATTGCTCAGTAGGTTTTTGATTGTTGATGCGAATTTAGGCATCAAAAGAATAGCATCCGCGAAGCTGATATCAAAATGAAGCTCTTGGAAAATTTGAAAAAAAATTTCCATTTGATTATTTGCTTTCTCGCGGAGCTTTTGGTCTTGTAATCGTGAGGGATATGGAATTGATGGTTTCGGTTTGGTTTTCTGATTTTCAACAGGGTTGTTGAGATTTTCAAACCTAACTCTTTTGGGAGTCAGGACCGGATTAACTGGAGGAGGGATGTCATTGGTACCTCCGTTATTAGTGGGAAGTACCGTATTCGTTGTGTCCTCAGTTTCACGTTCCTCTACCTGGACAGGAGAAGAGGTAGACGGAGCCATGGGTCCGTCATAGGAAACTCCACTTCTTGTTGTGATCGCTTTAACATCGCCCCTCGGGTTCGCGATCGTGTTGCTGGGTAATGTACCCGAGCTCGAGGGTCGATCATTTAAAGCTTTCTTAATATCAGAAATCTGGCAAACCAACAACTTGTTCAGTTCATCTTGGGATTTCATAAACTGTTTTAATAACTCATCGGATGATGGTCCAGTAGGAACAACGGCTTGATTCTGATTTTGAGGCCTGTTGTTTTGGAAATTCCCTTGATTCTGATTGTTATGGAAATTGTTTCCTTGTTGAAAATTACCCTGTTGGTAATTGTTTGGAGCTTGATTACGGTTATAGTTCCCTTGGTTCTGATTTTGGTGAACCTGGTTTTGACCAGCGTTGAAATTCCCTTGGTTATTAAAACCTTGGTTCATTCTATTCTGGTTCTGATTCTGGTTAAAATTCTGGTTCCTGTTTTGAGACTGATTAAACCCTGGTGGTCCAAGATAGTTATTAGAACGATAGCTCAAAAGGTTTCGGTCCCCTTGCGGTTGGTAAGAATTACCTCCCGTATTATAGGAACCTTGAGCTGCGTACACGTTTTCACGGGCTGAGCCACCAGAGGCTGGGCACTCTGTGTACGAATGTGGACCACCACAAGTTTCACAACTTGGGTTAACAACTTTGGCCTGATGATGATTTGTCTGATGGATATGCAAAACTGCTGTAGACAAATCATCGAGCTTTTTAGCCAGGAGTGATATATCATTGCTTGCTGGAGTGACTGATTTACATAAGTCGTTCCTCTCGGCAGAGGAGTCCCAAAAATTATGATGGGCAGTCATGTTCTCGATTAAGTCGTAGCACTCTTCAGGGGTCCTTTTCATAAAGGTGCCCCCAGCAGCAGCATTGATGGTGTCCCGATGGCGAAGAGTCAAACCATTATAGAAGGTGTCAATAATGGTGACAAGAAGCATATTATGGTTGGGACATCGATCAATGGAGTGTTTGTAGCGTTCCCAAGCCTCGAATAAAGATTCGTTAGGAAGCTGTCTGAAGTTGCTGATATCATTCCTCAACTTTGTGACCATAGATGGTGGAAAGTATTTGGCCAGGAATTTAGTAATCATCTCATCAAAAGTGTGGATCGAATTCTTTGGAAGTCGATCGAACCAGGAAGTTGCATGATGAGTGAGGGAATAGGGAAAAAGGTACAAACGTAGGCCGTCTTCGATGACGCCATTTTGTTTCATGCTCTGGATGACAGTTAAAAATTTGTCGAAATGCCTGTTGGCATCGTCACCCGGCAATCCGTGGAACTGGCACGAATTCTGGACCTGCTGTATCATGTGGTGTTTTAGTCCAAAGTCCGTGGCTCCAATAGTGAGTGGTGCAATGGGTCCACCCCTCCCGTGCATGGTAGGTTGACACAGTTCCTCCATTGTTCGGGTGTCAGGAACTGGTTCCTCCTTGGGAGGGTTTGGGGGCACGACGTCCATTATTAATGGTTGTTTTTCTTTAACAGTACGTAACTTGGTTACGTTTTTCTGGAGATTACGCTTTGTTTGCTGATGAGTGTCTAAATACTCATCATTTCGTTCACATTTAAGCTACAAAAATATCTGAAAACATAAAAATAGGCTTCAAAATATTGGAATTATCTCCAAATTGTGTTTTTAGGTGTT
Organism: Artemisia argyi; assembly: GCA_030686995.1. Classification (NCBI taxonomy): domain Eukaryota; kingdom Viridiplantae; phylum Streptophyta; class Magnoliopsida; order Asterales; family Asteraceae; genus Artemisia; species Artemisia argyi. The sequence continues at coordinate 49,710,984 of CM060692.1, forward strand.
AAAGTGCAAAAAGGATGAAAACTGATGAAAAACATGCAAAACATACATAATTTACAGTTTCAGTCCCTGAACTTTGATAAATTGGCAAATCTAGTCCCTGGTCATTTTCAAAACTTGTAAAATATCATTTTAGGTCCTTGGGATTCACAAGTTGTTCAAAATAATCCTTTGAAGTTTAAAATCTCAAAATTACAACTTGGGTCCCTCTACTTTGCAAAACTGTCAAAAATAGTCCTTAGGGTTTTAAAATTGGAAATTAATCAAAATAACCCTTGTACTATTCATATTTGACATAATTGGTCCTTATGATAAACTTTTGGAAAATTACAAGTTTAACCCTTCAAGTTTCAGAAAATGACATAAATGGTCCTTGGTTTTGTAAATTGGAAAAATATGCAAATTTGGTCCTTGTGTTATCTAATATTGCAGGAATGGTCCCTATTATAACTTTTGGAAGCTTGTCACTTCAGGTCCCTCAAGTTACTGAAATTACAATTTCAATCCTTGGGCTCATTATTTAATCCGGACCCTTTGTATTATCAATTAACCAAATCCAAATCCACACCAAGTCCAATCCAAACCCAGTTACAACCCCAGTCCACTCCTAAGGCCCAAAATAAACAAACCCGGCCCAACCACCCTTTATTAATAAAAATCCCAAACACCACACCCAGTACCCCGCTTTTCCCTCTCCTTCTTCCACATCCCTCCCCTTCCACCTGTTACCCTCCACCTTGCATATCCAGCTCACCCCTACTCCTACCCACTCCTCCACCACCTCTGTCAGCCTAAACCCCCCACAATAAATGCATTTCCCACCCCTTTTTCCCCATTTTCACTGCAATACCACTCTTACCCATAGTATTGAGCAAAACCACCCCATCTTAGTCCAAACTATCCAAAACGTGTCCCTCCACCTCATGCTAACTCCCAAGAACCCTTAATTAGTCTCAAACCGCCTCTAATCCACGTGGTGCGTTTTGGCGCCAAAATGAGTTTAAATGGTCAAGATGAGTTTGACTGAATGGAAGGCTAGGATTCAATGTGGGAAAAGATCTTAGAGCTAGTGGGATGCAAAGTGATGATAAATACAGAAGAAAGGAGAAGAAGAGAGGCATCATAATTTTAATTCTAGTTTATGATCACGTAGCATAATTAAATTAGTTGTTATCACTAGTGTAATTGTTAATTTCAGTTTCAAAAGTGTTCACTATACTTGTGAAAGTGTAAAACACTCAGTTGTTTATTTAATAACAATCTATCTTTCAAGTTATCAAGTATTTCATTTCGTACCAATTTTCAATTCCAAGTCATTTCAATACTGTTATTGGTTGTTTAAGAGAGTCCTATAAACACTACATAGCTCAGTGTAAGTCTATGCAAGCTTTTTGATTCAATTAACCAGCATTAGTTCATAAACTAGAAAAATACAAAAATAGTCATAGAAAATAGAAAAGATAAAAAAAAAAGAATTCTGTGAAGAAGAAAGCTGGAGCAAGTGCTATCTTGGATTGCCTTGGTTTAGAGCTTTGTGGAAAGCATATAGGATTGGTTCTTTTCTTGGTTCTCACTTTGTTGCTTGGATTCAGTTGTGAGCAATTTTCATTAATTTTTGCATTTACTGTTTAAGTAGATAACTAGCTTAGATCTTGGTAGTTAATTGTTCCTGTGGTGCCTGTTAGTGGATTTATAACTTAATATTGCTAGGTTATTAGTTGAAAATTTAAGTTGTTAGTTGATAAAAATTAGACAGTCAATTAGTGTAAAGGTGATTACTAGTTAATTTGTTGTTAAAATCTGTTCATTTGGTCTGACAACATCACAATCTAGTGTTAGAAGTCAATTGCATGGTTTAATTCAGGATATACAACACTAATCATAGAAACAAGCTTCTTAAAAGAGTGCTTGGATCAAGCTGTTTTCCTGAGTTGGGGTGTGTTTTTGTTGATGATTCTTGTTGCTTCATGTTTGCTTAGACCAATATAACTCATATCTGTCACATTAAGTAGGTTTTGTTAGTGGTAAAGTCAAAATTAGTGTTTAATCCATCTATCTGTTAACTGTTAGTTTAATTAGTATCCATAATCTTTAATCTAGCTTAAAAGTTGATACTCTAGCTTAATTTAACTTTATTATAACCTAATATAACATAATCAGTCCAATAATCTAGATCCAAGCTCATATTAGTCAAACTAGTGGTATTGTTAAAAAGTCAAAAATCCAGTCACATTTATTTTTTTGAATAAACTTTGGAATTAAATTGTGATCTGTATAATTGATTGTAGTAACTGAGCTTGTAGGTTTTAAATATCTGTTGCTATTCTATCTAATCATATTTTTTATAAATTTTATCCAAGTAGTTACAGTGCTAAATTTGTGCTTATTAATTAGTGATTCTGCATGAACCTCCCCTGTCTCACAGACTACATGCTACTTTCACAAGCTTGCACAAGCTTGTTTATTGTATGTTAATTTGTTTTATTTGGTTGTTTGTGATGCCCATGTGGCTGGTTGCTAGATTAAGTGCTTATATTGCCATAACTGTTTAAATTGGAGTGCTTATTTTGCCTTAACTTTGTGCTACAAATCAATAACTACACTGAACATTCAGTGTAATCAAGCAATATTGCAAGCTTAATCAAAAGCTCAATTCTGAGCTTTAGCTTGTAAACTTTGGCTCATTTAGAAGCTAAGCACCCCAATTTCAAAGTTCTAAGCTGTAATCTCAATTTCAAAGCCTTTTGATAGGGCTGCAATAGGCTTGAACTTTACCCCATCACTGAGAACATTGAGCTTGTCAGTGTTTTACACCAATCTTCATAAGCTCCTCAAAAGCTACTAAGTGGACCCCACAGGTCAAACTTTAGCTTTTTGGAATCCTTACCATCCCAACTTGCTAGTACAATATTAAATTTGTCTTTTCAAGCTTATCCCGTAAGCTTAAATTGACCATATTTTGACTGCAAGACAGTGTTTGGACTGAGTGTTTAGTGGAATTACTTATAAGCTTTTTATAAGCTTATTAGTTTAAGTCAGTGAACATACTTGTTAATACTTATTAATATACTATATATACATAGTAATAATCTTTTGTTTTCTTTCTCAAGCTAGTTTTAAAGCTTTTACCAAGCTTAATAGCTTATTTTCACTCACTCACTTAACTGAGTGAATCAGTTGGACCCCTCACTTCATAAGCTCTTTCTGAGCTTATCAGTGGGTCCCACAACCTCAATCTTGGTTCTTCCAACTCCCCTCCTACCAGAGAGTTTAGTTGGACCTTTTGTTTGACCTGCACCTTAGTGGACCCCACCTAGAATAAGCTACCAAATCTATCCCCATTCTGTGTTGCATTTTAGGTTTTGGATTAGCTTATTGTGGCTTAACAGCTTTTCTACTGAGCTTATTTGGCCAATTTAAGCTTTGACAAGTTCAAACAACCTATTAGAACCAGATTCATCCAAGGTGGGTCCCACATAAGCTCATTTGAGCTTATTTCTCATCAAAGTCAACAATAGTCAACTGTTTTGATTCTTAGCTTATATCTAGCTTATTTTTAAGTTATAAAATAATTGTTTTCACAAAAGTTAGTTATATTTAGGTATAATATAGTTTGGAAAAAGAAAAATCAAGAAAAGACAATATATTAGTAAGTGATAGTTTCTATTTAATTTAATTTAATTTTAATTTTCATTTTTAGATTTTTATTAAGTAATCTGTGTTTTTATATTTTTATTAATTTCCTTATATATATTAAAGTATTTTTCATAATTTTCTCAGATTTTAGTTTTGTCATTTAGTATTAATTAAAAATAGTTTTATTAGTAATTAATCAATAAATAAGTTTTAATTAGCATAATTAGTTTTTACATAGGAACACCTATATTTTATATTTTTCCTAGCTTCTATAAGTCATAAGATAATTTTAGAAATTTTTCTTGTGATTTATACTGTACATTTAATAGTTTTTATAATTTAAATAGTTTAAATAGTAATTAAATAATAAATAGAATAATAAATAGTAAACTAGTTTATAAATATATAAAATAAAGTTTTTATAATTTTTTAGGATTCCTATAATGGTTAATTAGATTTATAAAATTTTTCATAATTTTCCAAGTCATTTTAGTATTATTTGTAATTTAAAATAATTTAATTAGTTTAAATAATATAAATAGTTTTTAATTAATAGAAAATCTATAAAAAGACAAAAACATTTATTTTTATTTTTTATACTTTCTTCAAGTTCTATTTTAAGTTTAGAAAATATTTTTATAAATTTTTAGTTTAATTTGTAGTGTTAATTATTTTTAGTTTTTATTTAAGTAAGTTTTAATTAAATAGTTAAAATAGTTTTTAATTAAATAATTAATAATAAATAATATAATAATCTAAAAAATAGTTTTATTTTTAGTTTAATTTTATTTTAAGTTTAAGTTTATAGAATTTTCAATTTTAACCCTTGTAGTTTATTTTTCTTAAAACTCACCTTTTTTTTTTTTTAGTACGCAATCACGTCTGATTTTAATTTGGTGTACGTTTTAAATACCTAGGTTTCACGTAATCGTTAATTTAGTTTTCCTAAGTTATTTTAAGTTTTAAAACCCTAGTTTACACACACACACACACACACATTTATAACCTTTCCTGTTCACATTCACTGATCACAGATTCGTTTTTAAATCATCACAACCTCGTTGGGACATTACGACCCGGGAAAACACTGTATTCCTCGGAAGCATTTGCCTCAGCTGTTTGACTATTACAGTTGGCCATTCACAAGTGGCTGATCAATAATTATCTGACTGTTTGAGGCGAATCATTTGCGAACGAGTGCGCATGCACTAAAACGGTATCAATCAAAACAAGACAGAGGCAAAACCACAGTGAACTTAAATCCACTAATCACAGATGAACAGCTCCTTTAAAAAAGGTACACTATTCACAAGGATATAATGGCAAGTTTTTATCTTATGTTTGGGAACTTATTTAGAAGGTGTTATTTGTATTTTACTCACAATGCAACAAAAGGTTTTTGGCTTTCCGTGTATGGGTTAAAAAACTGGGATAATATTTTTGGAATCGATTCGTTAACCGAAATCGTTCCTTTAAAATCACTCGCAGGTGGGCGGTAGAGAAAAATGGATCTCTCTTCAGTTCGCAATTTAATGTCAGAACTTACCTTAAACCAACTGTATAGGTTGTGATTTTAAAGAAAACGAAGTAATTTAACTTCACGATTGATTTTGTTGTTTATTAATTTTTTTGGTGTTTTTAACACTTTAGGAAAAGTGCTAGTGAACGTTTTGGTATGATTGATATTTTTACAAAAAAAAAAAAAAAAAGTGGGATTTGTACAATGACGGCTTTGAAATTCCACTAAACCTAGAAACGTTCTGAAACACGCAACAACCTCCCCGGCAGCGGCGCCAAATTTTGACTCCTCCTAAACCAGTCAACCGGGTGCAGTTGATAGGCTCACCTAGGAGAAAGTGCAAGGTATATTAACCGTGGAAATATAGGGAAATCCCCGGGTCGTTAAGTCCCGACGAGATTGAAATTGGGTTTTGAAACGTTTGTGGGAATGAGTGGTACTGAGGATAGTAACCAAGATGATTTTGATTTGATTTACACTACTGGAATTATTTGGATATTAATTTACAACAAGCACAGCAATCAGATATGTATACACGTAAGCTGAATTCAAAACAGATACGTACGTGTGCAAAGAAAAATGTGAGTTTTTAAGCAAATTTAAACTACAGGGGGTGCAAATGAAAATTTTATAAACTTAACATTAACAGAAAATTTAAAATGAAAATGAAATTATTAACTTGATTATTTTAATATTTAAATACTAATTATTTAATTAAAACTATTTAAAAAGTAATTTAAATTAACTAAAAATGATAAAGATTACAAATTAATCTAAAAATTTGCAAAACTAATTTCTAAACCTTAAAAAGAACTTGAAGAAAGTATAAAAATTAAAAAGAAATATTTTTGTCTTTTTATGGATTTTCTATTAATTAATTACTAATTATATTAATTAAACTATTTAACCTACTTTAAATTACTAATAATACTTAAATGACTTAGAAAATTATAAGAAAATTTATAAAACTAATTAACCATCTCAGGAATCCTAAAAAATTATAAAAAGTGTCTAAAAATTATATTTGGATTATTTTATTAATTTATTACTTAATTATTAATTATTATCTATTTAAACTAGATTAATTAATAAAATTAGGAAATGAACAGTGGTACTTAAGAAACTATTTTCTAAAAATACCTAATGATTTATAAAACCTAGGAAAAATATAAAATCCTACTGTTGTTAATTAAAATTAAAGAAAACTATTTAATTACTAATATTACCTATTTAATTATTTAAACTATTTTTAATTCTAATAATTAGTAAACTGATTAAGAAAAATCTAAGAAAATTATTACAAATACTTAAAGGTGACAGGTATTTAAGAAAATTATGAAAATGATAAAGTGCTTGTTAATAAGCTGAAATGAAAAATGAAAAAGATAGAATCTATTAAATAGAAGCTATCACTAATTTTAAGTTTGGTTTTTTGGTGTTTTTCTTTTTGACAGACAAAAATAAGATGAAAATAAGAAACTTTTACAAAACAACTTTTGTTTTAGCTTAAAAATAAGCTGTGTGCACCCCCTTATGTCCAAACAGTGATTAAATAGCTTATTAGGACTTATGCAATTATGAAAAAGCTGATCAAATAACAAAATAAGCATACACAGATGATTATAAACTAGAAATAACCAAAATGGAACAATTAAGCACACTGAATAAGCTTAAATCCTCAAATAAGCACTTATAAAGTCAATAGGCCAAAACAGGCCTGAGATGAGAGGTTATGGACCTCTGTGGGGTCCACAAAAGTAATCTAGGGTCCAAACTTAAACTTGAAACTTATAAAGGGACTGATAAGCTTCAAAATAAGCCAATAAGCTAATCCTATGGCTTACTAATGAAGCTTGGGTGATGCCTTGAAGTTTAGGGTTCACACTGAGTCCTCACTGTTGACTCAGACAATGGCCACACTTGATGAGTCAAGCAGCCCAATCAAATAAGCTCAAAAATAGAAAATAAGCACTGAGGTATCAAGATGGGTTGTATGGCTTTCCAAAAAGCCAATAAGTCAAAGGTGGGTCCCACTAATGAAGTATCTAAGGGCTTGGGAGTTTTGCTCAAAACCTGTGCATAGGGCAAGTGTTTGCCCTGCAGGTTGAAATAAGCTAATGCACAAGCTTGTAGAAAATTCCTAAAAATAAACTGACTATGGGCTTTTGTACACTAGGTGGTAGAATTTAACTTCTGAAAAGGGCAAGGTCTCAAAGCAAATACAAAAATCACAAAAATTGTTCCAAAATTTGGATTTCTGAGACAATGGTACTTTTTGAGTTTTTGAGTTAAGTTGACTAAAGTGGAATTTTGATCTTAATTTCCTTACTGATTATGTTATTTTAGACTACAATGACTTGAAAATAAGCAACCTTAACCATTTATGAATAGATTTGATGAGTTTGGAAACACAAATCCTCACAGATGACTATTTATGAAGATTTGAAAGTGATTTTGACTTTTCCTAGAACAAGCACTGGTTTTTTTTGTTGTTCTGAGCTAGTTATGACCTGAGTGAATTGTGTAAACAAGAAACAACCATAATAAAACACCACAACTCCTAAGAATTCCTTGATCCAAACACACCTTATATGTTGACTGTTTTGAGTTTTGGGAAGCAAATGGCTACTAGGGCTATTGTAACTGATCCACAATGACTTTATATGTTATATTAAGTATAAATAAGCATTTAGAAACAGATCACAACCACAATTGATGAAGAGTACTAATTATGCTACTTATATGTGAAATTAGGATTTTAAAGCAACTATGAAAATCAACAAGCAAGCTACTGATTTTATGTTGTATTATCACTACTTAGGACTAAATAAGCACAAAGAAACTGAATAAGCAAGGGAATAAGCAAAGCTACAGTAAAAAGACAGAAATGAGATTTCAAGGGCTTACAATATGCTTTCCTGCTTAAACCAATGAACCAAGGACCATAAGAACCAAACCTACAGGCTTCCACAAGCCACTAAACCCATAGCCATCCAGAATTAACCATGCTCCAGCTTTAAATCACCATTAAACCTGCAAGTTTGACCAATGTTGACTTTTTTTTGGTATTTTTGATTTTTGATACTAATCTGACTTTTTAGGTTTCTAAAAGCTTCTATAAGCTTTTTAGGAGCTTTAGTTAGCTTAAAAGTCCATGAGTCCTACTAATAACAACAATACATAACATTAAGACTTTGAGGTAAAATTGAAATTTGCATAAACTGAGAGATAACAGGAAACTTGAATTTGATTGATGAAAAAGATTGAATTACACTTGATTACACTACTACAATGCTTAAAAGCTTGATTTTAAACTGAAATAACAAGTTACAATTTTTTCGAGATTGATTAAGCTAAGATAAACTATATCTATGTCTTCTGCACTCCTCTTCCTTTTATACTTGAAAATTAGGGTTCCTTGGAGTACTCTGAGCATATCCCACTTTAAATCTTGACCCTCCATGGCTCTGAGCAAATCCTAACCGTTTAACCTCTTTTGGCGCCAAAAAGTCTTACAGATACTTGGGGGCAACGTTTTTGCAATTAAATAATTTTGGTGTGTTATGGAGGTGGCAAGGGGACAATTTGGATAGGAGGAGAGGCAATGGGTCAAGTTGGGAGCAAAACCAGGAAAAGTGAGGTTTGGAGGGAAAAGGTGGTGGGGAAGCATTAATTGTGGAATAGGGGAAGGTGAGGTGAGCTGGTAAGTAGTATAGGTGGTGAGGTGGAGGTGATAGGTGTCCAAAAACCATGGTGTTTTTGGTGTTACAGAGGGGAGGAGGTAGATGAATAGTGGAGATGGTTTGGCGATTTTGGGGAAGTCAAACGGGGTTTGACCCTGTTTTAAATAAAAAAGGGTTGGGCCGGTTGTGTTTTGGGCCAGGGTAAAAAGTAAGGGTGGGCTTGGGTAAGGGTGATGGTTGTGTTTTATTTTGGTTTTGGTTTTGGGCTTAATAATAATAATGGGTCCGGTTTGGTTTAAGTGGTAAAAGCCCAAGGACCATTGTTGTAATTTTGGATTTTTTAGGGGATCAAACCTGTAAATATCACAATGTTATCACAAGGACCAATTATGTCATTTATAAATAGTACAAGGTTTACTTTTAATATTTTCCATTTTTAAAACCTTAAGGACTAATTTTGACATTTTTGAAATTTGAGCGACTAAAGTTGTCATTTTGTAATTTTTAACTTTAAAGGATTAGTTTTGACAACTTATGAATCCCTAAGGACCTTAGATGATATTTTACATGTTTTGATTTACCAGGGACTAGATTTGCCAATTTTTCAAAGTTCAGGGACTGAAACTGTAAATTATGTGAAATATGTTGTTTTTCATCAGTTTTTAATCTTTTTGCATAAAAACACAATCCAGGGATATTTTATGTATTTTAAGGCATTCCTGTGTGTTTTCAGATGTTTTTGCAGTCTAAATGTGACAGAAATGATGAGTATTTACACACCCATCATCGAGCGTATACTCGAAGATTGACTTAATGTCAGGATATCACCAGTTGAGAGTTCGGAAAGAAGATATTCCGAAAACTGCTTTCAGAACACGCTATGGACACTATGAATTTCAAGTGACGTCTTTTGGGTTAACCAACGCACCAGCAGTATTCATGGACTTAATGAATCGAGTATGTAAACCATACTTAGATAAGTTCATGATTGTGTTCATAGATGACATTCTCATATACTCTCGCAACCAAGAAGAACACGCTAAACATCTGAGGACCATACTAGAACTACTCAAGGCAAAACAATTGTAAGCAAAATTCTCAAAGTGTGAATTTTGGCTTCCAAGCGTGCAATTCCTTGGACACATCATTGACAACAAGGGCATTTATGTGGACCCTGCCAAGATAAAGGATGTCAAGGAGTGGTCGTCTCCTATGAACCCCACGGAAATCAGGCAATTTCTAGGACTTCTTGGATACTACCGGAGATTCATCGTGAATTTCTCCAAGATTGCTAAGCCTTTAACGGAACTGACACAGAAGAACAAAAAGTATGAGTGGGGAGAGAAACTAGAGGAAGCTTTTCAAATCCTTAAGAAAAAGCTTTGTGAAGCCCCTATACTAGCATTACCAGAAGGTAATGATGGATTCGTAGTCTACTGTAACGCATCACACCACGGGTTAGGTTTTGTGTTGATGCAGCAAAACAAAGTCATAGCATACGCTTCACGACAACTAAAAAAGAACAAAGAAAACTACACGACGCATGACTTGGAATTTGGAGCTGTAGTTTTTGCTCTCAAGATATGGAGGCATTACCTCTACGGTACCAAGTGTACAGTGTACACTGACCACAAGAGTCTGCAACACATACTCGATCAGAAGGAACTAAACATGAGGCAACGAAGATGTCTGGAACTACTTAGTGATTACGATTGCAAAATCCGCTATCACCCCGGAAAGGCCAATGTTGTGGCGGATGCCTTAAGCTGGAAGGAACGTATTAAACCCCTCCGAGTACGATCATTAGGAATGACGATTTGCTCACCACTACCCGCACAGATCTTACAATCTCAATCTGAGGCTCTCAAAGGAGAGAACAGACTTCATGAAAAGATTTATGGTATGCCGGAAAGTAATAATGGCTTCGTGAAACGAGCTGACGGAACATTATGTTTTGGGGACAGAAGCTGGATCCCACTTTACGTAGTCGAGACCTCATCATGTATGAATCGCATAAATCCAAGTACTCTATTCACCCTGGTTCAAACAAAATGTACCAAGACCTCAAAAAGTTGTATTGGTGGCCGAACATGAAAGCCGACATTGCAGATTATGTTGGAAAGTGCTTAACATGTTCAAGAGTCAAGGTAGAATGCCAGCAACCATCTAGATTACTCACCCAACCCGACCTTCCTATATGGAAGTGGGAACAAATCACCATGGACTTTATCACTAAACTCCCAAAAACATCCACTGGTTTAGATACCATTTGGGTTATCATTGACCGACTCACAAAATCCGCTCATTTCTTACCCATTCGGGAAACTGATGAGGTAAACACACTCGCGTATTTATATTTGAAGGAAATCGTGACCCGACATGGGGTACCCATTTCAATTATCTCAGATAGAGATAGCCATTTCACCTCAAACTTCTGGCAATCACTACAGAAAGTTTTAGGCACACGCTTAGACATGAGCACCGTGTAGCATCCACAAACGGATGGGCAAAGCGAGAGAACGATACAAATGCTAGAAGACATGTTGCACGCATGTGTGATTGATTTTGGTAAAGGATGGGATAAACACCTGCCGTTGGCCGAATTCTCATACAACAACAGCTATCACGCCAGCATTAAGTGGCACCATTCGAGGCACTTTATGGTCGAAAGTGCAGATCTCCAGTTTATTGGGATGAGATTGGAGAAGCTCAAATCACTGGACCCGAGTTGATCCTCGAAACCACTGAAAAGATCATTAAGATCCGACAACGTCTGCAAGCTGCCATGGATAGGCAAAAAAGCTATGCTGACGTGAGGCGAAAGCCACTAGAATTTCAAGTTGGAGACAGGGTCATGCTGAAAGTATCTCCCAAGAAGGGAACTGTCCGTTTTGGAAAGTGTGGTAAACTAAACCCCCGATACATTGGACCATTAAAAATCCTAGAAAGGATTGATCATGTGGCTTATAAACTGGAGCTACCGGAAGAACTTAACCAAGTGCACAACGTATTTCATGTCTTGAACTTAAAGAAGTGTTTAACTGATGAAACACTGGTAATACCACTGAAGGAGATTCAGCTGGACGATAAACTTGCTTTCACAGAGGAGCCCATCAAAATTATGGACTGGGAAGTGAAATGATTGAAACATAGCCGTATCCCCATCGTCAAAGTTCAATGGAACTCACAAAGAGGACCCGAGTATACGTGGGAACACGAAGATAAAATCCATGCTAAATATCCGCACTTGTTCTCTGAGAACACTCATGACCCCACACAAGCTTAAATTCTAGGACGGAATTTGAATGGCGGGTAGGTACTGTAATACCCTATGATGGATCTAAACACACACTCCTTGTGTTAGAATGATACTTTGAATGATACTAACAAGTATGCGGAATCTACTTGTTAATACTTAGAAGGTTTGTATATAAGTTTGATTGTGAGTTGTATATGAATGAACAAATTTGTATGAACACTGAATGTATAACCAAACTCTTAGCTCCAATATTATTATTGATAATAATACGAGTGATCTAGAATATCATTAGGTTTTACAACTTGAAGCTCTAAGAAAAATGTATCTAAAACCATAACCTAGGATCTCCTTTTATAGCACAAGGAGTCCTCTTCTACAAGATACATATAATGCTAATAGAATAAGATATACACAAAATCTATTCTATAATTATCAATACAAGTTTCCTAACAGGTATCCTAACAACAGTGGTAATAATATGTACTAGCAGTGGTAATAAGTTTCCACTGCTAGTGCATTCTTTAGCAGTTGTAATTTCCATGCTAGCTGTGGTAACTGTTAGTGTAATTCCCAACAATCCTCCCCTAAACTTATGATTCTTTATCAAATCAATAAGTTTCTTCAAATAGTCAGCATCTGTGAGGATATAGGAATTCTTCCAAACACTTCATTTTCTTTTTCTTAACTCTTTATCAGCTCTTATACTTTGATCATATATCCTTTGTAGCAGATCATCTATAATCTCATTCCCAACATCTGAGCTAAACAGATATCATGACAGTGAGAACACCTGCTCTCAATGGATATTCCTTCTCAGCCAGCATAAAAACATCAACACCAGCTTGTATAGATACATGATGTATAGCACTTGAATCATAGAATTTCCACAAAGTATTCATATTATGAGCTTCAAATCTCCAATATCTGTCACTAGGGTCAGGATCATATAATCTTCTAAAATGAACCCATAATTCCTTAGCTTTAACATCAACAAGTTCATCTTTCTTGAACTGATCTTGGACTATTCTCCACAAAGTATCCAGGTTTTCTCTATCACAAGATCTAACAACATCTTTAAAATCTCTGCAAATACTTGTGATTCCACCAATTCTGGTAATCTTCCAAGCAACTCGAAAATCATCAGAATAGACTTCCCAACCAACTACCGGATATTTTGATTGTAAAGGTTCCACATTCAGCACATCAGTTTCAATAAAGACCATATTTGTAACTTGTTCCTCAGTTAACTTGTTATCACCTTCTTGAGATGACTTCTGAGTCTTTGATCTCTTAGCATCTTTGGATTTAAGACTTATACCTGATCTTTTAGATCTCATAGCTTCTAGTTCTGAATCCATAGGAATGAAATTGCTATCCTATCTTTTAACCTGGTAGTAGATCCCTTCAATCCTATCATGTGACATTCCTTTGAATTGAGCCATCTTCCAATTGCCAACATGACAGCAATAGGTCTTCATCTCAGCAATGATCTATGCCTTTGTAGATTGTCTTGGCTTCTTTTGACCCTTTCTTACTGTGACAATTATATCATCAAGTGCCTGTTGATTCTTTATTTGAATAAAGTCATTCAATTGAGCAGATCTTTGTTCTTCAGTTAAAGTTGTATCTGCAACAAGTTCAACAGCCTTCTTTCTGATCACTGGATCATTAGCAATCATGAAATCAATCTCTTCTTCAGTAGGAACATATGTAAACATTGGAGGTTTTTCTTTTAAAATTGTTGGTGGAATAGTGGAAATTGGTTCTGCATTAGTTTCCAATTTGTCCAACCTTTTAGCCTCCATGAAACTTTCAATGTCAACCTCATCTTGCCTTGTTTTCTTTGCAGCTTCATCTTCTTCCATCTTTCTTGCAAGCTCAACATCATAATCTATTTGAGCTTGTTCTCTTTTAGAGATCTTCTTAGATTGCTCAGTAAATTCTTCAAAGACTTGAGCTTTTCCTTTGTCTTGCATTTTTCTTGCAAACTCTGTATCAGCAGTATCCACTGTGCCTTTAATTGCATCCACTGCTTCAATGTTTGTATCCACTGCTTCTTCATTTCTTTCCACTGTTTCTTCAAAAATATTTTGAGAAGCCACTGCTTCTTCCTCTTCTTGCAGTTCATCATCCTGATCATCAAAATCTTGTTCAAACTGCAATCTCCTCCCCTTAAATGTAGCATCAGTTTTAATCCTCCCATGTTTGGGAGAATTCCCAAAATCTTCACTAAAAGCTTCTGAGGCATCATCTTGAGGTGAGGATGAGGATGAGAACACAAGTTTGGCAGACCTTTGCTTCTTCAATCCCTAAACTTCTTCCTGCAAAGTCTGAATCTCTGCTTTCAATTAAGCAAGCTCTGTGGCATGTTGTTGTTTTGTCAGTGCCAGATCTTTCTCCAGAGCTTGAACCTGTGTGACTAATTTGGTACAAAGTTCCATCAATTCATGTTGTTGCCCACTGCCCTCAACACTTCCAACTGTGTTACCTGTTGGGAGAGGTGAATCACGGGGCATTGATTCAGGCTCTTCTCTAGTTGGACTAGAATGAAGCCAAGAACCACCACTGCTTGTTCCTAACCCAAAAGGCTCAAAATCAGGCAATGTTGAGATGGGAGGAGGTGGCTGTTTTTGCCTCCTCTCATATGTGTGAGTAACTGTAGGGGTGTGTTGGATTGGTGGAACAACAATAGTGGGTGTGTTTTGGGATACAACTGGGATTGTTGCATCTTTACCCTGTACCTGTGAAATCTTTGAAAGCATTTGAGGAAAAAGTGGTTTAAATTCCCCATTCCATCCCTCTGAAGCCTTATCCATATTTTGAAAAACTTTTTGCTTAAGGCAGGAGGTTTTATAAACTCTTTTATGGGGTTGCAGTGGAAATTCATTCAGCACTGCTTGCACAAACCTTGGATACATTAGAAATTTATAAGAACTCTTTACATTGCCTTTCATATTGTTAAAAATAAACTTTGAAAAATTAAAAGTCCTATCCAAAGCTAAGCAAAACAAAGGGTAAGTCATTGTTGAACTAAATTGTTCATAAGAGGTTTTCTTAAGACTTAGGCAATGCAAAAGAGTATGAATCAAAAATCTCCAATGGGGGCAAAAACATCCCTTTTTGAAAGTCATCTTTTTGGCAGATGTATCATAACCCATTGTGGAGAGATGTTGAAAAATATCTGAATTAGGCAATGTGATGATACCATTGAGATCATCCAATTAGAGAATTCTCCTCAAGGATGATTCAGTAACATCAATAGTTACCCCATCCACTGTGGCTATAAGAGTTTCCATAGATTCATGTGTGTCTCCCTGTTCAATAGTTATGGACTCCACAGTGTTCCAGAACTGTTTGATATTAGAAACATGGATTGTGGGATTGAGTGTTAAAGCATACCTTATATGAGTGGTATTGAGAAAATCCACAATCTGATTAAAAACAGGGCCACTATTCTCGTTTGACTTCTGCAAGTAGGCCACTTGGTTGTGCTCATCCGCAAAATTGAGTGTCACCATTGTTTTTGTGATAAGAGAAGATTTGTGTTAGTAGGAATTTAGTATTGAACAAGCCGATTGAGATGAACAGATTTATACTGTTAGGGTTTGAGAATTTCACGTAGGAAAGATTATCTTTAAGAAAAATTTATCTCCAAGAAACGAATAAATTAAATTTAGAAAGAAG
The DNA here is from genome assembly GCA_030686995.1 of Artemisia argyi. NCBI lineage: Eukaryota > Viridiplantae > Streptophyta > Magnoliopsida > Asterales > Asteraceae > Artemisia > Artemisia argyi. Next base: position 49,726,762 of record CM060692.1, read on the forward strand.
ATAATCTTCTAAAAATTTACCCTACATATACGGACAAACGGTTATCTCTCAACGGCTAGTAAAAATTTTATTATTGACACAACAGTTGTAACGGCTAGATTAATAGTGGTAAAAATAACACTGTCATCGGTAACGAGAAACTAGCAGTGGTAAAAATTATAAAAGTAGTGGTAAAAATATTTAAGAGAATGACTGCTTTTACTATAGTTTTTAGCAAACTACCAGCTATCAACGGATTTGATATGTCTTTACCATGAGCCGTTTGCTATGGACTAGCCAACTCTTCATCACATGGAATATGGTGAGTTGATGACCATATAGTTTTTGGTAAACTATCAACCATAAACGGATTTGTTAAGTCTTTGCCAGTAGCCGTTTGCTCTGAACAAGTTGATTCTTATGTTTATTAGACACGGTGAATCAAGAACCATTTGTTGTGTGTCTTAGTTACATACCTTATAACTCCAATCACTAAGCAAATATTGGTTGTTTGCTACATATATAGCAAATACCATTCCTAAGCAATATATTTTATCCCCAAAGTAACTTTTTGACCAAATTACTATTCACAAAAATATCTTTCCAAAGTCAACCCGATTAAATAAATTATATCCAAACTTACTTCTTTAACCTACCACAATAGATAAGAGTAAATATCTCTCATTAATTAACCCTTGGCCTTGACTTTGCATATAAAAAGGGGCTCAATACAACACAAATCTTTATCAAACCTTTTCTTCAACATCACAGCCTAAACTCATCATGAGTAATTCCCCAAACATAATATACATCTCTTCTGATTCATCTTCAGAAGAAGCAATTGACATGGCTTCTGAGTCATCCTCAGAGCAATCAGGATGGGCAAATTACTTTCCACCTTATGCTTCAAGCTCTTCAAATATGAAATCAACTAAAAAGAATTCAACACCAGCTTCATCACTTGAATTTTACACTAGTTCTTCTTCTGATGATGATGATGATCCATCCTACACCCTGTCCAAGGAACTACCAAAGGCACTGACTACAGCCCTTGAATCAACCTTGGTGAATATGAAGTGGCCTGCACCAGAACATCCTGCAAGAGTCCAAAGACCACCAAAACAAGTGCTAGGTCTTGCTTGTCCAAGGAAGCAATTATTCTTTGATAACAAGAGGAAGACTGCTTCAAAAGCAAAGCATGACTATGAAGGGAAAGGCAAGAAGCCCATGGAGTAGCTTGTTTGAAAAGTAGGGTGTTAGGTTGTGAAGCTTTTGTGTTTTGTGATATGGTTTATGTATTTAACTCTCTGTTTGATGTACTCTGTTTCCTTATGAATGGTTTAATAAAAGTACTTCTTTCTTTTTCTTTTACCACTGTGAGAGTAATACTTTCCAGTGTTTGTACTATGATTTCCACTGTGGTCTAATTCTTCTGCATAAAAGTTAGTAGAAAACCATACAAACATATATAAACAATATTAGTACCTAAAAACTATCCTGCAACACTAAAGACCATTAGACATCAAAGTTTTATGGGTTAAGCATTCCAATACCTGTTACCAAGTACTGAAACCTACCCACATCAAGCCCTTTTGTTAACAAATCAACATAGTTGTCATCAGTGTGAAGTTTGACAACTTGAATAAGCTTTTTCTCAAAACAATCTCTAATAAAGTGATGTCTAATCTCTATATGTTTAGTTTTAATGTGTTGCACAGGATTCTTAATAATACATATGGTACTACTATTTTCTATATATATAATGCTGTTCATGGAATTGTACCCATAGTCCAACAATTGGTTTTGAAGCCATAAGACTTGAGCACAACAGCTTGCAGCAGCTACATACTCTGCTTCAGTTGTTGAAGTAGCTATCATTGTCTGTTTCTTGCATTGCCATGACACCAATCTACATCCAAGAAATTGACAACCTCCTGTAGTTGACCTTCTATCCAAACTTGCACCAGCATAGTCACTATCTAAATATGTGACTAGCTCCATAGGAGAATCTCTTGGATACCATAATCCTAGATTAGGATATGTCTTCAAATATCTAAAAATCTTCTCCACAGCAGTCAAGTGAGATGTCTTAGGATTAACTTGAAACCTTGCACAAGCACACACAGCAAACATAATATCTGGTCTTGATGAAGTAATATACATCAAGGAACTAATCATTGATCTATAAGTGTGCACATCCACTTCTGCTGCACTAGCATTCTTCAAGAGTAGATGAGTAGTCTTATCAGCAGGGGTATTTGAAGACTTTGCATCAGTATAGTTGAACTTCCTTAATATCTCAGTCACATATTTATCTTGACTGATAAAGATGCCATCTTTGCTTTGTTGCACTTGAAGTCCCAAAAAGAAAGTAAGTTCACCCATAGAACTCATCTGAAACTCATCTTGCATCAGCTTCTAAAACTCTTTGCACATCTCTTGTTTAGTAGAACAAAAAATGATATCATCAACATACACTTGTACCAGTAGAATATCACTTTTATCTTTCTTGATGAACAAAGTTTGATCTATTTTCCCTCTATGAAACCCATTATTCATTAAATAAGCAGCTAAGGTTTCATACCACTTCCTTGGAGCTTGATGTAAGCCATAAAGAGCCTTGACCACTTTGTAAACATTATTGAGATGTTTAGGATCTTCAAAGCCTGGAGGTTTTGAAACATAGACCTCCTCATCAATTGTTCCATATAGAAATGCACTCTTAACATCCATGTGGAAGGATTTGAGTGAACACTTGGGATGTTAATCTCAGTAATGTGTTTAGGATATTTATGAATGAATGTGAGTTAGCACGCGGAATTTACTAAAACACACTAAAGGAACAAAGGTGGTGAATAAGTAAATGAGAATGAACACAACATGAATAACAGAAAACGATTCAATATTATTGATGAAATAATATGGGTGATCTAAACTATCACCAGGATTACAAGTGTAACCTTGAATCTTTGATATGTGAAAAGGGTTTAAAGATGGAAGTTATGCATGAAAATACTATGAGAAGGTTATGAAAAGTATATCTAAGAAGGTGACTTAAGGGTTCCTTTTATAGCATAAGGAGCCCTTATTACAAGTTGTCAAGTTGCTAATATAATATATTAGAGGCTTATCTTATCCTAATATTACACCTTTCAAGGTAAAACACTCCATTATATCTACTGATACTTTTGTACTACTTCTACTTAACGTATAACTTTGTACAAAGACTAACAATACAACTAAATATCTCTAAATAAAATATAACAACTTGTCGTGAATACTGGCAGGACCTTCTTTAACTAGCAGTACCTTCTTACCCAGAAGGTACTGTTAGTATATCTTCATCATCAGCAAAACTGAAGAGGCAGGCTTAACTCTCAACTAGCAGGCTCTTCTGGCAGACTCTTTACTTGTGCATTTTATTCCCAACAATCCTCCCCTAAACTTGTTATTCCCTTTTAAAATAACCAAGTTTCTTTGTGAATAAAATTCATACCTTGAGGATTTGAGGGAACTCTTCCAAAAACCTTATCTCTTTCTCCTGAGGCTTTCATACTGATCAAATATGCTCTCTTTCAATCTTTTGACTGCATCAGTTTCTTCTTCACATATGAGTTTGTTGGAGATCAAGACTGACAATACTTCATAGCTTAAGGGGTACTCCTTTTCACCTAGCATAAAGAGCTCTATTCCACTCTGAGTGGAAAGATGATGAACATGGCTCATGCTGAAGTGTTCCCAAGTAACAGATAGATCATAGTAAGGAAATTTCCAATGTGTATCAGTAGGATTTGGATCATACAATCTGCTGAACTCAACCCATAGCTCTTGCTCCTTTGCATCTGGCTTATACTTGGTTTTCAGCTTCTCTTGAACTAATACCCATAATTCATCTAAATCCATTCTGCTACAAGCTCTAAGTAGATTTTCAAAGTTCTTGAAAATCTCAACCTTATTTCCAACTCTTGTTATCTTCCATGCTTTGCCAAACTTGTCATTGTAGATTTCCCAATCTATGACTGGATGCCTTGCATGTAAGGGTTCAGCAAAAACAACTTGTGGAACATGGACAACCATTTCTCTTGATTGAACAGGAGGCAAGTCTGCTGTTTGTTCCTTCTGATCATCTTTTCTTCCTTTGGAAGGTCTTTCTTGTGTATCCATGAGAAAACTGGTTTTGTTTCTTCTGTAAGCCTCTAAGTATAGAAGCTTTAATTCATCAAAAGATTTACCTTTGAGTTGATGTTCCTTCATGTTCACTTCTCTTTTTAGATATATCTTGAAGAACTTCTTCTGATCAGCTTCAGAATGTGGCATTTTAAATCCTTTCTTCTGATTCTTCTGGATCTGCTGATAGACATCATCCAATGCCTCTTGATTGTATTTCTTGGTGATGAAATCATTGAGCTTGATTGTCATTTCATCTGAGCTAAGAGACTCATCACACACCAGAGTGTAAGCTTTACCTCTTACAATTGGATCAATGGAGATGATGTATTGCAGCTGAGCATCAAACTTTTCTTGCAGCATTCTTGATTCTTCTTCAGCCCCTATAACTTCTTCTTCATGAAGCTGTTTGGATAACCTTTCATCTACAGCCAATTGTGCTTGCTCTTTCTGCTTCATCTTTTTAGGCTTTGGTTCATCTTCAACCATAATTTTCTTGCCCTTGTCTTTTGGTGATGATACTGGACTTGGAGCAGCAGATTGTTCATCAGAAACAAGAAACCTCCCCTGAGGCTGTGATCCCCTCTTTCTTTTGTAAAACACTTGATCAGAACCTTTTAAATTCATAGCTAATAGCCTCTGAATCCCAGCAGGCTCTTGCTCTGCTTCAGCAGTATCTTTTGTAATAACAGGCTTTGCACCAACATGCTCTTTTTCATTAACAGGCCCTTTTTCTTGAATAGCAGGCTCTTCATCAATCACTTGAGTTCCTTCATGGAGTTGAAATTGAATCTCTTCTTCATTCTTAGAACTACCCATCCTCCCCTTTTTGGAAGAGAGACCCAAACCCTCTGCATCTGAACTTGAGGAACTAGAAACAACCAACTGAGATGTTCTTTTACCCTCCAACAATTTCACCTTCAACTCTAGTTTCTCAACCCTCTTAACTAACTTGGAGTTGATCTCTGTAAAATGTTTGTTCTGACTTTGAAGAGTAGTTTGCAAGTGCTGCACTTGCTCCTTTAATTCCCTGATAGTCTAAGCATCTACACTTTGTTGTGGAGGAGATTGTGGTGGTGAGTTATGATGTGATAATGATGGTGATGTTGGTTGGTGAGATGGTAATGGTACTGGTGATGGTGGTGTGACTGATGGTACTGTTGATGAGTGGGATGGTATTGGTGATGGATGTGGTGATGAATGATCAGATGATGTGGATGGTTCTTCAGAATGTTGTGGTAACATTTCCTCAAAAAGTGGTACTTCTTCTCCTTGAAAACCAATTTTCATGTTTGAAAACACCTTGTGTGTAAGTTTGGGAGTCTTAAAAGGTTTGTTTGGGGGAAGTAACAAATGTTTGGATTTGTTGATGAGGCACTGAATGAACCTTGGGTACATCAAAAATTTTGTTTCATTGTCCACATTTTTAACCAATCCTTCAAAAATATATTTTGAAATGTTGAATTTCTTGTTTGTTGCCAGACAAATGAGAGCTGCAGCCATGTTGCCACTAAACTGCTCCCATGAGGTTTTCTTTTGGCTTAAACAATGAAGGATGGTATGAATCAAAAATCTCCATTGAGGGGTAAAATGCTTTTTAAAAAATGTAAGCTTTGTAGAAGTTACACTATACCCCATTTTTGTCAAATTTTCAAAGATTTTAGTATCAGGCAGTTGACTAATGCCAGTTGAATCATCCAAACGAAGATGTCTTCTAATGGATGACTCGGTAAAAGTCAAGGTTCTACCATCCACTTTGACCTCTATCTCTTGAATCCCATTCCTAAGAGTGTTAACTCTAGCAGTTTGCCAAAATTGTGAAATTTGAGATTCAAAAATAGTGGGATTCACGAGTAAAGCAAACCTGACATAAGAATTGTTTAGAAAATCCACTGCTTAATGAAAAGTTTCATTGTCATCAGACTTTTCCAAAAATGCTAATTGGTTGTGACGTTTGACAAAACTTAGACAAGCCATGGTGAAAGGTTTGATGAAAATTTTGATTATGATGGTGGGATTTTATTGTTGTACTGGTAGAAGATGAAATGTGAGTGTGAATTGTGATAAGGATTGATTATGAGAAAAATGACTTTTGACCGACTATAAAAGATATGGATAAGTAATTGAAGAGGCGGTCAAAAAGATCTTTTATTATAATAACTATATCCTTAAATCGAGGAAAACATGAATAATTCACAAAAATACCCTTCAAAACAACGGCTATATTTTTAACCTGACAGACTCAACGGCTATGTAGCAGTACTTTTTTACTCTACCAGTACTAAAATTTGAACTACCAGTACCTTGTTTTTGAAATGAAACTTGGCAGTCTCTTTGAAATTTTAGAAAATATCCCTTATAGTTTTTAGCAAACTATCAACTATCAACGGATTTGATAAGTCTTAACCAATAGCCGTTTGCTTTTGGACTAGTCAGCTCTTTTAGTTTTGTAAAACTGGGTGAACTGATTACCTTATAGTTTTTAGCAAACTATCAGCTATCAACGGATTTGAGAAGTCTTTACCAAGAGCCGTTTGCTTTGGACTAGCCAGCTCTTAAGTTTTGTAAAACTTTGGTGAACTGATTACCATTTCCATATCCTGATTGTGTTAGCAAGCTTGAGTAACCTGAAATGGTTAGTTGTAAACCAAAAGAACAGAGTGCAAAGCACTTGTTTTATAGCATTGTTAACATTTAAACATCAAGATGAGCAAAAACAGAGCAAACTTTGAACTAGCAGTACCAATTATGTACTGACAGTACCTTATGACTAACTAGCAGTACCATGTTTAAAGTCCAGAATTTGTTTATGTTATGTACAAAAACACATGTTTTTCAAAGATTTATCATACCAATACCTGCTACCAGGTATTTAAACCTACCTAAATCAAAAGCTTTTGTGAGAAGGTCTGCAAAATTATTTTCAGAATCAATTTTGACAACTTGAATTAACCTTTTCTCATTGCAATCTCTTATGAAATGGTGTCTGATTTCAATGTGTTTTGTTTTTGAATGTTGAACTGGATTTTTAATGATACAAATAGTACTGCTATTGTCAATGTAAATAATGGTGTTAAGAAAATTGTACCCGTAGTCAAGCAATTGATTCTGGAACCAAAGAACTTGGCCACAACAACTTGCACTTGCAACATATTCTGCTTCAGTTGTAGAGTTGGCCACCATTGTTTGCTTCTTGCATTGCCATGATATGAGTCTGCAGCCAAGAAATTGACATCCACCAGTTGTGGATTTTCTGTCTAGGGTTGCACCAGCATAGTCACTATCTGAAAAAGCTACCAAATCAAAAGATGATTCTCTTGGATACCATAGACCCAACTTAGGTTGACCCTTGAGGTATCTGAAGATCCTTTTGACTGCTGTGAGATGAGAAACTTTTGGATTTACTTGAAATCTTGCACATACACACACTGAGAACATGATATCTGGTCTTGATGATGTAAGGTACATTAGAGACCCAATCATTGATCTGTAGTTGTGCATATCAACATCTTCACCCTCAGCATCTTTATGTAACCCCTTTTCTAGATCCATTGGTGTACTTGCAACTTTTGAATCTGCAAACCCAAATTTCCTTAGGATCTCTGATACATACTTATCTTGGCTGATAAACATGCCTTCATTAGATTGTTTCACTTGGAGACCCAAAAAGAAAGTAAGTTCCCCCATGGAGATCATTTCAAACTTACTATGCATAAGTTTTTCAAACTCCACACACAATTCCTGATTTGTGGATCCAAAGATAATGTCATCAACATAAATCTGCACCAGCAAGATGTCTTTCTTGGTTCTTTTGATAAACAAAGTTGGATCAGTCTTGCCTCTTTGAAATCCATTTTCCAATAAATAGAAAGCCAATGTTTCATACCATGCTCTAGGAGCTTGATGTAGACCATAAAGAGCTTTGGTAACCTTGTACACCTTTTCTGGATATTCTGCATCAATGAAGCCTGGAGGTTGAGAAACATACACCTCTTCTTCAATAGTACCATATAAAAAGGCACTTTTGACATCCATTTGGTAGACAGTGAATCCTATGAAAGAAGCATAGGCCAAGAATAGACTAATTGCTTCAATTCTTGCAACTGGAGCAAAAACTTCTTCATAATCCACTCCTTCTTCTTGAGTATACCCTTGGGCCACCAATATGGCTTTGTTCTTGATCACTATTCCCCTTTCATCTTTCTTATTTCTGAAAACCCATTTGGTTCCAATTGCCCTGTAACCTTTGGGCAAATCAACCAGTACCCAAACCTTCTGCAGTTTGAATTGAAGTAGCTCTTCTTGCATTGCTTCAACCCAGCTTGAATCATCTAAGGTTTTTGTAATGTTTTTGGGTTCTACTTGAGAGAGAAAGCATGAAAACAAGCATATGTGGGCAACTTCATGGTTCTTTTCTTCATACACAGCTAGGACAAACCCATCTTTGTCTGAAGATAAGACTTGAGTTCTTGTTTTAACACCAGAATCAATGCTGCCAATCACATTATCAATGGAGTAATCTTTGAGAATTCTTGTGTTGTGTGTTGTAGGAACATCATAGGAAATTGGAAGGTTTCCAATTCCTACATCTTCTGGTAAGGAATCATCTGATAGAACATTTAATGGTTCAGCAGGACCAATTTGTGAACTGGCAGTACCATCTGTTGAACTGGCAGTACCATCTTGTGAATTGACAGTACCATTTTCATTTTCAGAATTTTCTTGATTCCCTTGATCTTGAGTTCCATGATCATCTTCAACACCTTCATTAGTTGTATTTGAAGGCTCTCCATGACTTGAAGATGAATCCAATCCTGTCCAAATTGGCATCAAGATGTAATCTTGATCCTCAGATGTTTCAACATTGTCTTCAAGACCTGCATTATCATTAGTGTTTGTACCTGTGACAGGCACATAATTCATAGATTCTGAAAGCTTATCAATGTCAAAATACCAATCTGGTCCAGTGCCTGCAACATTTGGTAGTTTCTCTTGGAACTCTATGTGCAGGTTTTCTTCCACAAGCCTAGTGCATTTATTATACACCCTATAGGCCTTACTTTGCAAAGAATACCCTATCATGTAGCCTTCATCAGCTTTTCCTTCAAACTTTCCTAGATGATCTTTGGTATTGAGAATAGTGACATGACATCCAAAAGGTCTCATAAAACTTAGAGATGGTGTTCTACCAAACAAAAGTTCATAAGGAGTCTTTCTATGAGGTTTAATCACAAGAACCCTATTCTGTACATAACAAGCAGTACCTACTGCTTCAGCCCAAAATGAAACAGGCAACTTAGAATCTACTAGCATTGTTCTAGCTGCCTCTATAAGTGTTCTATTTTTCCTTTCTGCTACTATATTCTGTGGGATTCTAGCTACACTATATTCTCTTTTTATTCCTTTTTCTTTGCAAAATTCATCCATAACTCTATTCTTGAATTCTGTCCCATTGTCACATCTAATTACTTTTACTTTCTTATCAATTTGGTTTTCTATCCCTGTAATGTAGGACTTAAGGATCTCACTTGTTTCATCCTTAGTTCTTAAAAAGAAAACCCAAGAGAATCTGCTGTAATCATCAGTAACTACAAGACAATATCTTTTACCATTCAAGCTATTCACAGATGTAGGACCAAAGAGGTCCATATGAAGCATGTATAAAGCTTGAGAAATTGAGTTATGGGTCTTGGGCTTACAAGAAGCTCTATGTTGTTTGCCTTTTAGACAATCAACACAGGTTTGGTCATTTTGAAAAATCTTTTTAGGTAAACCTCTAACCAAATCATATTTTGCAATTGTATTGATTGTTTTAAAGTTTACATGACCAAGTCTTCTATGCCAAAGCATAGATTCATCCAATGAGGCTTTTGCTACTAGATAGGTTAAACTCTCTTTAGGAACAATGTTCTTTAGATCAACAATGTACATATTGTTCTTTCTAGGGATTTTAAGAAGAATCTGACTTTCATCAGGAATTTTAAAATCAAGAGAAAGTACAATGCATTCAGTGTCAGTAAAAAGAACATTGTTCTTTGTGTCACACATTTGTGAGACACTCAAGAGATTAAATTGTAGTTCTTTCACAAAATACACATTTTCAAAATCTAATTTACTGGTTTTAATTGTACCTTTACCAGTAATCTTTCCTTTGATTCCTCCCCCAAAGGTAACATATCCTCCATCAAATGATTTGAAGTCTGTGAGGTAAGACATGTTGCCTGTCATGTGTCTTGAACATCCACTATCTACATATCCTTGATCTGCAATATCATTTGAATGTTCCGGCACATGTATACACACATTAGTTTTCTTGGGGTACCCAAGCCATGACTGACTTGGGTTTGCCTTGTGCATCAATGTAATCAAACCTTTTTAGGATTGTTGATGCACCATTTGATTGGAGTGGTCTCCAAATCCAACATCCTGAGGACTTAACAGCATTGTCATTTTTAACACATTTTGTGGTTTTTGGTCTAACAGTACCAAATTTGGCAGTACCATTTGGTCTAGCAGGACCTTTTGGTTTTGGTCTCCAATCTTGTGTTTTAACCATAAAATTCCTTTCAATATGACTTTTCACAACTTTTGGTGTATGTTTGAAAGTATTTCCTGCACCCTTAGTAGTGAATTTTGGGTAAACAGGCTCATTTGGTCTAACATTATGATTGACTTTTGGTGTGTTAGATTTCACAAAACCTTTTCTGGGGTTTGTTTTATTTGTTTTGGACCTTGATGTACTCCCAGAAACCCAATTGTTACAATAAGCATGAGTATGATTAAAACTACCACAATAATAGCATGCCTTATTGTACAAAACAAAGTTATCACCAAGTTGATGTGACTTAAGATTGTTCCAATTTCTCTTACTACCTCTAGGTTTGCTATTACATTTAGCACAACATTCAACTATTTTTAGAACAACTTTAGTCTTAGTGATACTTTCTACACTTTTAGGACTGGTTGGTCCTACTTTGTTTCCTTTCTTAGAAACAGTCTCTTTTCCATTCTCATCAGATGTCCAACCTTCATTAGATGTAACATATGAGCTCTTATCAGTGAGCACCTTTTCTTTGGAGAGTGAAGTATCACTTGTACTCTCAAAAGGTTCACTATTTTCTACAGGTTTTACTTTTTCTAGTGGTTTATTTGTAAGTTCATGTAAACCTGATTCAGCAAGATCTAAACCTGGGGGACAGGGAATTCCTCTGTAAGGAGGTGGACATGTGTTATATCCAATCCCAGATTTGATTTTCTTGTTCATTTGATTTTCAACTATACTTTTAGTACATGCAGAAGCATTTCCTAATGTTGTAACAGTTCGTTGAATATTATCTTTTGCTTGTTTCACTTTAGCAAACTCAGTTCTTAATAGGTTTATTTCAGCATCTTTAAGAAATATGTCTCTATTAAGAATAGCTTTTGTGTCAGAAAAGGTGAGTTCATTTTCTCTAAAGTGAATTATCTGTTTTTCAAGTTTGGCCATACCACATTTATGATTAACTAGGTCTTGATGAGTTTTTCTTTCTTCTACTTTCAGTTCATCATAAAGTTTTCTTAAGATTTCTAATTCTTTAAAAACTTCACAAGTAGCAGAACATTTAGTAATTTGTACCTCAGGATTGGAGAGAGCCATTAAAGCCATTTCATTTGAAGATGACCCTTCTTCACCCATAAAGCTCCAATCAAAACCCAGCCCATCAATAGCTACCATAGCTTTTGTTTCAGTGGTTTCCACTTCCTTGCTCTTGTTCTCATAGTTTCCCCTGTTCTTGTTCTCAAAACCTCTTCCCTTATCACCCTGCTTCTTTGGTCTTCTACATTCTCTTGAGTAGTGACCCTTCATGTGGCAGTTGTAGCACTCCACTTTAGACTTGTCATACCCAGCAGGTTCATTGCCATTGATGACAATCTTCTTTCCAGTCCTCATCAAATATTTCTTAGCCCTCATGCTAAGAAGTAAAAGCTGCCATTTTATGTCCATTTCTTCAAGATCATCATCACTGATCTCTTGAAGATCTTCAAAGGTTAATGTGAAACCATTGTGTTGTGATGTTAGGAAAGCACAACCAATTGTTTCATCTAAAATGCTTGTGGTACTACTGGAAGTACTGGCAGTACCAAAATTTATGTTGGCAGTACCTTCTTCTCTACCATCTTTTTCTTCATCAATTTTTTTGGAAGTACCATGAGATGACACAAATGCCATATTTCCTGAGCTTAAACTAGTAGACTTCTTTAGTTCATGCTCTACTATTTTGAAGTTGTTGTAAAGATCATTAAGACTCATGGAATCAATATCTGGTTTGTTTTTCCAGACAATGACATGCATGGCCCATTCAGAGGGTAGACTTCTAAGGAATTTGGAGTTTAAGTCTTCTTGAGATATTATCACCTCATGAATGGCTAACTGACTAGAAAGCTTTTGTAGTCTATTGAACATGTTGTCCAAAGACTCATTTGATGTGGCTGAAAAGTTTTCAAACTGTTGTTTTAAAAGTGTTTTCTGAGTTTTCTTGGTGGCATCATTACCACCAAATCTAGCCACAATAGCTTGAAAAAGGGTTTTAGCACACTTGTACTTGTTAAAGATTAAAAGCTGGTCATTTGGAATAGACATGAGAAGCATACTCCTGGCTTTAAGATCATTTCTCTTTTGAATTCTTTCTTCAGCGGTTATTGGGTTTACTTGCACAGTTGTGACAAGTGCATCATTTACTGTGGAGGTGGTGGTTACAGGTTTAAATGAGTTTCCTTCTTCAATAATCTCCCAAAGTGCATAGTCTTGCACTTGGAAGTATTGTTCAACCCTCAGTCTCTACATCTCAAACTCATTCTGTTTGAGTAATGGAAGTTTTGCAGCCACATTGGTTTGAATGTGCTCAACATCCATTTTTTCTTTGTTCTTTTATGTCGTAAATATCAGCCTTGCTCTGATACCACTTGTGGAAGGATTTGTGTGAACACTTGGGATGTTAATCTCAGTAATGTGTTTAGGATATTTATGAATGAATGTGAGTTAGCACGCAGAATTTACTAAAACACACTAAAGGAACAAAGGTGGTGAATAAGTAAATGAGAATGAACACAACATGAATAACACAAAACGATTCAATATTATTGATGAAATAATACGGGTGATCTAAACTATCACCAGGATTACAAGTGTAACCTTGAATCTTTGATATGTGAAAAGGGTTTAAAGATGGAAGTTATGCATGAAAATACTATGAGAAGGTTATGAAAAGTATATCTAAGAAGGTGACTTAAGGGTTCCTTTTATAGCATAAGGAACCCTTATTACAAGTTGTCAAGTTGCTAATATAATATATTAGAGGCTTATCTTATCCTAATATTACACCTTTCAAGGTAAAACACTCCATTATATCTACTGATACTTCTGTACTACTTCTACTTAACGTATAACTTTGTACAAAGACTAACAATACAACTAAATATCTCTAAATAAAATATAACAACTTGTCGTGAATACTGGCAGGACCTTCTTTAACTAGCAGTACCTTCTTACCCAGAAGGTACTGTTAGTATATCTTCATCATCAGCAAAACTGAAGAGGCAGGCTTAACTCTCAACTAGCAGGCTCTTCTGGCAGACTCTTTACTTGTGCATTTTATTCCCAACAATCCATTTGATAGACAGTAAAGCCCATAAAAGATGCATATGCTAAAAATAGTCTAATAGCCTCAAGTCTTGCAACAGGAGCAAAAACTTCTTCATAATCAATACCTTCATCCTGAGTATACCCTTGAGCAACTAGTCTTGCTTTGTTCCTGATAACAATGCCTCTTTCATCTTTCTTGTTTCTGAAGACCCACTTTGTGCCAATAACCTTCATACCATCAGGTAAATCACAAAGAACCCATACCTTTTAAAGCTTGAATTGTAGCAATTCCTCTTGCATTGCTTCTACCCAGCTTGATTCTTCTAAGGCTTTATAAACATTTTTAGGCTCCACTTGTGATAGAAAACAGAAAAACAAGAACTCATTCTTGTTTGTGTGCTTCTTGGATTTATAAACTTCACTAATGAACCCATGAACATCATTTGTCTTTGTCTGCTTTCTTGTATTCACACCTGATTGTAAATCTCCAATTACATTCTCAAGTGGATGCACTTTGTGAATTGTGGATTGTGATGTGGTAGGAATATCATATGTTGTAGGCATGTTTGTGATTTCAACATCATTACAAGGTGTTTCCTGAGTTAAATTTTCCATATTTGGAACATCAGTGGAAACTTCTGGTGGAGCAGTGGAAATAGGATTACCACTGCTTTTAGGAATTTCTTTATTCAGAACATCAAAATTCACAACATTAGCATCACCTTCCTTTTCAGAATTCTTTGAAGGTTGTGAATCTTCATTATTATCAACAAAGTCCCAAAGTGGCATGACAATTTGATCTTTATCATCTTCATCATCTTTGCAAGATTCATCTTCATCAATGAATTCTTCTGAGCCTTCAAGATCATTGTCTCATGTACCTGAGGTAATAGGTACATAATTCATTGTATTTGACAAAGTCTCAAGATCAAACAGCCATTCTGGTCCTGAACCTGCTATGTTAGTTTTGTTTTCTTCAATGTTCTTTGTTCTCGAATTGTAGACTCTAAAAGCCTTGCTAACCATAGAATATCCAACAAAGAAGCCTTCATCTGACTTTTCTTCAAACTTTCCCAGATGATCAATGGTATTGAGAATTATGACTTGACATCCAAATGGCTTCATAGAATCCAAAATTGGGGGTCTTCCTCTGAATAGCTCATAAGGTGTCTTGTTTTTAGTCTTCACCACCAAAACTCTGTTCTGAATATAACAAACAGTGTTAACTGCTTCAGCCCAAAAAGTCACTGGTAGCTTGGAATCAGCTAACATAGTTCTAGCAGCCTCAATTAGTGTCCTGTTTCTTCTCTCAGCTACACCATTTTGCTAAGGTGTTCTTGCAACACTAAATTCCCTTTTAATACCCTTCTCTCTGCAGAAATCATCCATAACCCTATTCTTGAACTCTGTCCCATTGTCACACCTGATGATCTTGATCTTCTTATCAACTTGATTTTCAACTTCAGTGATGAAAGTCTTAAGGATGCCAGTGGTTTCATCCTTGGTTCTTAGAAAGAAAACCCATGTAAATCTACTAAAATCATTAGTTACAACAAGACAATACTTCTTCAAATTTATGCTACTCATATATGTAGGACCAAACAAGTCCATATGCAGCATGTAGAGTGGATGATCAATAGAATTAAATGCTTTGGTCTTGCCATAAGCTCTATGTTGCTTGCCCTTAAGACAAGCAACACATGTTTGATCATTTTGAAATCTCTTCTCTGGTAAACCTCTGACTAGACCATCTTTCACAATCTTGTTGATGGTCTTGAAGTTAACATGACCAAGTCTTCTATGCCATAGCAATGATTCATCCAAGGTGGCTTTTGCAATTAAGCAAGTATCAGTTTCATTAGCCACAATCTTCTTCATATCAATGCTATAAAGATTGCCTTTTCTAGGGATTTTAAGCAATATATCTTTTTCTTCAGGTAGCTTATAATCCTTGGAAAGAACATAGCATTCATTTTCTGAGAATAGAACTCTGTGCTTCTTGTCACACATCTGTGACACACTGAAAAGATTGTACTTGAGTTCTTTCACATAATACACATTCTCAAAGTCTAAGTTCCCAGCCTTGATAGTCCCTTTGCCAGAAACCTTTCCACTAATACCACCTCCAAAGCTGACAAATTGTCCATCATAAGGTTTGAAATCTTAAAGATAGGACTTATTGCCAGTCATGTGCCTGGAACATCCACTGTCTGAGTATCCTTGATCTTCTTTAGGCTTTGAATGTCCCTGCACATAGAATAAAGGAATTAATTCCTTTTGGGGACCCAAGCCACAACTGACTTGGATCTGCCTTGTGTATCAATATAGTTATATCTGTCAAAGGTCATTGATACACCATTGGGATTGATAGAGGTGTAACTTCATTTTGGTTTCCATTCCCAACGTGCTGAGGCCTTCACAGCATTTCCCACATTTACCCTTTTGTTGTTTACAGAACCACCAGTGGAAACTTTTGGCCTAGCAGTGGCAACTGCTGGCTTAGCAGTGGCAACTGCTGGTTTTGAAATTTTAGGTGCCCACTTGAGGTTTTTGTAAACTTTCTTTTCATAAAAGGTCTTTTTCCCTGTTTGTGCAAATTTAACAAAGGTTGTAATTGGATTTGCACTCTTAACAGGAGACTTGTGATAAACTTTGTTCATTTTTCTGACAGTGGCAACTGCTGGCTTAGCAGTGGAAAGAGATTTGATGCCAGAATTTAGTAAAACAGCCCTGGGAGTCATATTACTTAGAGGATTGGGGTGAGTTAGATTTTGAAACTTATTTTCTTTTACCCATGTGTTCCCAAAAACACTTCTTCTTCCCTTGTGATAGTTACAATAAGCATGAAGATGATCAAAACTACCACATATATGACAAGCTTTGTTGTTAAACTCAAAATCACTACCAAACTGTTGAGATTTAACATGATTCCAACTCCTCTGGTTGCCCCTAGAAATTGGTGACTGACTTCTATACATCTCAGCATATCTAGTTGTGGGCCTAGTGTGATTAGCTTATTTCCAAGGCTTCTCTTTTTCAACCTTAACAACTTCAGGAATACTCTTTTTAACTTCTACTTTAACATTCTCAGGAACACTAGTTTTACACTCAACATTCACATTTTCATCTTAAAGAGATGAGTCACTAGCACTTTCAAATGTATCAACCTCAACCTTAACCCTTTCACTAGCAACTTCTTTGACAAATTTTGGGCCATATGTCATGGTTGGTTCCTGAAACTCTTCTAACCCTGTGTGTGCTAAGTCAATACCAGGAGGTGATGGAACACCTCTTAGGGGTGGTGGAACTAATTTGTATCCTACTCCTGATTTGGCTTTATTTACAACTTGGGCCTCCCAAATTTTGTCAATGCACTTAGATTGATGATCTAGTGTATTACAAGTTATCTGTATGTTATCATTGGCCTTTTTAACTTTCTCTAATTCTTCCCTAAGAGCTTCATTCACAGCTATCTTATAATCTAAGTCTCTTTTTAAAACAGCAATATCATCATTGAACTTAGATTCATTGGCTCTATAGTGTTCTAATTGTGCTTCTAAAACAGCAAGACCTCTTTTATGATTTGCTAGGTTATAATTTGTTTGATTTAACTCTAACAATTGTTCATCATATTGATCTTTAAGTTTCTCATAGTCTTTTAAAGCCTTACAAGTTTTAGAACAAGCATTATTAATATGTACTTCAGAGTCAGAAAAAGCCATAAGTGCAAGCTTTGTAGCAATCATTGCAGACTCTGGATCTTCTTCTTCATCTTCAGCCATATAGCTCCAATCATAGCTCACTCCATCAATGGCTAATAGTACCTTTGGTTCTTCAGCTGTAGGCTCTTTCTTCTTGTCCTGCTTATACCAAGTTGACCTATTATCAGGCTTCTTTGGTTTCCTGCATTCCCTGGCAAAGTGCCCCATCTTGTGACAGTTGTAGCACTCCACCTTCTTCTTATCAAAACCTACAGTTTCATTGCCATTTATGATGATCTTCCTACCAGTCTTCTTCCAAAATTTCTTTGCCTTTAAGCTTAGCAATGAACTTGCCATTTTATATCCATCTCTTCCATATCATCTTCATCAATTTGGTTCAAGTCTTCATGTGTCAGAACTGAACCATTGACTTGACTTGAGAGATAGGCATAGAAAGTAGAATCTCCAAGACCAGTAACCTGCCTTTTTGAACTAGCAGTGGTAACACTCCCACTGCCAGTGGAAACAGCAATGTGAGCACTGTCCTATTCATCATTACTATCAACATCAGAATCATCACCCGCTGATGATGAGATAAGAGCTAAATTCCTTAATCCTGAACTTAGCTTACCAGCCTTCTTCAACCTCTGTTCAATAACTTTAAAGTTATTGTACAAATCATTGAGCTTCATAGTCTCAAGTTCTGGCTTGTCTTTCCATACAGCAACATTAGTACTAAACTTAGAGGGTAGACTTCTTAAGAACTTTAAGTTGAGGTCTTCCTTTTCCACCTCAATTCCAAACACTGTGAGTTAAGTAACAATCTTTTGAAGCCTTGTGAAGATGCTGTCAATGGATTCATTACTTGTTGAACAAAAATTTTCATAGATCTGTTTCAACAAGGTCTTCTGTGTCTTCTTGGTGGAATCATTACCACCAAAAACATTGCAGATCTCATCAAATAAAGTCTTTGCAGTCTTGTACTTGCTGAAGGCTAAAACTTGATCCCTACGAAGGGTCATAAGCAATAAACCTCTGGCCTTCAAATCATTCTTCTTCTGAAGTCTTTCATCAGATGTGACTGGTCCAGTATTTAACTTTTGTACTACCTTGCCATCAATAGTATCTGTGGTAGTACCAAGTTTAAAGGAATCACCAAACATAATGATCTCCCAAAGTGCACAGTCTTGCACCATAAAGAATTGTTCAATCATTATTCTCCACATCTCAAAATCATTGAGTTTAAGCTTAGGAAGCTTAGCAGCAATGTTGGTCTGACTAGACTCTGTTTCCATTGAATCTTGTGAGTGAACTTCGGGTCTTCTAAATCAAAGTATCAAAGCCTGGCTCTGATACCACTTGATGGATCCAAACACACACTCCTTGTGTTAGAATGATACTTTGAATGATACTAACAAGTATGCGGAATCTACTTGTTAATACTTAGAAGGTTTGTATATAAGTTTGATTGTGAGTTGTATATGAATGAACAAATTTGTATGAACACTGAATGTATAACCAAACTCTTAGCTCCAATATTATTAATGATAATAATACGAGTGATCTAGAATATCACTAGGTTTTACAACTTGAAGCTCTAAGAAAAACATATCTAAAACCATAACCTAGGATCTCCTTTTATAGCACAAGGAGTCTGATGCGCTCTATCGAAGCTTTAAATTTATAAACAAGAATTACCGGTTAACTAGGAACACATTCGGGCAAGTATACCCTAGTCAATTGTAGTATAGTAGTGGTAAGTCAAGGTCGTCCCAAGAGACTTGGTTACACTCAAGTGTCGTTTGTTTGTTTAAACAAGTAACAAATTGGTGGTTATGATTGTCACGGATCAAACCACAAGAAAAGCAATATGAGAATAAGAATACAAAGAACATACATGTTTGGACAAATGATCACATGGATATTAGGATGCTTAGTTTGGAAAACATATTATCAAAGGTAATCCTTTCGGCCTTAATAACCAATAATAATTTAGTATTTTATAAATCAAATATGTATAAGCCTCAATCAAATGGTTATATCATGAGCCTTATATCTAAACAACAACAAAGAATCCTTTCGTCCTAGACTTTGATGCCATTAATTTGTTAAGTGCCATTTACTTGGAAAATGATTAAAACACATATTCAAAAGATGTCTTTCCACCTTTAATCCAAATTAAACCTTTATTTGTTATGTTTATTAAGTTCCTTATACAATCGTCACAAAGTACAAGACCAAAACCATTCGTCGACTAATGAATTGAAATCAACCACTTTTGAGAATCCTTTCGACTATAGACTCAACAATAATTAATCAAAATAATAAACAAGACAAGTTCTAATTTAACCAAATATGATGTCTTTCATCATAAACCAAACAAACACTAATTGTATCCAAACATCCTTTTATCACAAGTTATCATATGTACAAAACAAGCATTAAGAGATTATCATTATCAAAACACATCACATGAAACACATAGAACCAAACATGAGATATAACATTCAACATCTTAAAAGTAACAAGAGTTTACCCAAGGTATCAATTACAATAGGTAAAGGTAAAGGATTATAGCAACCTTCAAGCCTCCAATCAACTACAACTTCTAACCAAGCCGGAAAATAATACCCGAACACTTTCTTGAGCACTTGAGCACCACTTCTGGAAATGGCAGAGGATTGTGGCCTTTTCGGTGAGATAATAGTGGTGACAATTCATCCTTAAGGGTGGAGGAAAGAATTGCACACTTAGAACCAAGCCAAATTGGTCTTATTTATAGTAGAAATCAAGCCTTAGCCTCCAAGCATAAAACTTGGGCACTAAGTGTCATAAAATGCCAGGTTTAGGAGTTATTAGGAAGACATGATCGGACTTGGGGCTTAATGGCACTTAAATAAGCATTAAAAATAACTTGGGGAGGTCAGCATGCATCAAACCGTTCGGTTGGATTCCATCCGATCAGTATTGGATGAGATATTTTGATCTAACCGATCGATTACGGGCTCCTACCGATCGGTTGGATTCATTTGATAGAAAATGATAAACATGAAAGTTTTAGATCTTTCTCTTAGCTTTCCGTGGCCATGAACGGGAGGTCAAACGGAGTTCGTATGCTCATCTTATGGCCAAAATGGTGGAGGTTTGTCGGGAATAACGAGTCTTCCAATAATTCTTCGTTTTAGCTTCTTTTCTTCATTTCTTTTCTCATTTTCCTTCTTGTCCTTTATTCTTGAGTCTTTAGAATGACAACTTCATGACTTTTATCTTCTCAAATATACTCCAAGAGACTTTCATTTGTCGGGAATTGTTTGTACATGCATAAATCTTCGTTTAATGATCATTTCTTCGTCTTTTTCATCATTTTCTTGTACTTGAGTTTCCATGAACCTAAAATACGAATTATGCTTAATTAAGTACCATAAGATCATAAAAGTGACCATAAAATCCACAATAACGCTCCTAAAAACATGTACAATTTGAGCGTTATCAAATCCCCCACACTTGAATTTTGCTTGCCCTCAAGCAAATCTAGAATTAAGAAAATAAATCCACATGGTGCATGAAAATGATTAGAAAAATGTGATGCAAATCCACCAAGTACAAGTACAAGATAAGATTCATCGTTTTTAAGCTTAATGGTGAAAAACCAAGATGTTTGACAATACCCATAGATTTTCTTGCATGATTAACATTTCTAAACACCTCACGAAAAAGGAACGAAGTGTAATTCACTCAATCACTCATTTATTTAGGTAGTGGAGTATATATAATATCTAGGCCATCAAGGAACCCTAATCGCGGCGTGATGACGGTGTCACGACCTATAAGGTGACGCCGTCAAGTTGTAAAATCTATATATGCTTTGCTATTTTTTTCATTCATAAGAGAGGATTTTTGGTGCAACCTTTGGGAGAACTTTAGGGATAAACCCTAAGTCGAATTTCACATACTTTGTAAGGGTTTTTCACCCTTATTTCATCCATGCTTAATTAAAGACAAGTTTTCCATTAATCATTCAATATGTCTATGTGTTATTTGATTCTATCTTATGATTGTCTTTATATTAACATGCTAGGCTAGGTTATCTATGTATTTGCTTAGATGTAATGAAACCTAGCTATTGATTGTTGATTGATTGTTTGTTATTAATTTTGTTGGATGAATGATATCTAGGCTTAAGAAAACTGGCTAACTTCCAATTGGTAACATGCTTGATGTCTTAAGAAACATGAATCTGATGTGTAATATGATTTTAATGGTTATATTTACTGCATAAGTGACTACTAAGGAGGCTATGTTAGGAGCTAGTTGTCGACTCGACATAGGAAGAGGTGGAAGCTTATAAAGTTGGGGAAGATCGTACACGGCCACACGAATGGTATTAAGGAATATAACTCGTCATCCACGCAATTGTAACAAACTAATAAATTAATGAAAGATAGCTAGGGAGTAGTGAAACCTAAGTAAACACAGTTTCTCTCCATATAAGTTTTCCTCACTTTTATTTTCTTGTCATTTTATTTTTATTGCATTTGTAGTAATTTGGGTTAGTTGACTAGCAACTAATTCCGCCCACTCTTTAAAAAACCGAGATTTTTACTGCTTTCATAAAATATAAAAAATTACAAAAAGAATCGTCCCTCATCCTTAGACCTAATTAGAGTAGTTTTCAATCCTAACGAACACTATTCCCTAGGTAGAACGATCAATCCCCCGGTACTTTCCACTACACTATACTACATCGGTCAGGTACACTGCCTGGTGGGGATTGCAAGCTTCTCGAGATCCCTTAAGAAGTAAAACCTTTTGCAAGGTTGCAAAACCACGCATCAAGTTTTTGGAGCCGTTGTAGTGGAATAGTTATTGTTTAGGTTGAATTTTATTTTTATTAGGTCTATACATTAGATTCCTTTCTAGTGAGATTTTTATTTTTCTTTTTAATAGGTTTTCTTTTTTCTATCTTTTTCTTTGTGCCTTTGTTAGTAAATTAAATTCATTGACTATTCCATTTGCCATTATGGAGAACGCGAATCCACCAAAACCCGATACTAGAGTTTTACATGAAGAGATGTAATTATACTAATTTGGATATATCAAGATGGATTTAAATAAGGAGGACAAGATCTCGCATTGCTTTTAGTGAGTACCTTGAGAAAAGAGACCAAGCGCATAAAACTCTTAAAAAATCACCTTAGGAACTCCATCAAACCCTCAAAATACCTCATTTAGTGAAACATATGCACCATATGGGCCTTCACCTAGGATAGTTTCTTATGAATCCGACCGATATTGTGAGATGGTTAATGTTAAACCACCTAGGTGCATGCTTTGATTAAATTTCAGTAAGACATATGATGAACATGAGTAATCCTTTAGTCAAAATGAACACAGTGATCAAGTTATTGAGAATGATTCTTATGAATTAGACCAAGAATTTGAGATGAGTAGAAAAGGATTTGAGATACCTAGGTGCATGTTGGGGATTGACTTCAGTAAAATACATAATAAGCACATAGGTGATCTAAATGTGATGGAGGGTAAGGCGAAAGGTCCAAGTCCACTAAGTACTCCACATGTCCCACCATTATTTGAGGTACATACACCACCCGTGACTTACCCGAAAGAAGTAGAAGAAACTTTAGGAATCCCGATGGAGGTAGAACCCTTGTACCAAGCACCACTAGAGGATATAGGTTTGAATACTTGTAGTGATAACCTTACTCTTAGTTCTAGGGAATTTCCTAGTGTTGATGAACCGGAACCTCCATCTTCACACAACTTTCCATCCTTAGATATACATCTAGGAGACGAAAGAGGAGCCGACCCACCCATCAACCCATATAGTCCGGTTAGTCTTAGGATAAAGGTGGTAGACATTAAGCCATGTAGAAAGGAAGCCAATATAGGAGTGGAACATAACCTTAAATACTTACATCACCCATTCATGATTGATCACAAGAAACATTATGGGATTAAACCGGGTTTATTAGGTCAAGATGGATTCCCAACTAGGAGTCTCTCGAAATTGATAGAAGATGATCCCTTTTTAGGAGAAAACTTCAACTCACTCAGTGACCCAAATAAACTAGGTAAGGTTACGATAAAAGGAGCACACCCGTTTGAGCATATAATTCATCCACCACTCTTTCCTCTCGTGGCATATTTCCACCCTAAGGGTGTGTATTGCTACTATCACCCACACTTAATCCTAAGTGTAGGGAAATCCTTCCTTATTTCCATTAAATAAGGGTAGAGTCAGGCTCGTGACTCGAACAAAAACAAGCGCTTCTTGGGGGGTAACCCAATTCTTATTTGTTTGCTTGTTTGTTTATTTGTTTTATTTGCTTCCGTATGTGTGTTCTTATTTCTATTGTTTATAATTCATGTTTCAAATAATATTGTGAAAATGCTTTATTTTGTTTTTAACTTTGTCTTAATTACATATAAAGGTATTTTGCAAAAGATAAGTGTAAGGGAAATCCAAATTTGCTTTCAAAGAATGAATTGAACATGAACAATAACAATGAGATATAGACATACATATTAGTACTTGTTTGAGTCAAATGCTTGTATCGAGTCGTAATGACATTTTGCAGGAATTCCAGAAAATTAAGGTATAGGTTTTTCTTGAAATTTTTTGGAAACTAAACATTAGATTTCTGTCAGAACACTCTGACGGCGTCAGGCCTTATAACCTGAAGACGTCAGGTGTAACATTCTGGAAAATTTTTTTGCAAGTTTTGTTTTTTCTGCCGGAACCGTAATGTTTTATCAAATCTTTAACTTATAAACTCCAGGAATCTGCAAATATTCATTCCACAAGCATTATATCTTTATTTTTTTTCTAGTATTTTATTTTATGTAGATTTTACCGCCGATGTTATGCAAGGTTTCTTGTTTGTTTTCTCAGGTTTAACAGGTTATATTGGACAAGAAGATGATTTATATTTCGGAAGGGAAGCTTTGTACGTATATTTTCTTGGAGGAAGATCTAACCATGTTATCACATTATCCACACCGAACGAATCAGGGGAGTATTTGTTTCATTCTTTTACCTTCTTACTTTTACATCTTTTTATTTGAACATTGGGGACAATGTTCAGCTTAAGTGTAAGGAGATGGTAAATGATGATACCTTAGAGAATGAAATTGCACTTGGTTTTTGTTTGTTTAAAAGAAAGTGTGTAATAAAACTAAGAGAAACACTTGTTAGGGTAATTTTAGCGCCAAATTTAAATTTTTGTACAACATATAGGAGTGAAACTTTAGTCTTAATTAGCATCTCATGGATAGGAGTTGTATGACTAGCACAAAAACCTTACCACTCAAAATTTTTCCACCCTAAATATGTGAGGTTCGCCCCTAGATTTGTTAGGAAAAGATGCTTATGAGTGTACCGATAGTACTTAGATTCTAGAACTTGTGATAGTGATTCATTCCGAGACCACATGTGAGACTACATTCGTGTAGTTAGGATTTACTACATGATAAAAGGCATTAGGATAACCATTGTGTTAAACCCATATCATAATTACTTGACCAATGAAGTCAATGCACTTGACTAGTAAAGTCAATTAATTTTCCCACACCTTTGCGTTGTACTCATTTTTAGTACACGATACCCCTAGTATACCCCTCCGAGCCTATCTTTTTCATTTCTAGCTTTAAGCATTTTACTTAAAGATAGAATTTGTTTACAATCCACCCTATATGTACACCCAAATTGCCTTAGCCTTCCTTGTATGCACTCATCTTTAGTTCATTATAGTTATTTGTTTATACCCTTAGTTGATTATCTAATTCATTACATGGTTGCTAAGTCTAGTCATATCTTGTATATATTGTTTTGGGACGATTGGGACTCATGGGTAAAGTACTAGTGTAATGGAGTAATGGGGAAGAACGTCAATTATTACCCCCATATGCGCGTAAATGTTTTAAAGTACTCAAAGTGTTTTGATTATCTTAATTCGAGTCATTAGAATAGTTAATTGTAAAGTACGTAAAAGTTCAAGTGTAAAGGGAATGCAAATTCCCTATGATGTATTATTTTGGATGGTAGGGCAAAAGTGTATGTAAAAAAAATGAAAAAATCAAGAAAAAGAAAAAAAAAATAGAAAAAGAAAAGAGAAAAACATACGGACTACCATCCCGCTTAATTTTATGTTTCTTTTTATGTTTTGTAGTTTTCATTTGCTTAAGTCGAGTCGAGTCGAGTCTTGGCTTAGCAACGCCACATTGTACATGTAATTGACCAAGATGATTAACTCGCCACCAGTAAAGATTGCCTTTATCCAAAAAAACCGTATTTATCATATCCCTACACCTCACGTTACAACCCTTGAAAGACCTCTTTGATAGTCTATCCTAGGTGCTTACGCCTAGTAGTGGAGGTTTTTGATCCTTTCCCAAGCCTATGGTAATCTATGTGCTATGACATAGTAGTGAGTGATATTTTTCCATTTCCATTTAGTTATATAGGTTTATAACACCCGAGAGATGTGAATATGATAAGGCGAAAAATGAACCGTTTTTAGGGGGTCATTTAAGCCCGAAATTGAATTTATTTTATCAAATATTGCCCTAAATCGTTCCTTTTGTGATTTTAGGTACTTTGGAAGTGAATTCTGGAAAAGGAAGCATTTTGGACGTTTTTGGAGCATAAAAGTGAAGAAAACGGCAAAGTCTTAATTTTCCTTGCTGTGAACAGTACCTGACGGCGTCAAGAGCACAAGTTGGTGACGGTCCAGTACAGATATGACGGCGTCAAGCCAAGGGCGTCAAGAGTAAATTTTGGTGACGGCCTGAATCAAGATTACACATGACGGCGTTAGATATAGATCTAGGCAGTCCGAGAACTTTATTGGCGGCGAGATGACGGTGTCAGATTTTTCCTCTTGATGTCGTCACCTCACAAAATCTATAAATACTTTTCTATTTTTCATTCATTAGAAGAGGAACTTGTGTGGAGAATTCTAGGGCCGAACCTAATAAACCCTAGGTCGTTTGTAACAGTATTTTCAAGGGTTTTCACCCCTTGAAACCTTTCATGTTCAATTGAGATAAGTCTCCTTTCAATTCATTCAATATGTCTATGTGTTGTTTGAATATATCTTATGCTTGTCTTGATTTTAACATGCTAAGCTAGATCTTTTATGTGTTTGCTTAGATGTAATGAAACCTAGATGTTGATTATAGGTTGATTGCTTGTTTATAGTTGTAATGGATGAATGATTTCAATGTTAGGCTTAAGAAAACTAGAAAATCTCCATTGTGTAACTTGCTTGAACGTCTTAAGAAACATGAACCGATGTGTACTAGGTTTTATTGGTTTTATTTAATGCATGAGCGAATTCTAGTGATCCCATGTTAGGAGCTTCTTAGCCGGCTCGACATAGGAGTGAAGTAGGAGCTTATAGGATTGGGGAAGTAAGTACGCCACCCCATGAATGGTATTAAGGAATACAACCCGTCATCCACGCAACTGTAACAAGTAATTAACCTGTAAAAGATATCTAGGGAGTAGTGAAATCTAAGTAAACACAATTCTCCCATATATTGTTCACTCCACATTAGTTTATTTAGTTTATTTTCATTTCTGTCATTTTATTTTGATTGCATCTTAGTTATTGGGTTAGTTGTTTAGCAGCTAATTCCGCCCACTCCTCTAAAAACCGAGATTTTATTTGCTTTTTCATAAAATATAAAAACACAAAAAGAATCATCCCTCACCTCTAGACCTAGTTTTTAGGCTTTCTAATCCTAGCAACACTATTCCTGAGTTGAACAATCAATCCCTCGGTACTTGTCATTATACTATACTACATCGATCAGGTACACTGCCTGGTGGGGGTTGTAAGCTTCTCGAGATCCCTCGAGAGGTAAAACCTGGTGCAATTCCCACGCATCAAGTTTTTGGTGCCGCAGCCCGGGGAATAGTTATTGTCTAGGTTAGGATTTCTTTTTATTAGGTCTACTCATTAGATTCCTATCAAGTGAGATTTTTTTTTTTTCCTTTTTATTTTGTAGCTTTCTCGTAGTCTATCTTTTCTTTGTGATTTTGTTTGCAATTTGCTTCAAAGGGACTTTGTAGGACCTTAAATTTCACAACTTTATCACACCAATAGAAGATTAGAAGAAGAAAGATGGTGACTTGGTGACTTATATGTAATTCGTGTATATGTAGAGAGAGAGATGAAATATGAGAGCTTTGATTACTAAAACACACACAAATACACACACAAGCACACACCTCAAATGAGCCTTTGAGGTGTTTAAATAGTAAGATACATGAGATGCCCTATGGGCTTTCTATGGGCTTGGGCTTGGACTTGGTTACTTGGTTGGATAACTAGGCTTATGAAACATAGCACATAATATATTAGCTTACCAAGTCCAAGGCCCAATGACTAAACTATTACTAATCTTAACACACGACACAAAGTTACAATATGAGAATGACCATCACTTTATAATACATATTTTTAATGCTAACAATCTCCCCCTAAGGGTTGGTCATTCGAATGATGCTCCACGCGAGTGGGTCTTCCGTGTTCTTTGTCTTCAACTTTGTGTGTCGTTGTAGAATAGTCTTTAGTCTTTGTTCCTTCATGCTTTGTGATCTTTGATAACTGATTTTCATCGTTCTTTGTTCTTTTGCGATGTGGGATTATCTGCCTTTCGTCACTTCTGCGTCTGTGGTGGTTGTTTGCCATTCCAACATGCTCATACATCTTTGGACTTTGATATTCATATGCACGTAGTTCCCTTTCTTTCACTTTGATCTTTAGTCTTTATACTTTGTAGATTCTTCTTTTTGGCGTAGAATCTTTCTTTGAACTTTGTGTTGTATAGATCTTTGAGGGAGCTTTCTTTATCTTCCAGATGTATGTATGAGCACGTGGAATCTGTTGTCATGGAGATGAAGTGTCCCTGCATATAAACAGTTAGCAATAAAACATCTGGTACTTACAGATAAGAATTAGAGATCGTCAACAGCATAGTGTGAAGACTCCTTCTAACCCTTACCAAGGCCGTTCCCATGTCAGATACTCTCGAGAGAGCTTACGAGACCTACTTAGTAGCTCAATGACTGGGTGAGTCGCTGGGGATCACTCCACGACTGTAGATCGTTTGAAACCACCGTGAACACTAAGCGTAACCCATAAAGAATTACCGAAGTGACCTGCTGTCAGGGCTGCTTGATGTTGACCCTGGCAGGAATTTCCATTCAATCACTGAGAATCACAAAAGTGAATCCTCTCATAAATGTTCTGGCAGATTGCTAAGATCTGCGTAGGACTCTTAAGTTTACATCTGGCGTCCTTAATGATGAACAACCAGTGTAGAAATATCATGTGTTCCTAGGAATCCACCTAAGGTAAGATCTAGATGTAGTTTTCTTATCAGATGCAGCAGAAGTTTCAGTCTTGGAAAAGCTACATTCTTTAGATATCCACCTATTAGGTTTCTTAACCTCTTGCTTCTTATCAATGGGTTTGTTTTGATTTGGTGTCTTAGTGGATTGGGTCTTGACACTTGATTTGGAATTCTTTGTGTTGCATTCTACTTTCCTAGCATTCTTATTTCTGCCACTACTCTTAGATGCAAGCCAATCCCTAGTATTTTGTTGAAAGTTCCTAGGTAATGGTTTACTACTACTAGCGGTGCTTTGGAATCTTGTAGAATTCATCACACTAGGTTTTGCACCTAAAATTCCGTTTTTTCGATGTTGTGCCTTTTTCCTAGCTTCCTCTAGATGGTGATTTTGGACCATGTCATTAGAACCAACAGACTCTTTAACCGTTTTTATGGTCACATTCGGTGTATAATTTCTAGAAGAGCCAGGTGAACAAACATTTGTGTCTCTTTCAACAACCAATTTTTGTATTTCAACAATCTTTTCCATTACCTTATCCTTGGGCAAGGGTTGTGGAGTGACTGGTTTTGACAAATCCTTTTTCTCATCGACTTTTGGAGCAAACCGTGAAATTGACATTTTTGGTTTTTGAACCGTGTTTGAAACATTTGGTTTCTCCGAAGTCGATGGTTTTGCAAACTTAGTATCCACACCCTTTCCTTTTATGTTTTCAAGCTGAGCTCTCAAAAGATCATTTTCCTTTTTCATATCCTTGTAGGCATGCTCATACGACAATTTGTCATACTTGCATTCTTCCTTTTTTCGATCAAGTTGTTTAAAATATGACACATTTTCTTTTTCAAGCTTTATAAGAGCATTTTCATATTTTGAAACAATTTCGGAGGTCTCAGCTCTTAGTCGTTCATCGTCTTGAACAGAATATGTTTGTAAAATGATGGACATAATGTCAGTGGTCATAACAGCTTCGAAGAGAGAATCATTTAGGTTTTCCAAAACATTGATTTGCTCAAAAGATTCATTTGCCTTCTTTATCAGGGACTTGTGATCCGTAACGAAGTCAGTTGTTTCTTTCAAAAATGCTTGTTCAAAATGAATTACTCGAGCATGGATGTTATTAATTTGAGGAGCAAATTCATTTTCGAGAATCTTTTTAAGCTGTAAATGAACCGTGGAATTCCAATTGATCTCATTAAGTCTCGTTTTAGATTCTAAAGTCGTTTTAAGTTGCCCAATTCTGGTTTTAAGATCATCAAGATATCCCCTTGCAGCACTTGAGTTAAAAGTGTTGTTTGAAGACATCTGTTCCATGTTTGAAAGTGATTTGGAAGCAACTACTTTTTTAGAAAACATTTTCGAGAATGGTCGTTTTATGGAAAACACTGATGGTTCTTTTTGTGGAACAAAAGTAATTCTCGAAAGTTTGTTCAATTTGTTGTAATCAATCGGTTTCAAATCAGGATTCTTTTGTTTCATTTTATTAATGCTCTCTTCGACATGTTCTATCGTTTGCACAGAATCCCGAACGACGGGAGGATCATGTTTGGTGTAAAAAACACTACCATTATACAAAACATTCTGTTCATCCTGAGCTTTCTTGAGATTACAAGGATTGTTGTTACCGAGAGCCATTTTATGTTTCGTATGGTAAATCGGATTAGTTTGGTTTGAAATCATTTTCATAGTTTGACTTGACTGACCCGACTTAACCACCAATTCTTCTAGATGTGCAATCTTGTGTTCTGACTCTACGATTTCTTCCAAAAGTTTATCTTCTTTCTTTGCAAAGTCCTTTTTCAACTCATCCCTTTCTTTTTCAAGATTGGTGTAAGTTGTTTCTTGTTTTGAAAGTTGGTTTGTTAATTTAGAAATTTCTTGTTTTAAAGAGTTAATGGTTTTTGTTGAACTTATTTCAAGATTAGCAAACTTGGTTTTCCATTCCCTATCTTTAACAAGTAACTTCTTATAACCAATTTCAAATTCTGACTCACGTTCTTTGTTAATTTGAAAACTTTTTGCATTTTCCATGTATCTCTCAAGCTCAGTGGTCAATTTCTCATTCGCGGCCTTAACATCGCGATTGACCTTTTTTACTTTCTCGATTTCAATACCACAATTATTTAATAATGATTCAAATAAAGCACGTGTTTCCTCATCATTCTCAGCATGTTGTGAAACGAAGCCTCCATTATGATTCACATCTGGAGTTGCTGAAGAAGTATTGCTACTACTTGGCGTGTCAAGGTATATATCATAAGTGGGTGCTTGCTTCTCAGAATGTTGTTCCTCATGAGGAGACATATCAAATATATCATTATTGTGACATGTGTTGAAATTTGATACCTCAGATGGTGCACTGGTGTCATAAACAGGAAGTGTGTCAGAATCCGTGTTATACTTAGCTTCCTGAAGATTAGCCATGAATATGCAGTTCGCATCGATATCCTCTCTATCTTCCATGTCATCCATAAGAGCCATAAAATCATTCTCCTCTGCGTTCAACTGAAACCCTGCCTTAGCCTTTTGTGCCAACAGTACTGCTTTCTGCAAATACTCTAGATCTTTCTTGTTCGGCTTAGTAGGACAATTCCTTGCCATATGACCTACTCCTTGGCAGTTGAAACACTTTACCGGATTACCCTGATTCACATTTCCATAATTCCCAACAACTGGAGCTGCAACATTTCTATTCTGATTACCCATTGCCTGATTACCAACATTCTGACCCAACTGATTCCCTGCATACTGACCATACTGATTCCCTGCAAACTGACCTGCATTCTGATTCCCTGCATATTGACCTGTATTCTACATATTCTGATATCCCTGTTGATTCCCATAAACTCCAACCATTTGGCCTTCATTGCCCATATTGAAACTCGGCTGAGCTAACTGCTTGTTGCGAGTGTTCGATGAGATCCTTTGGTTGTTGTTTGTTGGTGTAGAATAACGTCCTTGGAATGCCTTTGACAGAAAAGCAAACGCTTGGGACAATGCTGCAGTAGCTTCATCATTGTCAGTGAATTCCGGTTCTTAGAATTGTAGGTATTGCTGTTGTGGAATAACTTGTTGTTGTTGTGGGTAGAACTGTTGTTGGTAGACCGGTGTTGGTTGTTGAATGTAGGATGGTTGCAAGTAGTTGTGAGTGGAAGATGATGATGGTTGTTGTTGTGTGTTCACGGATATAGGTGTTGGTGTATCAGCCATTAATGCTAGAGGATCATGCTTTTTAGCTAGTAATTCAGCTCTTACTTCATTAGCTTCATCCTGATTTTGCTTCAAGAAATCATACACCTGATCATAAGTCACTTCATGCAAATTCTTTGTCTGATAAACAATAGTGACATATCTTCCCCATTCTGGTTGTAACTCATTCAGAAAAATGGTGTTGTTAGCAATATTTGTCTGACTGAGGTTGTGTCTTGATAAATCATTCATGATCTTACAGAATCTGTGGTAGTACGTCTCTATGGATTCACCAGGAATTGAAGTAAACTTGTGAAGTTCCTTAAGCAGTTGTGTTTCCATTTCCTGTTTCCCGATGTCTGTCCCTGATGAGTGTCTAAATACTCATCATTTTATACTAATCTGAACTGCCAAAACATACAAAAACACTCAAAAATGCATCATAATACTTAAAATATCTTAGAAGTGTGTTTTATATGTTTCAAATACAAAATATTCAAAAACAAATGAAAAATGTACAAAGTTTGCATAATTGGCAGTTTCAGTCCCTCAAGTTTCAAATATTGACAAAACTAGTCCCTGAAGGTTTTAAATGAATAAAAAGTCAACTTAAGTCCTTGGGAAACCAAAAATGTTCACAAAACATCCCTGGATAAAAGTTTACACAAACTGGCAATTTTTACCCCTCAAGTTTCAAAATTGGCAAAATAGTCCCTGGGTTTTCAAAACTGAAATATTTACAAATAATACCCTTGTGCTATGCATGAATGACAAAATGGAACAATTTTGATAATATTTTGAGAAATTACAATCACAATCCCTTAAAAATCCAAAATTACATAAATGGTCCCTGGAGTTTGAAAAATTACAGAAAAGGTCCCTGGATGTTTTTAAAAAATGGAAATATCATAAATTTGGTCTTTGGTTTATCTAAATTTGCAGGTTTGGTCCTTATGAGAAAAGTTTGGAGAAATTACAAAAAGGCCCCCTAACTTTGCAAGTTTGGCAAAAATAGTCCCCGGTATTTTAAATAATGAAAAAAAATCAAAAATAACCGTGTACTATTCTATATATGGCAAAATAGGTCCTTGTGATTACATGTGGGGATTTACAACAATAGCCCTTCAACTTTGGAATAATTACATTTTTGGTCCTTGTTCACTAATAAACCAAACCGGACCCTTTTTATTATAATCCTAAACCAAAAACTAATCCAAACCAAAACAAAACCCAACCCACCTATCCCCTAGCCCAAACTTAAGCCCAATCCAACACCCCTTATATTAAAACCGGGCGTTGACCCGCGTTGACCACCCCAATCCCGCCTACACTATTCACCTCCCTCACCACCACCTGAAACCACCATACCAGGTGGTTTTGCCACCTGCTACCACCACCTCACCACATTCCAGCTCACCCTCACCTCCTTTCCACCTCATACACCAACCCACTCCTCATTTAATGCTCTCCACACCATTTTTCACCCCAAACTACCTCTTAACCTCTGTTTTCTTCCATTCAACACCAACTGGCCCTAAAAACCCTCCCCTTTGTCTCCTGACACTTCCACAAACTCCCAAAAACCTTTAATTACAATCCTTTGCCTCCATGTTAACGTGGAGGACTTTGGCGCCAAAAGTGAGTTTGAACGGTGGATCTCAATTGGACTAAATGGATGGCTCAGATGAAGTGGGAAAGGATCAGAAGAGGTTTCTAAACCTAATTGAAGCCTTTAAAAGGAAAGAGAAGCAGAGAAGAAAGAGACCTAGTTTATTTTCACTTAATGTATGTCGTTTAATTTGTATTAAGTTGTTTAAGTATAATCTAAGCTTTCAAGTTTTAGTCTAAGTATCCTCAGTGTACTAGTGATCTTTTCAGATAATAAAATTCAAGTTTGTGTTGTAATTTCAAGTTGTGCCATTTTCAAGTTCATATTAAGAATCTAAATAAGCTTTATACTTGTTACTGTTTGGTCATATGGATTGAAATAGCTCATATAAGCTCCCATAAGCTCAATACAGCTTTTAGTAACTTACTAATCAGCTTAACATAAAAAATCTCACAAAATACAAAACTGGTCAACAAAAGTCAAACGGATGAGTTTTTGGTGATAAGCAATTGGAGCAAGGCAATTTGTGGATGGTCTTGGGTTAGAATCCAGTGGTGGATATTAGGAAAAGTTTCTTTGATCTTGGTTCTTGGTTTCAAGCAGGAAAGCAATTGGTAAGTTTCTAAAAAATTTTCATAACTTTCTTTATATTGCATATGTATTGATTTTGATTATCATGGCTATTATCTGTGTTTCTCAAGTTTGATTAGTATATTTAAGTTGATTTATGGTTTAAGATTGCTAGGCTGTTAAGATAATTATTTGTTACTCATTTTCTAAAAATCAAACAGTCAATATAGTATATTTGGTGTTCTTGTGTATCTGTGGTCATAATCTGTTTCTAAGTGCTTATTTATATCTTATATATCATAATAAGTTAGAATAGATCAGTAGCTTAAGCTCTTATAGCCATTTACTTAAGAAATCATAAAACAGTCAAGTTACAGGTGTGTTTGGATCAGTGGATTGCATCACTAAGTTGTATGTTATTGTTGTTGTTCTGTGTTTACATAAGTCACTTAAGATCCTATTAGTATAAATAAACCATAAAAACCTAGGCTTATTAAAGAGAAAGTCAAAATCATAGTTTTAACATCTCCACAGTTAACTGTGTGAGATTTGGTACCTCAAACCCACACCATTAGCTTAAATCTAATAACTCTAGCTTAATATAAGTATCTTATAGCTTAATTTAACTTAATCAATCAGTTTCAATCATTAGAATCTCAATAAAGTCAAACTAAGTAGTTTTGTTCAAAAGTCAAATTGTGTTGTTCTCAGATTTCTCAAAACTTGGGAGATTTTTCTAGAATTTTGTGTTGTGATTTAGAGATTGAAATTTCTTGAGCTTATAATCTACCACCTGAACTCTAGGAATATAAGCTTATTTGATTTTTAAGAATTTTTCTCAAGCTTGTGCAAAAGCTAAAAGTACCTTGCAGGGCAATAGGTTCCCCTGTGCACAGGTTTTAAGCAAATTACCAAGACCCCTAGTGTGCAACTCAGTGGACCCCACACCCCAACCATTAGCTTATATTGTAGCTTATTAGTAACCTTTTTCATATCTAGGTTTAAGTTAGCCATTAGCTTATTGTAGAATAGCTTTTAGAACCAAACTTGTGACCTTTGTGAAACAAGCTACACTGATTACTCAGTGTATGACCACTAATCCATAGGCTCACTCAGAGCTTATTAGGAACCCATAAGCTTAGCTTATTAGTTTAATCTGTAGCTTATCATCCCATAGTTGAACCCCTAGGTTTATTTTGAACCTTGTTTTACTCTTGTGGACCCTACAACTCTTAGAAAGTGGACTGCAAGGCAAAAACTTGCCCTGCACATCAGCACACCACCACCACACCACCAACTTAAGTGGTGGCTGCAGCCCACACCAGTAGACCCCACACCTCAGACCTAGCTTATTACAACCCCCCTCCTACCCAGGTTCAAATATTGACCATTAGTTTGACCTTTAGACCAGTGGACCCCACCTTAAATCACCACCAATCTCTGTCCCATTTCTGAGTCAGAAGAAGAATAAGCAAGTGCTTATTTGGGATTTCCAGCTTATCCTAAGGGCTTATCTCATCATATTTAGCTTATTTAGGTTTAAGTAACTTAGATAAATTAGATTTCACCATAGTGGACCCCACATAACCTCAGTTTAGCTTATTTCCTAGTTTGGTCAACCTTAGTCAACTGTTTAAGCTAATAAGCATTTTCAGTGCTTATTTTTGATTTCCAAAGTAGTTGTCTTTATTAAAGTTTCATTATTTAGGTATTTAAATAGTTTTGTAAAATAAAAACCAGAAAAAGCAAACATAAAAATAGTGATAGCTTCTATTTAATAGAAATTATCTAATTAATTTTCATTTTAGCTTATTAATAAGCACTTGTTCAATTTTATAATTTTATAAATTACTTAGTACCTTAAAGTAGTTAAAATAATTTTATTAGAATTTTCCTAAGCAGTTTACTATTAATTAGATTTAAAACTAGTTTAAATAATTAAATAGGTAATATTAGTAATTAAATAGTTTTATTTAATTTTAATCAACTAAAGTAGAATTTTATATTTTTCCTAAGTTTTATAAAGTAGTTAAGACTTTTTAAAAATAGTTTCATAATTTCTACTGTTCATTTTATAATTTTCTTATTTAAATTAATTAAATTAGTTTAAAATTAATTAATAAGTAATTAATTAGTCAATTAGCTTAAATATAATTTTTAGCAAGTTTTTATAATTTTGTAGTGTTCCTGTAGTGTTTAAATAATTTTATAAATTTTATCATAATTTTCTAAGGTCATTTAGTATTAATAGTAATTTAAAATAGTTTAATAAGATTAATTAAGTTAAATAGTTTATAATTAATAAAACACTTATAAAAAGACAAAAATATTTATTTTCATTTTTTATACTTTCTTCAAGTTCTTAGTTAAGTTTAGAAATTATTTATTTAAGTTTTTAGGTTTATTTGTAATAGTTGTAATTTTTAGTTAATTTAAATTAAGTCTTAAATTAGATTTTAATTAGTTTTATTAATTAAATAGTAATTAAATATTATAATACTCATTTTCATAATTTCAAATTCATTTTCTATTTTCTTTAAATATTAAGTTTTAAAAAGTTTCACTTTTAGTCCCTGTAGTTTGTAACTTGTTAAATACCACTTTTCTCTGTCTGTTATCTGATTATCTGATTTTGTGTTTATTTCTGTATTTCTGTTATAATTTCATATTTTCCAAATATCAAGCAATCAGTAGTGTAATCAACTCTCAAAACATATTTGTTACTGTCCTCAGTACCACTCACTTTCCTATCCGTCAACAAATACAATTTCAATCTCGTTGGGATTTAACGACCCGGGGATTTCCCTGTACTTCCACGGTCAATATTAACTTGCACTTTCTCCCAGGTGGGCCTAACAGCTTCACAAGGCTGACTGGTTGGTTTGGGAGGAGTCAAAATTTGGCGCCGCTGCCGGGGAGGTTGTTGCGTATTTCAAAACGGTAAAAGTCTAGTGGTTTTCAAAAACCCTCCTGTACAAATAATCACCACTTTGTAAATTTTCAAGAAAAGCAAAATCATATCTGAAAACGTTCATTAACATTTCTCCTGAAGTGTTAACAACACCAAACAAATCATAAACAACAAAACAAACTGTGAAGTTAAATTACTTCGTATCTTTACGATTACAACCTATACAGTTGGTTTAAGGTAAGTTCTGACATTAAATTGCGAACTTAAGAGGGATCCATTTATTTCCTCCCGCCAGCCTGCGAGTAATCTTAAAGGAACGATTTCGGTTAACGAATCAGTTTCAAAAATATTGTCCAAGTTTTTTTTTTTTTTTTTTTTTTCACCCATACACGAAAAGCCAAAAACATTTTGTTTTATTGTGAATAAATTAATACCTTCAAATAAGTTCCCAATCATAAGATAAAAACTTGCCATTATATCCTTGTGAATAGTGTACCTTTTTTAAAGGAGCTGTTCATCTGTGATTAGTGGATTTAAGTTCACTGTAGTTTTGCCTCTATCTTGTGTTGAAAACTAATTTTTGTGCATGCGCACTCGTTCACAAGCAAAGAACAAAAAGAAGAAAAACGTACCCGAGTTACGTATTGTTGAGAAAGAACATACAACAAAAATGAACGACGAGCCCCCATTCCTTCCCAAGGATGAGCCAGTTCCTGACACCCGAACTATGGAGGAACTGTGTCAACCTACCATGCAAGGGAGGGGTGGACCAATTGCACCACTCACTATTGGAGCCACGGATTTTGGATTAAAACACCACATGATACAACAGATCCAGAATACGTGCCAGTTCCACGGATTGCCGGGTGACGATGCCAACAGGCATCTCGACAAATTTTTAACTGTCACCCAAAGCATGAAACAACATGGCGTCGCCGAAGACAGCCTACGTCTATACCTGTTTCCATATTCACTCACTCATCATGCAACTTCATGGTTCGATCGACTTCCTAAGAATTCGATCCACACTTTTGATGAGATGATCACTAAATTCCTGGCCAAATATTTTCCACCATCTATGGTCACAAAGCTGAGGAATGATATCAGCAACTTCAGACAGCTTCCCGAAGAGTCCTTATTTGAGGCATGGGAACGCTACAAACTTGCAATTGATCGGTGTCCTAATCATAACATGCTTCTTGTCACCATTATTGATACCTTTTATAATGGTTTGACACTCCGTCATCGTGACACCATCAATGCTGCTGCTGGGGGCACCTTTATGAAAAGGACCCCTGAAGAGTGCTATGACTTAATCGAAAACATGACTGCCCATCATAATTTTTGGGACTCCTCTGCTGAGAGGAACGACTCATTTAAGTCAGACACTCCGGCAAGCAATGAAATATCAATCCTAGCTAAAAGGCTGGATGATTTGTCTACAGCAGTTTTGCGTATCCATCAGAATAATCCTAATCAGGTCAAAACTGTTAACCCAAGTTGTGAAACTTGTGGTGGTCCACATACGTACACAGATTGCCCAGCTTCCGGTGGCTTTTCTCGTGAAAACGTGTCTGCAGCTCAAGGTTCCTATAACACGGGAGGTAATTCTTACCAACCGCAAGGGGACCGAAACCTTTTGAGCTACCGTTCTAATAACTATATTGGACCACCAGGGTTTAATCAACCTCAGAATAGGAACCAGAACTTTAACCAGAATCAGAACCAGAATCGAATGAACCAAGGTCATAACAACCAAGGGAATTTCGTCTCTAGTCAAAATCAGTTTAACCAAAATCAGAACCAAGGGAACTATAATCGTAATCAAGGTCAGAACAATTACCCACAGGGTAATTTTCAACAACAAAACCACTTCCAAGGTAACAACAACCAGCAACATGGGAATTACCAGAACAATCGGGCTCAAAATTTTCCAAACCAAAATCAAGCCATTGTTCCAACTGGACCATCACATGATGAGTTATTAAAACAGTTTATGAAATCCCAAGAAGAACTAAACAGAATGTTGGTTAGTCAAATGTCTAATTTCCAGAAGTCTTTAAATGATCGACCCTCGAGCTCAGGTACAACTTTACCTAGCAACACGATCGCTAATCCGAGGGGCGATGTAAAGGCGATCACCACACGAAGTGGAGTTTCTTACCAAGGACCTACAGATCCCTCTACCTCATCTCCTATCCCTGTAGAGGAATGTGAAACTGAGGATACTACGGATACGGTACTTCCTAAAAACAACGGAGGTACTAATGACATCCCTCCTCCAGTTATCCTGGTCCCAACTCCCTTTAAAAAAGTTAGGTTTGAAACTACCGAAGGTCCTGTTGAAAATCTAAAATCCAACCTAAAAACAACAATTCCATATCCCTCACGATTGCAAGACCAAAAGCTCCGTGAAAAAGCTAATCATCAGATGGAAAAATTCTTTCAGATTTTCCAAGAACTACACTTCGATATTAGCTTCGCGGACGCTCTTCTTTTAATGCCCAAATTCGCATCGACAATCAAAAACCTGTTGAGCAATAAAGAAAAAATGTTTGAAATGGCACGAACTCCACTTAATGAGAACTGCTCTGCGGTTCTGTTAAAACAGCTTCCCGAAAAGCTAGGAGACCCCGGGAGATTTCTAATACCATGTACTTTCCCGGGTATGGTTGAATGCTTTGCCTTGGCCGATCTTGGTGCAAGCATCAATTTAATGCCTCATTCAGTTTGGAAAAAGCTCTCTCTTCAGGCGCTTAGTCCCACATGCATGACTCTCGAGCTTGCAGACCGTTCAATTTCACGTCCCCTCGGTATTGCCGAGGACGTATTTGTGAGAGTGGGAAAGTTCCACTTTCCGGCGGACTTTGTTGTTGTTGATTTCGATGCTGATTCAAGAGTTCCTCTCATTCTTGGGAGAGGATTCTTGAGAACGGGGCGTGCATTAATCGATGTTTTCGATGAGGAAATCACGTTACGAGTTGGAAATGAAGCTATAACGTTCAACCTTGATCAAACCTCGAGATACTCCTCGAATTATGATGCTGAATCGGTCAACCGAATTGATGTCATTGACATTGCATCCGATGAGTATGCTCAGGAAATCTTTGGATTCGCTGATAATTTTTCGAGTGGCAATCCCACTACTTCTTCTAATCCCATAATCGCTAATTCTTCTCCTTCCCTCACTCCGTTTGGGGGAAGTGATTTCGTCCTTGAGGAATTAGAGGCCTTTCTCAAAAGTGATTCAGTTCCCGAAGGAATTGATTACCAAGAGATTGACCCGGAGGGGGATATACTTCTCCTTGAGGAGTTATTGAACAAAGATCCTTCTCCCATTCCTGTTCTACCTCCACAACTTCATAAGGTGGAAGTCAAATATGTTGAAAAAAATGATGACTTCCCCGAGGTTGAACTTAAGGACCTGCCTCCTCATCTAGAATACGCATTCTTGGAAGGTAACGATAAGTTACCGGTCATTATTGCAAAAGATTTAA
The DNA here is from genome assembly GCA_030686995.1 of Artemisia argyi. Taxonomy (NCBI): domain Eukaryota; kingdom Viridiplantae; phylum Streptophyta; class Magnoliopsida; order Asterales; family Asteraceae; genus Artemisia; species Artemisia argyi. The sequence continues at coordinate 49,767,384 of CM060692.1, forward strand.
AGGATGAGGAGAAAACCGCGCTGCTCAAGGTTTTAAAGTCCCACAAACAAGCAATTGCTTGGAAGCTCTCAGACATAAAGGGTATTAACCCGGATTTTTGTACACACAAAATCCTAATGGAAGAGGACTTTAAACCTACTGTGCAGCACCAAAGAAGGGTAAATCCAAAAATCCACGAAGTTATAAAAGCAGAAGTTATCAAACTTCTTGATGCGGGATTGATTTACCCTATATCAGATAGTCCTTGGGTAAGCCCAATTCATTGTGTTCCAAAGAAGGGTGGCATTACGGTTATCACAAATGAGGACAACGAGTTAATACCAACTCGTTTGGTTACAGGGTGGCGAGTATGTATTGATTACAGAAAACTTAACGAAGCCACCCGCAAAGACCATTTTCCTCTGCCCTTCATGGATCAAATGCTCGAAAGACTAGCGGGAAATGAGTATTATTGTTTCCTTGACGGCTTCTCGGGTTACTTCCAAATTCCCATTGATCCACAGGATCAAGATAAAACTACCTTCACATGCCCTTACGGGACATTTGCCTATCGTCGCATGCCTTTTGGGTTATGCAATGCTCCAGGCACTTTCCAAAGGTGCATGATGGCTATTTTCCATGACATGATTGGAAAAACCATGAAGGTATTTATGGATGACTTCTCAGTCATCGGGAATTCTTTCAACTCGTGCCTCTCCCACTTAGAAAAAATGCTTCAACGTTGTGAAAACACTAATCTTTGTCTAAACTGGGAGAAGAGCCATTTTATGGTTAAAGAGGGCATTGTCCTCGGCCATAAAATTTCAAAAAGTGGGATTGAGGTCGATAAGGCCAAAATTGATGTTATTGCAAAATTACCTCATCCCACCACTGTTAAAGGAATAAGGAGTTTCCTCGGCCATGCCGGGTTCTATCGGAGATTCATTCAAGATTTCTCCAAAATAGCCCGGCCTATGACTCATCTTCTTGAAAAGGATGCTCCTTTTATCTTTTCCCCAGAGTGCATCGAAGCTTTTGAAATTTTAAAGAAAAGGCTTACTGAAGCACCAATCCTTGTTGCCCCCGACTGGGACTTACCCTTTGAACTCATGTGCGATGCTAGCGATTATGCTATTGGTGCAGTTCTGGGGCAACGCAAAACTAAACATTTTCAGCCAATACACTACGCAAGTAAGACCATGAACGAGGCTCAAACACACTATACCACTACAGAAAAAGAATTATTAGCTGTGGTATATGCCTTCGAAAAATTTCGGTCTTATTTAATCTTGAACAAAAGCGTGGTGTATACGGACCATTCGGCTTTGAAATACCTGTTCACTAAACAGGATGCAAAGCCAAGACTGCTCCGGTGGGTCCTGCTCCTCCAGGAATTCGATATTCTCATAAGAGATAAAAAAGGAGCAGAGAACCTTGCAGCTGATCACTTGTCCCGGTTAGAAAATCCTCATCAGGATATTCTCGAGAGAAAAGAAATTAATGAAACTTTTCCTCTGGAGACTCTAAATCTCATCTCTAACCGGGATGATACCACCACCCCATGGTTTGCCGACTTTGCAAATTACCGTGCGGGAAATTTCGTTGTAAAAGGGATGTCGTCCCAACAGAAAAGAAAATTCTTTAAAGATGTGAAACATTATTTCTGGGACGACCCCTACTTGTTCAAAATATGTGCGGATCAAATCATCCGACGGTGTGTCCATGGCCAAGAAGCCATGGAAATTCTTAAAGCTTGTCATGATGGACCCACGGGGGGACATCATAACCCAAACTACACCGCAAAAAAGGTGTTTGATTCAGGATTCTTTTGGCCCACGATCTATAAAGACGCCCATGAACTTATCAAAACCTGTGAGGCTTGCCAGCGTCACGGGAATATTTCCAAAAAGAATGAGATGCCGCAAAACGCCATCCAAGTCTGTGAAATATTTGATATGTGGGGCATTGATTTTATGGGGCCATTCCCGTCTTCACGAGGGAATAAGTATATACTCGTCGCTGTCGACTATCTGTCAAAATGGGTTGAGGCAAAAGCCTTACCCACCAATGATGCCCGAGTAGTTTGTAAATTTTTAAAATCTCTCTTTGCCAGATTCGGGACTCCTCGTGCCATTATCAGTGATCGTGGTACTCACTTTTGTAATGAACAATTTGCAAGAGTAATGCTGAAATATGGTGTAACTCACCGTCTTTCTACAGCATACCACCCCCAAACAAGTGGGCAGGTGGAGGTCTCAAATCGGGGTGTTAAGAGAATTCTCGAGAGGACGGTTGGTGAAAACCGTGCCTCTTGGTCGGATAAGCTGGACGATGCATTATGGGCTTTCCGCACTGCTTACAAAACACCCATTGGGTGTACTCCTTATAAGCTTGTGTACGGGAAAGCATGTCATCTTCCGATTGAATTAGAACATAAGGCCTATTGGGCCTTAAAACATGCAAATTTCGACCTTCAGACAGCGGGTGATCACCGTAAAGTTCAACTAAACGAACTAAATGAATTACGTGATCAAGCTTATGAAAATTCTTTAATCTATAAAGAAAAGACTAAGAAGATACATGACTCTAAAATAAAGAACCGCGTTTTCAACGTTGGTGACAGAGTTCTTCTTTTCAATTCAAGGTTGAAAATTTTCTCGGGTAAACTAAAAACTCGTTGGTCTGGACCATTTACTATAACCAAAGTATACCCATATGGAACTGTTGAGTTATTGCAACCCGACGGTCCCAACTTTAAAGTAAATGGACATCGTTTGAAACACTACTTTGGAGGGGACATACCACAAGTGGTTGTCCCGGATCTCCAAACTTACCCCATGGACCAATAAATTCGGGGTCGAGTCATGCTAGTGACTCGGAAAACAAAAACACTAGTATCATGTACATAATAATAAGTAATAAATAATGAATTTTGTTTTTTGTTCAAATTTCTATCCTTGTATGTATATTATACTTTATCATTCAACTTCCGGGCTGTCAGGACAAATTTATTACAGTTAATCATTCACAAGTGATTAGCTAGCGTGGTAAACCTGACACAAGCCTGGGAGGTAGTGATTACATATATTATATTATTTCATAAACAATATAAAATGCAAAAACATTTTTCCTATGCACACAACTTGCCCAGTTTGATTAGCCCCTCAGTTACAACATTTGGTTGTTGGCTGTTTTCAGTTACTGAGCTCTGTCAAACCCAGATTCCCTTTCAAGGGGCGGTTGTTAGGAATTTTCTTTCTTTTGTACATATATATATAAATCTAAAAATACAAAAACATTTATAAAAGATAAAAACAAAAAAATAATAATCTCCTTTATCTTATCATTTTATAATTCTGTGAGTGGAAATCCCACTCCAATTTCTCACCTAATCTGTGAGTGGCAATCCCACTCCATTACCCCAAGGACAATTTTAATTCGGGGTCGAGTCAAGCTAGTGACTCGGGAATCAAAAACAAGCTACCTCATGACAAGTCAATTCGAGGTCGAGTCAAGCTAGTGACTCGGTAATCAAAAGCATAGCAATATGGGTTTTCACTCATATTTCTGATTTCTTTCTCTTTTCTAACACCCTAGTGTGGGGGAGACGAACCACATGTTGTACATATGTAAAATATTTTTTCAAAAAAAAAAAAAAAAAAAAAAAAAAAAATGGTATAAGACAAATAAAAAGAAAAAAGTGAGTTTGTATGTAAATAGAGTAAAATAAAAAGGTTAAAAGTATTGCCTCCTTACGTTCTAAAGTCTTGGTGGGACACCAAGTATTGTGAATATTGAGGGCAATATTCAGTTCTAAGTGTGGGGGAGCGTTCTCACGAATGCAAAACACATGTTCCATCAAGAACCCCCATTTGATCAAAATTACCAGTTTTTTCACACTTAGAAATGAGATAAAATGGTATCAATCCTCCATGTCTAACCCACAACAGGATTGGCTAGTCCAGGAGCAAACGGCTCTTGGTAAAGACATCTCAAAACCGTTGATGGCTGGCAATTTGCCAAAAATTGTATGGTTCCTCAGCTCCCCGAAAACAAATGAGTTGGCTAGCCCGCAAGATTATGGCTTGTCCAGAAGCAAACGGCTAGTCCAGATGTTGACTATTCCATCAAGAGTTGGCTAGTCCAGAAGCAAACGGCTTTTGGTAAAGACTAATCAAATCCGTTGACAGCTGGTGATTTGCTAAAAATCACACGGTTATCAGGTGTGCCACAGTTCTTACACCTGGCTACTCCAGAAGTGATGGCTTTTGGTAAAGAGTTAAAATCCATTAATTTTTTCTCAAATAAATTGCTAGGGACTAGCAATAGTTTAGTGTGGGGGATTGATGAGTGTCTAAATACTCATCATTTTATACTAATCTGAACTGCCAAAACATACAAAAACACTCAAAAATGCATCATAATACTTAAAATATCTTAGAAGTGTGTTTTATATGTTTCAAATACAAAATATGCAAAAACAAATGAAAAATGTACAAAGTTTGCATAATTGGCAGTTTCAGTCCCTCAAGTTTCAAATATTGACAAAACTAGTCCCTGAAGGTTTTAAATGAATAAAAAGTCAACTTAAGTCCTTGGGAAACCAAAAATGTTCACAAAACATCCCTGGATAAAAGTTTACACAAACTGGCAATTTTTACCCCTCAAGTTTCAAAATTGGCAAAATAGTCCCTGGGTTTTCAAAACTGAAATATTTACAAATAATACCCTTGTGCTATGCATGAATGACAAAATGGAACAATTTTGATAATATTTTGAGAAATTACAATCACAATCCCTTAAAAATCCAAAATTACATAAATGGTCCCTGGAGTTTGAAAAATTACAGAAAAGGTCCCTGGATGTTTTTAAAAAATGGAAATATCATAAATTTGGTCTTTGGTTTATCTAAATTTGCAGGTTTGGTCCTTATGAGAAAAGTTTGGAGAAATTACAAAAAGGCCCCCTAACTTTGCAAGTTTGGCAAAAATAGTCCCCGGTATTTTAAATAATGAAAAAAAATCAAAAATAACCGTGTACTATTCTATATATGGCAAAATAGGTCCTTGTGATTACATGTGGGGATTTACAACAATAGCCCTTCAACTTTGGAATAATTACATTTTTGGTCCTTGTTCACTAATAAACCAAACCGGACCCTTTTTATTATAATCCTAAACCAAAAACTAATCCAAACCAAAACAAAACCCAACCCACCTATCCCCTAGCCCAAACTTAAGCCCAATCCAACACCCCTTATATTAAAACCGGGCGTTGACCCGCGTTGACCACCCCAATCCCGCCTACACTATTCACCTCCCTCACCACCACCTGAAACCACCATACCAGGTGGTTTTGCCACCTGCTACCACCACCTCACCACATTCCAGCTCACCCTCACCTCCTTTCCACCTCATACACCAACCCACTCCTCATTTAATGCTCTCCACACCATTTTTCACCCCAAACTACCTCTTAACCTCTGTTTTCTTCCATTCAACACCAACTGGCCCTAAAAACCCTCCCCTTTGTCTCCTGACACTTCCACAAACTCCCAAAAACCTTTAATTACAATCCTTTGCCTCCACGTTAACGTGGAGGACTTTGGCGCCAAAAGTGAGTTTGAACGGTGGATCTCAATTGGACTAAATGGATGGCTCAGATGAAGTGGGAAAGGATCAGAAGAGGTTTCTAAACCTAATTGAAGCCTTTAAAAGGAAAGAGAAGCAGAGAAGAAAGAGACCTAGTTTATTTTCACTTAATGTATGTCGTTTAATTTGTATTAAGTTGTTTAAGTATAATCTAAGCTTTCAAGTTTTAGTCTAAGTATCCTCAGTGTACTAGTGATCTTTTCAGATAATAAAATTCAAGTTTGTGTTGTAATTTCAAGTTGTGCCATTTTCAAGTTCATATTAAGAATCTAAATAAGCTTTATACTTGTTACTGTTTGGTCATATGGATTGAAATAGCTCATATAAGCTCCCATAAGCTCAATACAGCTTTTAGTAACTTACTAATCAGCTTAACATAAAAAATCTCACAAAATACAAAACTGGTCAACAAAAGTCAAACGGATGAGTTTTTGGTGATAAGCAATTGGAGCAAGGCAATTTGTGGATGGTCTTGGGTTAGAATCCAGTGGTGGATATTAGGAAAAGTTTCTTTGATCTTGGTTCTTGGTTTCAAGCAGGAAAGCAATTGGTAAGTTTCTAAAAAATTTTCATAACTTTCTTTATATTGCATATGTATTGATTTTGATTATCATGGCTATTATCTGTGTTTCTCAAGTTTGATTAGTATATTTAAGTTGATTTATGGTTTAAGATTGCTAGGCTGTTAAGATAATTATTTGTTACTCATTTTCTAAAAATCAAACAGTCAATATAGTATATTTGGTGTTCTTGTGTATCTGTGGTCATAATCTGTTTCTAAGTGCTTATTTATATCTTATATATCATAATAAGTTAGAATAGATCAGTAGCTTAAGCTCTTATAGCCATTTACTTAAGAAATCATAAAACAGTCAAGTTACAGGTGTGTTTGGATCAGTGGATTGCATCACTAAGTTGTATGTTATTGTTGTTGTTCTGTGTTTACATAAGTCACTTAAGATCCTATTAGTATAAATAAACCATAAAAACCTAGGCTTATTAAAGAGAAAGTCAAAATCATAGTTTTAACATCTCCACAGTTAACTGTGTGAGATTTGGTACCTCAAACCCACACCATTAGCTTAAATCTAATAACTCTAGCTTAATATAAGTATCTTATAGCTTAATTTAACTTAATCAATCAGTTTCAATCATTAGAATCTCAATAAAGTCAAACTAAGTAGTTTTGTTCAAAAGTCAAATTGTGTTGTTCTCAGATTTCTCAAAACTTGGGAGATTTTTCTAGAATTTTGTGTTGTGATTTAGAGATTGAAATTTCTTGAGCTTATAATCTACCACCTGAACTCTAGGAATATAAGCTTATTTGATTTTTAAGAATTTTTCTCAAGCTTGTGCAAAAGCTAAAAGTACCTTGCAGGGCAATAGGTTCCCCTGTGCACAGGTTTTAAGCAAATTACCAAGACCCCTAGTGTGCAACTCAGTGGACCCCACACCCCAACCATTAGCTTATATTGTAGCTTATTAGTAACCTTTTTCATATCTAGGTTTAAGTTAGCCATTAGCTTATTGTAGAATAGCTTTTAGAACCAAACTTGTGACCTTTGTGAAACAAGCTACACTGATTACTCAGTGTATGACCACTAATCCATAGGCTCACTCAGAGCTTATTAGGAACCCATAAGCTTAGCTTATTAGTTTAATCTGTAGCTTATCATCCCATAGTTGAACCCCTAGGTTTATTTTGAACCTTGTTTTACTCTTGTGGACCCCACAACTCTTAGAAAGTGGACTGCAAGGCAAAAACTTGCCCTGCACATCAGCACACCACCACCACACCACCAACTTAAGTGGTGGCTGCAGCCCACACCAGTAGACCCCACACCTCAGACCTAGCTTATTACAACCCCCCTCCTACCCAGGTTCAAATATTGACCATTAGTTTGACCTTTAGACCAGTGGACCCCACCTTAAATCACCACCAATCTCTGTCCCATTTCTGAGTCAGAAGAAGAATAAGCAAGTGCTTATTTGGGATTTCCAGCTTATCCTAAGGGCTTATCTCATCATATTTAGCTTATTTAGGTTTAAGTAACTTAGATAAATTAGATTTCACCATAGTGGACCCCACATAACCTCAGTTTAGCTTATTTCCTAGTTTGGTCAACCTTAGTCAACTGTTTAAGCTAATAAGCATTTTCAGTGCTTATTTTTGATTTCCAAAGTAGTTGTCTTTATTAAAGTTTCATTATTTAGGTATTTAAATAGTTTTGTAAAATAAAAACCAGAAAAAGCAAACATAAAAATAGTGATAGCTTCTATTTAATAGAAATTATCTAATTAATTTTCATTTTAGCTTATTAATAAGCACTTGTTCAATTTTATAATTTTATAAATTACTTAGTACCTTAAAGTAGTTAAAATAATTTTATTAGAATTTTCCTAAGCAGTTTACTATTAATTAGATTTAAAACTAGTTTAAATAATTAAATAGGTAATATTAGTAATTAAATAGTTTTATTTAATTTTAATCAACTAAAGTAGAATTTTATATTTTTCCTAAGTTTTATAAAGTAGTTAAGACTTTTTAAAAATAGTTTCATAATTTCTACTGTTCATTTTATAATTTTCTTATTTAAATTAATTAAATTAGTTTAAAATTAATTAATAAGTAATTAATTAGTCAATTAGCTTAAATATAATTTTTAGCAAGTTTTTATAATTTTGTAGTGTTCCTGTAGTGTTTAAATAATTTTATAAATTTTATCATAATTTTCTAAGGTCATTTAGTATTAATAGTAATTTAAAATAGTTTAATAAGATTAATTAAGTTAAATAGTTTATAATTAATAAAACACTTATAAAAAGACAAAAATATTTATTTTCATTTTTTATACTTTCTTCAAGTTCTTAGTTAAGTTTAGAAATTATTTATTTAAGTTTTTAGGTTTATTTGTAATAGTTGTAATTTTTAGTTAATTTAAATTAAGTCTTAAATTAGATTTTAATTAGTTTTATTAATTAAATAGTAATTAAATATTATAATACTCATTTTCATAATTTCAAATTCATTTTCTATTTTCTTTAAATATTAAGTTTTAAAAAGTTTCACTTTTAGTCCCTGTAGTTTGTAACTTGTTAAATACCACTTTTCTCTGTCTGTTATCTGATTATCTGATTTTGTGTTTATTTCTGTATTTCTGTTATAATTTCATATTTTCCAAATATCAAGCAATCAGTAGTGTAATCAACTCTCAAAACATATTTGTTACTGTCCTCAGTACCACTCACTTTCCTATCCGTCAACAAATACAATTTCAATCTCGTTGGGATTTAACGACCCGGGGATTTCCCTGTACTTCCACGGTCAATATTAACTTGCACTTTCTCCCAGGTGGGCCTAACAGCTTCACAAGGCTGACTGGTTGGTTTGGGAGGAGTCAGTCCCATACATTAACCTCTTGACTCTTTCCCAGACTGCATGAGCACTTACTTCACTGTCAACAGTAGCATAAATGGTTTCAGGTAAACCAAGAACGACGTAATGAAATGCCTGATCATCAGCTTCAATCTGTTTTCTGTCTTCCACAGTGTATTCAGTCTCATTCTGTTCTCTGTAGTATGGTTGTACTGGTGGGTACCATTTGGATCACCAGGGTCTAGTACTTGTGATGGTTTGAAGGGTCCATCCACAATGGATTTGATGAGAAGACTTCCATTTGTTTTGCTCTTAAGATAACGCATCATACGACTAGCCCACTGTGAGTATCCACCCTTTGACAGCATGGGAGGTCGGTTTTCGGCACCGGCTGCATGAATGTCTTGCTGAGTTGCCATTAGATGAAGTGTAGATGGATAAAGTTGATTCTTGGATCGTTCCAACGAAATAGGAGTTGAGTTTGGAGTGAGTTGATGCAAGTTTTTATGGTGAAAATTTTGACTGAAAACTTTAAAACCTCAATAACTTCTTCTCGGAGCGTTTTTAGGCCTCGAAACTTCGCCTAAATCAATTTAGCGTGTCGTTCTCCTCTGTCTGACGGTCGTTTTGACAGCTGATTCGTCGAAAACGGAGTTACGGTTCAAAAGTTATGGCCGTTTGAAGTTTGGTCGTCAAAAACCTCACTTTTGTCAAAATTCTCGAAACTTTGCTGTGATTGCGAGACTTCAAGATTGCGAAATTCTGTGTTCTCAAAGTTTGTCCAAGTTCTCGAAAATTTTCCAAGTTTGCGAAAATTATCAAGTTTCTCGAAAATTATCAAGTTTCTCGAAAATTATCAAGTTTCTCGAAAATTTTTCAAGTTTCTCGAAAATTATCAAGTTTCTCGAAAATTATCAAGTTTCTCGAAAATTTTTCAAGTTTCTCGAAAATTATCAAGTTTCTCGAAAATTATCAAGTTTCTCGAAAAATTTTCAAGATCTCGAAAATTTTCACTTATCGAGAAAGTCCAAACTTATCTAAATTATACAATTTAGAAAAGTATCCCAAGTCGAAGTGTTTTTTCTAACTTATACAAGGAAGAAAAACACCGAGTAAACCACGGAATTGTATGATGATAACTAGGATGAGATTCTCGATAATAAGGGTTTGAGTTTCTCGATATTAGGCAACAAAAATCGTTAGACTTAAAGGATACCAAAATCAACTTTGTGTTCCAAGATTCTTGTACTTCTATGCATAAAATCACCAAAACTTGAAGAAAGTTCCAAACTTGATGATTTTTATGAAAACTTTTTGAGATCTCGAAAACAAGTACAAAACCAAATCGAGTTTTTTAAGCTTGAAATTTTCAAAAAGGTTGAAACTTTCTTGTTAGAAAAAGGTTTATAACACTAGTTTGTAATCAAAAAAGTGTTAAAAACCAAGAAAAACAAGAAAAGTGAGAACTTTTCTAAAAAAAACGTGAAATATGGCTTAAAATCACGAACCACACAAACTCTCAACCCTCCTAAATCATTGTTAGGCGATTGATACCACTTGTAGGACCTTAAATTTCACAACTTTATCACACCAATAGAAGATTAGAAGAAGAAAGATGGTGACTTGGTGACTTATATGTAATTCGTGTATATGTAGAGAGAGAGATGAAATATGAGAGCTTTGATTACTAAAACACACACAAATACACACACAAGCACACACCTCAAATGAGCCTTTGAGGTGTTTAAATAGTAAGATACATGAGATGCCCTATGGGCTTTCTATGGGCTTGGGCTTGGACTTGGTTACTTGGTTGGATAACTAGGCTTATGAAACATAGCACATAATATATTAGCTTGCCAAGTCCAAGGTCCAATGACTAAACTATTACTAATCTTAACACACGACACAAAGTTACAATATGAGAATGACCATCACTTTATAATACATATTTTTAATGCTAACAGACTTTACACTTAGACTTCTAAGATTGCAAGATAAGGTTGAGCGGCTAAGACACCAAAGAGTTCAAAATACCTCATTTAGAGACACCTATGCACCATATGAGCCTTCACCTAGGATAGTTTCGTATGAGCCACCTAGCTGCATGTCATGGTTAGGCCCCACCATAATACAGGATGAACACATAGGTGACATTGATGTGGTGGAGGATTTAGCCGAACATGATCACATTGATCAAAAAGACCTAGGTTTTATGATCGATGATGATGAATCTCAAGAAACACATGATGAATCTTTTGGGCAATTTGTGTATAGCAGTCATAATATTGACGATGATCCTTATGATTCGGATATAGAAGTTAAGATGCCTAGAGAAGCACTTGAGATACTTGGGAAAATTTTAGGGTTGGATTATAATGAAACACATGTTGAGGATATAGGTGATCTTGACATAAGGAATGACGAAGTAAATAACATAAACCCACCAAGTACCCCACAAGTCCTACCATCATTTGAGGCATACACAGCGCCCGTGACTTATTCGGATGAAGTAGAAGAGACTTTAGGAATCCCAATTGAGGTAGAACCTTTGAACCAAACACAACTAGAGGATATAGGTTTGAATACTTATAATGATAACCTTACTCTTAGTTCTAGGGAGGTTCCTAGTTTTGATGAACCAGAGCCTCAACCAAAACCGTCACCTAATCTTCCATCCTTGGATGAAAATTTAGGAATTGAAATAGGTCCCGATCCACCCATCAAACCATGTACTCCGGGTAGTCTTAGGATAAAGGTGGTAGACTTTAAGCCATGTAGAGAGGAAGCTAATATAGGAGTGGAAAATGACCTTACATGCTTACATCACCCATTTATGATTAATCACAAGAAACATTATGGGTTTAAACCGGGTTTATTAGGTCAAGATGGATCCCCAACTAGGAGTCTCTCGAAGTTGATAGAAAATGATCCCTTTCTAGGAGAAAATCTTAATCCACCCATTAATCCAATTGAATTAGGTAAGGTTATGATGATAGGAGCACACATCTTTAAGCATATAATCCATCCACCACCTTTTCCTTATGTGGCATATTTCCACCCTAAGGGTGTGTATCGCTACTATCACCCGCTCTTAATCCTAAGTGTAGGGAAAACTTCTCTTATTTCCGTTAAATAAGGGTAGAGTCAGGCTCGTGACTTGAATAAAAACAAGCGCTTATTGGGAGGCAACCCAAGCTTTATTTGTTTTATTTGTTTTAATTGTTTGTTTGTTTGATTGTTTGATTTTATTTGTTTTCGTATGCATGCTTTATTTTTATTGTTGGTAGATCATGTTTCAAATAAAATTGTGAAAATGCTTTATTTTGTTTTTAACTTCGACTTAATTACATATAAAGGTATTTCGCAAAAGATAAGTGTAAGGGGAAACCCCAAATATGTTTTCAAGAAACAAAACTTGATCATGATTCTCCACAATATTAAGTGAACATGTATATTCGTATTTGTTAGAGTCAAATGCTTGTATCGAGTCATAATGATGTTTTGCAGGATTTTCCAGGAAGTAGGACAAAGTTTTTCCAAAACTTTTTCCGGAAACTTAACAAAAGAATTTCTGCAGGCCACTTCTGACGGCGTCAGGAACAAATTCCTGACGGCGTCACGTGTAAAAATCTGGAAATTTTACCAGTTTTGTTTTTCTAACGGAGTCTTAAAGTTTTTGTTGAATCTTTAGTTTTATAATCTCCAGGAAATCTGTAAACATCATTCCACAAGCATTATATCTTACTTTGTTTTCTAGGATTAGTTATCATATATAGATTCCCGCTGATTTTACGCGAGGTTGCCTTGTTTGTTTTCTCAGGTTTAACAGGTTATATATGACAAGAAGATGATTTATATTCCGGAAGGGAAGCTTTGATTGGTCATTTTCTTGGAGGAAGATCTAACCTTGTTACCATACTATCCATACCGAGCGAATCAGGGGGAGTATTTGATTTCATTCTTTTACCTGTTTTACTTTTACATTCTTTACTTGAACATTGAGGACAATGTTCATCCTAAGTGTAAGAGGAGGGTAAAATGATGATACCTTATAGTATACACTTTTGCTTGAGTTTGTTTGTTTGATGGTAGATGTGTAATAAAACTATGAGAAATACTTGTTAGTGTAATTTTAGCGCCAAATTTAAAATTTTTTACAACATTTAGGAGTGAAACTTTAGCCTTAGCAAGCGTCTCATGGATAGGAGGTTGTATGACTAGCACAAAACCGTACCACTTAAAAAAAATTTCCACCCAAATATGTGAGGTTCTCCTTTAGATTTGATAGGAAAAGCATTTATTATTAGTGCTTATGTGTGTACCGGTAGCATTTAGATTCTAGAACTTGCGTTAGTGATGCATCCCGAGACCGCTAGTGAGACTACATTCGTGTAGTAGGATTTACTACATGATAAGAGGCATTAGGATCACCCTTGTGTTAAACCCGTATCAAAATTATTTGACCATTTAAGTCATATTACTTGGCTAGTTAAGTCAATTAATTCTTCCCACACCTTAGCGTTGTACTCATTTTTAGTACACGAAACCCCTAGTACACCCCTCCGAGCCTATCTTTTCGTTTCTAACTTTAAGCATCTTACTTAAAGGAAGAATTTGTTACACCCTACTTAAATGTACAACCAAATCGCCTTAGCCTTCCGTGTATGCACTCATCTTTAGTGCATTATTGTTACATGTTTAAACCCTTAGTTAATTATCTAATTGATTACATGGTTGCTAAGTCGAGTCATATCCTTGTACATATTGTTTTGGGACGATTGGGACTCATGGGTAAAGTACTAATGTTATGAAGTAATGGGGAAGAACATCATTTATTACCCCCATATGTGCATTAATCTTAAAAGTACTCCAAGTGTCTTGATTATCTTGATTCGAGTCATTAGAATAGTTGATTGTAAAGTATGTAAAAATTCAAGTGTAAGGGGAATGTTCATTCCCTATGATGTATTATTTTGGATGGTAGGGTAAGAGTGTATGCAAAAAATTAATTAATTAATTAATTAATTAATTAAAAAAAATTAAAAAAAAAAAAAAAAAAAAAAAAAAAAAGAGAAAAAACATGCGGACTACCATCCCGTTTCATTCTATGTTTCTTTTAAGTTTTTGTTATTTTTGATTTATTAGCTTAAGTCGAGTCTAGTCTTGGCTTAGCAACGCCATATTGTACATGTAATTAACCAAGATGATTAGCTCGCCACCAGTAAAGATTGCCTATATCCAACAAAACCGTGTATTCCATATCCCTACACCTAACGTTACAACCCTTTAAAAGACCTCTTTGATAGTTTATCCTAGGTGCTTACGCCATGTGGTGGAGGTTTGATCCTTTCCCAAGCCTATGGTAATCTATTTTGCTATGACAGGTAGTGAGAGATGTTTCCCATTTCCATTTTGTGATATAAACTTTATTACACCCGAGAGATGTGAGTATCTAAACACTATTTGTGAGGTGCTAGTGTATGACCTCCGTGCTTGTCTTTGGTCTTTAGTGGAACGATTATTTGTAGTAATTACTTTTATATTAGTGTTAAATGACCCCTAACTTGTATTTTGATTAGAATAAAAGCGCATTTGTTTGAGGACAAACAAATCTCAAGTGTAAGGGTATATGATGAGGCGAAAAATGAACCGTTTTTAGGGGGTCATTTAAGCCCGGAATTGAATTTATTTGATCAAATATTGCCCTAAATTGTTCCTTTTGTGATTTTAGGTACTTTGGAAGTGAATTCTGGAAAAGGAAGCATTTTGGACGTTTTTGGAGCATAAAAGTAAAGAAAACGGCAAAGTCTTAATTTTCCTTGCTGTGAACAGTACCTGACGGCGTCAAGAAGTATTTTCTAACAGCGTCAAGAGCACAAGTTGGTGACGGTCCAGTACAGATATGACGGCGTCAAGCCAAGGGCGTCAAGAGTAAATTTTGGTGACGGCCTGAATCAAGATTACACATGACGGCATCAGATATAGATCTAGGCAGTCCGAGAACTTTATTGGCGGCGAGATGACGGCGTCAGATTTTTCCTCTTGACGCCGTCACCTCACAAAATCTATAAATACTTTTCTATTTTTTATTCATTAGAAGAGGAACTTGTGTGGAGAATTCTAGGGCCGAACCTAATAAACCCTAGGTCGTTTGTAACAGTATTTTCAAGGGTTTTCACCCCTTGAAACCTTTCATGTTCAATTGAGATAAGTCTCCTTTCAATTCATTCAATATGTCTATGTGTTGTTTGAATATATCTTATGCTTGTCTTGATTTTAACATGCTAGGCTAGATCTTTTATGTGTTTGCTTAGATGTAATGAAACCTAGATGTTGATTATAGGTTGATTGCTTGTTTATAGGCTAGATCTTAAGAAACATGAACCGATGTGTACTAGGTTTTATTGGTTGTATTTAATGCATGAGCGAATTCTAGTGATCCCATGTTAGGAGCTTCTTAGCCGGCTCGATGTAGGAGTGAAGTAGGAGCTTATAGGATTGGGGAAGTAAGTACGCCACCCCATGAATGGTATTAAGGAATACAACCCGTCATCCACGTAACTGTAACAAGTAATTAACCTGTAAAAGATATATTAGCAGCTAATTCCGCCCACTCCTCTAAAAACCGAGATTTTATTTGCTTTTTCATAAAATATAAAAACACAAAAAGAATCATCCCTCACCTCTAGACCTAGTTCTTAGGCTTTCTAATCCTAGCGACACTATTCCTGAGTTGAACGATCAATCCCCCGGTACTTGTCATTATACTATACTACATCGATCAGGTACACTGCCTGGTGGGGGTTGTAAGCTTCTCGAGATCCCTCTAGAGGTAAAACCTGGTGCAATTCCCACGCATCAGAGTATCCAAACACTATTTGTAGTGTATAATCTCCATGCTTATTTTTATTAAAATGGAACGATCATTTGTTGTAATTACTTTTATATTAATTGTAAGGGTATTTGAAGAGGCGAAAAGTGTTACACTTTTAGGGGGTCGTTTAAGCTCTATGTCGTGATAATTTGGTCAAATATTGCCTCAAATTGTTCCTTTTGTCATTTTAGGTACTTTGAAGAAGAAATCTGGAAAAGGAAGCATTTTGGGCGTTTTTGAAGCATAAAAGTGAAGAAAACGACAAAGTCTCAAAATTATGCTGTAAACAGTACCTGATGGCGTCACACCTTAACAGGTGACGGCGTCAAGTGTTGACAAAGAGGTGGATATGAAGATTACACATGACGCACCAGAAAGCTTTTGGAGGTTGAAGATGACGGCGTCACCCTTTGTTACGACTAAGGGCGTCGCGTTTTAAGATAAAGAGAGACGACCCAGAACTTGTATAACCATATGGTGTCAAGAGTAGATCTAGGCCATCAAGGAACCCTAATTGCCGCGAGATGACGACATCATGACCTATAAGGTGAAGTCGTCAAGTTGTAAAATCTATATATACTTTGCTATTTTTTTCATTCATAAGAGAGGATTTTTGGTGCAACCTTTGGGAGAACTTTAGGGATAAACCCTAAGTCGAATTTCACATACTTTGTAAGGGTTTTTCACCCTTATTTCATCCATGCTTAATTAAATATAAGTCTTCCATTAATCATTCAATATGTCTATGTGTTGTTTGATTCTATCTTATGCTTGTCTTTATATTAACATGCTAGGCTAGGTTATCTTTGTGTTTGCTTAGATGTAATGAAACCTAGCTATTGATTGTTGATTGATTGTTTGTTATTAATTGTGTTAGATGAATTATATCTTTGTTAGGCTTAAGAAAACTGGCTAACTTCCAATTGGTAACATTCTTGATGTCTTAAGAAATATGAAACAGATGTGTACGACGATTTTAATGGTTATATTTTATGCATAAGTGACTACTGAGAAGGCCATGTTAAGGAATATAACCCGTCATCCACGCAATTGTAACAAACTAATCAATTAATGAAAGATAGCTAGGGAGTAGTGAAACCTAAGTAAACACAGTTTCTCTCCATATAAGTTTTCCTCACTTTTATTTTCTTATTATTTTATTTTTATTGCATTTGTAGTAATTTGGGTTAGTTGAATAGCAACTAATTCCGCCCACTCCTTCAAAAATCGAGATTTTTAATGCTTTCATAAAATATAAAAAATTACAAAAAGAACCATCCCTCATCCTTAGACCTAATTAGAGTAGTTTTCAATCCTAACGAACACTAATAAGTAGAACGATCAATCCTCCGGTACTTGCCACTACACTATACTACATCGGTCAGGTACACTGCCTGGTGGGGATTGCAAGCTTCTCGAGCTCCCTTAAGAAGTAAAACCTTTTGCAAGGTTGCAAAACCATGCATCATCCCACATATGAGGATTACACCTCAGTGGACCCCATGATACTAATACGAGCTATAATACACTCTGTGGGACCCGCATTTCTCTCTATGGACCCCACACTACCAATGAGGAACTATTGCACTCGAGCGGGCCCCACACATGTTGGACCACTTCATGGAATCACAAACAATACCACGGGTCAAACTACAAAACCAAACGGATCCAATCACACAGCCAACTTGGGCCACTGATCATTAGCCTAAACATAAGCCCAATCCATAACCCATAAATGTTATACGATAACATGTCAATACGCGATTACTTTGGCTCATTTATTCGCGATTCTTACAAACAACCTATGAAATAAAATGCATGAACTCATTTTTCATCACCAAAAGAATCGAGATCAACAAATACTTGGAACTAATATGTATAAATGAACAGTAATCTAAGGGCAAAGCTATACGAGTTCATCACATGTCCCAAACGTACCCAACTTTGGTCACATTGAGGAAAACGCAATCTCATTAATCCCATTGAGTTCCAAACCTTCTTAAATGAGTTCCTAAACGTTTCTAGGCAACGCACAAACCTCACCACTCTCAAATGTGCCCTAACATATTTCATTTGTCTAGATTTATATACAAACGTATGTATAAATGGTCACAACTCACTCAAGCTTGCATGGAACCTTCCAAGGCATATAGAAACTCCTCATTACTCATTTTAAGTTATTCTATCTAGGCCAAACTCGTCTCTAAGCTTCCAAGACCTCACAATGAACATTTCGAGCTATACATAATTATTTTGGTCACGTTTAAGTTTGTTTGGACTCCTAAGCAAACCACAGCCTCTACAAACCTCACAAAGGACTCTAAAGGTCTTATAACCCTATCACTAATCAATCACAACATCCCTAGATTACTACACAACCATAAACTTATGGTTTTGTTCATGTTACTATACCAAACGGACCCTTTGATATTTCTGCGATCCAAACACATTCACACTAGACCATATGACCTCACAAGGACCAAAGGACTTCAGTACTACTTCTACTCACTACTATACATGATACATGAAATAAAATGGACTTCTAGAACCCTTGTGCCTCGTCACCACATGAACCGCCCCTTGAACACAATTGGAACACTCAGCTTGTGGCCAATCAACCTATCCTATACCCCCTACTCGTTATCCTCCTGCCATATCCCCATTGTCCCACAAGCTGTCCCTATCTCATGTTAATATACTCTCATGCAAATTATACTCACGTATAACTCAAAACAACTCACACACAAACTCCCTTGTTCACTGTTTTACAACGAGAGGAAATCAGGAAGCCATAAGCTTATCCCAAGCTCTCACAAGCCAACTATAAGCTCCTCCTAATACTTTGGTGTGCTAGGAATCAAGTTACAAGTCCACAAGCCCTCTCCTTGCTTCCACAGTCTCTAAACGACCCACCTTTGAAGGTGTAGTAAGCTACTCAAAACACTTAGCCATTTTACAATTTATTCAAATGTTTTCTATACGATTATGACACCAACACTTTCGTTTATTTTCTCCTATGTCTCGTCAAGCTCATGCCTCACAAAAACTCTCACTCACATCTCTGTATATGTAAAAAAGGAGTTATGAACTTTTTATAATCTTAAACAAATAATAAGACCATGAATATCACACGTTCCTTATGTCGTGTGCACCTTAAAATCAAAATAGTTAATATTTCTACGTATAAAATACGTATATGCTCCTTCCACTTTGATCTCACTACTTAAAATTTATACGTATAACGTATACATATTTTTGTACAAACTATTACTTTGGAACCTTAACAAACGAGCTACACTAAACTCACTCTTCCATAAGCTTGTATAATCTGCCTCACAAGCCCAAAGCTTGAGCCTTTCATTCGTACACAGAAACAACCAAACACCATTAAAAGGCTTAAGCCCATCAAACTGAACCAAATGTGTGGCCTGCTCCTCAGCCCACCAACCCCCCTCCTCATCACGGCAGGGTCAAACCTGAGCCCAAGAACCCCTCCAACCAGTTGGGAGGCCACTGGACCCACAGAACACCCTATGGGCCTTAACATGCCACTAAGCCCATTTAACTTAAAAATAAGCTTTAAGCTAACATAAGCTGTCAAATAAGCTCACCACAGATCCTATGAGCTTCTGGGAATATAATAATCCAAAAGGGAAGAGTTCATTAGCTAAAAGTGTGTTTTGGACTAAAAATGCAAAAGATACAAAGTTAAAGGACTAAAACTGTCAATATGGGAAACTATGGGTAGAAACTGTAAATTTTGTAAGTTAAGGTTACTAACAATAAA
Source organism: Artemisia argyi (assembly GCA_030686995.1). Classification (NCBI taxonomy): domain Eukaryota; kingdom Viridiplantae; phylum Streptophyta; class Magnoliopsida; order Asterales; family Asteraceae; genus Artemisia; species Artemisia argyi. The sequence goes on from CM060692.1 coordinate 49,787,054, forward strand.
TATAAAGTATTTTGAGTCACTTGTGTAAATTTGAAGATATAAGGACCCAAAATGAACATTTTATACATAAAGGACTAGTTTTGCAAAGTTTCTAAACTACAAGGACTAAAATTGTAAATTCTATAAACTTGGTGTTAAAACAGTACCTTTGGAATATTTTTGTCATTTATTGACTAATTTGATATTATAAGTATTAAAAATGTAAATATACATTTTTCAAGGACTAAAGGTGTCAATTTTGAAAGTACAAGGACTAATTGTGTAAATAATGGGAAAAGAGTGTCAAAACTGTTATTTTGACAAAGTAAGGTTATAAATGAAGTAATTATAAACTTTGAGTACTTAAATGTCATTTTATAAACCTATGGGTTATAAATGTAAACTTTATAAAGTACCGGGGTTAAAGGTGTAATTTCACTAAACTTGATAAAATGGTTTTTTTAATAACACTAAATACAAAAGTAAATATTTGAGGATTAACTAAATAACAAAAGATCACCTCTGACATATTATACCAATATGTCACTTTCACACAGCTCAAGGACTGAAACTGTAAAGTTTCACTACTAAGGTTTAAAGTGTAAACCTTTGGAAATCTTAAGGTTTACTGGGTAAACTTTCACCAAGAACATGGAACAGAATAAACACTCATTCCACTGAAACACTATACCCTGCAAGGGTAACCCAACTCTCTAAGTCTGGCATGACTTATCAGCGACACATAAAGACAAGACAATATTACATGTAATATTATTGGGAAAATTGTCCAAAAATACATCCAACTTGCCCCCTTTTACTATTATATGCTATAAACTTTTTTTCTTCTTATTGTATACACGAACTTTCTTAATCTTTCTATTGTATCCATAAATCTGACGTGGCATGGAGTTAATTAAATAAATTTACATGAATCGTCCCTGTGGCTCAAAACCATTACACCATTCGTCCTTGAAACAATTACATAAAAGGTTCATGTAGCTCAAGAGTTAAAATATTTGCATCGTTAGTCCTGATTGAGTTAAAATATTTGCATCATTAGTCCTCATTGACTATTGAGTTAAAATATTTGCATTGTTAGTCCCCATTCAGTTAAAATAATTGCATCGTTAGTCCTCATTGACTATTGAGTTAAAATATTTGCATCGTTAGTCCTCATTGAGTTAAAATATTTGCATCGTTAGTCCTCATTGACTATTGAGTTAAAATATTTGCATCGTTAGTCCTCATTGAGTTAAAATATTTGTATCGTTAGTCCTCATTGACTATTATTACGTTTTTATCCCTTTTCGTCCATTTTTCTCATGTTTTCATATGTTTTTATCAGTGTTCGTCCGTTTTTATACGTTTTCATTCATTTTTCTCATGTTTTTATCCGTTTCTTCCGTTTTTCTCACGTTTTCATATGTTTTTATCCGTGTTCATACACTTTTATTCGTTTTCGTCTATTATTTTTTGTTTTCATCTATTTTTTTTATGTTTTTATCCATGTTCATACACTTTTAGTCCTCATTGATAAAAATGTTTCTGTATCGATTTTAAATCACGATTTTGACCCCTTTCTGGTCTGAATCATCAAAAGTGTAAAGCACGAAAGTTGTCCGGAATAATTTGTTACATCAATACAAGCGTGATTTTAACCTGAAATTGCAAAACAATGGTTGTTTACAACCAAAACTTAAGCGGTTTTCGACCAAATTCATAACTTATACACTTATAAACTCTTGTAAATCTTATAATTTTTATGATTTACACAACTTATAACTTATAAGATTTAAAAGTGTTTATAAGTTTATAAGTTATGAATTTGGTCAAAAACCACTTAATTTTGGTAATAAATAGTCATTGTTTTGCTATTTCAGGTTAAAATCTCACGATTTTTGATGTAAAACATCATTCCGAACAACTTTCTTGTTTTACACTTTTAATGATTTGGAGCAGAAGGGTTTAAGGTTTTGGGTTTTGGGTTTTAGGTTTTTGGTTTAGGGTTTAGAGTTTAGGGTTTAGAGTTTTGGGTTTAGGGTTTAGAGAAACCTAAACCCTAAACCCTATCTAAACCCTAAACCCAAAACCCGTCAAGCGTTTCCGCACAAAAAGTTTTAATTCTTGGTCAAAGCGGGCACGGGGTGTTACAGGTGGCCCGGATGAGGCAAACCAACGGGAGTTGTCAAACTCCAATAGATCTATCAACTATACTCGCGTTCACTCGCAAGTGATTATGTTTCATGAATTTTAGTTATGTAATGGTGGCAGAAAGTAACACTCGTGCAATAACCAGAGAAAAAGACTTGTATTCGGTTTTAAAGAAAAGCAAGTAAGCATGTAACCCCCTCACAGGGTTTGTAAAGCATTTAGAAAAAGTGAGGTTATGAAAACTCACGGAATTTTAAAAAGTGTGAGGCTATGAACTCACCTGGGCTTTAGGAATGATGTGATTGATGTGAAAAGTGACTCGAAAACTAGATGGCCTTACTCACGTGTCCTGAGGGTTTTGTAGGTGTGTTTGTGTGGTTGAGTTACTTAGTTGTTTTGAGTTTCTTAAGTAATTACTCCTAAGGTTTCTATGTTTATAACTTAACACCGTTCGGGCCATCGTAATCCAGAAGTATAACTCCTCACATGAAGCTCCCTACTATTGTATTATGCTGCCAACATAATACCGTTCGGGCCATCATAATTCAGAAGTATATAACTCCTCACACGAAGATCCCTACTATTGAGTTAAGTATTTTAGATTTAGTTATAACATAACACCGTTCGGGCCATCATAATTCAAATGTCATGTAGTATACGTTTGAGGAGCCAGGGCACTTTAACTCGTCAACCCAGCAAACTCGTCAAAACGAATACCCAAATGAAACGCCTCACATGAAGCTCCTTACTATTGTGTCATGCCTTTGTTATTAAGTAATATTTTACTTAATAACCTTTAAGTTTCACATATTTACACTTTCTACCCTAAACTTATATACTTTAGGTTATCTAGACTTCTAACTATCTAAACTTTACACAATTAGTCCCTATACTTATATATTTTATGAAAATGACAGAAATGACCCTTAAACTTATTAGTTTTCAGAATTTACCATTTATACCCTAGACTTACTAATATTTGCAAAACTAGTCCTTATAAGTTTTTAACTTTTATAACTTTTATCCTAAGGTTATGTAACTTTGCAAAAGGGGTCCCTATACCTAATACTTCTAAGAAATGTCAAAAATAGTCCTTAGACTTAATATTTTCAAAAAGTTAATATATATACCCCTATGCATGGGAAACTTTGCAAAACTAGTCCTAATTCCATGCAAATTATATTCTAATGTAACAAAAGAGTTTCCTAGCTTATGTTTAACTAATATTAGCTTAAGTTAAGGTATTATAGCATGTATTTAGCAATTAACCTATAATTAGGGTTTTAAAATGAAAAGCTTTAAAAGAAAATGATCAAGGCTCAAGCAAGGGTTCCTAGGCATCCTAATACTATCCTAGTATTGTAATATAACTATTAGAATCAAAATTAAAGGCTTACTTGACCAGAAATGGCTTAACGTGAGTTTAGGGTTTTCTAGGTGCAAAAATAAGTCGACAAGGGTTCAAGGCTTCTAGTACTTGACTTCTAGGACTACAAGGGACTTAGTACTACCACTAGGACCAGAAAGTTTAAGATAAAGAGAAGTGAAGGTGTGATTTGAAATGGTGGAGGGTATGGTGCTATTTATAGGGTAGAATGGAGTGGAAAGGAAGAAAGGGAAGGCTAGGTGGTGAGAGGGGGGGAGGTGACTAATACCAGCTATGGGTGACTATTAAATGCTACTACAATGACTCTTGCAAGCTAGAACTAGCTAGGGGGCGCTAGAATGAGGTGATGGGTTGTGGTGGTGCCGAGGCTAAACAAGGCCACAAGTAGGTGATCCACCTACTTATAAGTAACTAGGGAGGTACTAGGGTGTGTTCTAAGCATGGTTAAGGTGCTAGGCTAGGTTCTTGAGGTGCTTATGTTTAGGTTTTAACTAGTTTAGGTTTAGTTTAGACCTAATCTTGCTTAATGAGAGATTAGGGTTTAACTTAAGGTTTAGTGCCTAAATTAGGTTCCTATGGGTGCTTAGTGACTTAGATTTAGTCTTAGGAGGCTTATACTAAGTGGTGGTAGCTTGTTGTGAAGTTTTGGGAAGGTTTAACCTAGTTTTGGGACTTGTAAGACCTATTTAGGGTTTTGTGCTTAAGGGACTTGTACCTAAGCTTCTAAAGGGTTGTGCTAAGGTTTAGGGAGTCTAAGATATCCTAAAGTTCCTAATGTAACTCCTACATAAGCCTTGAACACTTTCAAACTAGTTCAGATAAGCAATTAGGGTTTATAAACACATAAAGCTCAATTAGGGTTTGATTAGGGTTTGTTTTGGTATTGTGGTAGGTTTAGTGTGTTGTGATGATAGATTACTTATTATGTTGTTGTTGTGATCTTAGATTATGAGTTCTAGGGATATTTAGCTTGAGAGGATACGTGAGTAGGTCTAGTGAGTCATCACATGCAATGTATAAGAAAGAAAAGCAAAAATTTACCTGTGGGAATACCTACTATTGGTATTGTGGAGGAAATGATGTTGATGGGATTTTATGGGTGTTTACATATGCTTGAACTAAACGATTATGAGCACCCACATGATCCCTAGGTATGTACTTTCGTGGAACTTTTGGCTGTGGTGCTTGATATGCGTTCCAAGCATACTCCACAAACTCCGTAAACTCACTCATAACTTCATCATCGTCGGAAGACGAAGAACCAAACAATAGCTCATAAGACATGATGAATATGGATGAGAAGTTGTTTGAAATGTTGTTTGAAATTGTGTGTTTAGAAGTGTGTTTGATGTTGGTATTTATAGGATGTAAAGTGTTAAAGGTTTTTTTTTTTTTTTTTTTTTTTTTTTGTATGTCAAACGGTAAGATTTTAAATTCAAAAGTTGAGATTGTTTGTACATTTAATATCGGTCACAACCACAACCGATTGTGGTTTCTTTTGGAACTCGGCCGATATTCGACCATACCACCACATTGGACACAACCGATTTCAATATCGGGCGTGTGTCTCGCTCGACCGATAATATCCATTCCATTGTGCATAGCCTAAAACTTAGAAATTTTGTCACATTTCTTCACTCGTTCCCGGTTGATTAGGTAAAAAAAACATGAGTTTCTATTCAAGTTTTGCATTTATCTTTCTTTGAAATTTACCCATTGGATCATGTGTTTTCTATTGATTAAACCAATATCTATCTACCCATAACAAATCACGATCCTGAATACAATAGTGTTAACATTTTTCTCTCAGGCCACTGTGTTTGCTACGTCACTGCTGCCACCTACGATGGTTGATTTGAAAACCTCAGCTAAGGAACAAATTGAATACATGCTTCCTGAGTTACTGAAGATGATGATGCTCCATGGCTAATGCCTAATGGTCTTATTAGCATTGGTCTTATTAAAAGGATTTTTTTTTTTTTTTTTTTTTTTTTTTTTTTGAGAATTGGATAGATGCTTCGAAAAATATAGTTAGAGTATGGGAATGTTTGGCACGAGAGATTGTGGAAGATTATCGAGGCTTAAGATTATTTTTTTGAAAAATAAGCTTTGGTCAAAAAATAATATTTGTTTGGATGACAAAGATTGTGGATTATTTTAGAAAAATAAGTTCTTAAAACCAGCTTTTAAAAAATTAGGAGATTAGTTTTCACAAATTATGTCATCTTTAAGATATTGATGACATCTTGTGGCAAATATTCAGATTTCTCTAGTCTATATATACAACCTTAGAACCATCACTAAACAACACAAAAACATTTTTATACCACCTTATAGTAATGGCTTCAATTTGCACACTTTCTTCTCCATTTCTCTTATGCAACAGTTCCATAAGTAGAGCAAGTATTGTTGCCTGTAACAAGCAAAAATATACATTACAACCCACACTTACAAATGTCGCTACAATTGAAACCACAAACAGAAGATCAGCAAATTATGCCCCTTCATTATGGTCATATGATTTTGTTCAGTCGCTTTCTAGCAAATACACAGTACGTATGACAATTGACAATGTTTTAGTTTACATATTTTTTTTCGTTAATATTATTCCGAACTGTTTAATTCATCTTGGAGCCATCAATAGAGCAGTATAATATATACGAAGCTTAACATAATAATTACATGTGTGCTTATGGGTATGCAGGGAGATAACTATATGGCAAGATCACAAGCTCTGAAAGAAGTAGTGAGGACCATGATTTCAGAAGCGAATGGAATTGAAAATCCATTGAGTTTACTTAATTTGGTCGATGATTTGCAAAGACTTGGAATATCATATCATTTTTTGGATGAAATAAGCAACGTTTTGGAGAATATATACTTAAATTTCTACCAAAGTCATGAAAAGTGGACTAATATGGATTTAAATCTTAGATCCCTTGGTTTTAGACTCTTGAGACAACATGGATATCATATTCCTCAAGGTTTTAACCCCCTTAATATAATTTATCTGATCAAATGTTACTTGCAGCCTATATATATGTCTCTTGTAAATGTTATCATCGATATCATAACCCTTATATGCATTATTTGAATGTTTTGTGTAGAGATATTCAAGGACGTTATAGACGTGAATGGGTGTTTCAAGGGAGATATCATCGGCATGTTAAATTTGTACGAAGCTTCTTATCATTCAGTAGGGGAGGAAAATATATTGGATGATGCTAGAGAGTTCACAACAAAATATTTGAAAGAAACTTTAGAGAATATTGAAGATCAAAATATAGCGTTGTTCATAAGTCATGCATTGGTTTTTCCACTTCATTGGATGGTTCCACGGGTGGAAACAAGTTGGTTTATTGAAGTTTATCCGAAAAAAGTTGGCATGAATCCCACGGTGCTTGAGCTTGCGAAACTAGACTTCAACATACTGCAGGCAGTTCACCAAGAAGATATGAAAGAAGCATCAAGGTATATGATCTCTAAGGTTTTCTAACTTTATCATTTGTTCCGAATGTAGATCTAATACTTAGACGCGTACATATCTCTAACTGTACCGACGTCACCATAAAGTTGATCTCACACAAATCATTGCTAAATACAGGTGGTGGAAAGAAACATGCTGGGAGAAGTTCGGCTTTGCTCGTGATCGTTTGGTGGAGAACTTCATGTGGACTGTTGCCGAAAATTACTTGCCTCATTTTCAAGCAGGAAGGGGAGTTCTCACAAAGGTTAACGCCATGATAACTACTATTGACGATGTTTATGATGTGTATGGTACTTTGCCTGAACTCGAACAATTTACCAACATTATGAACCGGTTGGTGCTAATTAATTTCTATATTTATGTTACTAATACTTCTCTCAATTAGTAGTGTTTGACTTAAAGTACGTTTTGAACGAAAATTCCTTGCATAGTTGGGATATCAATGCGATTGAAGAACTTCCGGATTATTTGAAAATATGCTTCCTTGCGTGCTACAATGCTACCAATGAATTATCATATAACATATTGACAAACAAAGGATTCTTCGTACATCCTTACCTTAAAAAGGCGGTAATTGTCCCATCTCAGATCTAAAATCTTAGTATTAATTTTTCTAATTGTAAATTATTTTTATTGGCGAAAAACTCACGCACACCCCCTTGTGATATGGGACATCAACCCAGAACCACTTGGTTTGCGAGACACACTTAATTATAACGCACTTTGAATACTTGGTCTTTTGCTTGTTGATCACATTGTCATATGTAGTTTATGAAATTCCGAATTTTCTTTTATGAGATAATATGTAAGTGTTTAACTTTGTCTTAATATTCCAGTGGCAGGATTTATGCAACTCTTACATAATTGAAGCTAAATGGTTCAATGATGGATATACACCAACCTTCAACGAGTTCATTGAAAATGCATACATGTCCATAGGAATTGCTCCGATCATCAGGCATGCCTATTTGTTAACATTAACTAGTGTAACCGAAGAAGCATTGCAACACATAGAAAGAGCTGAAAATATGATTCGCAATGCATGCTTAATTGTGCGACTCACTAATGATATGGGCACATCATCTGTAAACTTCTTATGCTAACCTTATTGACATTTTACGTGTTCCTTCTTATTTTTGAACTAGTACTCTAACTAATATAATAAAAAATATCTAATGAAGACCATATATAAACTTACTTGTGTAGGATGAGCTTGAAAGAGGTGATATTCCAAAATCAATCCAGTGCTATATGCACGAAAGTGGTGCTACTGAAGTGGAAGCACGGGCATATATAAAACAATTCATCATTGAGACATGGAAGAAACTGAACAAAGAACGCCAAGCAATTGGTTCTGAATTTTCGCGAGAGTTCGTTGAGTGTGTTATAAACCTTCCTAGAATGGGTCATTTCATGTATACCGATGGAGACAAGCATGGTAAACCCGACATGTTCAAGCCGTATGTATTTTCATTGTTTGTTAATCCAATCCAGGGGGTGACAAACACATAAATTTCTTGAACTTGTAACGTAGTAAACCTATCATATGTTCTCGATATTATACTTATCGGGTCATTAATATTGTTATATTGTTATCAAATAAGTCCACCGGATGTGTAGCTAGGATAAAAGGTTTATGTTAAATTTCTTTCTCTTATTTGAAATGTGTAGCTAGAAGTCTTCCACTTTTCTTATTTTAATTTTTCTTCTCATCGGATCCCTTCCCGATATGTAATAAAGAATATTAATTGTACCCTACAACTTGAATAGTTGAATGCGTGTGAATATTGAAAAAGTTTGTGTCGGGACAAGCAACTTGAGGATTGGCATAACTATAGTGGCTTTAGCTAGATATGTCAACTGTGGATCGATAGATGTCGACAGAAATAGTATTCTATAGCTTGAAATTTTCAATTGTGAGCACCGGATGAATTCAGCTATTGCTAGATTTATCAATTGTGGACAGATTTGTCAATTGTGTGGCATCGATCTTCACTCAATGTGTCATCCGGTTTGTGATGATAATCGGGAATCGGCGCAACATCTTTTATTGAGTGCTTGGTTTCCTTGAATCGCTGAAAGATGGTTACTACTTGGTGGGGTTTTGACGACTTGACACCGGATCCCTTGCAAAGTTGGCAAAAATTAAAAAGTATAAAAAGTAATCTCCACCATTAGATTAGATCTAGTCAAAACCTTTTATTTTTTTTATTAATTTCGGTCAAAGGGCGTTTTGGTCTTTTAACCCGTTTTTTCTTTTTCACCCTCGAATTTCAAACGCATATAACTCTTAAACGACAAACTTTTAGAAAAAAACCGATAATTTCTAAAATTTAATCCTCTTTAATTTGGTATAAATTTTGTTAAAAAATTCAAAACTTTTTTTTTACATACGAAATGGGTGTTAATTTTCTTGATTTTTTGGGCATTTTCGACCTTATTTTGTACCATCATAAATGCCGAATCGTGAAAAATTTAAAACATGAAAGTCGTAGATTTTGGTTCACTCTTTACCCATAAATTTGAATCACTCAAATCCAATATGATATGAGTGAGATATCGTACGTTAAAGATGACGTTTTACTCATATTTGTTGCACACAACGTGTTTGATGAAATGTTTAGCTTAGATTTTGTCTTAAAATCGAGTTAAATGCACTAATTTTTGTACAACAATGCACCTTTAGTCATTTTATTAATGTAAGAATCAAAAAGTTTTTTTTTAACTGATGAACCATATTAACTGATTTTTTAAAAAGACATTTTGTTCATCAGTTACTTTTGTTCATCAATTTTTATTCATGAACATTAAAATTGATGAACCAAAGTAACTGATTAACAAAATGTTACCATAAAAATTGATGAACCAAAGTAATTAATGAACCAGAGTAACTGATGAACATTTTGTTCATCAGTTACTTTGGTTCATCAATTTTAATGTTCATGAATAAAAATTGATGAACTAAAGTAACTGATGAATAAAATGTTATGTGTTTAGGTTCATCAATTTATTTGTCCTATGTTATGTGTTTAGGTTCATCAATTTATTTGGCCTTTGTTATGTGTTTAGGTTAATCAATTTATTTGTCATGTGTTATGTGTTTAGGTTCATCAATTTATTGTCTTGTGTTATCTTAGTCTCATCAGTTATCGTAGTTTCATCAGTTTACTTATAAAATTGAGATAAAAGTTCTTTTTTCAGGTTCATCAATTTTATTTAAGAGATGTTCATCAAATTGATCAAAGTTCTTTTCAAGTTCATCAAATTTTACTTGTATTTTTTTTATATAATGATCACTTTTTTCAGGTTAATCAAATTGATCACAGTTCTTTTCAGGTTCATCAATTTTTTCAGGTTCATCAATTTGATCAAATGTTTGAGTTCATCAATTCTATTTAACATAACAAACTGATAGTTTTGTTAAACTGAAAATAACTTGACCAATTAGTGCATTTAAATGTATTTTATATGAAAAATCTCTTTTAGTCATTTTATCAAACACTTTGTGTGCACTAAATATGACTAAGACGTCATCTTTAACGTGTGATATCTCACTCATATCATATCGGATTTGAGTGATTCAAATTTCTAGATAAAGAATGGCCAAGAAGCTATAACTTTCGTGTTTTAAGTTTTGTAAAAGTCGGCCTTTAAACTAGAAAAAATTAGAGCCGAAAAAGCTAAAATTATCAAGAAAATCAACACCCACTTAAAATGTTGAAAAAAAAAATTCCAATTCATATATTATAATGCATACCAAATTAAAGAGAATTAAATTCTAAAAATTATGATGAAATCGGTTTTTTATAAAAAAAAAAAAAAAAAAAAAAAAAAAAAAAAAAAAAAAAAAATCGTTTGAGCGTTATTTACGTTTGAAGTTTGAGGTGGGATTAGAAAAACGAGTTAAATGACCATTATACCCCTTAACCGAAAATACTAATAAAAAAAGGAGGGAGTAGGTGGGTGGGGGACATGTGGCACTATATGATAGGTTTTTTAGACTTTTTAAAATTTTCTCTTTTTAAAGGATTGCAAACTCTTGACGACTTTCCCAACTATCTAGGTTGTTGTATTGGAAGGATAAGCTAAAGAGACTAATCTTGCATATTTGGAAAGTTGTTTTGTGTTGTTTTGTTTATGCTTGTTTACCATGTTTACAGAAGTTAAAGGGTGCAAAGTGGACACTTTTTCAAAGATTAGTACATGGATGTACCCGCGTCTAAAGACCAAGGACTGAAACGCAAATGGAAATATATTTTACTCTAAGGCTATTAAAGTCTTTTCCTTCATTTGTTTATTCAGATCAGTGTGTAAAAAGGGTGTTAGGCGTGTTTTAAGGTTTTCTGTGTGTAAAACTTGTATCTTTATTTATTTACTTTGTATGTTTTGAACTTAAAAGATCTCACTGATTATGCAGCACAGATATGCAGTTATAAAAGAATAAAGAGGTGGTTGGTTGGATAATTGTTTGTGTTCTATTCAACATGTGTTGGTTTAAACATTCCCAGTCCCGCCGGACAGGGTATGAGGGAGGTACCGAAAGTAGAAAGATTGCTCCAAGGGAGAGATACTTCATATAAAATTACAAATAGACAAACTTTAAATATTAGCCTGTTTGTTTAAGGACAAAATAGCAAAACAGATATTCCAAAACCGATCCATTGTTACGTGCATCAGTATAGTGCTTCTAGTTAAAACGAAGCTAGATCAAAATATAAAAGCTTTAATCACCAAAGCAATATTATAAGTTGCTTCACCAATACCGTTGTAGTTGATTTGATATCATTATTTTGCTTAACAAGACATTTTAGGTTGATTATTCGACAGATAAAATTCATAAAACAAAAAAGGGGTACTAAAATGATGAGCATAACTGTCTACATGTAACAATATTCAAGACATGATTAAAACATAAATACGTAAGCTAGCTAAATCAAAAGAGTTTGGTGAGCTTGAAAGTACTACCCCACCTTAGATTATGAAGCACTGAGTTAATGAATTACTGGAGAACATGCATCGAGATCTGGTTATTGTTACAAAAGCCTCTGTTTTTTGTTATCATGGCAGTCATGGCTGCGGTTGGGGAGATAAAACGTACAAGCGCCATCCTATTGGGCCCAGAAGGTCCCTGCCTGCAAGAGTAATAAACATAATATTTTGTTAGATACAGAAAATCTTACTCGTACTTTTTTTTTATAATGCATTAATCATGAGCTGGATTAAAAAAAGCCAAATAGAGGGAGGGTGAGTTTAAGGCAATTGAGCATTGACCTGGAGAACTGACGGATATTGGATGGATCATACTCACAACCAGCAAGGAACCGTTCGATATCTTCTAAGTTAGCATTTGGTGGAATTCCTTGCAATAAAACCTGCAAAAAGTGAATCATTGATAAAAATATGCGAGTATAAATTTTTTTATATAAAAAAATAAACAAAATGCATACCTGCTACCCACATTTCTAAATATATCCTAAACACTAATCCTTCGATCACTAACTATATATACATAGGTTGTCACACAACGAAATACTAACCAGCAAGACAGATGCTAATTGAGTTCAAAAGACTCGTCAGACGAGAGTTCAAATTAAAGTCTTAAAGATACATTCAATGCTTATACGATGGAATACATATCAGGCCAGGTTAGTTTTTACTTAACTACTTCATAATATTAAATAGGTGCATTAGACTGGAGATGCGCTACCTTAATTTCAAACAAGGAAAAACAGGAGAAGGTAGTTAGAATATGGAGATCGAGATAAACCAAGACCATCATTCATTGCATGGAAAATAATTACTCAATCTCAATGAACATCCTCCACAAACAGGATTGTGAATATTGACCTATACTCGTTTCTAGAACATGCGACCTACTAGATAAAGGTAACATTTTAACCCGCTAAAGCAGAAGCCAGTCAAATGTATGAACTTAAAGTAAAAGTGAAGTCGATCAAAGAGGTCAAACTGCTTAAACTGGTCAAAAGTTGCTTAATGTGTTTTTAAATGCTTACGGTTGTTCTAGATCAAAGTCTCCCAGCCAACCACATGTTCAATTTTCTACCTATAAATCTATAATACTAGGTATTCACTAATTGTAGGTCATGCTAAGGCAGCTTAATTTGTTGCACCGGAAAAAAATGACTCATTATTTTACTTCTCCTTCATGCAGACAAGTTTGGAATCTCATTCATGCCTAGAAATCCCCCTAACAAATCACAATTAGAAGAGCTCCACCATTTGGCTCCTTCCTAACAGGCCAACACGGGCTGTATGGCATTGGAGTAAATGCATCTATGTGAGCTATAGCTGCTAAAAGCTCCACAGAAGCTCCACATCTAAATCAAAAGAGGATAAACTCATAAACCCACATATATCCTCAATTATTAAGAGGGCTACAATATATCAACCTATTCTTGAACATAGGCCACACTCATATATGTTAATATTCATTTAAAACTGGGAAGATTTCATGAGCAAAAAGAACATAAGGCAAATTAGGAGGACATTTAAGATTAATTTTCACAGCTCAAAGAATTTATTTGTAAACATAAAATGAAAGATAAAACAAAGCTCCAATAAAATAATCTAGATTTTGTTGTAGACATGCTAGTAGCTAAAAGAAGGATTTGTGCATACAAATTTTCCACCATACGGCTGGACATAATCCCAGTTTGCACGGTCAGCCTGCCATCAATATGAAAACAAAATCATTCAGCATGAGAAATCTTATTAATTTACAAATTTAGGTAATATTTGCAAAGGAATTACCCTCTCCAATCGATACAAGCGGCCTTTTCTAGTGACCGCCCTGAGAGCAGCATCATAAGCACTCTTGGAAGAGAACTGAGCCAACCTGCTCAACAACCCAAAACGAAAATTTAATCAATCACAAAACTGTTTTCAGCTAATCTGTAAGACAATAGAACAGCTACTTATAGAATGTTACACACAAGTATGAAGATGCAAACTTACATTCCGGTTGGTGAGTATGACGGGTTGTAATCAACTTTAAGATCATCAGTGGTTAAATTGCATTCTTCTAACAAACTAAGAACATCACTTTTCAGTGTATTGTTTGTGATTCCAACCAATTTCCCGTAGAGGAAAACTGACATAAACACATGAATCGATAAAACAAATATAAACAAGTCATACGTGTCACAATCATGAGGATTGAGGAACATCAAGTCATTAAATAAAAACCAAAAAGAAAGCAATCAAACCTATAATAACTTCAAATCTGATAAATGACTTTGCTGGCACAAATTCTAACTAAAAAAATACATAGTTGCCTCACTGTTTCATACCACTTGCAACCGACCTTTCAGTTATCTTTAATAAAACCACAGTTAGAAGAGTCCCTTCTTAAACGTTTTTAAAGTTGCTTTTAAAACCATATCACAATTTCACTTTTAACTATCCCGCCCTACACATTTAATAAACCCCTTCAATACCACCTCTTTCACCCCTTCACTATCCACCATACATCATACCGATTAACATCATAACCACCGTCACCATGTTTCTCAAAAAGTCACGAACAGCAATTTAACAGGGATCCATTTTACTATTTGGTGGTTATATCTAATTTGCATACGGTGCATCTATTCATTTTATTTCTAAATAAACTCGCCTGCCTTCGTAGCCGAATTCCTTCCGAGGATGGCAAAAATATATTATTTACTATCACAGCTACGAATTCATATCATTTCAATCCCTACTATACATGTGATATGTAGTTATGAAGTAATCAATTGCATGTGATTCAGTCATATGATATGAACCATGTAATGATTTAGTATGGCATTTAAACAAATTATATTAGTATCACCGTGACTATTAATCAGACCATATAATCTTTGAAATATAATGGATAAGCCCAAGTGAAAAAACCTATATCAAAATTTCAAAAACCCGTTCATTCAATCAACTAACTATTGGTATCCATACACGGGCACTTAAACTAGTTATAAAATATTAACAACCTACTCCCTACCAAGACTCCAGAAGAATCTACAAACAGTCAAATCACTACCTAAGGCTCTTTAGGATTCCATTAACAAACTGATTATCTCATTGTTTTGCAGAGTCTCCGTTTTTTGGCGCTCGGATACAGAACACCTAAATCTGACTATCTCAATATTTTAGGCTCAAATAATCGATTCAATGGTAACTTTATTTAGAACCGTAATCTATTTCAAACAGGGGAAGACCCAAGGGAGGTTCCTGTGAAGCACATGGATTTTTGCAGCCTAGTGTAAACTTTTGTCAAAAATCCTGATTTCTCCGCAATGAACCTCGTCCCAACATTTTATGTTACATGTCTAATTTGATTAGTCCATTATTTATGCCAAACAAAACGTGTGTACCTGGTCTATACTCTATAGGCCTCAGTCTGCGCAAACACCTCCTGTAAGCTACTACCAATATCACTACACTTATATACCTACATTTCAAACCCTATAATGTTCTTTAAACACCAATTTCATAAGAAAAAGAGTAAATTGCAAAAACCATCCATGTGGATTGGTCCCTTTGCAGTTGCAGAGCCTACAGCTCTGAAAGTGGATATGCAATCCTTGTGAGGAACTGTGTACATTATCGACCCTAGCATGAGTACATATTAACTTTGTAAGTGCAAATGATTGCACGCCACTTACAAAGTTACACCTGCATTTGCAATTTGGCCAAACCACAAGGAGGTTTTTTTTTTTTTTTTTTGCAATTTACTCTAATTAAGTGTTTGGATTAACTTATAAGAGTGTCTAATAAGTTGACAAGATATGAATGTTAAATTAGGTATAACTGAAGTTAAAATTGCAATTTGTAATGCACCATGTTATATAAGCCCCCTAAAAAGTCACACTTTTAAGGCTTATCAAAAACCCCTTACCCTATAGAGTATGGGCATGTTTGGCGCGCGAACTTATCAGAGCTTATCATAGCATGAGCTTATATTTTTTAGAAAAATAAGCTACCATTAAAAATAAGTCTCGTTTGGCTGACATAGCTTGAAGGAGCATGTAAAAAAAATAAGTTACTAAATGGAATGCTAGTTGAAGGAGCATGTAGAAAAAAGCTCCTGCGATTACTAGTGCCAAACATACCCTATGTTTGGCGAAATGGGTTGGGCTGGAGCTGGGGCTTATATTTTTATAAAGTCGTTTGGCGAATTAGTTGAAGCTGAAGCTTATTAATGTAAAATCGCATAAAAATACATCAAATTAAATTAGATATATTTCCAGCTTTTGCGTAGCTATAAGCCCCCATAAGCCTCTTTCAATGGACTTAGGCTTATGGAGGCTTATCTATACTACATTATAAAGCATTTGAGACTATTCTATAATTAGAAAGACTTAAAATTCAGACTTTTTTCTTGCTTATTATAGAAAGATTTCAAAATTATTGTCAGGAAGCAAGCTGGTTATAAAGTTTGTTAGGAAGCGGTTGGTTGTTCAAACTAAAATTATTTGGCTTAACCATCTCTAATATCTCTACTTATAAAGCGTGAAGACAACTAAACGTATAACAAAATAACGCAAAATATAATCACACGGTACCCGCCGCCGCATTGTGCGGGTACCGTTCTATGGCTTATAAAAGGCTCTATAAAATCATGCCACAAACAAGACTTATTTTATAAACCGGCTTATTCTAGAAGTTTAGGTCCCCATAAGCCCTTATAAGCCCTCTCCCAAACACAATCTTAGTCAAACACTTAGCTTAAGTATACGCAATGATGATATATTATTAGAAGAAAAAAAAAAAAAAAAAAAAAAAAGTACCAGCTGATGGTGATTCAAAAAGAGGTTTAGTAGTGGAGTCATTAGAGGGTGGCGGTGAAGATTCCGTTGAGAATTGACGGAGAGATCTGAGCCGTTGATTTTGATTAGCATTCAGGATCAAACGAATTGATGATGATGATGACCTGATTGCTTTTTGTAGGAAGCTCATTTTTGTAAACATTGGTTTGTTAGGCAAAATGACCAGGTTTTGTTGTTTGTAAATGATGATATGATCAAACGGTATCGTTTGGGTCGAAATATGGACCTCTTTTTGGGCTGGGCTAATCAATAAATAATGAATGGTTTTACTCAAGGTTGTCAGGATCGGGATCCTACCTATGATTGTTTTCAGCTTCACAAGATCGTAATCGTAGAATCGGATCGGGATCGTAAGATCCTATGAAAATATATATATTATTGTATAAGTGTTGTAGTTTTATACTTCTATATAATATTTTATATGATAAACGAATCTAAATGGATGATAAATGCAAAAACAATAAGAAACATGAACTTCTAGTAGAATCGGATCATTTACGATCCTACAATCCTCTGTGCGATCCTACGATCCTACACCGTTCTTGCTCCGCTTGAGATAAAAACATGGGCTTGTAGTAGGATCGGATCGTTTACGATCATACGATCATGCGTGCAATCCTACGATCCTAGACCGATCCTGATTAAATTAAGATCCTGCTAAGATCCTGCTCCTTTTTTATATGTAGGATCGTAAGATCGTACGATCCTACGATCAGGATCACGATTTTAACAACCATGGTTTCACTCATTCCTTTTGATGTTAGCTCATATTAAGGGTGTGTTTGTTTTTTTTAAAAAATCTTACTAGCCCTCTTACTCTTACCAGTAAGAGATGGGCAGACGTTTTGCTTGCTTGTTTTTTTCTTTTGAGTCAGACCCAATTAGACATATAACATCTTACTCAGTAAGAGATGTAGGACTTGTCTTACTTCCTCTTACTCAATAAGAGATTGAAGACTCGTGTTAATATAATATATTTGATGGTTTATTAACTATGTTATATTTATGATAAAAAGTTTTGTTTCATATTTACATAAGTTACTTAAATAAATTGCAGAAACGAGCACTTAAAATCATTCGGACAATTATACAAAAACAAACAACATTATTTCGTTCAAATTTAGATTTTCTAGCCACCTCTTACCGGTAAGATGTGGTAGTCAGATTGAGACCTAAAACATCTTAATGAAACAAACACACCAACTTTCTAGCCACCTCTTACTGGTAAGATGTGGTAGTCAGATTCAGACCTAAAACATCTTAATGAAACAAACACACCCTAAGTGTTTGGCTATGATAGGTTGTGTTTGGGAGAGGGCTTATGGAGACTTAAACTTGGTTTATAAAATAAGTCTAGTTTGTCGCACGGGTTTGTAGAGCCTTTTTATAAGCCATAAGCCCAAACCCATTGAAAGAGGCGTATAAGTGCTTATAGCTAGTCAAATTACTTAAATACCCTCCAAAATATAAAGGATTATCACGTAAAAGCAATATAAGCCCAAGCCAAGCCCCAGCCCCCGCCCCAGCACTTTTCACCAAACATACCCATACATGGGTAAGGGGTTTTTGTTAAGCCTTAAAAGTGTGACTTTTTAGGGGGCTTAAATAACATGGTGCATTTCAAATTACAATATTACCCTCAGTCATACCTGATTTAACATTCATATCTTGTCAACTTATTAGATACTCTTATAAGTTAATCCAAACATTTAATTAGAGTAAATTGCAAAAAAACCTCCTTGTAGTTTGGCCAAATTGCAAACTCAGGTGTAACTTTGAAAGTGGTGTGCAATCATTCGCACTTACAAAGTTAATATGTACTCATGCTAGGGACGATAATTGCAAACTAAAGTTCCTCACAAGGATTGCATATGCACTTTCAAAGTTGTAGGCTCTGCGGCTGCAACCTGACCAATCCACATGGATGGTTTTTGCAATTTACTCTTTTTCTTATGAAATTGGTGTTTAAAGAGCATTAGGGTTTGAAATTTAGGTATATAAGTGTAGTGAGATTGGTAGTAGATTACAGGATATGTTTGTGTCGAGTGTGGACCAAGGCATATAGACCAGGTGCACAAATTTTGTTTGACATAAATAATGGACTAACCAAATAAGACATCTTTTTCCTAATAAAACAAAACCCTTATTGGGAATTTTTCATTTCAAAAAAATAGATTCATACCTTATTTGGTAATATTTTTTTAATAATTATTTATTTTTCTTAAGTTTTTACAATTAAAAAAACTTAAATAATCCCTTATTTGGCAAGTGTTTGTAAATTCGTTTTCTAAAAAGAAAAAACTGCCAAAAAATATGTGTCAAAAAATGAAAGATTAAAAACTTTGTGAAAGCGGGGTAACTAAAAATACTGAAGGGTTTATTATGTAATTTAAAATTAACAAAGAAAACATAATTACCCAGGAACAAAACTTAAATCAGATTCACTGGATCCTAACCCTAAATCTTAAAATCGATTTTCTACTTCTACTTCACATAACCCCAAATCGATGTACCAAAAAATTGGATTCATAATTCTTTAGTCAAATTGATTGAATCATTATCCTGTTTCGATTATTAAAGAGACCCAAAATTAGGGTTCTTGAAACTCGAACCTATACTTCAGTTTTGGTGACTTGATCAATTGATTAAATTTCGTGTACCATGTAGGAGATTATTGATTTTTATTAAGGTTTGTGGGTTTGTTTATCTAAGATTACAGCTTTTGAGAATTGATGTCGTGTTTATAGATTGATTGATCAAATGATATACTTTCTTGTCCAGGTATGTTACTCTTCCACTAATTGATTTTTGTTACCAAGCATTATTAGGTTTTAACTGATGACTTAGTGGTAATTGTACCATATGGATCATTGTTCTTTAAAAAATAACACATCAATCCATTAAGATGATTTGGGGAAGCCATATGTATATCTTTGTTTGATTATGATAAAAACTTGATATAATAAGAACAAGATAAATCAGCCAAGCATGTTAAAAACTCAATTCTTTTATCGAGTGTTTATATTCACGGTTCTCATATGAGACGTTTACCCAATTGTTGATTATTTTGAATTTGAAAATTGGTTGAATCACACATCCATTCATATATTTTCGAACATGTGATCAAATCATTCACCTAGGCTGAGCATTGGTTTTAACAAGAATTCTGAGATCCACCGTCTGTCAAAGACACAATTTCCATTCTTCGTGGACTATGTGAGCAGTGTGAACTTCATCAGGGGGTCAAAATCTCTAATGGTGCTTTAGCTTCCAAAGCTATACTTGCCGATAGATACATAACAGAGCGCTCTGTGCTTGACAAAGGTTAGAACAACGTCTTTCTCGCCATATGTCTTTGTAGTTGTATCAAAAGGGTTGTGCTCATATAAGTCTAAACTATGGGTAATAGATGATTGCCTACTCTAGTACTATGGTAGTGATTTGTATACCTTGAAAGGGTATACTATATCAAGCTATATGGATGATTTAACTGAGATTACAAGTGGTTTTAATATAAAGTTTGATAAAATGCTAGAATGTGTGAATTCAAGCCCAATACTTTTTGTAATTTTGTATATGGGTTGTGGGATTCGAAGTATGATGATTAATCACAAATAAATGGTGTTTCGATCTTATTGATCATTGTGTGCAAGAAAGAATTGTTTCATAAGTTCAAAAGCTGCTAAATTTCTTTTAAAGGAGCAGTTTGGTATTGGTTATTAAACAGGTTATCACTAGAGTTTTATTCATGGTTGTGCAGAGGAAAATGTTTCATGGTAGCGTATATTAATATAATAGGATATTTTTTGGTCAATGTTCAAGAAATACCCCTTTCAAATTGAAGAAATATGTTTTAATTTAATTGTTGTTGCAGTGCTTCCGATGACGATTTATTTAAGGAAGAACAAAAACTCTTTTAATGGCCATGATTTTTATTGTCTAATGTCTTGATTTTGTTTGAAATCGATATAGGGCTTTTACTATTTTAAAAGGGTTTGCGATTTTTCTGTTAATTTTGTTTCAATCTGGAGGGAAAATTTTTGGGGATTTGGTGCTAATGATAATTTTGATAGTGTATCTTCCTTATACAACACTGTGCAATAATACTTTCAATATTGATGAATTTGCTAAAAAAATTGTATTTTATTGGTATGTTGCAGCTTAGGACTACTATCGAGGGACACTTTCAGGTGTGTGGTGACTGGTGAGATTACAAGGTTATCTATCCATAAAGATTATCAATGGTTTTATTTGTTATTTACTAGTCGCATTAGATTGTTTAAGGTTTTGTGGCTTTTACATGTTGATGCTTTAATTTTTGTGGTTCCTTTTATCAGTTTGTTGAACCGTGTGAGTGTAAATGTGATGTTTTAATTAATGTTGTAAGCAAAGCGTTTAAACAATCCAAAGAGGAGGTTGTAATGAAGTTTTCAAATTTTTTTTTTGTTGATTAGCTATTTGTGGGGGGGAGGAATTGGATCATTGTGCAACACCGGAAGGTTCTCGGTCTCGCAAATATATCTGCAACTTATGCCACTAATCTTGCAATCGCCACCGGTTGATATTGTGGTAAGTATCATTTGTTCCTTTTTCTTTCTGTATCTGCTTTAAAGCCTTTACAATTTTTAAGAAGATATTGGTAAACTTTCACTATGATTTTAGTCGCTACGCTATTACAATAATAATGTGATTCACTTTATAAAGTTATTTAAAACTCTTTATGAATACAATATTATGGTTCAACGTAGAAGTATATGAAAATGAAATGTATCATGTGCTATTGTGTGAAAACAAGATTACAGTTTGACATAGAAGTGCTTGCATAATTGTTTTAATGGTTCATTGGATGATGTTTTTAAGTATCTGAAAATTGTTTCATTAATGCTTTACCCGTTTTCCTATTGGAAAAAGGGTTACTTGGTCTTTAGATAACAGGTATATCAG
Source organism: Artemisia argyi (assembly GCA_030686995.1). NCBI lineage: Eukaryota > Viridiplantae > Streptophyta > Magnoliopsida > Asterales > Asteraceae > Artemisia > Artemisia argyi. The sequence continues at coordinate 49,808,829 of CM060692.1, forward strand.
TGTGACAAAAAAAGTACAATTGCCCACCCGCAGTTGTGGCTTCCCTGGCGCTATAGCCTAAATTGCCTTTGCAAAAAACCATAAACGACAACCCCTAACTTCAAAAGTATTGGCCACATGTGACTAGGTATGACAGTTAACGTCCCATTAGGAGTATATGGTGCGAACACAGCAAAAAAATTATCACCTTGCTTTGTAGTCGTTCATGCAGTTGTCCTGTTATATGCTTGATTAGAAAGTCAGCTTTTAAGGCCAAAAGCTTTGTAGCAGGGGGTGCTGTCACTAATACACTATGGGTATCCAACAGTCCAAAAGTAAGTAGCTGTTGTTTTACCTATGTGTCAGAGAGGGTGTTGCCATTAATAACACAATGGGTGTTAACAAACGGTCTAAAAGAAAGTAGTTGTTTCACCTTTGTAGCAGACTAGCAATAAGGTCTAACATTACAAAGCTTTGTAGCAAAGAGGGTGATGTCAATTAAACACTAAGAGATGTACATAATAAAAATTTGTAGTTTGTATGGCTGTTGAAGGTAGCCATAAAGGACCGACGTAATGACATACATGTAAAATTTTCAGTTTGAATAGTCGTTCAAAGCAGTCATTAAGAACACGTGTGGTGCTGTGATACGGATAGGACGCTAAACCACATGATGCTGTTAACCAAACTGTGTAGTGTCAATAGTTGTTCTAAGTAGTCACTAAGAATCACAAGAAGTAACAACATGCAATGTAGTGCGTATATGTGTAATCAATTGGATGGTTTGTGTCTACACCCACAACGATATTTAGACCATATTTGAGCGGGTCAATCTCTTGGCTACACATAAAGGGTGCACTACCTTTTGGTATACATGTAAGTGTCACTTCTCCATGATGGAGGAGGTTGTGTTTCGATTTTCTTTTTTTATTAATGTAACAAAACTTAATTTCATATAGGTAGTTGTATTAAATTAATGGAGGAGGTTGTGTTAAATGTTGCAACAATACTCAGTTATACTTAGTTGTATAAGTGTTTGGAAAATCTGACTATTTAAGGATTTATAGAGCTTAGGTAATTAGAAGCTCTAATTAGTTTGATTTAGTAACGTTGAACCTGATTAGTTCACGATGAATAATCATATTTACTGTAATTTTTGGCATGTATGTATCACGGTATATAATTAAATGAGTAATTCCCAAACACCGTTGGCTATCACTGTATTCAACATGATGACATTCAAGGTAATGTTGCTGTTTACATTTTTCGCCCTTTTGGGTTGCATAAAGACATGAAGTTTGGCTATTAACTCCAACTCGAGCTATTCTTGAGTTTTGGGAAATGTAGTCAATGAAGATGTTAAGAAGATCAACCATTGTTATGCCCGTACAAGTAGATTAGAATCGGCTTATGGTAACTGGCTTTTAGTTAACATGTGATTTATTGGAAGAGCTCATAGACATATTTAGGCATAGATATTACTGCATGTTGTTGTAATTTATGAACGGAAAGTTAAAAAATTTCTCAGTTGGAGATATTATTTGAATGACAGAAGCAAGAGACAAAACTGTTGGACCATTAATCTGTTTGAAGTTTTTGTTCAATCATTAGATTCTTTATTGACTTTATAACGCGGTTAAGTACACGAATTTGTGGCTGAAACTTGAGCTGTAACTGCCACCTACTTGGAACAAATAATCCATAAGAATAAATTTGTAATACTTCGCGGGGGTTCATAGAAGGATGGAGGGAATTCATAAGAGGAAGGAAGCGGTTTATTTATAAGTGATTTCTCATTACGAATACACTGAAAAAAAACATGCAAACGAAATAAAACATGTAAACGAAACAATGTGCAAAAGTTGCAAAACAATGATCTTCAAATGAGGTAGCATCGTAACTAGATAGATGTGTTCGGTCGGCGTAATAGTAACGCGACTTTTTTATATAGTAAACTGAACCTTAAGCTGCTTGGTTGCTGAAATTTTATGCATAAAAGTGATTTAACAGGGCAGTTTGGCTTCTATCTCTTTTATGCAATTAAATGATCTTCAAATGTCTGTTTGGTTGCTTATGTTTTGTGCAGAAAATTGATTGTAAAGGATTGTTTGGCTGCTGAATATTTAAGCAGAAAAGTGCTTTCTAAAGGTTTTTTTATTTCTGAATTTTGTGCACAAAAGTAATTTTAAAAGGCGCTTTGCATTAAGATTTGGGTCTACTAATTATAACATAAAGCTACTTAAAGAATTTGAAGATCAAATGTATTCATGTGTAAGTGTTATTGAGAAAATGGCTAATATTGTTTTATTTTCCATTGAATTTTAATTGTACAATATTTTTGAAATGAAAGTGCAGGTTCCAATGTTCGTGATGAATGTAGCAACTTCTGTAGGAGCAATCTTATCAACATAGATCTGGGAGGAGTATAATAAGGGTGGTGTGGCGGCGGAGCAACCAATTTGTTCCATCAGGGCCATTATCTGACCTTTTTTGGTGAAGCGTAAGCATCCCTTACAAAACTTCGAATGCTTATGGGAACATTGTTTCACGAGTCACTGCAATGTTAGTTTCATAGTTGTTCTCCCTTTTTGCACTCATCGAAATAAAGGCCATCTAATATGTTTGATTTTTCCATTTGTCAGTTTACTGCTAGATATAGCACTATTTAGTACATGTTTTTATTGATTTTTGGATGTCTTGGACTTTTTGGGCACGGTGCAAAGGAAGTATCCGTCATGGTTTTAGCAGATAATAAGTTTAGCACAATTCTGGCTGCTATTGGAGAAGGGTGCATCCCACTACATGTAACACTTAAGCTCTTATGACACCCAGAATATAGACTCATCATGGTTTGTATAAGCAATCCCACCGTGTAATGTATTGCAATGACTTTTAAACTGAAAAAAGCACATAGGCGTTTTTTTTTTCTTTTTTCTTTTTTTTTTTAAATATTTTGTTGTGATTGCTTTTTAAATTTTATCAAGAATTGCCATATTTTGATTTGTTTCATGACCGGAACAGGGGAAAATACTGTTGACAGTATCTCAGCTCCACCCTTAGCAATACCTTCTATTGGTTGCCTGAGTAATGGGTCATTCTTCATGATATTTGAAAAATATTTAGTCGGGTTCTTAAATCTTGCACACAACATATTTAAAAAATGATCATGCTGATATTGATAGATTATAAGTTTTTACTGCAGGGAAAGCATGATATGTTTGCAAGGTTAGATGAGCCTTAGATAAATACTGAAAGTGAATACTCAAAGTCTTGCCTACAATTAGACAATATGAGCTTCAAGTTAAAAGATTGGAGGAAAAGATCGTGAATCACGCTATGAAACTTCAGCAGTCTCTGGATACAATCACCAAGTTCGAAACACATATAGGAAGAATTGGAGAAGGAAGGAGATGATTTTGAAGATGTTGTAGAAGACTTGATGAGAGTAAAAATAGAGCAAGAGGAAAGGGTTAACAACAAGCAAAAGAGGCTTTGGAAGTGTCAAAGTTGACCAACACAATTGTTGTCAAGAACCTCCAGTAGGAATTGAAAAGGTGTGACTCAATATAAGCTTTTCATAAACAAAACTATCTGTCATCATATGCTATATTCATAAATTTTATTGATTCTATAAGATTATAACTGGCCAGCAAAAAACTCATAAAGAATAGGTCAACTAGACGAAGAAAAAGAAACATTTCAAAAGCAATACAGATTTCTACGATGAAAATTCCCCTCTTGAGAAATAAAAGTCCCACATCAAACAAGATAATTACAGTAAATGTTACAAAAATTACAATAATAATACAGTCTAATAGATATATGCATTTAGAAAATATATTTGATTACTTTTGTACAGTTTGAGACACTCAAACCATTTATCATGTTTCGTATCAGATTATTTGAAAGTAGATACATTATAGCAAATACGTTTTTAACATGACCCACATTAACCAATTTATGTTGGAATTTAAATTACAATTGGTCAAAATATATTATTCAAAAAAAAAAAAAAAAAAAAAAAAAAAAAAAAAAAAAAAAAAAAAAACCCACGCGTGCGCGGGCATTATAACTAGTGTAATATAAAATGTTGGGACCAGGTTTGTTGCGGAGAGAAATCAGGATTTTTGAGATAAGTTTACACCACGTTGCAAAAATCCATGTGCTTCACAGGAACACCCCCCCTCCCCCCCCCCCCCCCCCCGGCGCCGCCTCCCCCTCCCCTTCTTCCCCTGGGTCTGCCATATTTTAAATAGATTACAAGTGTTGGAGTAAGTAGATGATCGGTTTTAAATAAGGTTACCATTGAACCGATTATGTAAGCCTAAAATATTGAGATAGTCAGATTTAGGTGATCTATATCCGAGCACCAAAAAACAGAGTCTCTGTGAAACAATGAGATAATCAGTTTGTTAACGGAATCCTAAAGAGCCTTATGTAGTGATTTGACTGTTTGTAGTTTCTTCTGGAGTCTTGGTAGGGAGTAGGCTGTTAAGATTTTGTAACTAGTTTATGTGCCCGTGTGATACATGGGTTAAAAAATGATAGAAGGATCATGTTGAAAAACGTGCCTTCGCTTCGCCTAATGAGCAAACTTCAAATCCTTGAAATCACACAACTATTAAAAGCATAAAATCTAAAAAGAAAAATAAAAAACCAAACTCACTTTCGTAGGAATCACGATTGCATTTAGCGTATGCAACAAGCCTTTTAAACCACTACGAGTGAAGTCTCGTGAGGGTTTACAGGGAACACACCCACAAAGTTCATTTTAAAAAAAAACTAATACAAGTTTAAAATATGATTTGTATTAAAAATTACTAGGTACAGGAGGAAGCTACGGCGTAGCTGAAATGTGGTGCTACGCCATAGTTGCTAAAAAAAGCAGACTGACACCTGGGGGTTGCTACGGCATAGTTATGAAAGGGGCTACGCCGTAGCTGAGTCCTGGGGGATTTTCTTGGGGCAAAAGTCCAAAGATATGGTCCCCAACGCAAAGCTTCCTTTAGAACCTGCAAATTATAAATACAAAACATATCAAACCAACAAAATAAAAGGAAAACGAAAAGAAAAGGATAATTCGGGTTGTCTCCCGAAAGAGCACTTTTGTTTATTATCGAGTCTTTAAGTTAGACTCACTGCCATGCCATTCAAGTGGGTTGATGATGGACTTGCCCACGCTCGTCGATTTCTTTCATTAGGTGTTGTCTTATCCAGGTGACATTCGTAGAGGTACGTAAGAGTTCATTTTTGTCGATGCTTTCTATCTTGGTGAAGTTTTCGTCTGGTCCCACTGAATATCTAACTACCTCAAATATTTCCATGAGGATAGGTGGTGGTTTCTTGTAGGGTATCCCGAGCAATTTACATCTCTGTTGCTCATATGCCTCATCATCCATGTTAGTAAACCCATTGTATCCTTGTAACTCAAGGTAATCCACCATTCTTTCGAGATCATCATCATCGGATTTCGTGTCTTTGTACCAATTGTCATCAAGCCTTTCTTCAATTAAGTCGAGAATTTGTCGGTCTCTATCCTCATTCGGCCTCATCTGGCAGCCTTCCTCATTTTCTGTATTAGAATCCTTGTGCTCTTCGTCATCCATACTTTTCGAGTATTCCTTCCAAATCTTTTCCTTAGTCAAAGGGTCGGTTGTACCATACTTAATTTTCATCCAGTCATTAAAAGTTATTCCTTTAACCCATGGTAATTCACACCGTTCACTATTGTTAGTGGATGTCCAATAGTAACACATATTCCCAATTCTGTCATCATGTGGATCACATGATGCCCAAAATGATATGCCATCATCTTGATGTATGCTGACCTTCTCGCACCAATGCTCCTTGCTGCTTTCCTTACCACTGATTATAGCTTGTTCATCAATACCATGATCGTTTTTGGTTTCATTGTTAAGGAAATGGTCGCCATTCTGACTTTGATTAACTTCTTCCCATAACTCCATTTTTCTATCCCCATCAACTCTTCCATAGACAATCAATACCCATTCATCAAAAGATATTGTACCTCTCCATTTTAAACTTTTTCGGAATTGATCGAAAGTTGAACTCCATAAATGTCTATTTCCACGTAGCCTTTCTTTGTCACCGCCCCCGTCACAAAAGCTTCATATTGGGATCACATGATGACCATAGATCGTAGGACTTCCGATTTTCCACCGGGATGGCAATGCACCAATGGTGCTTTGTTTCAAGTGTAATCGGACATTTTGGTTGGCTGTGATCTTGTCTATTAGGTGGACAAGTCGTAACAATCTTGAGTTCTTCATTGTGGGTGGCATCTTCCTTTGTGAAATTCGTCTCCTCATGATCAGATTCCGTCTTGGGAGATTCATTGATCTTTTGTATAGCCATGCAAACCTTAGCTTGTTGATTTCGTTTCTTGGCATCGTTTGTCAAGACTTCAATCTTAGCTTCAAGGTTTTTGAGGGTTTCAACATGACTCATAAGGCTTTTGTTGGTGGCCTCTTGAAAAATTTTCAGCCATTGATTTTGCTCTTCCTGTTTCATTTTTGATTCTTCAAGATATTTTTTGATCGTATCTTCGAGGCTAGATCTTCTTTCTCCAAAGGGTGGCCGATTGTATCCAGGTGGTCCCGGACGATAACCGTTACATTGGAATGGTCTACCTTCCCCGTATTTCACCTATTCAGTCTTTCCATCGCCTTCTTTCAAAGGACAATCTCTAGCCAAATGTGGTCCTTCACAAACCTCGCAACCAACTTGAATAGCGTGAACATTCTCCTTGAGCTTCTTCATGTCACGCCCCAAGCTTTCGAGTTTGTTGGTGATGAGGGTTATCCCATTAGAATCCCAGCAATGCTCCTACTATTTCCACCTTCATGCTTCTTTTGAGAGTGGTCCGCCATGTCTTCAATAGCCTTTAAGGCTTGAGCTGGAGTCATTCCAGGGATTGGTCCCTGAGAATCTAACATTTGGTGAGTGGAGATATTGATCCCTTTGTAAAAAATGTTGACCATTTGCTGCTTATTGAGATCATGAGTAGGGCACTTGTACAAAAGGTCATTGTACCTATCCCAGGCTTGGTACAATGTTTCATCTCCATCTTGCTTGAAGTTGTGAACATCTTCAAGCTGCTTTGTCATCCTTGAAGGAGGGCAATATCTTTGGATGAAATGCTTCTTCAGGAGAGCCCAAGTGTTAACTATACCTGCTGGTAACCTATCGATCCATCTTTTCGCTCCTCCGGTTAATGTCATAGGGAATACTCTAAGCATTATCGCATCATGAGATACTCCTGGATTGTTGAACAAACTAACAATGTAAAGAACATTGTCAATGTGCTCGTGAGCATCTTCCGTCTTGCTTCCCGAAAATGGGTCTTTTCGCAGTTCCCATATGAATTGATTCTTGATTTCAAACTGCACGTCATTCCCAATGGCAGGCCTAACCAAACCAGGCCCTTGCTCTTTTCACGTAAGAGCCAAATATTCCTCAAGCGTGAGGGTGTCAATGTCAACTTCTTCCATGGAACCCGAAACTTAAAATTGATCATGAGAAAGTGAAAATAAAACAAAAATTGCAAACTTAAATAAAATCCTAATAGCTCCCTGGCAACGGCGCCAAAAACTTGATGCAGGTTTTACCGACCAGGTTTTAATATTTATAAGTTTCTTGTTTACCTAAGGTCTACCTAATGCACTATCGGGCAGTGTACCCGGTCGTGTGAGGTATAGCTAGATGGTAAAGCCGAGGTCATCCCAAGAGCTATGAGTGTGGAATCTATCTAAGTCTACTGTCACGTTTAAAAGGGGGTTTTATAAAGAGATTGATTAAACTTATAAAAGTAAATGACAATGCAAGTAAATAAATAGGTTAAATTATTTTAATGATAATCTGAGAGTTTGACACTCGTCGGATTATTTCTGCAAAAATCACAAAACCGTGTCCGAGAATTACTTTAAGGTTTAAACGTCATTTAGGCATCCCGATATGTCCCCACAAAATCAAAAACAAGAGAAATGTAAGTTTTTCACCTTCCATAACATTCTCAGGAATTTTGGAATTTTACGTTTTCCAGTTCAGCGTTTTACGCGAATTACGCGTTTTCAGCTTACGATTTCCAGTTTTAACAGCGTTTAAGCAACCCAATGAAACTTACCACTCATTTTATATTTTGTTATGGAGTATAATGATAAGTTAAATCAATCCTACAAGTTTCATATTTTTTCGATACCCTGTTTTACGTTTCGTGACTTAACGGCTTACAGTTAGCGATTAACGGAGCCAAAACTCACTCCGTAAGCTAGATAATACCAAGAATGATGAATCTAGTCACCCTATCTCATTTAGGACGACTTACTTAAAGTCTTGATGATAAGATAGTGCCTTGGATGATTACATGTGTATATACACTTGATTAAGATAACAAAATACCCTAAAGTCTCCATTTTACACCTCCTTTGACTAATTAGTCTACATATACTTTATTCTTGACTTAGAAACTCATTCTAATCTTGCTCTTTCTCTCCATAAATGAACCAACATCAATCTCTAACACCATGATACTTTGATTTTCAAGCAACAAGTTACACATAGAAGTTGAAGGCCTAGTTAACCTCTACATGAAACTAGTGTTTAGTTGGTGATTCCATGGTTGATTTACTAGCTACACAAGGTGATTAGGGCCTGAATTCATAAGGTTCTTACAAAGTTATATCAATCCTAGCAAGGGTTAGCAAGATGGATAAAAGATTGGAAGCTAGAGATCCTAGTTCTAGTCCTAATCCTTGTTCTTAATTTCCTTTCATTAGAAAGCCAAAAATTGTTGCACGTAGAGGTTTTCCCGGCTAATCCAACGATTTCATTATATCCTTAAACATCATCCAACTCACGGTGAGTCATAGCCCCGTTTTTATACTTGTTTTATAAACTCTTTGGGGGAGATACATGCTCAACTACTTTTAATTTCAATTTCGATTATTTGCTAACTATGTGTTGTATCTGAACTAAATGTTTATTTATGCTAAATAACATTATTGCCATACTTAGAGTTTCTATATCAAGAACCATTAAGCACTATGCGTAGTGAGTACGAATATTATGATTAAATCTATGGGATTAATGCAACCATTAAGTCGACTCAGTTAGAGCAAGCAAACGAAACAACCAGGACTTGGTCCAACTACGAGACAAACAGGACTTGGTCCAAATTACGAGTAGCAGAAACACTACTATATGTGATATTGTATTTAGTACAATAGTCATACACTCGAAAGTTTTAAGAACTACATTTAGTATTTACCTATACTTGTCACGATAATTTTACAAGGTTTCCACAACTATTTCCACAAACTCTATGAACTCACCAACCTTTGTGTTGACACTTTAAGCATGTATTTCAGGTCCATAATGAAAGAGGCTGGCACGGAGGAGCACAGATACTCAAGAAGGCTATAAATTTTATTATCATTCGAAAACTCATTTAATGTAATTTGTTAACATGGAATCATCTGGGACCTCATTTTGTAAACTCTGATATTTATATAAATCGAATGATAAATCTTTTAAAACGACTCAATTAAAGTTCGTTTTCTATTGTTATAACTGTTGTGCCATGAAGTAACACCCAGTTTGAATTCCGCTTGCGTGTCACGAAATTGGGGGTGTTACAGATTAGTATCAGAGCTATAGTTATAGAGAAATGGGTCTAATTGAGACCTAAACTATAACTGATTTTCCACAAAAACATTTTATAGCCTTTCGCTCTCCGTGCCTTCCAACCTCCAGACGATTATGTGACTTTTATGCATCTTATACTACATGAACATACTAGTATATTGATATATACACACTCGACATACTTTCGATCACTCTATATAAACGTTGGACTAAACATATCTTCGTATGCCTATTCTAAAGCATTACGGCACAACCATATTTATCTACTCGTGCATTTTGAGATTACGAAATTTTCTCCAAGACATTTGTAACTAATTAAAATGGTCTTTCCTATTTCCCAGACATTGTAATTTATACAATGGTCTCTATTACATTCTTAGACACTGTAAGTCCTACAGTGGTCTCAATTACATCCCAGACACTGTAAATGAAACAGTGGACTCATTTATTTCTCAAAACATTGTGAAGTTACACAATGATCTCTCTATCATTTCTCAGACATTGTGAGTTACACAATGGTCTAATTCACTTCCTAGACATTGTAAGTTATACAATGGTCTCTAAGACTATTTCATCGCCTTAAATATCATTTCATATGATATCAAAACCTGTCACAGTTTTGTTATATGGAATTATATATGAATCTAAGTATTACAAGTCTTGTATGGGCGGGACTTACAATAGGAGGATTGATATGATAATTGCCATGTTAACTAGCTTATAAAGATTCTCATCTTATGAACGTTAACCATGTACTCACCAACTATTTTGAACACTACGTCAATTTCCCCCGATTATCTTACTCTCCATCTCCGAAGATGAGTATGAATATTCATTTCGTACTTTTGGAACACCAGTATCATCTCGTAATACACTACCTTGTAACTCACCGGCTAAGTATGAATGTTGTGTCGGGAATTCTTAAGTAGGATGATTTATAATGTCCTTATTTGAATGGATTGGGATGCCTTTTCATTTAAATAAAGAAATTGTAAATCACCGAACCATAAGTTTATATTACTTTATTTACATTGTTTGGGACGCCTCTCTATGTAAATAAAGAATTATAAACAAGTGGGCTTATTTGTATCCGAAATAACATAAGTATGAAGTCAATAAACACTAGGTACAACAACCGATTACCTACTAGGTTATGATTGCAACAATTATGCCAATTTCTATTGGTACGAGGTTAAAGTTTAACCAAAACGATTATGCCAATTGCTATTGGTACGAGGTTAAAGTTTAACCAGAACGATTGTGCCAATTGCTATTGGTACGAGGTTAAGGATTAACCAGAACGATTATGCCAATTGCTATTGGTACAAGGTTAAAGTTTAACTAGAACGATTATGCCAATTGCTATTGGTACGAGGTTAAAGTTTAACCAGAACGATTATGCCAATTGCTATTGGTATGAGGTTAAGGATTAACCAAAACGATTATGCCAATTGCTACTGGTACGAGGTTAAGGATTAACCAGAACGATTATGCCAATTGCTACTGGTACGAGGTTAAGGATTAACCAGAACGATTGGTGGCCCCCCTACCGGGTAGATTTTCGATAAACTACGATATCGATATCTACAAGAATGGGTTGAGAACGAGTGTCTGAATGACACAACACGATTGGTGCTCCATACCGGGTAGATTTTCGATAAACTACGATATCGATATCTACAAGAATGGGTTGAGAACGAGTGTCTGAATGACACAACACAATTGGTGCTCCCTACCGGGTAGGATTTCGATAATCTACAATATCGACATCTACAAGAATGGGATGAGACAACTACGGGTATATAACAAAGTAACCCACGATTCGAAGAACTAGATCCAATTACGATTCCTATTGAAATTCAACTACTATACCAATTTCTATTCGACTACCATATCAATTGTCATTGATACTCAACTACTATCTCAATTTCTATTTTGAATTTCGACTACTATATCAATTTCTATTCGACTACCATATCAATTGCTATTGATATTCAACTACTATCCCAATTTCTATTGTTGTTCGACTACTATATCAATTTCCATTGATATTCGACTACTATATCAATTTCCATTATTCGATTCCTATGTCAATTGCTATTGTTGTTCAACTACTATATCAATTGCTATTGATACTTGACAACTATATCAATTTCTATTTGATATTCAACTATTATATCAATTTCTGTTCAACTACTATATCAATTTCTATTAATATTCGACTGCTATATCAATTTTCTTTGATATTCGACTATTATATGAATCTCTGTTGATATTCAACTATGTTATCAATTTCTATTAATACACCGTATTCCGAGAAAAAAATCAAACTACAACACTTGTAATTCCAGACTTTAGTCCTCATAAGTAACCACACCTCTTCAACAAAACCACTCCAACACCTAACATGAATTAAATCCCGGGACGGGATTCCGTAAGGGGTACAGACTGTAACAATTCACATTTTTAGGTTAATTTCTATTCCCGAAAATTTTACTATTCATGGTTACTATTCATCGTCACTATTCATCCCCGAAATTTTTATTTCATATTCTCATAGGTTAAATTATTTTAATGATAATCTGAGAGTTTGACACTCGTCGGATTATTTCTGCAAAAATCACGAAACCGTGTCCGAGAATTACTTTAAGGTTTAAACGTCATTTAGGCATCCCGATATGTCCCCAAAAAATCAAAAACAAGAGAAATGTAAGTTTTTCACCTTCCATAACATTCTCAGGAATTTTGAAATTTTACGTTTTCCAGTTCAGCGTTTTACGCGAATTACGCGTTTTCAGCTTACGATTTCCAGTTTTAACAGCGTTTAAGCAACCCAATGAAACTTACCACTCATTTTATATTTTGTTATGGAGTATAATGATAAGTTAAATCAATCCTACAAGTTTCATATTTTTTCGATACCCTGTTTTACGTTTCGTGACTTAACGGCTTACAGTTAGTGATTAACGGAGCCAAAACTCACTCCGTAAGCTAGATAATACCAAGAATGATGAATCTAGTCACCCTATCTCATTTAGGACGACTTACTTAAAGTATTGATGATAAGATAGTGCCTTGGATGATTACATGTGTATATACACTTGATTAAGATAACAAAATACCCTAAAGTCTCCATTTTACACCTCCTTTGACTAATTAGTCTACATATACTTCATTCTTGACTTAGAAACTCATTCTACTCTTGCTCTTTCTCTCCATAAACGAACCAACATCAATCTCTAACACCATGATACTTTGATTTTCAAGCAACAAGTTACACATAGAAGTTGAAGGCCTAGTTAACCTCTACATGAAACTAGTGTTTAGTTGGTGATTCCATGGTTGATTTACTAGCTACACAAGGTGATTAGGGCCTGAATTCATAAGGTTCTTACAAAGTTATATCAAGCCTAGCAAGGGTTAGCAAGATGGATAAAAGATTGGAAGCTAGAGATCCTAGTTCTAGTCCTAATCCTTGTTCTTAATTTCCTTTCATTAGAAGGCCAAAAATTGTTGCACGTAGAGGTTTTCTCGGCTAATCCAACGATTTCATTATATCCTTAAACATCATCCAACTCACGGTGAGTCATAGCCCCGTTTTTATACTTGTTTTATAAACTCTTTGGGGGAGATACATGCTCAACTACTTTTAATTTCAATTTCGATTATTTGCTAACTATGTGTTGTATCTGAACTAAATGTTTATTTATGCTAAATAACATTATTGCCATACTTAGAGTTTCTATATCAAGAACCATTAAGCACTATGCGTAGTGAGTACGAATATTATGATTAAATCTATGGGATTAATGCAACCATTAAGTCGACTCAGTTAGAGCAAGCAAACGAAACAACCAGGACTTGGTCCAACTACGAGACAAACAGGACTTGGTCCAAATTACGAGTAGCAGAAACACTACTATATGTGATATTGTATATAGTACAATAGTCATACACTCGAAAGTTTTAAGAACTACATTTAGTATTTACCTATACTTGTCACGATAATTTTACAAGGTTTCCACAACTATTTCCACAAACTCTATGAACTCACCAACCTTTGTGTTGACACTTTAAGCATGTATTTCAGGTCCATAATGAAAGAGGCTGGCACGGAGGAGCACAGATACTCAAGAAGGCTATAAATTTTATTATCATTCGAAAACTCATTTAATGTAATTTGTTAACATGGAACCATCTGGGACCTCATTTTGTAAACTCTGATATTTATATAAATCGAATGATAAATCTTTTAAAACGACTCAATTAAAGTTCGTTTTCTATTGTTATAACTGTTGTGCCATGAAGTAACACCCAGTTTGAATTCCGCTTGCGTGTCACGAAATTGGGGGTGTTACAATCGGGCGGCGTGAACCTACGAAGATGCAAGAGTCATTAAGTACCTCTACTAACATGGACAAGTTTAGCGGGATGCGGCATGGTCAGATCTTACACCCCCTCTACTTTTTTAAGGTATCACAATGATAGGTGGTCCTAGGGTTAATTCGCACATGTATGACAATATTGCTATCACCAACCTATCAGCTTGGATCCTAGGGTTAATTTACCAAGCCTCTAAGGAACTACCAATGCTCAACACTACCAAAACTAGAGTGTCCTAAGACTCGCCATGAAAGTATACAAACAAAACTACATTGGATGCATAGAAAACTAAATCACAAGAATAACAATTTCATAACTAGGCTAACACCAAGAGGTGTTTAGCCACTCATGTTCATAATTGCAGTAAAACAAGAATGTGTTATTACAAATGTAAACATGAACTGAATACAAGACAAAGGAATGAATAAACTTATGATTGGTATGTGAATCCTCCCTTGGAATTGACTCGTATGTGGATTGAACTTCGTGCCTCCTGCTCCCAGAGCTTTTCTCAACTTCTGTGTGGTGAATGAGGATATCTAAAATCAGAATTTAGGGTTTGTATTTATAGGCTCGACTTTGCTATGGCGTAGCTGAATGAGTGGCTACGCCGTAGCCTGTGTAAATACCAACTATGCCGTAGCTTGATCAAGTGCTACGGGCGTATTTTCTTCATTTGATGTATCTACGGCGTAGTTAGATGAGGTACTACGCCGTAACTTCTTCCTTGGCCACTTGAGTTCCGTACTGGCTTCTTTTGGGGACTACGCCGTAGGTGGAGAGTAGCTACTACGTAGAGCCCTTTAATAAACATCTACGCCGTAGTCGTGGATTGAGCTACGCCGTAGTCTTCATATATTCTTGCTACGGCGTAGGTAGATGGAACCTCTACGCCGTAGTTAGTGCAGAATCCGCATACTTCACATATTTTGCCTTTAGTCCTTCCATTTCCACGTTTCTTCATTTCTTTACTCATCTTTGCCCTGAAAACAGAATATAAACAAATAAGAGTATATATCCTAACATATGAATACAAAATATGAGTATTTAGGGGGAAATTAACACTTAAATCATAGATATATTTGACGTCATCAGTGTGTACAAAA
The DNA here is from genome assembly GCA_030686995.1 of Artemisia argyi. Lineage (NCBI taxonomy): Eukaryota > Viridiplantae > Streptophyta > Magnoliopsida > Asterales > Asteraceae > Artemisia > Artemisia argyi. The sequence goes on from CM060692.1 coordinate 49,823,960, forward strand.
GGTGCAAAACAATGACCATTGTATTTATAGTGAATGTAAACTTAGAGAACAAGTTAGGGTAAGGGGAAATCTCCTTGGTATGTGGATCGACCGGCCATGGACCCTCAAGGGGTGTTCCGGAACCTTCTCGTCATCTAATTACATTCTAGTCCATTTTCTTTGCTAGTTAGTCAATTCCGTTAAGTACTAACGACCGTTAGGCAATATTAAATGTTTAAATAATTATATATATAACATTTAATATATATATATATATATATATATATATATATATATATATATATATATATATATATATATATATCAATTATTATACTTTAATTCTCATTTGTAATGTGTGCAATTCCGAGGTCTCGAGTTCGATTCTAGTCATACACATATTAATATTTATCCACAAACTCTAACAATAGAGGCCGGAAGATATATTTTGCTAACGCCTTACGCCTTTGCTAATGCCTAAAGATATAAAAAGTTAAGTTGTTATAGTGACATTTAAGCTTTTAACAGATAAAATTCTTAATGAAAATTAAAAAAAAAGTATCCAGACTATAAACTATTAAATAAAACTTGCATTTGTCTATAAATAAACAACTATGGGGTGCTTGGTAGGATGTTTTAGGGGTGAGTAAAGGTAATGGTAATAAAAAAGAATGGTTGGTGCTATATAATGCAATCACCTATTGCTTGAAAGTGGGTAATGACCCATTGCACTACAAATTGGGGGTTAAAGTATTCATTACCCTTTGCATTCCTTAGTATACCATTTGCATTTCCTTTTCTCATTCCCTTAATTGAACCAAGCACACCCTAAAAGAATATATATATGTGTGAAAAACCTATAAAAGTTTACACATGTTGTAGCCACATTTAAAAGATATATTTTCGTGAAATATAAATATCGAAAGGCTACATAACATGTTAAAACTATTTTTCTAAACACATTATCACTACAAATTAAACTCAAATAAATAAACAAAAACAAAAAACTGCATATAGAGGGCAGGGTACAGTTGAACCATGGCGCTGTGCTATGGCTCCAACACAAAATTTCGGGCAGGGTACAGTTGAACCATGGCGTTGTGCTATGGCTCCAACACAGAATTTCTCGCGTCATCGCCTCCTGCGCCGAGGCTTCCAGCCCATGCGGTAGTTGTTTTTTTTTTTTTTTTTTTTTTTTTTTTTTTTTTTTTTTAATGTGTGTGTGTTTTATGTTTGTGTATTTGATTTTGTGTTTAGTTTGCAATGTTTGTGAATTTGCAGGTTCCAACGAGGAAGAAGAAGTTAGAATTTTTTTTTCTTCACTTTAAACCTTATTGTTATGAAAGTTTACATTACTAGTGCTTAAAACCTTATTGTTATATAAAAATATGTATAAAAACTTATATAAAAACGTGTATTAAAAAGTGTATAAAACCGTGTATAAAAAAGCATGGTTGTCAGATCCTGATCTTAGGATCCTACGATTTTACGATACTACAAAGCAAAAACGATCCGGATCTTACATAGGATCTTTGAAAGCTTAAGATCTTATAAGATCCCGATCTTGACTATACGATCTTACGATCTAATCCAATCCGATCCTACTTTTCTCGGATAACAAACTAAAAAACAACAATTTTATGGATTATTTTTTTTGTAAAATTAAAAAAAACAACATGTTAATCTTAATAAACATTTCATAATCAAAATTTAGGACAACATTTCGATGAAACATTCATATAATTTTGTGTTTATGATATATAATACTTTGTAAATTTGTATAATATTACAAAAACTATTAAAAAAATGACATTATAGCAGGATATTAAGATCTGGATCCAATCTTACGATCATGATCTTGCAAAGACGAAAACGATCTTGGGTAGGATCCCGATCTTGAAAACCTTGTAAAAAAGTGTATAAAAAAGTGCATAAAACGTGTATAGAAACATGTATAAAAGCGCGTATAAAAACGTGCATACAATTATATAAAAATGTAAATAAAGACGTATATAAAAACGTGTATAAACCCATTTATAAATACATGTATAAAACATTAAAACCATTTATAAAAACATGTATAAAAATGTGCGTATAAAAACATGTCTAAAAACGTGTATAAAAGCGTATATAAAAACATAAATAAAGACGTATATAAAAGGACTAACGTTGCAAACAATCGTTGGTAAAAAGGACTAACATTGCAAACGATCGTTGGTATAAAGGACTAACGTGACAAACGTTGCAATAGATCGTTGGTATAAAGGACTAACATTGCAAATGACTGTTAGTATAAATGACTAAAGTTGCCACTTTACGACTGGACTTAACTAACGGAAATAACGTCGTTATCAAAATGGACTGAAATTGGAACAAAAGTATCACTTTTGGACTGAATCTGAAACTTTTTAAAAAATTGAATCAAAAGTGAAATACCAAGTAAACCACAAGGACCAAAAATGTAGGTAACTCTATTTACAATTTTTCTTCCGCGTTTTTTTTTTTTTTTTTTTCAAAAATAAAACTTGAGAACCATCATATAGTTTGTGTCTCAATAATATTTCATATTGTGTGAGAATCTTCCTCATTAAATAATTGCGGGTTCAAGTCTTGTTTAAAACATGTAAAATTCATTTATGATGTAAATGATGCGAGATAAAATTGTTATTTTATTTAAAAAAAAAAAAAAAAAAAAAAAAAAAAAAAAAAAAAAAAAAACTCGACAACCAGAAACCCTTTCGAATATATTTTTAAAAAAATTATTGTTACAAGCAAACAAAAAATGAGACTCACAAAACTTACCCAAATTCAAATTCCACCCGCCCTTTCTCAAACCATAAACCACTACCACAACTACGCCCAATACGGCCGCTTAATCCAATATTTTACCAATCACCGTCTCATCCGACAAGCCGAGACACTCCACGCTAAGCTCATCGTCTCATCCGTCACACTTGACAACTTTTTAGCTTCGAAATTCATCACTTTTTACTCTAAAAACAACCATCTTTTTTACGCCCGCCAAGTGTTCGATGAAATTCCCTACAAAAATACTTTCTCTTGGAACGCGTTGCTCATGGGTTATTCATTAAACAATAGGTACATTGATACGGTGAGGGTTTTCGGGTGTTTTTTGAGTTGTGCTTCAGTGAATGCTAAGCCGGATAATTATTCCGTTACATGTGTTTTAAAGGCGTTATCGTCGTTGGGTTGTGAGTCGAGTTTAGGGAAAAGGGTGCATTGTTATATTGTGAGGAATGGGTTGGATTGGGATATTTATGTGGTGAATGCTTTGATTACTTTTTATTGTAGGTGTGACGAGGTTTTTGTGGCGAGAAAGGTGTTTGATTGTGTGCGTGATAAGGATCTTGTGACGTGGAACTCGATGATGGCGGGGTATTCACAAGGAGGGTTTTATGAGAAATGTAAAGAATTGTATTTTGAGATGTTGGGTTTGGGATATATTACGCCGAATGAGTTTACTGTGATTAGTGTCTTGCAAGCGTGTGCACAGTCAAATGATCTTGTTTTGGGTATGAAAGTTCATGAATTTGTAATGGATAATGAGATTAAAATGGATTTGCCAGTTTACAATGCTTTTATTACAATGTATGCGAAATGTGGTAGCTTGGACTATGCTAATCAGCTTTTTGAAGAAATGAGTGTAAAGGACGAGATTAGCTATGGATCTTTGATATCGGGGTACATGCTTCACGGTTTTGTAGATAAAGCGATGAATCTTTTTAGGGAAATGGAAAGACCAGGGTTGAGTACTTGGAATGCTGTGATATCAGGGCAGTTTCAGAATAAGCAGTATGAAATGGTGGTGGATTTGTTTCGTGAGATGCAGGTGAATGGATTTAAGCCGAATAGTGTAACACTTTCAAATATTTTTCCTACACTCTCACATTTATCGAATCTAAAAGGAGGGAAAGAGATGCACGCTTATGCAATCAGAAATAGATATGACAGAAATATTTATGTAGCAACTGCGATTATTGATACTTATGCGAAGTTAGGTTCCCTTGAGGGTGCACAAATAGTATTTAATCATTCAGAAAAGAAGAGTGTTATTATATGGACATCATTATTATCAGCATATGCTGCTCATGGTGAGGTTTCCGCAGCACTTGATTTATTTGATGAAATGATTAACGCAGGCATAGAGCCCGATCCTGTCACGTTCACATCTGTATTATCAGCATGTGCTCATTCTGGATTGGTGGATGAAGCTTGGAGGATATTCAACAGTATGCTACCGAGATATAATATCCAGCCTTTGGTGGAGCATTATGCTTGTATGGTAGACGTATTAAGTCGAGCCTTGAAGCTATCTGAGGCTCTAGAGTTCATCAAGAAAATGCCTTGTGAGCCTAGTGCAAGAGTTTGGGGTGCGTTGCTTAACGGGGCTTCAGTTTCTGGTGATGTTGAAATTGGGAAAATTGCTTGTGATCACTTGTTTGAAATTGAGCCTGAGAATACGGGAAATTATATCATAATGGCTAATCTATATTCACAAGCTGAGAGATGGGACGAGGCTGAAAATGTTAGAGCGATGTTGAGTAATATTGGGTTGAAGAAGATCGCGGGTAGTAGTTGGATTGACACACCAGGAGGAATGCAAAGTTTTATAGCCAAGGATACATCAAATGAAAAGACCGATGAAATATATGCCACGTTAGGAGGATTATTCAACTTGATGAGAGAAGAAAGGACTTCTGTAAGTAAAGATTTGCTTGAGGAAAGTGTTGATTGCTTAGAACCAACTCATTCAATCGATCTTTAGAGGTAAAGTTCTCATCTTCAAGCTATTAAGTTTTCTGTTACCTTATTAGATTAAGATGATTTAAATCATAGATCTTGAAATTCTTCGATTTTGGTAGTAGTATATTCCAAATTTTGAAGTGGATGATGCCTCCATTTCTCAAAATTGTATATTCTATAACCTTCTTATTACTTGCTAGTTTAATCGAAAGACAATTTTCTTTCCATAAAACAAAGATTAATCTTATCAATTACAGTATGAAATTCGACACCCAAAAGTCAAAGGTTGACTTTCTAATCGGGCGACGGAGTAGAAAAGAACTTAGTTGAGATGTAAACATCTAAGGAAAAGGAAAAACGTAAGTCCTGATATAATTTTCTAGCAGCTTTTAGATATTAAGAAGCTGAAAACAACTTTCAACTTCCTTATTAATCACAACAACAACAACAACAAACCCAATCCCGCCGGAGCAGGGTATGGGGGAGGTATAATGTAGACAGATCCTACCCCTACCCCCGGTAAACCCGGCAGTAGAGAGACTGCTTCCAACGAGACCTCCGGCAAGTGCAGGTGTGCGAGCAGTGAGGGCAACAAAAGCAGGAGGCAACAGGCAAAAACAAGCAACAGAAAGCAGGTAATCAAGCAAACAAATCGGGAAACAAACAAGAAAACCACATAAAGGCACAGGCAGCGCACAAGAACAAAAAGCACAAAGCAAAGCCCCAAACGAAAACAAAAGCCAAAGCACCAAGCAAGCAAACAACCAAAGGGGCAACACCGAGTAAAGCAAAAACAACGCACGGGGCCTAAACTAAGGCAACGCTAAAACTAGGCCCCCAAAAACCAAAAACGCACAAGGTCAGGCAAAGCACGCATGGGGCCTAAAGCTAAGGCAACTCTAAAACTAGGCAAAAAAAAAACCCTAGAGCCACAAAGCACCCGGCCGAGACTACCCGCAAATCCTAATTCTATCTCTCCACGCCTTCCTATCTGAGGTCATGTCTTCGGTCAAGAGAAGCTCCTGCATGTCGAGCTTAACTCTATCCTCCCACCTAAGTTTGGGTCTACCCCTCCTTCTCACACCCTCTACTACAAGCGCCTCTACTCTTCTAACTGGTGCTGCTTGTGGCCTCCTCCTGACATGCCCGAACCACCTCAATCTGCCACAAGTAACTCATCTGTTGGTTTGTATTGTGACCCTCTAACAAACAGAGACGTGTCTATCTTGTTTTCTTAATGTTCTCGCTCAGTTTTTCCCCAAAGAAGCTCTCAAGCCAGTTAATCTCTTTGGTACAATCAGCAGTTCATAGTTTACTGATTTACCAATTATAATCAAACGTGAATTTGCAACTACCAATGCATAGTTGAGAGATTAATATGGGATCTGTAGGTTGCACAAATATCGGTGCATTATTTAGTACAGTTTACAAGTGACAATAACACATCTTTCCATATATGTTGTCATTAGTTTACAACATGTATCCAGTAATAAAGCTTTGATGTAGGGACAAGTGGATATATATGCATGTATGGGCCAAATTGTTTTTTATTCACTTCTGCTTGCCTTATTTGTAATACAAAAAAGTATAAAAGCAAGAAACAATTGATGCCAAACATGACCCCTGCCAGACACACACTTATGGACAAAGTTCCCAACATTTCCAGCCACTCCCTTCCATTCTATTCCATCACCTCACATACCCTAAATGCCTAATTTTCACACGCAAACACATGCTACATAGTACATACTGGTTTTTATGCATTAAGAAAATAATTCATTTAATACTTAGGAATTGAATACGGGCTTTTATGTGAATAGGCAGAACATACATGAGTAGCTTAAAAAATGTGTACTAACAATTTCAGTAATTTCTTTATTGAGTTGGTTAGACATATTCATGTTGTATTCATGAAATATATAATCATTTTTATTATCTTGGCAAAACAGCAGTAAGAAATTATTGCGAAGTTAACTCGATATAAGTCTGACATGTCAAGCACATGGTAAACTTGAAAGTGTAATTATGCGATTGTTGAACCTACTACTTTAAACTCAGTTTAGAATAATTGCTCTAAAATTATTTCACATAGAGTGAAATCAAATTTGGAATTTAATAGCTTCACGGGGTCATGAATCCTGCAGACGTTTCACATGAACATCGAGTCAATGCATCAACTCGCTTACTAGATATATAATCACTTAAGAAGTAAGGCTCATCTAAAATACAACAAACAAATACTTAAAACTTAAAAGTATAATACGGTGCAGATCGCATATACTATTTCATGTCCTTCACTTTTCACACAGCATGAATTATGAAACCTTACTTTATTCCATCATGGTATCCAATGACAATTTTTAATTAATTCCAAATAAACCATGTCTGTTGCATGTGTTACAACGCCTAATTGCATTAGTTGCTTTAGTAAAACCTCTTTATATGCTACTCATAATTTACGGGCGATAATCTTCTATTCTTTTCTCATGAGGTGGTTATTTCAAGTTTTCAACCCATTTACTTCTGAATTGGTACATTTTGGTTATGTTTTATCTCAAACTGACTAAATTAAAAAAGTTAACTAAAAGGGAGACTGGTCGAATGGTTGGACATCGCGCAATGTCTATTTCCAATACATACATCCTCTAAAACTGTTTATTTGGCATTCTATTATATTATAAATAAAAGAAAAATGGACAAAAAAGTGTTTGCGGGTCAACCCAACCCAACCAAGCCTTTTTCAACCCGTAGGAAAATGATCCATCTCAATCCTGAGTTCCCAAGACATTTGACACATTACCCGACCCACCCAATTTGTCCATCTTGCCACCTATACTTCCGTAAGCTCCTTTGATTAGCATGGTATTCCGCACATATGTATGTTTACTGATGTGCAGAGTACAAGCTAGTAATGAGGGAGTCTAAATGTATCGAACCACTGACCCCACGGTACAACAATGGATCCTAATTCACAAAAGATCAGATTTTTATAGAACTACTCTCCTGATGAGGTGTACAGAGTGCCAAATTGTTAAGTAGATTTTTGTAAATCACAAAAGCAATGTTTTTAGTCAAACTGACCTTCCAATTAGAGCCCACCACAAATTTAGAAACACTCTTCCCCACACATTTAACTACTTGAATAAAGCCCCTTATCCCTTTTTATTTGCACATGATCCCATAATGGAAGAAAATACCAGTGGAACCATAATCTTGGCAGCCCTCTCCACCCTCACACCACTGCAAATGTCCACATTCACTAATAACATATCCGCCCTCTTCCACTTCCACCAACGCCGTCTTGCCTCTCTCTTGTCCTCACGAACGCTCTTCTCTCTCACCCTACACCACCTTCACTCCCTTTCCCTCCATCAAAAATCCTTTCTCATTGCGCGCCATCTCTTATCCACCCTCTCCCACCTTACAGCCACTCGAATGCCACCCAACGCTGTCACCATTCTCAATGACCGTGATCGTGACTGTGTTCTTCTATTGCTTTTATTATGTGAAGTCCATCAACATGAACCTGACTCACTGAAAACATTGTCACCAGTGCATTGGCGCGGGTCTCTTTCCAAATACGTATCAAAAACCATGTTGACTCTTTCGAGCCTTAGATTGTCCAGTAGTGATACTTTGCTCAAGTATATTGAAGGAGTGACTAGGTGCAGGAAGTTTGTTGATGTGATGGGTTGTGGAGATGGGAAGGAACAGAAAGAGGTGGCAGCATCTGTGACCTCAGTGGTGGCACTGCCATCGGTAGAGGTGAAAAAAGGCGGGAAAGAGTGTGCCATTTGCAAAGAAGAGATGAAGCAAGGGAGAGATGTGTGTGAATTGCCTTGTGAACATCAGTTTCACTGGATGTGCATATTGCCATGGGTGACCAAGAGGAACACTTGTCCATGTTGCCGCCATCAGCTTCCAACAGATGACGTGTATGGCGAGATTGAGCGGCAGTGGAAGGCTCTTGTAAAGATTGGTGATAGCTTTCATTAGCTTTGTAAGATATGATATATATGATATTTGACACACGATATATAATCCATTTTTCTTGGTGTGTCCTCTTCGTTACAGAATCAAAACCTTACGAATCCTTTAGAAAATGCTAGAGGTGACAAAATGAACTGGTCGAATAAGTTGGATAACAAGTCAACATACTCGCGTGGATAACCCCTTTATGGAGTAGACCCGAATGGGATCTTTGTGATTTACAGATAAACAAACGTTGAAGTAACTCATCGAATAAGAAACGAATCCAACTAACAGTTTAAGCAGTTCAATTACTTATTTACAAACTTAATTTACTAGTAAATTATTATTCGTGCAAACATATACTATATCATCTTTGTGATCGTATAAATTTGTTTATATATGTGACATGGCAAATTGGACACCAATGATGAGCATATGGTTGTCATTTGGTTTGTATATAAACCATACAAAATTGTATCATTGTATTTAAAACGGTCAATTGCACATGCTAGTTATGTAGACATATTAAAGTTAATTATCTTCTATTTAAAACATTTTGTATGCAAAATATACTTATGAATTCTAATGTTGATCATCGATAAAAACAATGCCAAAAGATTCGGCGCTTGTAATGATAATCAGTTTGCATTAATGATCTTTAGTATGAAAGACTTTTTTTTAAAGGCATCTTAAATATGAAGATAGTCTATAGCATATCTGTATCAAGTAAATGCATATAATAGATTAATCAAATTTGTTACACATGATTTAGTTTTACATAAAAAAAGCGTAAAACATATGGTCCATGATATAACCTATTATAGCTCAACAAGAGGCCGAATAGCCCATAAAACGAGTAACTACTTACTACTGTGTGTGTAAAACCATAAAACTAGGAATGGCAATAGGGGATCTTTGATGCGGTGCGGCTATCCTCATCTTTAAACCCATTTAGTAAACCACGTCCCCCAAACCTTACCCAATCCCAATTATTGAGGCTCTCATTAGGGTGAAATGTTCCCCCAAACCCGCTCTGATCTCCGTTGGGATTTTATCGTGCCACCTTTCGAGAGCAATGCCCCACCAAATACACGTTGTTCCCCGTTTATTATTATTTTTACACTATACTTTAGCAATATGATAATATATTATTAGTGATTCTTGATTCTTCCCCTAATTACGTATAAACTACTAGCCTTAATAAGTTTTTAACAAATTATATAATGTGAAGGGTTAATATACAGTATGTTATTAAATTTTTCAAAAAAATGCGTCTAAGTTACTAAACTTTCGTTTTGCTTACTTAGGCTACTGAACTTGTGAAACATGATATTTTGAGGTCACGGAACTTATATAATAGGGATTAGGTCGAATAATAGCAATGTATTTTTTCAAATGTATCGATTTGGTACTTGAATTTTAAAATAGTTGTAGAGATGTTACGAACTTTCATAAGTATTTCAATTTGTTATGTGATGATGACGTGTGATGTAATAAATGGAGTCATGTGTTAGACTTTCAGATATAACACATTATCATCACGTACCAAATTGAAACACTTATGAAAGTTCATTACATTTCTACAACTTTTTTAAAGTTCCACGTACCATATTAGTAAATTTGAAAAGTACGTTGCTATTCTACGACATAATCCATAAAAATATATGTAAACATCACTAAATTTCTAAAAACACGACATTTATGTTACTTAACTTATCCAAAAATATACGTTCAAGTCATTTCGATTAACAGTGAAATTATAGAAGAGTATATGTTTCCTATAAGTTCAGTAACACCCAGTGAACAAAATAAAAGTTCTGTATCTTAAATGCATTTTTTTTAGAAAGTTTAGTGACATCTTTGTTTATTAACCATAATGCTAACCATCCTTTTAAAAATCCCGTTAACCCCGTAAACCAAAAAGCATGCCTCACCCGATCTCAAAAACTTCGAGTTCCGGGTTTCCATATTGGGTTCGAGGGTTTTTTTTCATCCCCACATAAAAACTTCTTAATTTTTTTATATGAAATTTTTTAATTTTATTTAAAAAAAAGAAAAATCTTAATTTTTTTGTATAAAAAAATATTAAAAGTTTAGTCCTCACGTATAAAATTTTCGTATAAAAAAAATTAAGAAGTTTTTTTTTTTTTTTTTTTTTTTTTTATTATTATTATTATTATTATTATTATTATTTTTTTGATAAAATTAAAAAATTTTCGTATAAAAAAATTAAGAATTTTTTTTTAATAATAAAATTAAAAAATTTTCTTATAAAAAAATTAAGATGTTTTTTTTTTAAATAAAATTAAAAAAATTTAGTAAAAAATTTTTTTTAAATTTTTTTTTTTTTTTTTTTTTTTTTTTTTTTTTTTTTTTTTTTTGTAATAAAATTTAAAAATTTCGTATAAAAAAATTTAAAAGTTTTTTTTTTAATGAAATTAAAAAAATTTCGTATAAAAATATTAAAAGTTTTTTTTTTTTTTTTTTTTTTTAGTGTAAATTACATAAATCGTCCTTGTGGTTTGTATTTTGAGATGGAAAACCCAAACTAAAAGTTTTTTTTTTTTAGATGAAAAGCACAGGGACCAAACCCGCTAAAAAAAGCACAGGGACAAGATCCGTAAAAATCAACAAATCACAAGGACCATTTATGTAATTAACTCTAAAACAAACTTAATAAACTCATGAAATTCAATCCGAATGCGTATTTAATTAAAGGTGTTGTGCATTTTTTTTAATAGTTAATACTTTAACTAAAATCATATAAAAACCATAGTGTATGGCTTTATGCTATTTGACTATTTGTACTCAAGTTTGGACTATTTTTTACTCGTTGGCCCATTCACTAATGTTTTTATTATGTTAATCAGTTGATATGTTCATAAAATAGGACCCTAATAGTCGATTCCAAGTATTTTCTCTGTTTTTGTTTAACAAGTTTTAAAGCCCGTGCACGTATAGAATTTGAACAGATAATATAACGAGTAATAATATTTCAATAACTATGTTTTAAAGTTAAATATTGTGACAATTGTTTAAGATTTTTCTACAAAATTATATTATTTTTTTAATATTGATATAGTTAAAATACCGCACATGCATGAGTTTTTACATAATTTTATTATGTGTTAATATCGATTCATTTTTTGTATAGATTTTCGTTGCACAAAGAATTTGAATTTGTTTAATTGGCATGATATTTAGGTCGATTTTGTTTAAGTTTAACTACTGATATCATGCTTTAAACATTACGTATGTTTAGTAGTAGCACATAATGGCTTTCAAAAAATACTTGTCATTGTTATATGTAGAATCTCGTTTAGTTATTTTCATCTCACAGTAATGTGTGAGGTCGTGCCTTCAGTTTAATATTTATATTCATGTTAATAATAATTTAAAGCTATTTTTAAACTCGTGCGTGGGTTAAACTTATAAAGAAAAATAATAAAAGTCGTTATTTAATACGGATAGTCAAAAAATAATATATATATATATATATATATATATATATATATATATATATATATATATATATATATATATATATATATATATATATATGTATGTATGTATTTTCGGATAGTCTTATTTACAGTACAAAACTTGCTTTGTATATACTATATAGCATTCTGTAATTTAAATAATTAAATGTGACTTTGTTTTCTTTTCATACGATCTATAAGGCTATTAGCAGTGAGCCGGAATAAATCAATTGTGGAGATCGATTGATCGATATGGCATATCGATCGTCCCACTGTGGATAGCATGCCAATATCGATCGCCGGCCATGGGAAATCACAAATCGTTCGTTTAGCCAATCGATTTTGAAGCAACACTTTCCCACTTTCAAACAAAATCAAACCGTTGGTTATTTTATTAAAAAAAAAAAAAAAAAAAAAAAAAAAAACTTTTTTTCCAAAATATTTACCACTTTTCATCCTATAAATACCCACATCAAACCCACTTTTAAACACACAATTTCAAACATAATTCAACCAAATTCTCATCAACATTCACAATGTCAAAGAAAAACACTCCACAATCAAAAAACCGACGATCCCGACTAACCCAAAATGCACCGGATATAAATTTCTCTCTGCAAAACACCTTTGAACTAACCGGCATAACACCACCACAACAAGGGAACATACGCTTTCGTCCACAATCTTTTGAATATCCAACACAATTACCACAAGTCAATCAAAGAGAAAACTTGTTTCCAAATGGAAGACTAGAATTCGATCATTTCCAAATGGAAGACTAGAATTCGTTGTCAAGTTGCGAATTTTGGTGCTATTGTTGATAATGTCAAGGGGAAGCATGGAAGTGGTGAGAATGACCTTGACGTTTTATTAATAAAATTTGTGTTTGTGTTAAAAAATGTTTAAAAAAAATGATGCAATATGGGTTGCCACTGTGATGAGAGAGATGAATATGGGTTGAGGAGAGAGAATGCTGAGGTGGCAGCCGAAAAGATGATGCAATATGGGTCACCACTGTGAGAAGCCTAAGTATATGCATATACTTCTTTTTCCAATCAGTTTTTGTTAATTAAGTAACCTATTGTGCTGAATATCCACTGTCAATCTTTATGCATTTTAATCCTTTTGCTTTATTTCTGTTGTTGGGTCTTATATGTTGTTTCTTGTATTGCTTATTTAACTAAACTTAAGGGGTGTTTATTTATTATTATTTTTTTGTTAGCTAAGAGATGGGTGAGGTCTATATGGGACTCATGGCTCTTAGTAGGGGTGTTAACGATCCAAGCCGAGTCGAGTTTTGGCCTAAACGAGCTAGGCTCGTTTATTAACTACTCGCCTCGAGCTCGAATAAACTTTTATAAATTGGCTCGAGCTCGAGCTCGAAGCTCGTTTAATTTTTTTTTTACTTAAGATGCTCATATAGAAGATCAAACTTGATAGACTCGTTTATTAACTCAAGCTCGAGCTCGAAAGCTCGTTTACAATTATAAAAGTTGTTCAAACGCTTAAACTAACTTATAATAAATACTAGTTTGCATTTGAAGCAAAAGAGTGTATAACAATTATACTTATATTTTTTACAGTAATAATTTCAAGTATATGTGTTTTTTATAAAAGGGAAGTGGGTCTTTGTTTTATAGTGTCCATCTTTCTTCACTTTGCTTATTATTTTCAATGTGAGATACTTTTCATTTTTTTTCTTTGATTAGACAATATACAACTACTATAAAAAATTTCAAAATATCAATTTTGTATTGTTATATTTTCTATTATAATTATAATTCTTAATTAAAAATATGATAGTATTTTTCATTAATTTATGCATACAAATTTACTAATTAAACTAAATAACAAAGTTAATACACTTGATCTAATAATATAAATGAAAAACAATTTTGATGCTCAAAGAATAAAATAAATTATTAATTAAGGTTCATAGATAACACATAATTGATATACTTGTATCATCTATGATTCCCTAGTATATATTTTACCTCTTTTTATATACCTAATTTTCGAAAGAGTATAGCGAAGTATATAAATTTGTAATCTCGATTCATGAAATTGGTCAAGGAAATTTTGTTATTCGAGTTAGAGTCAAGATCATAAATTATTTAGTGAGCTCAAGTAATTATTGAACGTTCAGTTCGTTTACAGTCCTATGTGTATGTGTATTTATGTATCTTCATGTGTCTCTTGTAAATGTATGTGTGAATCATATGTAAGAATGTATGCTAGTGTTTGTATGTATAAATGCTTATATGAGAGACATTATATGTGTATGCACAAATATGTTTGTATTCACATGTAATGGATTATAATTAATAAACCAATATGATAATTATCTCAACTAGTTAACATGATTTAAACGAGTGTAAGAGTTAGTTAATTCATAATTAAAATCAGAATAAGAGTTTCTACAAGAATATTACCAACAACAATAATCTATGTTTCATCATCAGATTGATCGAATATAATAACGTTGTTTATGTTCTATTATCTAAGAACCATGGATAACGTTGTTTATGTTCTATCGTTTAAGAACCATGGACCAATTGTTTTTAGCAACCTCACAATGAGTTTATGCTTATGCATATATCATATATGTGTCTTTATATGTAAATATTGGTCGCACTTATGTATTTCATATGTGTGTCCAACACGTATTTGGCTTTCATATGTACGTGTCATATGTGTCTATATATATTTGAGTATCATATATATGTGTCACCTGTGATAACACATATTTGAATTTCATTGTATTTGTCTTTTGTGTGTATAAGCGTGAAAATCATAAAATTGAATCGTTTATATACAATATACATACATATATTGTATTTTTAATCACAAAAACCTTGATATAACTCTCAACATCATGTGAGCTATACGAGTGAGATACGTTGAAATCATCTAATGATTCATAATTCTTATTTAGAGGTATTTATAATTGGATTTAATTCATTTGTATATTTGATAAAGGGTTATTAAACATATTAGTTACTTCTTTATAAAACACTTAACTAGTATAAAACTAATAGTAACAATTATATAATCAATAAATATATATGAGTAAGAATTTATTTAACATATTTAACTTATTTATACATATTAAGAATCCAAGTAATACTTGTAAACTTGAATGAAAGAAAGAAAATAAAAAAGATTCAATTTTACATCCCACATTAGATGAGTGAGACAAAGGAATAAAATATGAGGTCTATAAAAACAAAAGCCAAAGCTTATTAGTTTATGTTTATATTTTATATATAAACTAAAATGTAGATCTTTGATGTGATTGAAGGTTAGCATATTATTAGTTTTGGTTTTAAATTTATTTAATACTAATAGTAATTAAATAATTATAATTAAAATATTTTGATACTACATATTAAGCTCGATTAGCTCGTTTAGCTCAAGTAGCTCGTTTGGCTCGTTCGACTCGTTCGGCTCGAATAATTAAATGAGCTTTCGAACGAGCCGAGCTAAATACAAGTTTTAAAAGCTCGGCTCGTGAAATTATTCGAGCTCTGCATTTTGTTTGAGCTCGACTCGAGCTCGAAAATTATCAAGCTCGACTCGAGTTAAACGAGCTTGAGCTCGAGTAGCTCGTTAAAAGCTCGACTCGTTTACACCCTAGCTCTTAGTGTGTCTTAATGGGGAGAGGAAGACATTTTATGCCTTGTAGATATAAATGTATTAGTAGAAACTAGCAGGGTACCCGCGCGTTGCAGCGGCGGGTACCCTGTAAATAAAACTTTTGGCGAGCGATTTTTTTGGATTATAAGTTTTCCGTGA
Source organism: Artemisia argyi (assembly GCA_030686995.1). Taxonomy (NCBI): domain Eukaryota; kingdom Viridiplantae; phylum Streptophyta; class Magnoliopsida; order Asterales; family Asteraceae; genus Artemisia; species Artemisia argyi. Next base: position 49,839,952 of record CM060692.1, read on the forward strand.
TTATAACTTTACGGATGATAAGAATTTTAGATCGATATAACTTTATGAAATATCTAGCTATTTCATATAAAATAGAAAGATGTATGCGCGATGTTGCAAAAATATAGTGAGTACAGTACTCGTTATATTATTATGGTTGGCTTCGGATTTGATGGTGACTAATAATAAACCCAAAAATTTGGCTCACTCACAAATTAATAATCCTAAAATTCTATTACCCAAATTTTCAACAAACTATTCATCCCTACGAATGAAATAACCAGCCCAAACACACTAATATATTATTTTCGGCCCACTCTTGGAGTTAAACAAGTCCAACTCAACTAACTTAAGTTAACCAAAAAATCCCTATATTAAATATTGACCTAAGTGAGTAATACCCTAATTCACTCTCACAAAACAAACGCAGTCACAATACTGCTGCCACAAACCAAATTTCTCTTTCAATCTATCTCTTACTATAGACGCATCTACCGCAAACCAAATGAAGATAGTACAACTATTACTCTTAAACACACGAAGCCACTGACACTCTCCTTTGATCTAAACGTAACAATCGCAAATAAATCCCCCTTTAAACAAATCACCAAATGAAATTTTTATTGTTCACGGCTTCAAGATCTTTATAAGAGGTCTTAGGTAGGTCCTTTTCTTGTGTTTGTTTTTGTGTGTGGTTGACCCGAAATGAAAGATGGAATGAAACATAGTTTGTTTTGTTCTTTCTTTTAATTTTCGGATATTCAAAAGAAGTGCATCTTCTAATAGATTTGTGATGAATATCTCTTTTGTTTGTTTAAAGAACAAGTTTGTGAGTATTTGAAAGAGAAGCTCTGAGATTCGTCCCTTTTTCTTCTTTTTTTATGTTCGAGCCTTGTTGTTGGTGATGTGATATAGGTTAGTTGGTGTTGTTGGTTTGTTGTTCGAATGGGTTATTTGACAGGACAATGGGTGTTTGTTGATTATGATCTGGGTTGTTTGATGGGATGTGGCATTGGGTTTTTGACTCGGTTTTGTTATAATGTTCCAGGAGTTTTGGTTTATGATAGAAGTTCAGAGACCAAAATCCGGAGTCACAAAACTGAGATATTTTGCAGCCCTTGGTAATTGATATAAGTGGTATAACAGCTTGCCATTCGTGAATTAACTATGGAGGGGTTTAATGGAGGGTTGTACATTGTGTTTAAAAGGTTGTAATACTGGGTGTAAGGGTGTTTTTAATAGCATTAATCTATAATTCATAGAAAAAGTGGTCTGAATTTCATTCCATGCTATTTTTTGTTGTACACCATGCTTTGGTTGTTGTAATTATGAAAAATTGGTTGCTTTAAAGTGTTGAAATCCATGCATCATTTTGTAAATTTGAAAATTTTGAAAAGAGAGTGCTTCCTCTATTATATGTAGTATAGATAAGTGGGTTCCACACAAAAAGAAAATATTATTAAATACTTGTGTGGACCCATGTGGACCATTCCCTTAGCTAAGGGAAAAAAGAAACACCCCCTTATACTTGTTCTTAGCAGGAAGATGTTGAAATCTCCAACAACAATGCAGAATCCTACATGACAGCATACTGAAAATTATTCTTTAAATTCCTATGCAACGAATCATCCTACATTCTACCATGACCATCAAAGGCAACCGTCACTTTACCCCTCCCAGTTTCAGTCACATATGGAGACTCTTGGACAACTACATTTTCAAACCCTTAGACAACCATAGCACACTCTTGGTGAGCCGCATATGTTAGCATTATTGTTTAACTAGTCAAGTTTGAAGATCATTACAAAAACAGCACTTTGTTATGAACAAATATATTAGTATTATTCCAGAATAACATATCCAAATCCTCAAACTCGAGTAATTTATAGGAAGGTTGTCAATACTTTAACCGCAATATGGGTAAAGGCATAGACTGAAGTTGACAAGTTTAATTAGAGGGGCCAAACTGCAACATATTTGTTTTAGGGGGGCAACTTACACTTTCATTTAACATTCGTACTAATAATGCATACCACTACAAAGTTTAAATGTTAAAAATGTACTTGTGGCTAATATTTTTGGAGGGGCCACGCCCCCTACCAGTCTTTACTAAGTTTGTCTTTTTGTAAAGGTCACTTTGATCCATGTGTATGGTATAGTCTAAAGTAAATTTAACTTTTTTCACCGACTAGTAAAGGTGGCAAAACATGTAAAACTAGTATGAGTCAAAGCAGGCATGGTCAAAATGGCCTTTTGGTTTAATATTTACTACCATGGTACCCGCGCAATGCGGCGGCGGGTACCTGATGACTAATTTTGTGGCGAGCAAATATTTTTTATTTATACGTTTTTTTAACCGTAACTTTACGAATGAATGACAATTTCTAATTAAATTAACTATAAACAATAGCAATGCAAACTATTTCATATCCAAAGATCGCCACAAAATTAGTCACCGGATACCCACTGCCGCATTGCGTAAAATTGCATCTCAATTTATAACAATAGTCGGATCATATTTGTTTGTCCAATAACCTCAGTCCATTATAATCCATTCCAACCTACTTCTATCATTTTTGGTGTAGAGCCGAATAACGTAATAAATGAATTTGCAGCTCAAGTCCGGTCCAATGCAAATGAAATAGAATGATCCAGTGCAAATGAGATACTTTAAGTTTTATAACATAACACCATCCGCCCCCATCTTACATATCTGTTCTCCAATCTCATCTTTCCTCCTAACGTAGCTCCCATCATCATCAAAACCATCTAATCATCAATGATCACATTTATAACAAACCCTTTCTACTGCTTAGTTCCTACTTTGTATAACACAAGCATATCATGTCTTTCGTTGTAGCCTATGAAAACAAACACTTGACCTATCAGTCTCAAATCAACACAAACCTTCATAGGTTTGTTTCAATCTCTGCATGTTAAAAAAAGAAAGATATTTGCTTAAAAAATACAACCCGAGATCTTTATTTCTTTATTGATTCGAGTCTTAATGGAGGGTTGTACATTGTGCTTAAAAGGTTGTAATTTTGGGTGGGGGTGTTTTTAATGCTATTATTGTATAATTCTAAGGATTTTGGTCTGAATTTTGATTCATGCTTGTTTTTATTGTACACAATGCTTTGCTTGTTGTAATTATGAAAATTCCTTGCTTTAAAGTGTTGTAAACCTTGCATCCTTTTTTGTACATCTTAATTTTTTGGAGAGAGAGTCATTCATCTATTATAAGTAGTATAGATTACTTGTTATGTGTATCCTCATGATCTTGTCACACCATTTTTTTAGAATTGTAGGTAACAGTTAATAATCATATATATTCGCGTTTTATAAGAGCATTAGAGAATCTAAAAACTGAGGAAGCACCGATTAGTAATCGTATTCTTGTTTAATTGTTCAATTTAATTGAGTTCTTGCAAGTTCTATGCCCATATTCTTGTTTCTGCTCATATTCTTGTATTTGAGTGCTAAACTTTTAGACCAGATGCTATGATTTTTAGTCTCAAGTTAGATGTAGCTTTTGTAGTTGAATTATGTTATACTATGTAATTTAGTTCTTGGTTTTATGCAATGAATCAATTGAGGTTTAAATTTGGATTTTTTGTAGCAATTATATAATCTGGATATAAGGAGTTTTTAGGTGAATAGCTTTATATAATTGGTCACCCTTGAAATTATAAACTTTCCTACGTTTTGTAAAATGGTAAAGTGTAGCTTTTTCCCTGTGGTTCACACTTCCAAGTGTGGACTTTTCAATTATTGTCCACTTTTTAAAACGTGAGGCATCTTCTAGGTATGTTCACAACCTACACTGTGACGAAAGAAAGTATTTCTTGGCATTAATTTGTGCGAAGAGTCTGTATATGTTCACGGAAATAAGTGTGGAGAGTTGCAATAATTTTGTAACACTTGATATCCCACACAAGGGTAATGTGTGGAGTTCACTTTAAAATGTGACGATGAACCTAAAAAAGTGTGTAGCTTGGCATGATTTTTTGTACTGCTTGTGGTTTTCATGCATGTATCATCTTACATAATTGTGAAATGGCTTTTGCCTTTTGGACATAGATATGAGCCAATTACAAAATTTGACTTATTACTGTAGAAATCAAGACAGTACTAAAAATTGTATTATCAGATTCGCCAAATAATGAAGGTTACAAGATATTAAATAGAAAACAAACTAACCTAACCCTATGAACTAAACGGGCCAAACCCAAAGGGCTTACGGGAACAATGAAGGTTACAAGATATTAAATAGAAAACAAACTAACGTAACCCTAGGAATTAAAAAGGCTAAACCCAACGGGATTATGGGAACAATGAAGGTTACAAGATATAATATAGAAAACAAACTAACAAAATAAACGGGCCAAACCCAAAGGGCTTATGGGTGTTTATTATCTAAACCCTCTTTCAAACTCACAATATTGTAGCGGTAACATTGAGAGTTTGTCAAATAGAAAATAAACTAAAACTGAAAATCAAACAAAATGCGGATAGTCCAAAAGTGCAAACGCAGTGCAAACTCATAACTCTGCAACATAATTATGGAGATGAACGAGAGCAGAACAGGCAGACAGAGCAGATTCAGCAGAGAGGTCCAAACAGAGGTAGACGAAGAGCAGATTCAAGCGAACAGATACAGATTCAGCAAAGAGATCTAAGCAAAGGTAGACGAAGAGCAGATTCAGGCAGACAGACAGAGCAACAGATTCAGATAGACATCAGCAAACAGAACCATACAGATGGAATCAGGCGAACCAGGCATTACCAAACATAACCAAATGCAAGTTGTTGATGTCAAGATACTACACATAACTACTAACTTAGTCAGACTAGTTAAGATTGTAACATCACCATAACCAATGATCCACTATAACCCAAACAAATATAACAGTGATTACTAAATACCTATACCGATACTAACACCAATACACTACAAGGATATGGAGAATAGGCGACAACCAGTTTCCCGTCGACACAATGTCGACGACATAAGGCAGAAAACGACAAAAAAATGCTTGACCGAGCCCCACTGCATTGAATTTTTCACACATATTTTTCCGTCGACATGTCGACGGGAAAATATCAACATACTTTTTTAGCCTCAATAATTCACTAAAGTTGGGCGCGAAATTTAACCGCTAATATTTTCCCGTCGACATGTCGACGGGAATATATTAATCATGATTTTATTCACAATTAACGTGTGATTAAAGGTAATAAACTTTTGTTTTGCGATTCCCGTCGACATGTCGACGGGAGTTTATTACTAAATATAAATATATTTAATGAAAGGATAAAATATTGGGTGGGATTTTTCCCGCGTTCCCGTCGACATTATATCTCCCCAAAAATTCACCCTATATATAACCTCACAAATACATTCCAGTCTCATTTTTTACCTATATACATTCTCACAAAATTATTTCCGTCTCATTTTACACATCTCACAAATAAGTCAATCGTCAATTCTTACAAGACACACATGACTTGGCGTAGTTGCACAGTTGAAGAGGAGTACTCAAAAATCTTGTCACACGAGCTCCTCTTTAATGAAGTTATGTTAACTTTTGGTCATGCAGTTTATGAGGAATATGGTTCTTTTAAGGACGCTGAACCGTGGATGAGAGACAAGATTATCGAATGATGTAGGAAAAAGTCGTACTACAAAGAGTACATGGAAGAGCTAGATGCTGCTGAAGCTCAAGTTGTTGCTGTTGGAGGTGACGACGAAGCTGAAAGTACGTTGGAAACCAAACTTGATAATATGGGAAATAGGGTCACAAATCTTGAAGCTACATTTGCACATATCAAGGAAATGAGAGCAAGGAAGGGAAAAGATGGTGCGAGTTCGAGTAAAGCGGGAAGTAGCCGCAAAAAAAAATAAACGAGTTGTTTCGTTTGATCTGTTATTTTGGTTGTCGAGTTGTTTAGTTTGAGTTGTTTCGTTTGGTTGTCGAGTTGTTTAGTTTGAGTTGTTTCCTTTGGTTGTCGAGTTGTTTAGTTTGGTTTTCGAGTTGTTTAGTTTGAGTCTATATGAAAATGCATGTGGTTGAGAACTCTTGCTTGTTTTAAATAAACAGTTTGCTTTTGTGTTTGATAATTATTGCTCCTTCAGTTCTATTATTTGTGTGTACGAATTTAAAATATAAAGGACGTTCAAAATCAGTTACCACAACAACAACAATAACATCAACAACAACAACAACAAACAACATCATCAACAACAACAATAACAACAATAACAGCAACAACAACGATAACAGCAGCAACAACAACAACAACAGTACTACATATGAAATTTATCCATGTCACTTAAAAGGTCACGGAGTATTGCATCCGACTGACATGCGTGGCCGTGGTTGGGATACGTTGCCATGTCAAGTTTTTCCTCTAGTATCCTTAATTTTGTCTCTAGCACCTGTTTTTGTGCCTCCAGCATGTTTATTCTAAGATCTTTTTCATGATAGTTTGAGCACCTTGTTGGAGCAGATCCAGAACCGCTTGATGTTGAAGCTCCCAGAGAACCGGTCATCATTTTGGCGAGTCGTTCCTCCTTCCATAAAAAAAATCACATCCATGGTCTGTTGTCCCAGGCTGTTAAAGAGTAAAAACTATTATTTTTAACAACTTACCAGATTATTTATATAATACACGAAAAAGTATGTAATTGTTCACCTTCGAGAAAGGACACGCATAGTATAGTTTACCACGGGAGTAAGATTTACGCGATTCTCGCAGAATCACGTCTCCTCGTCTACAAGGACAAGGAAAAGCTTCAAATTCTGCCATCTTCTTAACCATGATAACAATGTGTGTTTGTGGTTTGTGAGGTTGAGTGGTTGTGAGTGGTTGAATCGTGACCGGGGTGGCTTGATCTAAAAGTTGAGGTGATAAAATGTGGTGGCCAGAGAAAGATTCCGACCGGAAACTACTGGTGTCGCCAGAAAACAGAAACTGCTAGAGAGAGATAGAGAGAGAGATATATAGTGAGATGAGTGTGTGTGAGAGTTTTTATTAGTTAGATGAGTGTATGTGTGTGTGTGTATGTGTGTGTGTGTGTGTGTGTGTGTGTGTGTGTTTATATTGTGAGGATAAGTTGTCAGGTAGGAAAAATTTGGTGGGAAATTCTGGCGCCATAGCATCTCATGTATAACCATTGCATCTCGACTCGTTTGTTTAACATCTCATGTATAACCATTGCATCTCGACTCGTTCGTTTAACATCTCATGTATAACCATTGCATCTCGACTCGTTCATTTAACATCTCGTGTATAACCATTGCATCTTGACTCGTTCGTTTAACATCTCATGTATAACCATTGCATCTCGACTCGTTCGTTTAACATCTCATGTATAACCATTGCATCTCGACTCGCTCGTTTAACATCTCATGTATAACCATCGCATCTCGACTCGCTCGTTTAACATCTCATGTATAACCATCGCATCTCGACTTGCTCGTTTAACATCTCATGTATAACCATCGCATCTCGACTCGCTCGTTTAACATCTCATGTATAACCATCGCATCTCGACTCGCTCGTTTAACATCTCATGTATAACCATTGCATCTCGACTCGTTCGTTTAACATCTCCTGTATAACCATTGCATCTCGACTCGTTCGTTTAACATCTCCTGTATAACCATAGCATCTCGACTCGTTCGTTTAACATCTCATGTATAACCATTGCATCTCGACTCGTTCGTTTAACATCTCGCGTATAACCATTGCATCTCGACTCGTTCGTTTAACATCTCGCGTATAACCATTGCATCTCGACTCGTTCGTTTAACATCTCACGTATAACCATTGCATCTCGACTCGTTCGTTTAACATCTCACGTATAACCATTGCATCTCGACTCGTTCGTTTAACATCTCACGTATAACCATTGCATCTTGACTCGTTCGTTTAACATCTCATGTATAACCATTGCATCTCGACTCGCTCGTTTAACATCTCATGTATAACCATTGCATCTCGACTCGCTCGTTTAACATCTCATGTATAACCATTGCATCTCGACTCGCTCGTTTAACATCTCGTGTAGAACTATAGCATCTCGAGTCGTTCGTTTAACATCTCGTGTACAACCATACTATCTCGCCTCGTTATTTATAAAACATTGGGTTAAGGATACAAGAATTAAATTTTGACCGGTTGTGATCTCAAGGTTATCTAATGGTTGGGATTTAGTATTTTGTGATATTCTAATTATTATTTGTTTTATATTTTAATAAATGATTTTTTAAATTATAATAATACAAGTAATTAATTTTAAATATATATATTTTTTTAATTTTATAAAAGTATTTATAATAAATAAATTTTTTTAATTATATAAATTTAGTTTATTAATTTTATAAAACTTATTTTTAAATATTTTATAAAAGTATTTATAATCAATAATTTTTTTAATTATATTAAAGTAATTTTATAAAACTTATTTTTTAATATTTTATAAAGGTATTTATAATAAATAAATTTTTTTAATTATATAAATTTAGTTTATTAATTTTATAAAACTTATTTTTTAATATTTTATAAAAGTATTTATAATAAATAAATTTTTTTAATTATAAAAGTTATTATCCCGTCGACATGTCGACAGGAAAATAAGCGCCAAAATTTTTATGATATTTTAATACACCCCGCCAAACGCAAACGAAAAAATTATTTAATATTCCCGTCGACATGTTGACGGGATTAGTAATAGTATAAAAAATTACTTTATATTCCCGTCGACATGTCGACGGGAATATAAAAGTATACACAAAAACCAGATCTGGTCAATTATTGTCACATACTTAGAAAAAAAATACTCTCGATCTACATCTCTCTCCCCCCCCCCCCCCCCCCCCCCCCCCCGCGCGCGCGCCGGTGATTACCCCTCCACCACCACAACCAACACTCCTCCGCCACCACAACCAACACTCCTCCACCACCATATTACCCCTCCACCACCAAAGCCCACCCCACATTACCCCTCCACCACCACAGCTCCTCCTCCACCTCCGACACTACACGAGCACCACTGTGCACCTCCTCCTCCAACCCTCAATTGTTTAATTCTTCCCCAACTTTTCACATGTTTAATTTTTCCCCTTCTTCCCCACCCTTTCTTTCTTGAACATTAAGCAGGTATTGTTTTGTATTAATTTTTTATTTTTTGATTATTGTTCTTGTTTTGTATTAATTTGTTTAATTTAAGTGTTAATTTTGTATTAATTTTGTTTTCTTTTGTTTTTGTTTTTTTTTAATATAGCTGAGAGCTGAGAGCCGATCGAGACAGTAGCGAGAGCCGAGAGCGAGAGCTGAGAGCTGAGACATAGGTAATGTAGTCTCTTTTTTTTATTTTTTAATAACTTTTGGTATCCCGACGACATGTCGACAACAACAGTTTTTTTAAAACTTTTGAGATATAAATGTGCTCTCTTTTAATGTAGCCCGAGCCCGGGACCGCAGCCCGAGACTGCAGCCGGAGGACACAGCCCGTGCCCGAGACCACAACCGAGAGCCCGAGACCACAGCCGGAGGTTACAGCCCGTGCCCGAGACCACAACCGAGACAGTATGTTGTTATTTTTTCGTATCCGTATTATTTTTTACATATCAGTATAGTATATTAGGTATGTTGGACTTTGGTAGTAGTTGTAGTTTTCCAACCGAGACGGACTTTCGTAGTAGTTGTAGTTTTCCAGCCGTATTAGTTTAGTTAGTAGTTGTAGATATTGCGTTTGGTTAGTGATACGTGGGAATCGCACCAGGCTTTACCTCTCAAGGGATCTTGAGAAGCTTACAACCCCCACCAGGCAGTGTACCTGATCGTTGTAGTATAGTATAGTGACAAGTACCGGGGGATTGATCGTTCAGCTAGGAATAGTGTCGTTAGGATTGAAATTAATCTAAATAGGTCTAAAGGTGAAGGATGATTCTTTTTATGTTTTTATATTTTATGAAAAGCAAGTAAAAATCTCGGGTATTGGGAGAGTGGGCGGAATTAGTTGTTAATCAACTAACCCAAAAGCTACTAATTAAACTATTAAACAAGAAAATAAACTAAGGTTCTACAAGATAAGTGAAGCATGTCTACCTATGATATGTTATTCCTTGGTAGCTATCCAATTCTACCTATTGAATTGTAACCTTGTTTTAATTGACGGGTTGTATTCCTTAATACCATTCATGGGGTGGCACACATAACTCCCCAATTCTATGAGCTCTTATCTCCTCCTACACCATGCCCAACACAACTATAGGGATTGTAAACAGTGGCTCATGCATTAAATACAACCAATAAAGACCTAGTGCGCCTCGGTTCATGTTTCTTAAGACGTTCAAGCATGTTACCATTTGGAGATCTGCCAGTTTTCTTAAGCCTAACATATAAATTCATTCAATCAAAACAAGAATCAATAGGAAACAAGAATTATAAACTAAACCAACTAGATCTATTGAAGTTGTCACGCCTTAATTGATGGAGATAGACACACACATCAACAAGCCCCTCATTGATGAAGATAGACACAACATCAACAAGAAATCAATGAGATCTAATCAATTATATACAAGTTTCACATAATCATAAGTAGACACAAGGTGAATTAGTAAAACATAATCAAAGAAAGACAATCAACAAGAATAATGAAAGACATAGTTGAGATAGAATCATCAAACCAATACATGATGTTTATGGAGTGATTGAAACCCTCTAAGTTTCTGGAAAAACACCCACCTAAACCCAGGAATCGACTTTAGGGTTTAGGGCTTACAAAAAGTGAAGTTATGAAGTTATATTTATAGGCATGTTTTCTGTCGGCCCTTCTTGACGGCGTCAGCCCGTACTCTTGATGCCATCAAGACCATTTTTTCACCAAATTGTAGATCTCTTCGTCCTCTTCGCGTGGGCTTTTGAATCACCTAAATCCGAGTTCGTATGCAAAAGTTATGACCAAAACAATATCAGCTACTCCGCGCACAAGTTTTGACAAGTTAACACGTGACGGCCTTGGTGACGCCTTCAGGTACATGTGACGGCCTAGCTTGACGCCGTCATGAACTTACTGGACCGTCACGTACTTTATCCACTTCCACCTCTTGTATTACTCTTGACGCCGTCATGAAGAAGCTTGTGACGCCGTCAGGTACTGTTTCCAGCAAGGAAAATTAAGACTTTGTCGTTTTCTTCACTTTATGCTCCAAAAACGTCCAAAATGCTTCCTTTTCCAGAATTCACTCCCAAAGTACCTAAAATCACAAAAGGAACGATTTAGGGCAATATTTGATCAAATAAATTTAATTCCGGGCTTAAATGACCCCCTAAAAACGGTTCATTTTTCGCCTTATCATATATCCCTACACTTGGGATTTGCTTGTCCTCAAGCAAATGAGCTTTTCCACCAATCAAAATAGAAGTTAGGGGTCATCTAACACTAATATAAAAGTAATTACAACAAATGATCGTTCCACCTTAATCAAAACAAGCACGGAAATTATACACTAGCACCTCACATTAAGTATTTGGATATTCTCATCTCTCGGGTGTTGTAAATTTATATGTCATAATTGGAAATGGAGAAATATCACTCTTTACCTGTCATAGCAAATAGATTACCATAGGCTTGGGAAAGGATCAAACCTCCACCACTTGGCGTAAGCACCTAGGATAAACTATCAAAGAGGTCTTTTAAAGGGTTATAACGTTAGGTGTAGGGGATATGTAAGACACGGTTTTGTTGGATAAACGGATATTTTACTGGTGGCAAGTCAATTGTCTTAGTTAACTACATGTACAATGAGGCGTTGCTAAGCCAAGACTCGACTCAACTTAAACTAACCACAACTCTTTTTGGATTTTCAAGACACTATTTGACTTAAACATAAATAAAAGAAACGGATGGTAGCCCATATTTTTTTCTCTTTTCTTTTTCCATTTTTTTTAACATACACTCTTACTCTACCATCCAAAATAATACATCAAAGGGAGCTCGTTTCCTCCCTACACTTGAGCTTTTACATACTTTACAATCAACTATTCTAATGACTCGAATCAAGATAATCAAAACACTTGGAGTACTTTTAAATATTAACGCACATATGGGGGTAATATATGATGTTCTTCCCCATTACTCCATAACACAAGTACTTTACCCATGAGTCTCAATTGTCCCAAAACAATATGTACAAGATATGACTCGACTTAGCAACCATGTAATCAATTAGACAACTAACAAAGGGTTTAAACAATTAACAATAATGCACTAAAGATGAGCACATACAAGGAAGGCTAAGGTGATTTGGTTGCACATTTGGGGTGGATTGTAAACAAATTCTTCCTTTAAGTAAAATGCTTAAAGTTAGAAACGAAAAGATAGGCTCGGAGGGGTGTACTAGGGGTATCGTGTACTAAAAATGAGTACAACGCAAAGGTGTGGGAGAATTACTTGACCTATGAAGTCAATGTAATTATATTACATGTGTAGAACAAGGGTTATCCTAATGCCTCTTATCATGTAGTAAATCCTAACTACACGAATGTAGTCTCACTAGCGGTCTCGGGATGCATCGCTATCACAAGTTCTAGAATCTAAATACTACCGGTACACTCATAAGCACCAACAATGAATGCTTTTTCGTAAAGATCTAAGGGCGAACCTCGCATATTTGGGGTGGAAATTTTTGAGTGGTATGGTTTTTGTGCTAGTCATACAACTCCTATCCATGAGACGCTTATTAAGACTAAAGTTTCACTCCTACATGTTACAAAAAATTTTAAATTTGGTGCTAAAATTGCCCTAACAAATATTTCTCTCAGTTTTATTACACATACACTATTAAACAAAACAAAAACCAAGTGGAGTAATAGTTTCTAATATACCCTCCCTACACTTAAACCGAACATTGTCCCCAATGTTCTAGATAAAAGATGTAAAAGTAAATAAATAAGAATGAAAGAAACTAATACTCCCCTGATTCGTTCACCGTGGATAATGTGACAACATGGTTAAATCTACCTCCAAGAAGACGAACGTTGAAAGCTTCCCTCCAGAAATATAAATCATCTTCTTGTCCTGTAATCAACAAACACAAAAACCAAAGCATCAAACCGAACAAAAATCACAACTAGATGTAATTCCAGACTTAGAAATAGAAACAAGACAAAGCAACAAAAGGATAGAATACTTGTGGAATGAATTACAAATAGGAACTCATAAAACATATCCACAATTATTGACACACAAACAAGATAAAATATATGCTAATCATGAATTGTAAAGTTTTCATGTTCGAATTTAGTTCTTTTTAACAAGATATAAATTTTCCTACACTTATCTTTTTGTAAAATACCTTTATATGCAATTAAGACGAGGTTAAAAACAAAATAAAGCATTTTCACAAATTATTCGAAACATGAAAATTAAACAACTATGATTAAGCATATATGACACAAACAAACAATTAAAATAAAAACATCAAACAATTAAAAACATGGGTTGCCTCCCAAGAAGCGCTTGTTTTTATTCGAGTCACGAGCCTGACTCTACCCTTATTTACCAGAAATAGGGGAGGTTTTCCCTACACTTAGGATTAAGTGTGGGTGAAAGTAGAGATACACACCCTTAGGGTGTGAATATGCCATGTGAGGTGAAGGGGGTGAGTGAATGGCTTCCTTCATCCTAAAACTACCCGGATAATATTGGTTGATGGGTGGGTCGGTTCCTCTTTTGTCTCTTAGAAATAAATCTAAGGATGGGAAGTTGTGTAAAGGTTGAGGTTCCAGTTCATCAACATTAGGAAATTCCCTAGAACTAGGAGTAAGGTTATCACTACAAGTATTCAAACCTATATCCTCTAGTGGTGCTTGGTCCAAGGGTTCTACCTCAATTGGGGTTCCTATAGTCTCATCTACTTCTTCCGGGTAAGTCACGGGCGGTGTATGTGCCTCAAATGATGGTAGGACTTGTGGGGTACTTTGTGGGCTTGGATTATCCACCTCATCCTCCATTGTACCTAGATTACCTATATGTTTGTTTTGTACTATGATTTTAGGTGACATCCACGCAGGTATCCCTAAGTAATCATCCCCAGACAAACTTTCTGTTTGCTCCTTCAAACTTGTTATTGATTGATTTGTGATGTTGTTTGTCGGGTTGTCTACTCTATAATAATATTGGGCACAATCTTCTATGGCATCCCATGCTTCTTCAGCATTTAATTCCCTAAGGTCCCCGTTGGTAAAATCGTCAATGTACCTTTGGTCATACGGGTGGACACTATAGTAAAAGATTTGATTTAGGTACCATAGATTGAAACCATGATGAGGGACTATTCGTAGTAAATTTTTAAAACGAATCCATGCATCATAAATAGGTTCATCTCGATATTGTTTGAACATCAAGATGTCATTAGGAGTGAATGGGTTTCGTGGTCGGTAGTATGGTGGATTCGCGTTCTCCATAGTGGTGAACGGAAGAGTCAATGGAAAGGTTTCTACGAACAAATACACAAAGAAAAGATAGACTACGAGAAAGCTAATAAAAAGAAAATAAAAATCTCACTAAAAAGGAATCTAATGAGTAGACCTAATAAAAATCAAATTCAACCTAAACAATAACTATTCCCCGGCAACGGCGCCAAAAACTTGATACGTGGGAATCGCACCAAGCTTTACCTCTCAAGGGATCTTGAGAAGCTTACAACCCCCACCAGGCAGTGTACCTGATCGTTGTAGTATAGTATAGTGACAAGTACCGGGGGATTGATCGTTCAGCTAGGAATAGTGTCGTTAGGATTGAAATTAATCTAACTAGGTCTAAAGGTGAAGGATGATTCTTTTTATGTTTTTATATTTTATGAAAAGCAAGTAAAAATCTCGGGTATTGGGAGAGTGGGCGGAATTAGTTGTTAATCAACTAACCCAAAAGCTACTAATTAAACTAATAAACAAGAAAATAAACTAAGGTTCTACAAGATAAGTGAAGCATGTCTACCTATGATATGTTATTCCTTGGTAGCTATCCAATTCTACCTATTGAATTGTAACCTTGTTTTAATTGACGGGTTGTATTCCTTAATACCATTCATGGGGTGGCACACATAACTCCCCAATTCTATGAGCTCTTATCTCCTCCTACACCATGCCTAGCACAACTATAGGGATTGTAAACAGTGGCTCATGCATTAAATACAACCAATAAAGACCTAGTGCGCCTCGGTTCATGTTTCTTAAGACGTTCAAGCATGTTACCATTTGGAGATCTGCCAGTTTTCTTAAGCCTAACATATAAATTCATTCAATCAAAACAAGAATCAATAGGAAACAAGAATTATAAACTAAACCAACTAGATCTATTGAAGTTGTCACGCCTTAGTTGATGGAGATAGACACACACATCAACAAGCCCCTCATTGATGAAGATAGACACAATATCAACAAGAAATCAATGAGATCTAATCAATTATATACAAGTTTCACATAATCGTAAGTAGACACAAGGTGAATTAGTAAAACATAATCAAAGAAAGACAATCAACAAGAATAATGAAAGACATAGTTGAGATAGAATCATCAAACCAATACATGATGTTTATGGAGTGATTGAGACCCTCTAAGTTGCTGGAAAAACACCCACCTAAACCCAGGAATCGACTTTAGGGTTTAGGGCTTACAAAAAGTGAAGTTATGAAGTTATATTTATAGGCATGTTTTCTGTCGGCCCTTCTTGACGGCGTCAGCCCGTACTCTTAACGCCGTCAAGACCATTTTTTCACCAAATTGTAGATCTCTTCGTCCTCTTCGCGTGGGCTTTTGAATCACCTAAATCCGAGTTCGTATGCAAAAGTTATGACCAAAACAATATCAGCTACTCCGCGCACAAGTTTTGACAAGTTAACACGTGACGGCCTTGGTGACGCCTTCAGGTACATGTGACGGCCTAGCTTGACGCCGTCATGAACTTACTGGACCGTCACGTACTTTATCCACTTCCACCTCTTGTATTACTCTTGACGCCGTCATGAAGAAGCTTGTGACGCCGTCAGGTACTGTTTCCAGCAAGGAAAATTAAGACTTTGTCGTTTTCTTCACTTTATGCTCCAAAAACGTCCAAAATGCTTCCTTTTCCAGAATTCACTCCCAAAGTACCTAAAATCACAAAAGGAACGATTTAGGGCAATATTTGATCAAATAAATTTAATTCCGGGCTTAAATGACCCCCTAAAAACGGTTCATTTTTCGCCTTATCAGTTAGTTGTTTGGTTTGTTTGGTTAATTAGGATCCCTTTGCACACTAAGATTCATTTTAAAAATGTGAAGTTAGTATTGGTTAAATGTTAGTTTGCGTTTGAAGATCAACCTTACATTCTCGCAAGTCGCAACACAAGCAAAACAAGTCTTCTACCTTGAAGATCCTACCAGACGACCACTCCATTGGAAGGCCGTCCAAGAAGTGAATCACAACACAACCTGGGATGTCATTGTGCCAGAAGACGATGATGATGTGATACATGGCAACAACTCATCTAATCTCCAACTGTCTGCTAATTTGAATGATTTGGCATTTGAAACCTTAAATATCGATGGTCAATCAACGTTAGTTGAGGCACCACCACCAATCATTCATGTTGATGACGACGATGAATTTATTGATGATGAGGACGACGATCCTTATGATTTAGCATACTCTGATGCAAACAATTCTGATGATGAAGTTGAAGATGCGACTGATGCTTTTTATGATAGTGATGTAGATGTAGCAGATTGATCTTAAATTGTAACTTGTAAAACGACACTTATTTGAATGAAATTGTTATGGATTGTTTAAATGTGTATATTTATTTTGAATGTGTATGTATTTGAATGTGTGCATGCTTATGTTAATTTGTTCCCGAATTTCTATATGTTAATTCAACTTGTACTTTTACAGATGGCACCAGTAGCGCGCGGTCACGGTGGTGACGGTGTCGATGACCCACCACCCCTTTATCGTTCGATTACTAGCGGTCACCGTAGTGGTAAGAAACTTAAACTTGATAATTTAATTTTTGTTACTTGTTATTTTATAACGTTTTGACTCACTTCAATTGTAGGTTCGTCACAAAAACCTTGACGAGGAGGTAGAGCGAGACAAGGTGGCGACAGGGGTGGAGGTCGGGATGGCGGCAGGGCACAGGTCCGTGAAGCCAACAAGAACGTAGACCTCAGGAAAGCCGTGACTAGATCGGGCCCGCAATCGATCGAGTTCGAGTCTCGTGATCAGAAGACATTTACTCATGTTGGGCCCAACCGCGCATGGTTCAGTAACTATGTTGGCGAGATTGTTAGGTCCTTGCCGTTGCACTATCCCTCCTGGCACGACCTTGACGAAGCGACTCGGGGTCAATTATTTTATTTTCCTTTTAATTATAACTCTATATTTAATTATTTGAATGTGTACATTTATTTAAATTTGTTTAATTGTGTATATTTATTTAAATTTGTTTATTTATTTATATCTTTATGTTAATATTAACTATATTTGATTGCAGGAATTCTTCGACTTGCAGACCCACATGCGTGATCCCAATTGGAGAACCATTGAGAAGGGCCTCAATGCGTATATTGCTAAGGTCTACTCCGACAACAAGGGCACGATGAAGAGGGCTTACTTTACGGTGCCGGGTGGGCCTGCTAAAGTGGATGAGATACGAAGAAACCCTCCTCCGAATGTCGAGCCGTCTGTGTGGGAGGAGCATATCAAGTTTTACATGCATGAGAAGAACCTGAAGCGTGCTGCTGTGAACAAGGAGAACCGAAAGAAGAACAAGGTGTATAGCCGCCACGGTTCCAAGTCATTGGCCGCTATTCGCCACAACTAAGTAAGACACATTTTATTTTATAAAAGTATTTTATTTTTATAAAATTATTTAATTATAATTATATATTAATTAAAAATTTAAATTATATAAAAGTAAATAATTTTAATATTATAAAAGTATTTAAGTTTAATTAAAATAAATATGGCGTTTGATTTGTCATTTTTAATTTGTTTTATCTTATATATACGCATGTGTATATACATTTTTTGAACAGCAAGGACAAGCAGTACCCGTCACTGATCCAGAGCTTTTACGACACACACTGCGACAATAATGGTATGTAGTTGCAGGATGAGGCTCGGGTTCAGTATGTAAGTATCTTTTTTTTTTTTTAATTTATTATTTATTTATTTATTTCCCCAAACACGCACTTTAATAATTCATTGAAACATAATCTTGTAATTAACCCGATATATATATATATATATATATATATATATATATATATATATATATATATATATATATATATATATATATATATATATTGTGAGATCAAACTTAAAGTTATAAAAATAAGATCTAGTCTAAACAACCACTAAAACCATTTTTTAAATAACCATATTAGCAATAATACACAAAAAATAAATTAATAATACGAATTAACATTTTAGCAAGTAATAACCAACTGATACATGAGTTTGGATTAGTGATACACAACTATAAATTTACATGTCAAATCAAAGTGTATCACCTTAACTTGATACATTACATGTCGAATCAAAGTGTATCACCTTAGTTTCGTCAATTTAAAAAAAAAAAAAAAAAAAAAAAAAACCATAGGAACTTTAAAAATTTTAGTTGTAATCAATAAAAACTTTTAATTTTATTTTAACTATAGTGTCACTTGTCAGATTTTAGTTGGATCTTATTTTTACAACTTTAAGATTGATCTTATTTGATCTAGATTTTATATATATATATATATATATATATATATATATATATATATATATATATATATATATATATATATATATATATATATATATATATATATTCTCAATTAAATAGGAAGAGATGGTTCGGCTGAGAGATCTGGGAGCGAATACGCCAAAAGGGGTGGCGTACACGGAGGAGCAGATACTTGCTATGGTTTTGAAGGGCAAGCAGCGGGGCCACATCGCCGGACGGGGTAGGGTTGTACCCGGGCTGAATAGGCCACCGTTACCATACACCCCGCCTCCACCTCCAGGTATGTACAGTTTGATAATATATTAATTATAGATTACTCGATCATGACTAAAATTAAGTATTGCAATAGATGTTTTTAAATTTTGATTATTTCATTTTCAGAAATAGCCGATTTGGAGAAAAAGCTTGCTGAGGCCGAGAAGAAGATTGCTGAGACCGGGAAGTAGAGCCGGGAAGATGCTGAAAAGCGTAAGGCCATGAAGGCGAAGCTTGATTTGGTGACAGGTTTTATGTCGCCCAACCCGCAATGGCACCATTATCTTAGTCAGGCAGGTTCTCAGCACGTGGATGGCTTGGGCAGTGGCGCTGGAGGTAGTGGCTCAGCTGGAGGGAGCGGGAGTCGTAGAGGCGATGAGGATGGTTCTGGTGATGATGAGGGTTCTGCTGATGATCATGAGTGATTTGGGATGTAGAGGTACAAACTTGGGTATTTTGTATTGTACTTATGCTTGAAACAATATTTTGGCGACCCATATGTTAGTATTGTATAGTTTAACCTTTTGGCGACTTGAACGTCGCGGATACTAAAACATTTGTGGATATGTCAGCTAGGTTTAGATATTACCACACCCCCGTTTTGTAGACTTTATATGTTTTTATGCATTTTGAGGGTGTTTAGCGATAATTTGCAAGTGTTTTAGCCGATGGCGAGTTATATGTTTAGGACATGTTGATATTGAGTGGTTTTAGGTGCTATTACAGTTACAAGTTTTGGTAGATTTTTTCCGAAAAATCCGGAAAAAATCTGGAAAATTGCTATTTTTGCAGCATGCTGTTAGCAGCCTGTTATTAATGATGCCGTCGACATGTCTACGACATCATTAACCAAACAATATTGATTATTTAATTATGCCGTCGACATGTCGACGACAACATTAAACAAAAAATATTGTTTTTTAGTTATGCCTCATTAAAAAATGAATATTGTTTTTTAAATTATGACAGCATAATTAAAAAATAAATATTTTTTGTTTAATGTTGTCGTCGACATGTCGACGGCAACATATAAAACTTGATTATCATTTCTTAATTAAAAAATTAATTAGTTATACGTTCCCGTCGACATGTCGACGGGAAGAATTTGACGGACAGCAAAATCGTTTGACTGGAAAACGATATGGGACCCACAATGTTGACGGCGATTGTCGACGGAAACGCTGTTCCCGACGAAGCACAGCCGACGTTTTGTTCCCGTCGACATGTCGACGGGAACCTATGGTGCCGTCGACTTGTCGACGGTACGGGTGTAAAAATGTCGCCGGAAAAGGCGTCGATTGTACTAGTGATACCAAAGATCATCCAACTATTAATATCAATACCTAGGGGTGAGCATCGGGCCGAAACCGACGCGTCCTGACTCGAAACCGATCCATCCCGAAACCGAAATCCTGAAAAACCCAAACCGAATCCCAAACCGAAATTACTCGGTTTTACTCGGTTCGGTTCAGAACGAGTCGGTTTCGGTCGATTTTCTCGGTTTTGGTTGTGTTTTCTCGGTTTTCGACCCGAACCGATCCATCCCGAAACCGAAATTCTTGAAAACCCAAACCGAGTATGTTTGGTTCAGTTTCGAGACAGTCGTTATCAGTCAATTTTACTCGATTTTCAAGATTCAGTCAGTTTTGCTCAATCCTAACCATTACTTTTGAAATAATCAATCTCTAATAGTAACCAAAATTCATGTGCACCCTTTGACTTTTTATAGTACTTGTTTCTGAAACTCAAATTAAACCAAATAATCGAAATGAGTAGCAAATCAAACGCCTCCCAAGTAAAAAGTCCTCACAGTTTATTATATACTTGAACAATTCCTTGAATAACATATACGAATAAACATCAATTAAACAATACTAATCACGAATCACGAGCATAAATAAGAATCAGATCAAAGGAAATACTTCCCTATCACCACATGTCCAATCAATTAACATACCAAAATTTTACCATTCAATTCTTCTATCGAAGCTGCAGAACAGTTGACGGCTAAAGGTGAAACAAATAATTTACAAATCTGATTCAAATAGGCTACCAGAATTGTGGCCAGCCGATTTTGTTCTTCATTTTTTTTTTCTTTTTCTTCTTTTCTTCTTTTTCATCTTCCACCTAACTCTTAATAACATGTAAAAATCAAGGGAATACTATCTTCGACCTAACTCTTAATAACATGTAAAAAAAAAGAAGATTGAAAGTGTATTATAAGATTCACCACACAATGAAGGTTACAAGATATCAAATAGAAAACACACTAAACGGACCAAACCCAACGGGCTTACGGGCCTTTATTATCTAACAATTACATCATAATTATTCTCGCTTATTCAAAATATAGAGGGTGGATTTGAAGTGTGCATAAGATTTGAAGCTGATTTAAGGTGCACCAACCTCATACATATCAAGGGATAAACGAGGGGCAACCAGGACGTCAAGTGGTGTTCCTTTGGTGTTACTAATTCCCGCGCTTTCAGTCATATCAATGGGTTCATTTGTTGGTCTTTTTAGCACAAACTGTTGTATCAAACTAGCTAATGTTAAACGCATCACATGGAGCGCAAAGAAACCACCGGGGCACATTCTTCTACCGCTACTGAAAGGAACAAATTCAAAATGTTTTCCCTTGAAATCAATATCCTTATGAGTTGTCAAGAATCTTTCTGGTCGAAATTCATAAGGATCTGCCCAAATATTTGGATCGTGATGAATCTTGGAAATATTTAACAATAGACGTGTACCCTTTGGGATGTGGTAGCCACCCACAACGCAATCCTCAATGGACTCATGAGGAACTGAGAGAGGTACAGCTGGGTATAAACGCATTGATTCTTTTATAATGGCTTCAAGATAGACCAAGTTTTTCAAGTCTGACTCCTCCACGAGTCTCTCTCTTCCAACATGCTCATCCATTTCAGCTTGTGCGTTCTCTAATGCTTTTGGGTTGTTGAGCAACAATGACAACGTCCATGTTAGAGTCGCAGATGTCGTGTCCAGTCCTGCCGTTAGAATTTGCTGTAACATAAAATTTACGAAAGTTAAGCGCTTAATTGATTAGATTATAGACAACAACTAATTCATATAACTTTCGATATACACCACTGCACCAAGAAGGTTGTGCGTTCAAATCCCATTAGGAAAACATGTGTGTATGTATTTGTGGATAAAGTTTAAAAA
Source organism: Artemisia argyi (assembly GCA_030686995.1). Lineage (NCBI taxonomy): Eukaryota > Viridiplantae > Streptophyta > Magnoliopsida > Asterales > Asteraceae > Artemisia > Artemisia argyi. The sequence continues at coordinate 49,862,169 of CM060692.1, forward strand.
GTATAATGAAATTTGAGTTTACTTGGCATGTGGCTTTGATAACCGTGTCTTTGTCAAAACCAAGATAATCGTCGGGAGATGCATCTTCAAGAACGGAAAGAAGTGTTTTCATGAAGACTTGCTTGCCTTGTTCTTGCGCTGGTGACTCCCTCTCTATCTTTTGCTCCTTCAACCATCTTTCCAAGATGTCATCCACCTCTTTAAATATCTTGTTCATGGGCTTGTTGTATCCACCAATATCCAAACACTCGAGAAAAGGGATATAATCAGACACCACAAATGCACCCAATAACTCAAAGTATTCCCGTATCACTGATCGAAATTGGACCCCTTCTACATCATTCGGAGAAAACCTCTTTCCACAAATAATCCTAACCATAATGTTTAATGATATATTCCCAAACCATTGTTTCATTTCCACCTTAACCAAATCTGAATTTCCTTTTCCACTCTCGTAATTCTGTAACCAACTGTCATACATATCTTTGATGGATGCTCTAACTTCAGAGACTCGAACATACCCAAGAAGTTCAACTTGTCGTTGAGAAACAACCTCAATGACTATTAGCTTGCGAAGCCTACGCCAATAATCCCCATATTGACCAAATCCAAAAACGGCATAATTATAGGCCATGATATCAAAAGCCTTTCCTTTTGGTCGACCTGCAAATGCCTTGTCGTTTGTGGTGAGACAATCCCTAGCTATCTCGGCGTTACTCACCACCAAAGCTTCATGAAAGCCAAGCTTTATGGTGAAGATAGGGCCATATATTTCAGACATGTCACTTAAAACCTTGTACGGTAGTCGGGGTCCACGCAAAAGGTGCAGGTGTCCGATGATTGGCAATGCACCTTTCACTTGAGGTGGTCTTATTATCTTCCCTATCTTGGTCCTCTTTTTGTTGAGGATGTCAAGTAGAGAAGCGAGTATAATAACAAAAAAGGTGGTTGTTACTATCGTAGAAAATGAGAGATGGAACTCCATGTCTTCTTGATTTGAAAACAATTGGAGTAAATTATAGACAAGTAGATAACATGAATATTTGAGTGAGCTTATGTAAAAGAAGATGAAATGCGCATCTATATATAGAGAGAAGGTTATATCGTGGCTTAAAAGTAGGAAACGTAAGAAGAAATTATGACCGTCGGATGTATCATCAAATATAATACATGCATGTAACAAGTGCATGCAGATTTTAAACTTTCTTAAAACTTAAAATTTGGGATTTCATAATAGTATAAAATAAATATAAATTATAAAATATATCATATAGTATGTAAGTATTGACTTTCATGTTATAATATAATTTTTCACAAATATATAAATACGTAGTATATAATAATAAAAGAATATGAGTTTAATGCAATAGATGTGACCCCTTAAAAATTTAAATCTTTGTAATAATAAAAGTTTAATGCTATAGAAGTGAGCACTTAAAATTTAATATGCTAGAAAGTAAAGATTCTTGTAACAAATGCAAGTGTTAAATATTTGAAACTCTTTTATAAACAATAAAATTTTAATTTTTTTATAAACTATTACTACCTCCGTCCCTAAATAAGTGTCAACTATTGACTTTTTAAGTCTTCTCTTTTTAACTTTGACTGTAAATTATTTTATTTGTGTTATGTAATACTTGATACAAAATATATGAACGAATTTGGTCTTAAATGTATTTTCATTGATATAATTTTCATCAAGTATGACATAACATAAATGAAATAATTCAAAGTCAAAGTTGGAACAAAATGACTTTGAAAATAAATAGTGGACATTTATTTAAGGACGAACGGAGTATTTAATAAACAAGTTATTAGGTTAACAGCGGTTTTAGGTCAGTTTTAGCCAAGCAATGTTAAAAAGTTTTCTTGCAATAAATGAGATTTTTAAAGATTTAAAACTCTTTTAAAAATTCTATAAAGAAACTCATAGAATATATGTAGGCTATGTTTGGCGCGGAGCTTTTTTGAAGCTTTTTGGGGTGATGAGCGGTGAGAATGAGCTTTTTTATTTTTGATGTTTGTTTGGCATGAGAGCTGTGGGCTTTGCTATTTTTTAGAAAAACTCATTTTCCCAATGCTTCTTTATGAAGCTGTGAGTTTTTTTGGCTACTGCTCACAGCTCACAACTACTGCTCAATGCTACTGCTCACAACTACTTTTGCCAAACATAGCCGTAAACCAACACGTTCGGTAGAACAAGCGAATCTATTAACAATGACAACTTATTTACAATAAAGTGTATCGAAAATGTTAGCATGTCTAATTTAAGTAAAGAGTCGCTTAGAAAAATGTTGCAAAGCTTTCCTTTTTTATCTTCTCTTAATCGCATGGTATTTTAAATAAGTGATTTGCTATCAATCACCCATTGAGTGTTGTTTAAGCATAACTTAAATAACTATGTTTTCAAATATGAATTCACATGACATTAATAGATATCTTTCTAAAACTTACTTATTAATTGTGTGTGTTATTTACAGAAATGACGAATTCATATTTGAAAAAATAGTTATTTACGATATGCTTAAACAACACTCAATGGGTTGTTGTTACCAAATATCTTTAAATACTTACAATAAAGTGTATCAAAAGGTTAGCACGTCTAATTTAAGTAAAGAGTCACTTAGAAAAATGTTACAAAGCTTTCCTTTTTTATCTTCACTTAATCACATGGTATTTTAAATATTTACAATAAAGTGCATCGAAAAGATTAGCATGTCTAATTTAAGTAAAGAGTCACTCAGAAAAATGTTACAAAGCTTTCCATTTTTATCTTCACTTAATCACATGGTATTTCAAAAAAAAAAATTAAAGTAGAGTTTTTATAATTAACCATTGTATTTTTAAAACTAATTTAACAAAATAAGCACTCTTAAAAATATTTAAAATACCAAGTGATATTTGAATCATATCATTGAAGACCATGCATTTGCAGTTTTGCATAAGGGTGACAATTTCTGATCCGACACGAAACCGGCACGAAACTTAACAGGTTCGGGTTTAGCTAAATATATTTTAGGTCAGGTTTGGGTCGACGTATCTAAACCATTTATTAAACAGGTCAGGTTCGGGTTAGGAATAAAATAAACGGGTCGACCCGCCAACCCATTTAAGATTTTTTTTCTTAAATTAAAATTATTTATATTTAATTATACGGGTTAAATAGGTTAAACGGGTCGACCCACTAACCCGTTTAACTCGTGTAATATGCTAACTTTTGTGTATAAAATAGGTTAAATTGGTCAACCCGAAACCCGCTTAACATATTCAACCCGTGTAATCTATTTAACCCGTCAACCCAAATATATATATGGGTTAAATAGGTCAGGTTCGGGTTACGTGTAAACAGGCTAGGGTTGACGTAGCTGACACGATGATTTAAATGGGTCAGGTTCGGGTTGAGGTTTTATGACCCGCCAACCTGACAACCCAAACCCGCTAACCCGAACCCGACCCGAATTGCCACCCCTTTTGCACCCACGCTTCTTAAAGTCTTAAACTACTAACATAAAGACATCACGGTTTATGATTCTCGCTTGTTCACCCAATTTTGTAAACCATAACCCCCCAATCAACCACTCACCTGACGCCGTCGTTAAACTTATAAAAAGGAATAACATGTGTCTGTATTGAATCTTCAAACATGTTTACGCATGTTTTAAACTTATAAAAATGAACAAATGAGTCCTTATTTAACGCATATAGTAAAAAACAATTTTTTTTTTCCAGATATCATTACTTAAACTCATAAAGAAGAATAACATGAATTGTTCGTACACGTACAACCTCGTATATTTATTTACCAGACCTAGATTTAAGCTTGTATGGGGTGGCGACCCCACATGGCCTCTGTTTAATTTTTTTTTTACCTTTACCTTTATTTAAAAATGTTTACTTTACCTATATTTAAAAAAATTACTACAAACCCTTTGGATTACTTTTTATGTATAATTTACTTTTAATCTCTGAAGTTATATTAATGTGATCTAACATATAATAAAATGGTATTTGGCGGAACCATCTCAAGTCCGTGTACCTTTTTGGTACCGAGCCCCCCACCCAACAAGGAAGGCATATCCCGGTAAATTACCTAGGCAACACTGGCTGACAAAGTTGAAGTCTCGATTCAAACCTCCGCCTTTAAGCTTTGACTCGGTCAACTGCCCGCTTTTGCGGTAGTTAGTGGCCAACTGCCCTAAGACAGCTGGTTAAGTTATATTAATGTGATATAGTTATACATAAAGTCATCTAATAATAACATCTATATCAAGTCATTTGTATGTAGACTTAAAATTTTTAAATCAAAGGCTTACCTTGAAATTATGGCACAGGGCATTCAAAATCCACGGACGGCCCTGTTATTTACATAAACTATAACTCATGCTTTCATTTTTATATATATAATCCCGTGCATATACATATTGTATTTTTAAAACAACATATATTATATATTTAAAATATAAAGTCTAAAAAGTATAAAGTCTAAGAAGATATTTGTTTATTTTTTAAAGTTATTAAAAAGAAAGATGCTAAACATTCGTTATAAAATGAGTCTCTCATGCGTAGTTTTGTGATTTTCTTTTTAAAAATTCCTTTCAGGTATAAATAAACTAATAAACTATAGCTCAATATGGCACACGAAAAGCATATTTTAGTTGAAGGAACAACTCAAGTTAAAACTTGCCAATTCAGAAGAAAATTCGTCGTATCTAATTTTATCAATGTAAAGTGTGGGTTTGCTGCCAGTTTCGGGATTTCCTTTCCAGAGTTTTTTGTAAATCTATTTTAAACAGAGAATTAACTTATTGACAAAGTTATACAGAATATTTTGTGATAAATAAAAGATATACAAATCGTGTTTATTGATAACAGATTTGTTAAACTTTAGTGAATATTTAATCTTGGAGAACAAGATAGGGTTTTAGTATAAATATTGGACAAGTCCCATTCGTTTGTACATACAGAATAACGCAACTCTAGCAGCGGATTTCCAGCATTCTTTTCGATCAGAAGCATACAAGATTTTCGTGATCTTTCAGGCAAGTAAGTCGAGTCCGGCTGTACAACAACTTTGGACGTTGTACCCTAGGAAACAGATGGCGAATCTGTTTTAAGGGAATCGTCACGAGCCTCGTCTTTTACTGCTTATTATTTACTTATCGTTCATAGTGTCTGTCTTCTGCTTCTACTCCATTCTGTCTATAATTTTATTTTCTGTTATTTACTTTCTGTTAATTTTATTATTGCTCTTCTAATCTAATTTTATCAATGAAATAAGTGTGGGAACCGGTGTACACTTTTATAATAAATGAGATTCTAACGGTCACCATAACCCCCCAATCAACCACTCACCCGACACCGTCGTTAAACTTATAAAAAGGAATAACATGTGTCTGTATTGAATCTTCAAACATGTTTACGCATGTTTTAAACTTATAAAAATGAACAAATGAGTCCTTATTTAACGCATATAGTAATTTTTTATTTTTTATTTTTTATTTTTTATTATTATTTTTTTTTTTTTTTTTTTCCAGATATCATTACTTAAACTCATAAAGAAGAATAACATGAATTGTTCGTACATGTACAACCTCGTATATTTATTTACCAGACCCGGATTTAAGCTTGTACGGGGTGGCGACCCCACATAGCCTCTGTTTAATTTTTTTTTTACCTTTACCTTTATTTAAAAATGTTTACTTTACCTATATTTAAAAAAATTACTACAAACCCTTTGGATTACTTTTTATGTATAATTTACTTTTAATCTCTGAAGTTATATTAATGTGATATAGTTATACATAAACTTGCTATTAAGACTATATCTAACATATAATAAAATGGTATTTGGCGGAACCATTTCAAGTCCGTATATCTTTTTGGTACCGAGCCCCCCACCCAACAAGGAAGGCATATCCTGGTAAATTACCTAGGCAACACTGGCTGACCAAGTTGAAGTCTCAATTCAAACCCCCGCCTTTAAGCTTTGACTTGGTCAACTGCCCGCTTTTGCGGTAGTTGGTGACCAACTGCCCTAAGGCAGCTGGTTAAGTTATATTAATGTGATATAGTTATACATAAAGTCATCTAATAATAACATCTATATCAAGTCATTTGTATGTAGACTTAAATTTTTTAAATCAATGGCTTACCTTGAAATTATGGCACAGGGCATTCAAAATCCACGGATGGCCCTGTTATTTACATACACTATAACTCATGCTTTCATTTTTATATATATTTTCCCATGCATATACATATTGTATTTTTAAAACAACATATGTTGTATATTTAAAATAAAAAGTCTAAAGGGTATAAAGTCTAAGAAGATATTTGTTTATTTTTTAAAGTTATTAAAAAGAAAAATGCTAAACATTCATTATAAAATGAGTCTCTCATGCGTAGTTTTGTGATTTTCTTTTTAAAAATTCCTTTCAGGTATAAATAAACTAATAAACTATAGCTCAATATGGCACACGAAAAACATATTTTAGTTGAAGGAACAACTCAAGTTAAAACTTGCCAATTCAGAAGAAAATTCGTCGTATCTAATTTTATCAATGTAAAGTGTGGGTTTGCTGCCAGTTTCGGGATTTCTTTTCTAGAGTTTTCTGTAAATCTATTTTAAAAAGAGATTTAACTTATTGACAAATTTATACAGAATATTTTGTGATAAATAAAAGATATACAAATCGTGTTTATTGATAACAGATTTGTTAAACTTTAGTGAATATTTAATCTTGGAGAACAAGATAGGGTTTTAGTATAAATATTGGACAAGTCTCGTTCGTTTGTACATATAGAATAACGCAACTCTAGCAGCCGATTTCCAGCATTCTTTTCGATCAGAAGCATACAAGATTTTCGTGATCTTTCAGGCAAGTAAGTCGAGTCTGGCTGTACAACAGCTTTGGACGTTGTACCCTAGGAAACAGATGGCGAATCTGTTTTAAGGGAATCGTCACGAGCCTCGTCTTTTACTGCTTATTATTTACTTATCGTTCATAGTGTCTGTCTTCTGCTTCTACTCCATTCTGTCTGTAATTTTATTTTCTGTTATTTACTTTCTGTTAATTTTATTATTGCTCTTCTAATCTAATTTTATCAATGAAATAAGTGTGGGAACCGGTGTACACTTTTATAATAAATGCGATTAGAAGCAGGGGCGAAGCTTGGAAATTTCGAGTGGGGGGTCGGGATCTAATTTTTTTTTCCTAACACTATGGGGGGGGGTCGAAACCAAATTAAATTGGGGGGGCGAAACCGAAAATACCGAAATTTTTCTAAACGAAAACTATATACCCCTATATCGCAAAAAAAATTTCGGGGGGTCGGCCCCCCCCCCCCCCCCGGCCCCTTAGAAGCTGCGCCCCTGATTAGAAGAGCAATAATAAAATTAACAGAAAGTAAATAATAGAAAATAAAATTACAGACAGAATGGAGTAAAAGCAGAAGACAGACACTATGAACGATAAGAAAATAATAAGCAGTAAAAGACGAGGCTCGTGTTAAACACGATTCCCTTAAAACAGATTCGCCGCCTGTTTCTCAGGGTACAACGTCCAAAGCTGTTGTACAGCCGGACTCGACTTACTTGCCTGAAAGGTCGCGAAAATCTTATGTGCTTCTGATCGAAAAGAATGCTGAAAATCGGCTGCTAGATTTGCGTTATTCTATATGTACAAACAAATGAGACTTGGCCAATATTTATACTAAAACCCTATCTTGTTCTCCAAGATTAAATATTTACCAAAGTTTAACAAATCTGTTATCAATAAACACGATTTGTATATCTTTTATATTCTGTATAACTTTGTCAATAAGTTAAAAAAGATACACACGTAGGCGAGGTTTCCGAGCTGCATTCGTGTCCGCAGGTCGCGCGAGCTCAGAAGCTTCGAACCCATTTTGGCCCATAAATCCCATTTTCTGCACCCCCCCTGCGCGCGCGCACGTAAGAGTGGGAGCATAGCTCACCTAAAGAAATTTGAAATCTAGTACAAGGATATCCTTATAAACTAGTCTCCACTTCCTTCACTAGGCGATGTGGAATAGTTTTACTTTTTCAATTTTTGTGTTTCATGTGCCTCACTTTGAGACACGATATCTCATTCATTTCAACTCTATTTTGGACATACTTTAACTCGTTGCGAAGCTCTCTTGGAGGAGAACAAAATGCCCCCAAGTAACACAAATATATGTAACATATACATATTTTAAATAATGTCCAAAGTTTTGAAAAAACCACTTTGCAAAACTCATTTTTCCAACAATAAGAGTTTATTTATCAATTAAATAAAGTACACTTGATAGAAATAAGCTGTTTTATGAGGTACCCCAATGCAACTAATATCGTTAATAAAATCAATTGTTATATTTGGTGTGTCACACGTTTATTGTGTTTATAGGATTTTAACTTAAAAATCCACAAATCCAAAAAAGGTGTGAATTGACACCATAGCATTGTCCGCATTATAAATAATAGTTCTGACAACTCTTCTAATTTAATGGGACACCAACTTGCAACTAGAGTGAGCACGAGCCAAAACTCGAACGTCTTTTTATTCACAAAATCTCTTCAATGGATTTATAAGTTTTTCGAAAGTGGGTGCCAACTAATCCAAGGCATTTTTGCATTTTAACTTAGGCTATGTTTGGCAAAAGTAGCTGTGAGCTGTGAGCGGTACCCACAGCTCACAGCTTACTGCTCACAGCTTCATATAGAAACATTAAAAAAATGAGCTTTTCTAAAAGATAGCAAAGCTCACAGGTCTCATGCCAAACGAACACTAAAAATCAAAAAGCTCATTGTCACCACTCATTGTTTTTAAAAGCTCTAAAAAGTTTTGCGCTAATCATATCATGTGCTAAACAAGGAATGACTAGGCTCTCGTTTGTTACAAGTTTCATTAATTTATTCATAAAGCTTTATAATATAATACATTATCGTCTTTTTGTTTGATGGAGCATGTTTGACAGAAGAAAAACAAGGTTTAGATTTTATTGATTAAAAAAATCCGAAGATGAGTAATACATTTTCAATTTCTAATTTAAAAGGCTTCGCATAGTTTTCACTAATAACATGATGACTGTATTCCTTCTTATAGTTTTTAGTAATAACATGGTAATTGTTGTTTCGAAAACTTAGGTACAACATAAATATTTTTAAAAGTTAAAAACAAGTTTTACACAACATTAATTTGAAACTAATGAAACAGTTCATAGTTTTCAAATAATTCCTTTAGAAATGAATCAAAAATTTAAAATGAATAGTTGCGAAACACTATCTTAATCTTAACTATATAAAAAGTAAAAATGGTCAACAATTGAATATTGACTTTGTTGAAAATGTTGAATGTTGAATTGTTGAAAATTAATATTTATAGCAACTTTGTTGAGTTTGTGGAATGAGTTAACGAAATATTAATGTGATGATAATATTTATAGCAACTTTGTAAGTCTCAAAATGCATTAATATGATGATACTCATCAACGTCACTTGCATAGTAGTTGTAACTCTCAAATGTGATGATAATATTTATAGTATTGTAAAATATTATGGGCTTATGTCTATTCATCATAATCTTGATTAACAAGTTAGGGTTTTCTTGTAAATACATCATATTGTAACATTATGAATACATTTTAATAATAAGAATTCTTTTCCTCTCTCATTCTTGTGTTCTTGTTCATTACATTTACAACACGATATAATACATTAATTGCAAATATTTTTTGAAATAAATAAATAAATAAATAAAATATATGTTGACAACGAGGAAGAAGGAGGAAACTAATGTGATATATATTACGGTTCAAAGTTCCATCTTCTATTTGAGTTAGTGAGGTAAATTTTTAACCCATGTGTAGTATTATAATATGCTTGTTTGTGATAGTTTCATCATCGAATTTTTAAACAAGTTTAGTGAGGTTATTGAGCATTAAATCAAAACAATAAACTGACGTGATGGATCCATTAATTAATGTATTATCTACGAACATTGATTTAATAATACATAATTACATGTATGTCTCTTTTGTAAGAATCATGGGTTAACTATTTTAATCTTTTCATGATAACTAATCTTTTGTGAAGGCGTTAAATATGACCTTAAAAGTTATTGATTTACATGGTATAACCAATCTTATGTAAATAAACAAGATTTTTTACAAAAAGGTTAATTAATCATCACTATTGAACATGTTTTTGGTATTTTTGTTACTAAACATGATATGGTGCTTTAGTCTGTTTGTTACATAAACAGGTAGTAAATTATTAGTTCCATAACAACTGCAATTACCAATTGCTTATTAACTTTGCTATATGTTGTTATTAATTTTGTCTCCAATTAACATTGTAATGTTAATTTGTTGCTTCACTTAAAAGTTGTGTAGTATTTTTTTTTTTTTTTAAACTCTATTGTGATTTACAAGAACAACAAATGTTCTATTGTGATTACATAAAGAGAATTATGTTTTTTTTAATTATCTTAAACTCTCTTATAGTTAACAAGAACAATAAATGTTCTATTGTGACTGCAAAAGAGAGAATCAAAATAACGCAAGCTTATGTTGTTATTTAAGAAAAAAAATATATAATTAGAACATCAAGTTATAATGTGATCTTTTCATAAAGATCAACATCATAACCTCATGTTATGACTTTAAAAAGAGAGAACGTCAAGTTCTAATATGATCTTTTCATAAAGATCAATATTATAACCTTATGTTATGATGAAAAAAAAAGGAGAACCTCGTCTTCTTAGTTGAGGACCTTAAAAAGGAATACCTAACGATGAAAGATTCGTTAAATTATGGTAAGATCTCAAGGATACATTACCACACAAAAGCAAGTAATATTCCCAAAAATCTCGCTATGATTGTATGCACCTCAAGCTGCATTAAAAAAAATAAAAATAAAGCATAAGCGAGTTCGGTCTCACAATTTCAGTGTTAGATCTGAATTAAAAAAAGAAAATATATAACGGTGAAAGATCCGTTAAATATATGTCAAAATCTAAAACAGATATTTGACCATCATAAGCAAGAGATTCTTGCAAATGCGAGCACATTTTTCGCAATATTAAGTAGTACATCTGAATGATGAAAAGAAAAAATGCGATGAGATGGTTAATGCCTCGAATATACTCATATATCGAGAACGATGCTTTGATATAAAAGAAATTGGCATGTTTGAACAAACACGATAAACCCGTTTACTAAATTTGCTCCATATTGTCGTGTTAAAGAAACTGGTTGACAACCTCAAGTTGCAACATAAAGATCTCCATTCCTTCAAGCGAATGTGATAAAATGATTAATATAAGATGTTCATTCCCTCAAGTGAATGAGATAAAATGATCAATATGAGATCCTCATTCCCTCATGTGAATGTGATAATGTAACGATAAATGGTTAAAGATCATTTCTCATGGTAAATGCTATGGTCGAGGTAGTATGACAATGAAAAACCACTAGTAATGGCGAAAATACAATAAGAAAGAAGCAAACAAAAATGCTATTTATGCAAAAAATGCAATGTAATGTATATGAAATACAAGTGTGTCAAAGATATTACACACCATATTCATAGATTTAAAAATCTGTGCTAGCGTATTTTGCTCCACAAAAGAAATATAAAATTGTCATGAGGAACGAAGTTAAATATTAAGGATGCATTATATTCTTTTGTATCTTCCTCGACATGCATTATATAAAGATTAGTAAAAGCTAATCATAGCCATAACATAAGTTTATGAGCTATAATTATAATAATAATTTTTGGCATGACCAGTTACACCATCCTGAGTTATTAATGATGCGAAAGCTATAAAAGAATTAGATTCTTCAATTTAATGTTATTATCTATCAAAAGAAGTTGATTATTAATCTATCAACTAGAATGGGGACTCAATTCCTTAATTTTTTGGAAAGAAAACAAATTGATATATGGAAGCATGCAAATCCATTGTATGAACCATTTAGAGTTTTAAAATCGATGCATCGTCTAAATGGTCATCAAATTGCAACCTCAAGTTTGCATGATTAATAGCTTAAAATGAGCCTAACATTCCAGAGTAAGTATTTCATCATGAATATTCGATGAATTACTTAAAATCTTCAATGACATTGAGAGAAAAGTTTTTGTTGTTGTATGGGGCTATATTATAATATACACAACAAACAAAATTAGCATCATGCCAATATGTTATTATAAATCCTCCTTTTTATAATTGGTTTTGGTTATAAACCAACATATCCTTTTTTTTTTTTTTTTTTTTTTTTTTTTTTTTTTTTTTTGGCAAATTACTTTACCTAAATGCACATATATGGGATATAGAAGATGGATAATTCCTTCAGGAGGAGAGAAGTAGCTGCAAATTCAGAATGAATTATCATATTCTGTTGATCCTCGAAAGAAATTTTATGAATTGATTATTAAAATGGATAATCTAATAGCCATAAATAAACATTGGCTAAAAACAAAATTTCAGCTACTAATGCTCTGATTATAAGTTGTCCCTCAAGGATACTATTTTATTATGACATGCCTCAAGCATGGTAGAAAAATCGATTCCAAATAAAATTATCGATGAAAAATATGGAGCATGAAAACAAGATGGTTATTCGAGGTATAAAAGACCCCATGATATTCTCATAAAGAGACACTAGACATGAAGGTTTAAAAGAACCTCAAATAACTAATGAGGTCTCAATAAATTATATCATGTCTAAAGTTATATGGAATCGAAACATAAACGACGTCGATAAATTTGTTTACGTACAATATATTGCTTGCTATTATGCATGATGAAGATCAAATGTCAATTAATATCCAAATGTGCGCTCAACGAAATGATTGGCCAACATAAAAGGACTTAGTATCTTGCAAATACTAAAAGTCTTGAAACGTGAAGTTCGTACACGTCAATGTATAAAATCTATTGGATATAAATCGGTTTTTGTGCTAAACCGAAATAAGAGCTCTAAAGTTATGTCTTTTAAGACATGAGTTGTGAATAAATAAATTCATAAAAACACAAAGTTGATTATTAAAAGACATATTGTCTCGAGGTGGTTGTAAATATCTTATTGATATTTTACGAGACAATCAATATTGAAGTATTTAATTCGCTCTAAATGAGGAATGATCTATAATGTTTCAAGCATGACTTACAACTTCAACTTCTAGATACGATTAATAAAGTTCTTAATAACTTTATTTGATAAAGTTGAATGAATCCGTATATGTATCCAAATGATTTTGGATGCATATTATATAAATTATTTTTGCACATGTTTCAAAGAAATAATTGGTCCTCAAGTACCATATATGAGTACAATTGAGGTTTGGATGCCAATTTTGTAATTAATATGCATCACAAGAGTGTATTTTTCTCTTTTAATATTTGTACATGCATTGTATGCTTTACAACCAATTGATTTGATATTAGGTTGGAAGCTACACATATATTTTTGTCATTTTTACAGGACTTATTCGTAACATCGTCAATTTGATGGACTTCATTGTAAAGTTGTTGCCAACAAAAGTATACGAGCAACTCGTTTAGAAGATTAGCATTCGATGCTTGAAATATACACATTAATTTGAGGAGGAGGAGCATTATATGCACTGCACTCTTTTCCTTCATCAAGTTTTTGTATCCCATTGGGTTTTTCTTGATAAGGTTTTTGATGAAGCAGTTTATGAAGTATAATGAATGATGAATATCAAGGAGGAGTATTGTAAAATATTATGGGCTTATGGGCTTATGTCTATTCATCCTAATCTTGATTAACAAGTTTGGGTTTTCTTATAAATACATCCTAGTGTAACATTATGAATACATCTTAATAATAAGAATTATTTTCCTCTCTCATTCTTGTGTTCTTGTTCATTACATTTATAACATATAGCAACTTGATGATTCAATATTTGAAACTGTTCAAAAACAGAATTCATATTTGAAATTTTGGGTTTACATTGATGATTCAATATGTAGTCAACCAATTAGTGAAGTCAATGCTATAATTTAGGAAAATCATTAGCAAGACTTAACTGATTCTCATTCTTCTCAAAAATTAGATTTTATAATTGTTAGTTGTTAAAATAATTTAAATTAGAAACTTGGATCAGAAGCTTTTTACGTTAGTATATATATAAGAATCCATATTTATTTTCTTGGTCACTTTTATTACTCTCTTAGTGATAGTTATATTGTTTAATTTTCTTTTGTTTCTTGACAGATCAAGGCTTGCATTGGTTGTTAATTCAAACGAAATCGTAAAAGATATCAATCATGTAGCTCAAACAAATAGTCTTATTTTATGTCGAAGATGTTAATTCAAACGAAATCGTAAAAGATATCAATCATCTAACTCAACCGGTTAGTTATTTAATTTACACCTTTTGTTAATCTTTTCTTCTTATCGTAGGTTCTTTTTATTTTCAAGGTTCGCTTTCGAAAGAAATTGCTCCAAAGGTGTTACAAGAAGTCTTCAAAAAGATTAGCATACTTTCATGGCTCATGATAACAATTATCCATCCTTTTTTGGTAGGTGAATTTTCTCATATACATTCTTATGTATAACTATTTTTTTATAATATGGCCAATCAGCGGGTCAAATAAACTACATGGAGTTGTTTCCATTGTCATTATGCTTTTGTACAATCTGTTAAGAACTTTAATTCTATTTTGTTAATACTTAGAAATTTTATTCTATTTTGTTCCATATTAATAATGCGGTGACATTTTAGTTGAAGTTTTTAATGATGCAAAATTGTAACTCTTTTTATGGCACGTGATGGTCCAATAAAAGATGCTTCTAAAATATATAATAGAAATTAGTTCTTATTGTTACGTCTAACAAACAATGACGGGTTAATAAAAAAAAGAAGTTAGAGGTAAATTGTTTAATAGTTGTGAGTGATATATGTAATGTCACAATGTTGATATGTAAACATTTATATCATAATGTAATCAATGCTGAGAATGTTGTCGGTTAACATATTGAAGTTAGAGTGCTCTTGCCAAGAATGTCTCTTGCTCCATTTAAAGAAGACATGTTCCCTTTAAGACTAAAGAGAAAATAATTCTCCTTGTGCCTTAGGTTCGAGATGACTATCAAAGAAGCTCAGGGCCAAACAATTCCAAATGTGGGTGTCTATTTGCCGGACTTTGTTTCTCGCATGGCCAACTTTATATTGCGTTGTTTACAGAGATATCACGTAGAATTACAAAGGTATTAGTGAATCCGGTCAAAGAGTTCGGTGCAAGGAGTCTACAACTCAAATATGTATATATGTACCAAGAAGTTTTACTCGACGAATAACGCGCATTGTTAGTTATCTTATAATTGATGTAATGTTATATTTTTCAATTTAACTAAATGCTTTTATACGTTTCTTGATACATTTTAATAACATTTTTTTTAGTTGAATTATCACATGTTACAACCTTTTGCAGTTCCATTTTGACATTTTCATGTTGTATATATAACGTTACATGAAACACTTAACCATAATATCGCAACTTTAGTTGTTTGCCGCTAGAAAATACCGTTCCAACTTTCATCTTTCTTTACGTCGAAAGAGCTTGATTATTTCACGTTTTATGTATAACCATTACACGAAACACTTATAGTTGTTTGCCGTTATAGATATCTTGTTTCTATGCATTTTGATTATTTCACATTTTATCGCACATATTGTTGTTTGCCACTAAAAAATTCCGTTGCTATACACGGGTATTCGTCTAGTTACAATTAAATGACAAATGAAACTCTTCTATAAATGAATTAAAACTTGTTAGTTTCGCTTATGATTTTTGGGAGAAGATGATTCTTTCATAATAATACATTTGCATTATTGTGTGCCAAAAAAACGCGTTATCACAACCACGTGATACCTATAAAACACGTAGTAGTGCAGTCGGCGCCGTTATAGGTCCCAAAATTTGCCTATAACGGGGTGGGTACATGAAACGTCCATTTCCAGATTCGATTTTTTTTAAAGGGCCTTAATGCCATAGAGAATGTCGGTTATAGACGCTTAAAAACCATAAGATACCTACGCCGTAGAGCCTACCAGGCCTCTATGCCGTAGAAGCTGCAGTCACCACAACTTGCACTTTACAATTTGACCCAAAAATACACTTTAACATTTCACAACCATTTTAGACCTGGACATAAACACTTATGACTCATATATAACGGAAAATACACCATGAACATTGATTCATACTTACAAATCTTGACCCATTTCCAAAATGGTAATAATGGACCTTGTCTCAAACATTCTTTTAAACACTTCCAACACTACTTATATATGATACTATACTTTAAAATTTGTAACTATGGCTTCTAATCTATAACAAACCCCACAATACTCTTTATTATCAAAGAACACAACTTGACGACATTATGGGGGTTTAACTTCTTCGAGCTTGGCATTCTACGACTACTTGCATATGCATAAAGCAATGCACTTTCATTCATTCGCTTCCAATCCTAAGCCTTGACCAAGACCTTACTTGCATCACAATAATACCTACAAAAGTGATTAACAACTAAACTATAAGCTTTCACTTAGTAAGTAAAACGACAATAATATGACATCATACATCATTTACACATTTTTGCATCATATACCACCAACTACTAGTCTTAAGTACTTAACCACACTATTACTTTTATAAAGGCAGTTCAACCAAACATCATTCTTGTTGGAAATTATGCTAAGTAAGAATTCTGCTGACGGTTACTGCTGAAGGATACTGCTGAAGAGTTGGTTCCTGCTGAAGCAGTGTATCTACTGAAGTCTAGTTTCAGCATTATTAGTTTCTGCGGATATAGTTATTCCGTATTTTATGTAATATAGTTAGGATATGTATGAGTTTATTTAGGAAGTGATAATGCATATCTTTTAAAGTTTTTAGAATATACGTTTCTTGTGAAACGGTTTAGGGTTCCTTGTGTATAAAAGGAACACACGTTTATGTATTGAACACACGTTTTCAGAAAACACTTTCAGTATAATTAAAAGATCCATAGAAGATCAAGTGTTCTTAGTATTCAGTTATTCATACTTGTGTTTGTTTCCGCCATAGAATACAAGTTGCAGAGATTATCTTTTAGTGTTAGCGATTACATTAACATAACTAACGATCCACGAGTGCTCAAAGATCTATCATGGTCTTAAGGTTCAACAAGTGGTATCAGAGCCTCCGGAGAGTCTCTGTGATACTAAGAAACACAAATCTTACACCCTCTCAATCAAAAACAACCAAAAACAATGCCTGGATCAGATGATGAATCTGATGCAAATCAGAACCAAAACACCACTTCTCTCCAACAACTCACTCTATCAAACAGTAATGCCAAATTCCCATACCTTAAGAATGCAGAGGAGTATGAATTGTGGTCCATGAAGATGCAAAACTGGATCACAAACATTGACTGGAATCTTTGGGAAGTTGTCCGTAAGGGTAACAGCTTGAAGAAACATGTCAAAGATGCTGATGGGATTGTTACCATTGTAGGTCCTAAAACTGCTGAAGAAGTTTTAGCCATGCAAAGGGAGAACAAAGTCAGATCAATTCTCCTTTAGGCTATACCAGATGACCACATGGGTGACTTCCACTTCATGGAAGATGCCAAGGACATTTGGATGGCCATCAAGGCTAGGTTTGGTGGGAATGATGAATCAAGAAGGATGAAGAAGTCAATGCTGAAGCAATAGTTTCAAGAGTTTCAGATATCTGAGTGATGAGGTGAAAAATGATCCATTTTTAGAGGGTCATTTAAGCCCGGAATTGAATTTATTTGATCAAATATTGCCCTAAATCGTTCCTTTTGTGATTTTAGGTACTTTGGGAGTGAAATCTGGAAAAGGAAGCAATTCGGACGTTTTTGGAGCATAAAAGTGAAGAAAACGCCAAAGTCTTAATTTTCCATGCTGGAACAGTAGGTGACGGCGTCAAGAGTAACTCCCTGACGGCGTCAAGAGCAGAATTCCATGATGACCCAGTACAGATTTGACGGCGTCACGAAGTAGGGCGTCAAGAGTTAAAGTCATGACGGCCTGGAAATGATTATCACATGACGGCGTCAAATGTAGATCAAGGCAGTCCGAGAAGAGTTTTGGCGGTGAGGTGACGGCGTCACAAGTTTAGTCTTGATGCCATCAGACCCCTTTTCCTATATATAGTTTTCTAATTTTCACATTAAAAAGAGAGAAGTTTTGGAGAAACCCTAAGTACGAACTTGGTGCGAATTTTACAGGTTTTTCAAGGGTTCCAAGCCCTTGATACCTTTCATGTGTAATTGAGATAAGTGTTCTTTTAATTCAATCAATATGTCTATGTGTTGGTTGTCTATATCTTGTTCTTGTCTTAATTCCATCATGCTAGGCTAGATCTATCTTGTGTTTGCTTGAATCTAATGAAACCTAGATGTTAATTATGTGTTGATTACTTGTTTATACTTGTCTTGGATGAATGCTTTATATGTTAGGCTTAAGAAAACTGGCAGATCTCCAATTGGTAACATGCTTGAACGTCTTAAGAAACATGAACCGACGCGCACTAGGTCTTTATTGGTTGTATTTAATGCATGAGCCACTGTTTATAATCCCTATAGTTGTGCTGGGCATGGTATAGGAGGAGATAAGAGCTCATAGAATTGGGGAGTTAAGTGTGCCACCCCATGAATGGTATTAAGGAATACGATCCGTCATCCATGCAATTATAACAAGTAATTAACGTGTAAAAGATGTCTAGGGAGTAGTGAAATCTAAGTAAACACATTTTCTCCATTTACTGCTCACAACTTTAGTATAATTTAGTTTATTTTCATTTCTAGTATTTTATTTTGATTGCATCTTTAGTATTGGGTTAGTTGACTAGCAACTAATTCCGCCCAAATCCTTCAAACCCGAGATTTTTACTTGCTTTCTAAAAAAAATATAAAATACAAAAATAATCATCCCTCACCTTTAGAACTAGTATTTAGGTTTTCTAATCCTAGCGACACTATTCCTAAGCTGAACGATCAATCCCCCGGTACTTGTCACTATACTATACTACAACGATCAGGTACACTGCCTGGTGGGGGTTGTAAGCTTCTCAAGATCCCTTGAGAGGTAAAGCCTGGTGCGATTCCCACGTATCAAGTTTTTGGCGCCGCAGCCCGGGGAATAGTTATTGTCTAGGTTAGAATTTCTTTTTATTAGGTCTACTTGCTAGATTCCTTTCTAGTAAGATTTTATTTTTATTTTTAGGTTCTCTTTAGTCTATCTTATTTCTTTGTGCCTTTGTTCGTAACCATCCGACATCATGGACAACGGGAACATCTTTGAACCTGTCATCCCACCACAACAAAACCCACCACTAGAACCCCTTAGGCCCCGAACCTTAGGAGAGTATTCCCGACCTAGCCACCAAGGCTACCGAAACACCATTGAGCTCACCGGAGCCAATGTGACCCCCTTGCAATCCGACACCATCCGGTTGGTGCAAAGCGGATGTGCATTCCATGGACTTCGTTCCGAAGATCCAAACCAACATCTTAAGGACTTCCTCAAAATCGTAGATTCCATAGACCTAGATGTTGCAACTAGAGAGACAACCCGACTACGCCTATTCCAATTCTCTCTACGGGATCAAGCTAGTCAATGGCTTGAGCGTTTACCCGCGGGATCCATCACCACATGGGATGATCTCACCACTCGTTTCCTTGCTCAATTTTTCCCACCGGGGAGAATTACTAAGCTTAGAAATGACATCTTGATGTTCCAACAACGTCAAAATGAATCTCTTTATGAAGCATGGACTCGTTTCAAGGACTTACTCCAAAAAGTCCCTCATCATGGCATAGATCTTTGGCTCCAAGTCCAAATCTTTTATGACCATATCGATCTCTCCACGAGGCGAGCCATTGACCAATCGGCCGGTGGTAAGCTACGTGATCTAAGTGCGGAACAATCATGGGAACTCATAGAAGATCTTGCTCTCTATGACAACGAAAGTTGGAATGATCCCCGTGACTTGAACAAAATGGTCAAGGCAATATCTTTGCCTTCGAACAATTCTAGCACTCCCGACCGTAGGATCATGGAACTTGAGGACCAAGTTAAGTTTCTCATGAAATCTTACAAAGCTCCTAAGCCTTCAAGCCAAGCGAACAAAATCACTTCTCCATGCGAATTATGTAGTGGTCCCCACGACACTCGTGATTGTGTGGAACTCCTCGGAACAGCTTTTGTGGACTACGCATCCACGCGTACCGACGAAGCGGGAGATAAGTGGTACACTTTCAAGCCCGAGCCAAACACTTACGGTGATTCATACAACCCCTCGTGGAAAAATCACCCAAACCTTAGGTGGAAACAAAATCAACCCAATTCTTCCAATCCGCCTAATCGTTACCAACCAAACGGTCTACCCTCCAACCGTACTCTCAACAACAATCCTTCTAACAACTTTGGTAGTACTAACAATCTTGAAGGATTGATGTCTAAGTTCATGGCATCTCAAGAAGCTCGCATATCTAAGTTTGAAGCCGATTTCAAACAAAAGCAAAGCGAGATGACCACTAGAATTGACACATTGTTGAAGATTCTCAATGACCGAGAAATGGGAGCACTTCCAAGCGACACAATCAAAAATCCGAAACTAAACGTTAATTCCATATCTTCAGTTTCGTCACCCACTTCGTGTCCACAATACTACTCGGTTAAATCAACGAGCACGTGTTTCAAACAAAACCAAATTCTTCAAAAGGACCAATCAAATAAAACACCCGATATAGAACCGGTCAAAAGTATAGTTGAAACGCCCCCTACGCAAGACCTTGACGATGAATTCAAAGAACTTCACCTTGAACGCCCCGTCATTGATGTCTTAGCGCGTGCTCCTTACTATAGTGCCCTCCTAGAAAAATATGAGAAGTTTAAACTAGGTAAAAATGGGACCGCCTTCGTTCAAAACAAGTTGCCTAAAAAGCTTGATGATCCGGGTATATTTGTTTTGCCTTGTAAGATAGGAAGATCCGAAGCTTTCGACACACTAGCCGATTTAGGATCAAGCCTCAAATTGATTCCCGTATCCTTATTCACCACTCTTAAGCTAGGAAAGTTAGAGGAAACGGAGGTATTGATAGGGCTAGCGGATGGGAGTATTGCCCACCCGGTTGGAATGATTAAGGATGTAGTTGTTCACGTAGGAAAGTTAACTATACTAGCGGATTTTCACGTCCTAGACATGGTTAGTGACACTACATACCCATTATTGGTAGGAAGAGGATTTTTAGCAACCGCTAGCGCCATGATAGATTGCAAGGAGTCTAAGATAGCGGTAGGTGAAGGCGATACTTGGTCAGTGTACGATGTTAAGAAACATAGTTATGATTGTGATGATGAACCAACACCGCATTGGGTAGAGATGAATAGGAGACCATCTAGATATGGACCTTGGATAGAAAGGAACTTCATAGGACCTCAATGCCCATTTTATCTAGAAAAAGATTTCGTTGAAAAGACACATTCGGTAGAACAACTCATAGCTAGAGATGAAGAGCTAGACCCTTTTGAGGACCCATTAGTCTTTAGGAAGATGATTGAGTTCTTGAGCGTAATGCCTATTAATATAGAGATGAATAAGTGGAAAAGAGAGGGAGACAAGTGTAAATGGAGGTGGGACAAGCCACCTAAAGAAGGTGACGGATCATGACATATGAGGATGACTTTGTATGATCCGGATGGAGAAAAGTTTGAAAGGTCATACCATACTAAGGAAACCGATAGGAAGTTGAAACCTAAGTTTGATCCCAAAGATGTCCTCAATGAGGAACTCACCCGTGTCACGTAGTAACCCATGACCTTGAGTCTAGCTACAAGACTCGTAAATAAAGAAAAGCGCTTCTTGGGAGGCAACCCATGCTTTGTGTGATTTTATTTTGTTTGTTTGTTATTTGCTTCCGTATGCATGCTTAATTTTTATTGTTGGTAGATCATGTTTCTAAATTAAATAGTGGAAATACTTTACTTTGTTGTTTTGGCCCAGTCTTAACTCCACCTAAAAGTATTTTTGCAAAAGATAAGTGTAAGGGGAAACCCCAAATATGTTTTAAAGAAACAAACCGATCATAATTCTCCACAATATTAAATGAACAAGTATATTCGTATTTGTAAGAGTCAAATGCTTGTATTGAGTCATAATGAAGTTTTGCAGGATTTTCCAGGAAGTAGGACCAAGTTTTTCCAGAAATTTTCCGGAAACTTAACATAAGGATTTCTGCAGGTCACTTCTGACGGCGTCAAGAGTTTACTCTTGACGGCGTCAAGTGTAAAAATCTAAAAATTTTACCACTTTTGTTTTTCTAACGGAGTCTTATGGTTTTTGTGAATTATTAAGTTTTATAATCTCCAGGAGATCTGCAAACTTCATTCCACAAGCATTATATCTTATCTTGTTTTCTAGGATTTAGTAACTTATATAGGATGCCGCCGATTTTACGCGAGGTTGTCTTGTCTATTTTATCAGGTTTTACAGGTTATGTATGACAAGAAGATGATTTATATTCTGGAAGGGAAGCTTTGATTGTTCATTTTCTTGGAGGAAGATTTAACCTGGTCACCTTATTATCCATACCGAGCGAATCAGGGGAGTATTTGATTTCATTCTTTTTACTTTTTTTCACTTTTACATTCTTTACTTGAACATTGGGGACAATGTTCATCTTAAGTGTAAGGGGAGGGTAAAAAGATGATACCTTATGATTGGTCCTAAACGGTCAACTAAGTTTCCCAGGTGATGGTCAACCTAGTCAAACGTCTAAAACCAATTAACCAAGGAGTACAGTGTATTCCCGGATCGTTATGTCCCAGCGAGGTAGCAATTGTATTCAAAAACGTTTAAAGTGATCGGGTGATTTAACAGGAGGATCAGAAATTTGGTTATTGTGATTAAACTACGAGATTATGATTGAAAATAGCTTAGAAACACTATTGGAACAATTACTGATGATCAGATTATCTAGAAATGCAAGTTAACCTAAAAACGCGCGTTTGAATTAAAAATAACGCGAACGCGCAAAATAAAAAGTAAAACGAGAGCAAATAAAGTCCTATGAACGTGAAAATGATGTTTTTATAATCCTAATGACTTAAGAAAATTTTTAGAAAAAGAAAAATAATTTTTACACTATTTAATTAATTACTATTAATTAATTACTAATTTCTAATTACTTTTTAATTAACTAAATTAAACTAATTATTAATTAATTATGAGAATTACCTAGAAAAATGAAAATTAAATTTAGAAAAATCTAAAATATTATAAAACTATTTTTAAAACAGAAAACCTACTTTTTCTACTTTTTAATTATTTAATATTAATTCAAACTAGTTATTTAATTAATTTAAACTAAGTTTAATTATTAAAAATACAAAATGAACTAGGAAAAATCTGGAAAAATTACTAAAATTATTTAAACTAAAAAGAAGCCCAAGAAAAATTTAAAAATGAGAATAGCTTATGAATAAGCTGAAAAATAAGCCAAAGTGCTTAAATAGAAGCTATCACTTTCTAAATTTTTGACTTTTTCCAAATTTTCTTTTACAAACTTGTTAAACTACTTAAAATAAGAGACTTTTGTAAAGGGACTTTAGCTTAAGCTCAGAAATAAGCACAATGCACTTAATTAAGCTCCACAGTTGACTTTTTGGTCAAACAAGCTTAGGAAAAGCTTAGCATAAGCTGCTAGATCAGAACCAAGGGTGAACTAAGATGTAAACAAGTGAAATTCACTGAAAATAAGTTTGATCAACCAGAAAAAGCCACAAAACAAGCTTAGAATTAAAATAAGCAATTCCAAATCCTAACTAGCCAAACAGGTCTCAAGGCTGAGTTGCAGGTCACTGTGGGGCCCACAAGAGTGACCTAAGGACCAAACCAAATGTTAATCTGGAAAGGGGACCTGAGGGCTTTCCAAAGAGCTCACAAGCTTAGGGTAAGCCCAAGTGAGGAGCAAGTTAGAGGCTAGTGAAGTTGGGCTTGTGAGACACTGATGTGGAGGCCACACAATGCAAACTTATTGGCTTAAAATCTCACAAGGGACTGTGACATGCTGAGAGGTCAATGCACAAGCTCAAATAGCACCCAAAATCACTAGGTAAACACAAATGAACAAGTTTCACAAGCTTATACAAGCTTGTGGTCACCAACAGTTGAGGTTACAAGTTTAAAGTGACAATTTGAATGAGCAATAAGATCAATTAAGCATAAAAAGCAAAAACTAAATCAAACTCAAACAACTACAAGATCATATAATCAAAAATCAACTCTGAACCACTACTAATGAACTAGATTCACACAAAGGTAAAGAGATCAACAAGCTTAGATCAGTGTTTGCTGATGCAATCAGTGGGATCACTTGGTTATTGATCAATTAGGTGGACAAAATTCAGCAGTACAATAAGCAATTAAAGAGAGACTAATCATGCAGCCAAATTGACATCCTGGGTGGGTGTTCAGAGCAACAAAAATCTAGCAAAATGGTCAATGAATGACCAAGTTGTGGTCGTAGGAAAAATGGGTCAAGCTGGTGTATCTGCTGGGTGCAGGGTACACAGTGGGTGAACACCCTACTTTGGACTCAAATTAAAGTCACCAAATGGGTTTCAAAGTGGAAAATTCTTTTTGATATTGAAAGACATACCACCAGAGAACACAGATCAGCAATTTATGTTCAATTCCAATAACCTATGAGGGCTAGAACTGTCCTGGAATTTTGCACCATTTTCAGTTCATAAAGAAACTTTGACTTTCTATTTCTTTCTTGAATGTTGACTATTGTGAAATTAGATTGGACCTACAGGACTGAATAAATGATGTTAAGGTATAATAAGACTAAATTATCCTAACTTAACTACTTTTTAGACTAATGTGAGAATTAAACTTGAACAAATTTCAACAGTTGACACACAAGATCAAATCAAGAATCATTTTGACTCTTTGAAAGGTGAACACTGGATTTAATGGCTTCTAAATCCTACTTGAACCCAAAGAAACAAGAACAAACCAAAATCAATAACAAGGGGCTAATGCACAGTGGTGAAAACCACTGTGCCAAACACTCCTACTCTGAACTGTTTCAAAAGTATTTCACAGCAAATCACCAAAGTAACATGCAAACTTGACTAATTAACTTATACTAAGCTATAACAGACTATTTTAGGTAGATCAGAGCAATGAACAACCATCAATTTCCACTTAGCACATTATAAAGAAATTTCAAGTTAAAAATCTTACTTTTTATCCAATGCTAGGAGACAACTGAGATCAATGTAAACCAATTCACCCTAATGTTCCCCATGGAACTCTAAACCAAACCTCATATTCATCTGCTCTACCATCACTGCTACTACCAAATCTTTCTTCTTCAATGTATACTTTTTTTTTTTTTTTCCTTTGTAATTTTCTGTTTTGTTTTCTCCTTTTTGAAAATTGCTTTTCTTTTGATCTAATATACTTAAACAAGCTCAAAACAATATTCTGAGGTTACTAGATAACCTATGAATTACACAACAACAAACTTAGAAATTTAAATGAAAATTCGAATTTGCCAGAACTTCAAGAAAACTTTGATTAAACTGAAAGCAATATTACACTGAGTTCCAAGAGGTACACTAACTTAAAACATAATAAGTAAAATTTCGACATGAGATACAATTTAAATTTAAAATTAATCTACACTACTACTAAAATCTACTACTCTACTCAGCTTCATTCTTTTTCTTTTTATACTTCATCCACTAGGGTTTCTGAGACCACTTGTGCTTTCCCACCTCCTTTTCTAGCCGTTGGATGGCTAAGATTGATCCTGGCCATTGGTGCCTTTTTGACACCAAAATCAAGTTTGGCGTTTTTTGATTATTGAGGCCAGGGGAGAGTATTTGGAGTTTAGCTATTTGTTTGGTTAGGAGGGGGTGGAGTGTGGTGAAGGTGGTGATGATGATACTGGGATGGCAGCTTTTGCAGGGTTCAAGTGGGGGTGTGAGGTGGAAGAGATGAGGTGGAAGGTGAGTTGACTGGGTTGACCGGCTTATGTTATAAAAGGGTGGTTTTATATTTTTGGAGTGGGCTGTGAAGGATTGGGCCAGCAAAAGGATGGTGGACTGGATTGGACAAAAAGGGGTGGGTTTGGATTTGTATTAGTTGGTGATGCGTGGGAATCGCAACAGGATTTACCTCTCGAGGGATCTCGAGAAGCTTACAACCCCCACCAGGCAGTGTACCTGATCGTTGTAGTATAGTATAGTGACAAGTACCGGGGGATTGATCGTTCAGCTTAGGAATAGTGTAGCTAGGATTAGAAAGCCTAATTACTAGTTCTAAGGGTGAGGGATGATTATTTTTGTGTTTTTATATTTTTATGAAAGCAAGTAAAATCTCGGGTTTTGAAGGATTAGGGCGGAATTAGTTGCTATTCAACTAACCCAAAACTAAGATGCAATCAAAATAAAATTCTAAAAAATGAAAATAAACTAATTAAACTAAGGTTGTGAGCAGTAATTGGAGAAAATGTGTTTACTTAGACTTCACTACTCCCTAGATATCTTTTACACATTAATTACTTGTTATAATTGTATGGATGACGGATTGTATTCCTTAATACCATTCATGGGGTGGCATACATAACTCCCCAATTCTATGAGCTCTTATCTCCTCCTACACCATGACCCAGCACAACTATAGGGATTGTAAACAGTGGCTCATGCATTAAATACAACCAATAAAGACCTAGTACGCCTCGGTTCATGTTTCTTAAGACGTTCAAGCATGTTACCATTTGGAGATCTGCCAGTTTTCTTAAGCCTAACATATAAAATCATTCATCCAAGACAAGAATAAACAAGTAATCAACACATAATCAATATCTAGGTTTCATTAGATCTAAGCAAACACAAAAGAGATCTAGCCTAGCATAATGGAATTGAGACAAGAACAAGATATAGACAACCAACACATAGACATATTGATTGAATTAGAAGAACACTTATCTCAATTACAATGCAAGGTATCAAGGGCTTGGAACCCTTGAAAAACCTGTAAAAGTTGAACCAAATTCGTCTTTAGGGTTTCTCCAAAACTTCTCTTCTTTTAATGTGAAAAACTAGAAAACTATATATAGGAAAACAAGGGTGACGGCGTTAAGAGCAAGGGTGTGACGCCGTCATCTCGCCGCCAAATACTTCCTCGGACGGCCTTGATCTACTTATGACGGCCTATGTGACACCGTCATCAACCACGGTATTTTATTCTTGGGACTTTGACGCCGTCAAGAACAACTCTTGACGCCTTCAGGTACTGTTCCCAGCTTGAAATTTGAGACTTTGCCGTTTTCTTCACTTTTAGGCTCCAAAAACGTCCGAAACGGCTCCTTTTCTAGAATTCACTCTCCAAGTACCTAAAATCACAAAAGGAACGATTTAGGGCAATATTTGATCAAATAAATTCGGATTCGGGCTTAAATGACCCCCTAAAAACGGATCATTTTTCGCCTCATCATATACCCTTACACTTGAGATTTGCTTGTCCTCAAGCGAATGCGCTTTTATTCTACTCAAAAGACAAGTTAGGGGTCATTTAACACTAATATAAAAGTAATTACAACAAATAATCGTTCCACTAAAGACCAATAGACAAGCACGGAGGTCATATACAAGCACCTCACAAATAGTGTTTAGATACTCACATCTCTCGGGTGTAATAAAGTGTAAATTACAATATGGAAACGGAAGATATCTCTCACTACCTGTCATAGCAAAATAGATTACCATAGGCTTGGGAAAGGATCAAACCTCCACCGCATGGCGTAAGCACCTAGGATAAACTATCAAAGAGGTCTTTTAAAGGGTTGTAACGTTAGGTATAGGGATATGAATTACACGGTTTTGTTGGATAAAGGAAGTTTTACTGGTGGCGAGTTAACAATCTTAGTTAATTACATGTACAATATGGCGTTGCTAAGCAAAGACTAGACTCGACTTAAGCTAATAAATGAAAAATAACAAAAACATAAAATGAACATAGAATGAAAAGGGATGGTAGTCCGTATGTTTTTTCTCTTTTTCTTTTTTCTATTTTTTTTTTCTTAATTTTTTTTCGATTTTTTTTTTTTTTTTTTTTTTTTTTTTTTTTTTTTTTTTTTTTTTGCATACACTCTTACCCTACCATCCAAAATAATACATCATAGGGGATGAGAGTTCCCCTTACACTTGAATTTTTACATACTTTACATTAAACTAATCTAATGACTCGAATTAAGAAAATCAAAACACTTGTAGCACTTTTAAGATTAACGCACATATGGGGGTAATAATATTATGTTCTTCCCCATTACTCCATAAAATAAGTACTTACCCATGAGTCCCAATCGTCCCAAAACAATATGTACAAGGATATGACTCGACTTAGCAACCATGTAATCAATTAGATAGTTAACTTAGGGTTTAACAAATAACAATAATGCACTAAAAATGAGCGCATACACGGAAGGCTAAGGCGATTTGGGTGTACATTTAAGTGGGGTGTAACAAATTCTTCCTTTAAGTAAAATGCTTAAAGTTAGAAACGAAAAGATAGGCTCGGAGGGGTGTACTAGGGGTATCGTGTACTAAAAATGAGTACAACGCTAAGGGTGTGGGAAAAATTAGTTGACTTAACTAGCCAAGTAATATGACTTAAATGGTCAAGTAATTATAATACGGGTTTAACACAAGGGTGATCCTACTGCCTCTTATCATGTAGTAAATCCTACCACACGAATGTAGTCTCACTAGCGGTCTCGGGATGCATCACTAACGCAAGTTCTAGAATCTAAATGCTACCGGTACACTCATAAGCACTAATAGTAAATGCTTTTCCTATCAAATCTAAAGGCGAACCTCACATATTTGGGTGGAAAATTTTTCTGAATATACGGTTATGTGCTAGTCATACAATCTCCTATCCATGAGACGCTTGCTATGGCTAAAGTTTCACTCCTAAATGTTGTAAAAAATTTTAAATTTGGCGCTAAAATTGCACTAACAAGTATTTCTCATAGTTTTATTACACATCTACCATTAAACAAAACAAACTCAAGCGAAAGTGCATATGTAAGGTATCATCTTTTTACCCTCCCCTTACACTTAAGATGAACATTGTCCCCAATGTTCAAGTAAAGAATGTAAAAGTGAAAAAGTAAAGAGAATGAAATCAAATACTCCCCTGATTCGCTCTGTATGGATTATAGGTTGGCCAGGTTAGATCTTCCTCCAAGAAAATGAACAATCAAAGCTTCCCTTCCAGAATATAAATCATCTTCTTGTCGAACATAACCTGTAACTCCTGACAAAAAATAGACAAGACAACCTCGCGTAAAATCGGCGGCATCCTATATAAGTTTCTAAATCCTAGAAAACAAAGTAAGATATAATGCTTGTGGAATGAAGTTTGCAGATTTCCTGGAGATTATAAAACTTAATAATTCACAAAAACCATAAGACTCCGTTAGAAAAACAAAACCGGTAAAATTTCCAGATTTTAACTCCTGACACCGTCAAGAGTAAAACTCTGACGCCGTCAGAATGGACCTGCAGAAATTCTTATGTTAAGTTTCCGGAAAATTTCTGGAAAAACTTGGTCCTACTTCCTGGAAAATCCTGCAAAACTTCATTATGACTCAATACAAGCATTTGACTCTAAGAAATACGAATATACATGTTCATTTAATATTGTGCAGAATCATGTTCGGTTTGTTTCTTAAAAACATATTTGGGGTTTCCCCTTACACTTATCTTTTGCAAAAAATACTTTTAGGTTGGAGTTAAGACTAGGCCAAAACAACATAGTAAAGTGTTTCCACATTTTAATTTAGAAACATGATCAACCAACAATAAAAATAAAACATGCATACGGAAGCAAATAACAATCAAACAAAATAAAATCACACAAAACATGGGTTGCCTCCCAAGAAGCGCTTTTCTTTACTTACGAGTCTTGTAGCTAGACTCAAAGTCATGGGTCACTACGTGATTTCATCATTGGTTCCACTCTCTAGGTCGTCTTCTAAACCAGTTTTGTATTCCGGACCTAGTTGCAAGCACTCTTTGTAGAAACCAAGCATCCTATTTCTAACATACTCTACTCCTCTACGTCTATCCTCCTCATTCCTATAATAAGCCGCTTGCTTGCGTTCCTTTTCGAAATTAGAGAGAAGGCGGTATTGCTCAATCTTGTAGGGCATTTGATAAGCAACCTCATCATTCTCTTTCTTGAATCTAACTATCCCTAGAGTCGGATCATAACTCATCCTAGTGGCCTCAACAAATGGTTTCCCAAATATTATTTGACTTAGGCAAGCATCTATCACCGGACGAGTGTCCTCAACTATCATAAAATCGATCTCATAGGTGAGATTCCCTATAATCACATGCAATCCTTTCACTCTTCCCACAAAATTACTTATCAGGTTCCTATTAGGCATCATCCTAAAATTAAGTTGCTTCTTCATCACCCAATTGTAAAAAGTCCTAGTCATGATGTTCACGGGGGATCTAGGGTCTATGTAAGCTTTCCATATATGCATGTGCCCGATATTGCATGGGATGTTAATGTTAGAGGGGTCTCCCATTTTGATAAGGGGGTCGCCAAAGATATATGTTCTCTCGGGACTATCGAATAAATCTTTATGGTATTCCCGTTCTTCCTTGGTTGGCAACTTATCAAAGTATTCTTCTCTAGGCTCTACCTCCTCTAATTCCTCATCCTTATTAACCTTAACTTCCCTATTCTCATCCTTAGTCTCGGCTTCTATCCTAACTTCATTCTTGTCACTTTCTTCTATTTCCTTATCTATCGGCTTAATAGTGACAACATTAACAAAGTGGACCTGTTTAGATGATGAGGGATCCTTAATTTGGTTTCCGTTATTGGTGTCCCTAGTGTCCTTCCTAGGTGTGACTAATGCTTGGTTGTTGAGGGCTTTCAACAAGTTGTCAATCTTGTTGGTCATCTCCGTTTGTTGTTGGTTGAATTCGGTTTAAAACCTAGCTATGCGAGCCTCTTGAGATGCCATAAACTTTGACATCAATCCTTCAAGATTGTTGGTACTACCATAGTTGTTAGAAGGATTGTTGTTGAAAGTACGGTTGGATGGTGGACCGTTTGGTTGGTAACGATTAGGCGGATTGGAAGAATTGGGTTGATTTTGTTTCCACATAAGGTTTGGATGATTTTTCCAAGAGGGGGTGTATGAATCACCATAAGTGTTTGGCTCGGGCTTGAAAGTGTACCACTTATCTCCCGCTTCGTCGGTACGCGTGGATGCGTAGTCCGCAAAAGCTGTTCCGGGGAGTTCCACACAATCACGAGTGTCATGGGGACCACTACATAATTCGCATGAAGAAGTGATTTTGTTCACTTGGCTTGAAGGCTTAGGAGCATCGTAAGATTTCATGAGAAACTTGACTTGGTCCTCAAGTTCCATGATCCTACGGTCGGGAGTGCTAGAGTTGTTCGAAGGCAAAGATATTGCCTTGACCGTTTTGTTCAAGTCACGGGGATCGTTCCAACTTTCGTTGTCATAGAGAGCAAGATCTTCTATGAGTTCCCATGATTGTTCCGCACTAAGATCACGTAGCTTACCACCGGCCGATTGGTCAATGGTTCGCCTCGTGGAGATGTCGATATGGTCATACAAGATTTGGACTTAGAGCCAAAGATCTATGCCATGATGAGGGACTTTTTGGAGTAAGTCCTTGAAACGAGTCCATGCTTCATAAAGAGATTCATTTTGACGTTGTTGGAACATTAAGGTGCCATTCCTAAGCTTAGTAGTTCTCCCCGGTGGAAAAAATTGAGCAAGGAAACGAGTGGTGAGATCATCCCATGTGGTGATGGATCCCGCGGGTAAACGCTCAAGCCATTGACTAGCTTGATCCCGTAGAGAGAATTGGAATAGGCGTAAATGGGTGGTCTCTCTAGTTTCAACACCTAGGTCTATAGAATCTACGATTTTGAGAAAGTCCTTAAGATGTTGGTTTGGATCTTCGGAACGAAGTCCATGGAATGCACATCCGCTTTGCACCAACCGGATGGTGTCGGATCGCAAGGGGGTCACATTGGCTCCGGTGAGCTCAATGGTGTTTCGGTAGCCTTGGTGGCTAGGTCGGGAATACTCCCCTAAGGTTCGGGGCCTAAGGGGTTCTAATGGTGGGTTTTGTTGTGGTGGGATGACGGGTTCAAAGATGTTACCACCTTCCATGATGTCGGATGGTAAAGAGTTACGAACAAAGGCACGAAGAAATAAGATAGACTAAAGAAAACCTAAAAATAAAAAATAAAATCTTACTAGAAAGGAATCTAGCAAGTAGACCTAATAAAAAGAAATCCTAACCTAGACAATAACTATTCCCCGGGCTGCGGCGCCAAAAACTTGATGCGTGGGAATCGCAACAGGCTTTACCTCTCAAGGGATCTCGAGAAGCTTACAACCCCCACCAGGCAGTGTACCTGATCGTTGTAGTATAGTATAGTGACAAGTACCGGGGGATTGATCGTTCAGCTTAGGAATAGTGTCGCTAGGATTAGAAAGCCTAATTACTAGTTCTAAGGGTGAGGGATGATTATTTTTGTGTTTTTATATTTTTATGAAAGCAAGTAAAATCTCGGGTTTTGAAGGATTAGGGCGGAATTAGTTGCTATTCAACTAACCCAAAACTAAGATGCAATCAAAATAAAATACTAAAAAATGAAAATAAACTAATTAAACTAAGGTTGTGAGCAGTAATTGGAGAAAATGTGTTTACTTAGACTTCACTACTCCCTAGATATCTTTTACACATTAATTACTTGTTATAATTGTATGGATGACGGATTGTATTCCTTAATACCATTCATGGGGTGGCATACATAACTCCCCAATTCTATGAGCTCTTATCTCCTCCTACACCATGACCCAGCACAACTATAGGGATTGTAAACAGTGGCTCATGCATTAAATACAACCAATAAAGACCTAGTACGCCTCGGTTCATGTTTCTTAAGACGTTCAAGCATGTTACCATTTGGAGATCTGCCAGTTTTCTTAAGCCTAACATATAAAATCATTCATCCAAGACAAGAATAAACAAGTAATCAAAACATAATCAATATCTAGGTTTCATTAGATCTAAGCAAACACAAAAGAGATCTAGCCTAGCATAATGGAATTGAGACAAGAACAAGATATAGACAACCAACACATAGACATATTAATTGAATTAGAAGAACACTTATCTCAATTACAATGCAAGGTATCAAGGGTTTGGAACCCTTGAAAAACCTGTAAAAGTTGCACCAAATTCGTCTTTAGGGTTTCTCCAAAACTTCTCTTCTTTTAATGTGAAAAACTAGAAAACTATATATAGGAAAACAAGGGTGACGGCGTCAAGAGCAAGGGTGTGACGCCGTCATCTCGCCGCCAAATACTTCCTCGGACGGCCTTGATCTACTTATGACGGCCTATGTGACGCCGTCATCAACCATGGTATTTTATTCTTGGGACTTTGACGCCGTCAAGAACAACTCTTGACGCCTTCAGGTACTGTTCCCAGCTTGAAATTTGAGACTTTGCCGTTTTCTTCACTTTTAGGCTCCAAAAACGTCCGAAACGGCTCCTTTTCCAGAATTCACTCTCCAAGTACCTAAAATCACAAAAGGAACGATTTAGGGCAATATTTGATCAAATAAATTCGGATTCGGGCTTAAATGACCCCCTAAAAATGGATCATTTTTCGCCTCATCAGTTGGGTAACAATATGAATAAGGTCCGTTTGGTTTTACTTATACATAACAAGGACCAATCTTGTAAAATCTGAAAATGTAGGGACCTGAAATGCCAACTTTCAAAACTCATCCCATGGGTAAAACTTGCCACATTCCAATTACCAAGGATCCTTAATGATAATTTTCCACTTTTAAATGCCCAAGGACTAAAACTGCCAAATTTGAAAGTTCAGGGGCCAATTTTGCCAAATATCCAAAATAATTGACCAAGGGTCAATAGTGATAAGTTTTCATAAACCAAGGACTATTTTTGACTTTTTCATTCAAAAATATTTTACCAGGGATCAAATCTGTCAATTTCTGAAGTTCAGGGACTATTTCTGCCAATTGTGAAACTTCAAGGACCAAACCTGTAATTTTCTCAAACTTTTCACCCAAAGTCTAAATTTGATAGTTTTTGACTTTTAAAAACTTTGGGTTGACTTTTCTTTCATTTAAAACCTTCAGGGACTAGTTTTGTCAATTTTTGAAACTTGAGGGACTGAAACTGCCAATTATACAAACTTTGTTCGTTTTTCATTTGTTTTTAAACATTTTGCATCAGAAACATATAAAACACAATCCTGGAATATTTTCTGTATTTTGATGCGTTTTTGAGTGTTTTTGTATGTTTTGGCAGTTCAGATACGATAAAAATGATGAGTATTTACACACTCATCAATCCCCCACACTAAACTATTGCTAGTCCCTAGCAATCTTTTGAGAAAAACTTAATGGATTTGAAACTCTTTACCAAAAGCCATCACTTCTGGAGTAGCCAGGTGTAAGAACTGTGGCACACCTGATAACCGTGTGATTTTGAGCAAACCACCAGCTGTCAACGGATTTGATTTGTCTTTACCAGGAGCCGTTTGCTCCTGGACTAGCCAGCTCTTGATGGAATAGTCAACATCTTGGTGAGCTGATTACCAATTATGGATTTTCCACGGCCTTTACCACAAACCATAATCTTGCGGGCTAGCCAACTCATTTGTTTTTGGGGAGTTGAGGAAGCGTACAATTTTGGGCAAATTGCAAGCCGTAAACGGATTTGAGATGTCTTTACCAAGAGCCGTTTGCTCCTGGACTAGCCAATCCCTTTTGTCGTTTAGACAAGGCGGACTGATTACCATAAAAATTTTGAAGCACCAGTGAAAAAAATTTTAAATTTTTTGAAATTTTGGCTAAAACGGGGGTATTATATAGTAAAATGTGATAAAATTCGCTAGAATAGCGAAATACCCCCCCCACACTTAGCATGAATATTGTCCTCAATATTCAAAATCCCGGCTATTATGCCGACATTTTGAACGTAAAAGGGCAACATTACAAGCTAAGCGTGGAAAACACCATTTTGTATTTTCACTCTGTAATCATAGCATGGGGGACTCCCCCACACTTAGGGTGAAAACCCTATAAGCATGCTGCTGTTTTTGTTTACCGAGTCGCTAGCTTGACTCGACCCCTAATTCATTTGTCATTGGGGAAGCATGATGTGGAAGAAACAATCTCAATCGGACTTTCATTCAAGATGTTTGGACAAACATTTGAAGCACGTGAAAGTTCCACACCGATGAGATAAGTATCCGGCTCAAGATAATGATATATGAAAATGCCGGGATCAAAGATAGTGTCCTCACTCCCGAAGGAGTGAAGAAGAGGAGAAATCACCTGGTAGGTGAAGGAAAGAAGAGAGATCTGAATAGCAATTAAGATAAGAACTTCCTCCTCAAGAAATGTATATTCAAGTGGAGGAGGCAAGTCCTTGAGCTTGATCTCAGGAAATTTATCAGTTTCCTCAACTGATTTGATTTCCTCATTATGAAGTTGTTTGGGTGGGAGGGGGGGAAATGGATCTTCATTTAACAAACTTTCTAGAAAAAGAATGTCCCCCTCAGGATCAAGATAATTATCATCAACTTCGTATGAAATTGAACTATCTTCAGTAAGAAAAGCCTCGAATTCGTCCAGATCATTTTCACTTTCCGGAGTAAGTGGATTGATCTGAGTAAGTTCAATCGAAGGATCACGAGTAAGTAAGAATTCTAACTCTCTCAAATCCGCATCAAAGTCAAAGACTTCATTTTCATCCCTTGGTGGGATGGGATCCATATGAGAGAGTTCATCAACGAACTCTTCAAGAAGAAAGTCAACATCAGAGTGGAGAAGTGATGCATCAACAAATTCAATGTCTCCATAAGATAAACAATCATCATTGGAATCAGAGACAGTCTCAATTTGATCAT
This sequence comes from Artemisia argyi, assembly GCA_030686995.1. NCBI lineage: Eukaryota > Viridiplantae > Streptophyta > Magnoliopsida > Asterales > Asteraceae > Artemisia > Artemisia argyi. Next base: position 49,898,266 of record CM060692.1, read on the forward strand.
TTGGATTATTAGGGTTAGAATGAATATCACACACTTGATCAAAAGTCCCCTGTGACTCTCCTGGGATTGGGACAAGGATCTCAACACTAGACTTTATTAATTCGTCCGATTCCTTATCAGGAACAGTGCTAAGATGCTCATCCCCCATGTTAAGAGAGTGAGTGTGAACTTCGGGTGTGATAACAACAGACTGAGGGAGTTTAGAAGTACTAGCAGTTATGGAATTTTCAAGTTCCATTTGATCAACGACTAGTGACTTCGTCACATTATTTTCTCCCTGATTATCCATGGAAGGAATCACAACTGACGAATCTGATGAATCTTTTTGAATAATGACAATGTCATCTTCATCATCATCACTGTCATCATCGTCATCATATAGAGCAGCATAGCGAAGATTGGCACGTATTTTAGCCGTTCTTTGCTTAGCAAGTAATTCTTCCATGCTCAATTCGTTTCTAGCATCTCGTTCTTTAGCAAGTAATTCAGCCATTGATTTTTCACGAGATTCTTGAAACGATGTAGTGGCAAACTCCTCCTTAAGTTTTTGCAAAATTTCACGAGCCTCTAGTAAAAGGTTTTGCTCGGTATCATGAGGAGTTGCTTGGACCATTTGGTACTGTGGAGGTTGGTCTTGAATTGAGTAGTCATAATTGTTACAAGGAAATGGATTCCTTGTTTGACAATCCGGGCTAATGTGAGGACCTCCACAGTATTCACAACAGTAAAACTGATGTGGCTGTGAGTCATATGGGCTTGAGTCATAATTGTTATCGGGAAACTGCTCATAGACAAGCGTGTTATCCGATTGACAATCAGAACTGTAGTGTGGACCACCACAGTACTCACAACAGTTAAACTGTTGAGTCTGGTATGGTGTATCTTGATACGAAGCATCATTGGAGTTTGGATAATATGATTCTTGCTCGTATGAATGTGTTGGGTAATTGGAAAAATTTGAAGAGTCGTTGAATGAGTTTTGATTAGGATCATAAGCAAATGAATTACTCGACCCACAAAACAAACAACTCCCGTTTTGGATATCATTACCACATTGTACACATGTACACCAACGACATGGAGAACCGAAAAGCGGCTCACCACAACCGACACAAGGAATAAAATCCGGAGGTGGGACAAGTGGTGTGCTCTTAGAGCTAGCAATTTCCACCACTTCCGTTATGGTCTCGGGTTTTGGTTCTTGATAAATGTGAAGATTGGGCAAGTCGTGCTTTTCAGTCACTGCCCTAAGCTCAGTACGTTTGCTTGACAAACTTTTGACCGTAAACCGTGAAAGGTTAGGATCAATTCTTGAAGGTTTGTCATTAATAGCACGTATCTCGGGCTTGGAAGAATTTGGTGAATCATTGAGAGAATTTGGACTTATGAACAGATTGCAAAAAACACAAAATCTGTCACTACAATTATTGCCACATTTCTCACAAATACACCGGAGACAACGAAAGCCGTTCTCAATTGGGCTTTTACAGTGAAAACACGTGTAGCCGAGAGACGCCATAAGAATTATACATGAGAGGGGTATAAGAAGGTAGAATCAAATGGATAGAGGTTAAGGAAAAATATTTTTGGGTTTTTGAAAAGCATTTTGTATAAATCAGAAAGAAAATCTTTTTGGGTTTTTGGTGTTGTTAACACTTTAGGAAAAGTGTTAATGACGTTTTTGTTTTATGATTTGAATTTACAAAAAGGTGGTGGGTTTATACAGTGACGAATGAAAAATCACTAATCTCTAAGAAACGTTTTAAATACGCAGCTACCTCCCCGGCAGCGGCGCCAAATTTTGATTGGTCCTAAACGGTCAACTAAGTTTCCCAGGTGATGGTCAACCTAGTCAAACGTCTAAAACCAATTAACCAAGGAGTACAGTGTATTCCCGGATCGTTATGTCCCAGCGAGGTAGCAATTGTATTAAAAAACGTTTAAAGTGATCGGGTGATTTAACAGGAGGATCAGAAATTTGGTTATTGTGATTAAACTACGAGATTATGATTGAAAATAACTTAGAAACACTATTGGAACAATTACTGATGATCAGATTATGTAGAAATGCAAGTTAACCTAAAAACGCGCGTTTGAATTAAAAAATAACGCGAACGCGCAAAATAAAAAGTAAAACGAGAGCAAATAAAGTCCTATGAACGTGAAAATGATGTTTTTATAATCCTAATGACTTAAGAAAATTTTTAGAAAAAGAAAAATAATTTTTACACTATTTAATTAATTACTATTAATTAATTACTAATTTCTAATTACTTTTTAATTAACTAAATTAAACTAGTTATTAATTAATTATGAGAATTACCTAGAAAAATGAAAATTAAATTTAGAAAAATCTAAAATATTATAAAACTATTTTTAAAACAGAAAACCTACTTTTTCTACTTTTTAATTATTTAATATTAATTCAAACTAATTATTTAATTAATTTAAACAAAGTTTAATTATTAAAAATACAAAATGAACTAGGAAAAATCTGGAAAAATTACTAAAATTATTTAAACTAAAAAGAAGCCCAAGAAAAATTTAAAAATGAGAATAGCTTATGAATAAGCTGAAAAATAAGCCAAAGTGCTTAAATAGAAGCTATCACTTTCTAAATTTTTGACTTTTTCCAAATTTTCTTTTACAAACTTGTTAAACTACTTAAAATAAGAGACTTTTGTAAAGGGGCTTTAGCTTAAGCTCAGAAATAAGCACAATGCACTTAATTAAGCTCCACAGTTGACTTTTTGGTCAAACAAGCTTAGGAAAAGCTTAGCATAAGCTGCTAGATCAGAACCAAGGGTGAACTAAGATGTAAACAAGTGAAATTCACTGAAAATAAGTTTGATCAACCAGAAAAAGCCACAAAACAAGCTTAGAATTACAAATAAGCAATTCCAAATCCTAACTAGCCAAACAGGTCTCAAGGCTGAGTTGCAGGTCACTGTGGGGCCCACAAGAGTGACCTAAGGACCAAACCAAATGTTAATCTGGAAAGGGGACCTGAGGGGCTTTCCAAAGAGCTCACAAGCTTAGGGTAAGCCCAAGTGAGGAGCAAGTTAGAGGCTAGTGAAGTTGGGCTTGTGAGACACTGATGTGGAGGCCACACAATGCAAACTTATTGGCTTAAAATCTCACAAGGGACTGTGACATGCTGAGAGGTCAATGCACAAGCTCAAATAGCACCCAAAATCACTAGGTAAACACAAATGAACAAGTTTCACAAGCTTATACAAGCTTGTGGTCACCAACAGTTGAGGTTACAAGTTTAAAGTGACAATTTAAATGGGCAATAAGATCAATTAAGCATAAAAAGCAAAAACTAAATCAAACTCAAACAACTACAAGATCATATAATCAAAAATCAACTCTGAACCACTACTAATGAACTAGATTCACACAAAGGTAAAGAGATCAACAAGCTTAGATCAGTGTTTGCTGATGCAATCAGTGGGATCACTTGGTTATTGATCAATTAGGTGGACAAAATTCAGCAGTACAATAAGCAATTAAAGAGAGACTAATCATGCAGCCAAATTGACATCCTGGGTGGGTGTTCAGAGCAACAAAAATCTAGCAAAATGGTCAATGAATGACCAAGTTGTGGTCGTAGGAAAAATGGGTCAAGCTGGTGTATCTGCTGGGTGCAGGGTACACAGTGGGTGAACACCCTACTTTGGACTCAAATTAAAGTCACCAAATGGGTTTCAAAGTGGAAAATTCTTTTTGATATTGAAAGACATACCACCAGAGAACACAGATCAGCAATTTATGTTCAATTCCAATAACCTATGAGGGCTAGAACTGTCCTGGAATTTTGCACCATTTTCAGTTCATAAAGAAACTTTGACTTTCTATTTCTTTCTTGAATGTTGACTATTGTGAAATTAGATTGGACCTACAGGACTGAATAAATGATGTTAAGGTATAATAAGACTAAATTATCCTAACTTAACTACTTTTTAGACTAATGTGAGAATTAAACTTGAACAAATTTCAACAGTTGACACACAAGATCAAATCAAGAATCATTTTGACTCTTTGAAAGGTGAACACTGGATTTTATGGCTTCTAAATCCTACTTGAACCCAAAGAAACAAGAACAAACCAAAATCAATAACAAGGGGCTAATGCACAGTGGTAAAAACCACTGTGCCAAACACTCCTAATCTGAACTGTTTCAAAAGTATTTCACAGCAAATCACCAAAGTAACATGCAAACTTGACTAATTAACTTATACTAAGCTATAACAGACTATTTTAGGTAGATCAGAGCAATGAACAGCCATCAATTTCCACTTAGCACATTATAAAGAAATTTCAAGTTAAAAATCTTACTTTTTATCCAATGCTAGGAGACAACTGAGATCAATGTAAACCAATTCACCCTAATGTTCCCCATGGAACTCTAAACCAAACCTCATATTCATCTGCTCTACCATCACTGCTACTACCAAATCTTTCTTCTTCAATGTATACTTTTTTTTTTCTTTGTAATTTTCTGTTTTGTTTTCTCCTTTTTGAAAATTGCTTTTATTTTGATCTAATATACTTAAACAAGCTCAAAACAATATTCTGAGGTTACTAGATAACCTATGAATTACACAACAACAAACTTAGAAATTTAAATGAAAATTCGAATTTGCCAGAACTTCAAGAAAACTTTGATTAAACTGAAAGCAATATTACACTGAGTTCCAAGAGGTACACTAACTTAAAACATAATAAGTAAAATTTCGACATGAGTTACAATTTAAATTTAAAATTAATCTACACTACTACTAAAATCTACTACTCTACTCAGCTTCATTCTTTTTCTTTTTATACTTCATCCACTAGGGTTTCTGAGACCACTTGTGCTTTCCCACCTCCTTTTCTAGCCGTTGGATGGCTAAGATTGATCCTGGCCATTGGTGCCTTTTTGGCGCCAAAATCAAGTTTGGCGTTTTTTGATTATTGAGGCCAGGGGAGAGTATTTGGAGTTTAGCTATTTGTTTGGTTAGGAGGGGGGTGGAGTGTGGTGAAGGTGGTGATGATGATACTGGGATGGCAGCTTTTGCAGGGTTCAAGTGGGGGTGTGAGGTGGAAGAGATGAGGTGGAAGGTGAGTTGACTGGGTTGACCGGCTTATGTTATAAAAGGGTGGTTTTATATTTTTGGAGTGGGCTGTGAAGGATTGGGCCAGCAAAAGGATGGTGGACTGGATTGGACAAAAAGGGGTGGGTTTGGATTTGTATTAGTTGGGTAATAATATGAATAAGGTCCGTTTGGTTTTACTTATACATAACAAGGACCAATCTTATAAAATCTGAAAATGTAGGGACCTGAAATGCCAACTTTCAAAACTCATCCCATGGGTAAAACTTGCCACATTCCAATTACCAAGGATCCTTAATGATAATTTTCCACTTTTAAATGCCCAAGGATTAAAACTGCCAAATTTGAAAGTTCAGGGGCCAGTTTTGCCAAATATCCAAAATAATTGTCCAAGGGTCAATAGTGATAAGTTTTCATAAACCAAGGACTATTTTTGACTTTTTCATTCAAAAATATTTTACCAGGGATCAAATCTGTCAATTTCTGAAGTTCAGGGACTATTTCTGCCAATTATGAAACTTTAGGGACCAAACCTGTAATTTTCTCAAACTTTTCACCCAAAGTCTAAATTTGATAGTTTTTGACTTTTAAAAACTTTGGGTTGACTTTTCTTTCATTTAAAACCTTCAGGGACTAGTTTTGTCAATTTTTGAAACTTGAGGGACTGAAACTGCCAATTATGCAAAATTTGTTCGTTTTTCATTTGTTTTTAAACATTTGGCATCAGAAACATATAAAACACAATCCTGGAATATTTTCTGTATTTTGATGCGTTTTTGAGTGTTTTTGTATGTTTTGGCAGTTCAGATACGATAAAAATGATGAGTATTTACACACTCATCACCTTACATACGCACTTTCGCTTAAGTTTGTTTTGTTTAATGGTAGATGTGTAATAAAACTATGAGAAATACTTGTTAGTGTAATTTTAGCGCCAAATTTAAAATTTTTTACAACATTTAAGAGTGAAACTTTAGCCATAGCAAGCGTCTCATGGATAGGAGATTGTATGACTAGCACATAACCGTATATTCAGAAAAATTTTCCACCCAAATATGTGAGGTTCGCCTTTAGATTTGATAGGAAAAGCATTTACTATTAGTGCTTATGAGTGTACCGGTAGCATTTAGATTCCAGAACTTGCGTTAGTGATGCATCCCAAGACCGCTAGTGAGACTACATTCGTGTAGTAGGATTTACTACATGATAAGAGGCATTAGGATCACCCTTGTGTTAAACCCGTATATAATTACTTGACCATTTTAGTCTTATTACTTGGCTAGTTAAGTCAACTAATTTTTCCCACACCTTAGCGTTGTACTCATTTTTAGTACACGAAACCCCTAGTACACCCCTCCGAGCCTATCTTTTCGTTTTTAACTTTAAGCATTTTACTTAAAGGAAGAATTTGTTACACCCCACTTAAATGTACAACCAAATCGCCTTAGCCTTCTGTGTATGCGCTCATTTTTAGTGCATTATTGTTATTTGTTAAACCCTAAGTTAACTATCTAATTGATTACATGGTTGCTAAGTCGAGTCATATCCTTGTACATATTGTTTTGGGACGATTGGGACTCATGGGTAAGTACTTATTTTATGGAGTAATGTGGAAGGACATCATTTATTATCCCCATATGTACGTTAATCTTAAAAGTGCTCCAAGTGTTTTGATTTTCTTAATTCGAGTCATTAGATTAGTTTAATGTAAAGTATGAAAAGATTCAAGTGTAAGGGGAATTTTCATTCCCTATGATGTATTATTTTGGATGGAAGGGTAAGAGTGTATGCAAAAAAAAAAAAAAAAAAAAAAAAAAAAAAAAAAAAAAATCAAGAAAAAGAAAAAAAAAATAGAAAAAAGAAAAGAGAAAAAACATACGGACTACCATCCCGTTTCATTCTATGTTTATTTTATATTTTTGTTATTTTTCATTTATTAGCTTAAGTCGAGTCTAGTCTTGGCTTAGCAACGCCACTTTGTACATGTAATTGACTAAGATTGTTAACTCGCCACCAGTAAAACTTCCTTTATCCAACAAAACCGTGTATTTCATATCCCTACACCTAACGTTACAACCCTTTAAAAGACCTCTTTGATAGTTTATCCTAGGTGCTTACGCCATGTGGTGGAGGTTTGATCCTTTCCCAAGCCTATGGTAATCTATTTTGCTATGACAGGTAGTGAGAGATATCTTCCGTTTCCATATTGTAATTTATACTTTATTAAACCCGAGAGATGTGAGTATCTAAACACTATTTGTGAGGTGCTAGTGTATGACCTCCGTGCTTGTCTTTGGTCTTTAGTGGAACGATTATTTTTTGTAATTACTTTTATATTAGTGTTAAATGACCCCTAACTTGTATTTTGACTAGAATAAAAGCGCATTTGCTTGAGGACAAGCAAATCTCAAGTGTAAGGGTATATGATGAGGCGAAAAATGATCCGTTTTTAGGGGGTCATTTAAGCCCGGAATTGAATTTATTTGATCAAATATTGCCCTAAATCGTTCCTTTTGTGATTTTAGGTACTTTGGGAGTGAAATCTGGAAAAGGAAGCAATTCGGACGTTTTTGGAGCATAAAAGTGAAGAAAACGCCAAAGTCTTAATTTTCCATGCTGGGAACAGTAGGTGACGGCGTCAAGAGTAACTCCCTGACGGCGTCAAGAGCAGAATTCCATGACGACCCAGTACAGATTTGACGGCGTCACGAAGTAGGGCGTCAAGAGTTAAAGTCATGACGGCCTGGAAATGATTATCACATGACGGCGTCAAATGTAGATCAAGGCAGTCCGAGAAGAGTTTTGGCGGTGAGGTGACGGCGTCACAAGTTTAGTCTTGACGCCGTCAGACCCCTTTTCCTATATATAGTTTTCTAATTTTCACATTAAAAAGAGAGAAGTTTTGGAGAAACCCTAAGTACGAACTTGGTGCGAATTTTACAGGTTTTTCAAGGGTTCCAAGCCCTTGATACCTTTCATGTGTAATTGAGATAAGTGTTCTTTTAATTCAATCAATATGTCTATGTGTTGGTTGTCTATATCTTGTTCTTGTCTTAATTCCATCATGCTAGGCTAGATCTATCTTGTGTTTGCTTGGATCTAATGAAACCTAGATGTTAATTATGTGTTGATTACTTGTTTATACTTGTCTTGGATGAATGATTTATATGTTAGGCTTAAGAAAACTGGCAGATCTCCAATTGGTAACATGCTTGAACGTCTTAAGAAACATGAACCGACGCGCACTAGGTCTTTATTGGTTGTATTTAATGCATGAGCCACTGTTTATAATCCCTATAGTTGTGCTGGGCATGGTATAGGAGGAGATAAGAGCTCATAGAATTGGGGAGTTAAGTGTGCCACCCCATGAATGGTATTAAGGAATACGATCCGTCATCCATGCAATTATAACAAGTAATTAACGTGTAAAAGATGTCTAGGGAGTAGTGATATCTAAGTAAACACATTTTCTCCATTTACTGCTCACAACTTTAGTATAATTTAGTTTATTTTCATTTCTAGTATTTTATTTTGATTGCATCTTTAGTATTGGGTTAGTTGTCTAGCAACTAATTCCGCCCAAATCCTTCAAACCCGAGATTTTTACTTGCTTTCTAAAAAAAAAAATACAAAAATAATCATCCCTCACCTTTAGAACTAGTATTTAGGTTTTCTAATCCTAGCGATACTATTCCTAAGCTGAACGATCAATCCCCCGGTACTTGTCACTATACTATACTACAATGATCAGGTACACTGCCTGGTGGGGGTTGTAAGCTTCTCAAGATCCCTTGAGAGGTAAAGCCTGGTGCGATTCCCACGTATCACTGAGGAAGAAGGAATCCACAAGGGTTATGACAGGTTCCACAAGATCTTGAGCCAACTTAATCAGCTGAAGGCTAGGCTAGATAATGAGGACTGCAATGCTAAGTTTCTAAGATCTTTGCCACCATCCTGGTTGCAAGTTAGCATTGCTCTCAAAACTAAAGGTAGATTGGACATGATCTCCTTTGATGACCTCTACAACAAGCTTAAATCTCTTGAGCTTGATGTTAGAAGTCCCATTCGTCCTTCCACTCACTCAACATTTGTTAGCACCACATCCAATCCGGTGTATCATGCCTCAAGCTCTTACACCTCAGCATCATCTTCTCATGCCCACTCTAAACCAACTCCTAAATCAAGGTCCAGTAATATAATGGAAGATGTTCTTCACTCTTTTATTGCTGAATATGAATATCAGCAGTTTATAGCTTATGAGGATTTTGAATAGGTGGATCCATTGGAGATGGAAGAGATGAACTTGAAATGGCAGTTGGCAATTATTTCTCTTAATATCAAAAGGTTTGAGAATAAGTCAGGGAGAAAGTTTGGTTTCCAGGGAAGAGATGTAGCAAGATTTGACAGAAGGAAGGTTAAGTGCTACACTTGTGGTCAGATGGGCCACTTCTCAAGAGAATGCAAGGAAAGAAAACCTGGTGATGAAGTTAGATATGGCTCATATCTATTGGAATCAGGAACTTCTAAAGCTGGACCTTCCAAAGCTTTGGTGACTATGGATGACCATGTTGATTGGACTGTTCATGAACCTGCTGAAAAAGAAGCTTCTACTTCTGAACAAGTGAATATGCTGGCATACTGCCCCACAGGCCACAGAGGATAAGAAGGATCAAGTTTCCTTGATGGGCATCTCTCCGGTACATAACTGTGTTTTTAGCTGTAGTGTAAGATATAATGAACTTAAACAAGAATATGATGAATTGAAACCTAAATACAATGAATGTTATGTAGAAGTTGAGGCTTATAAAAAGGCTTTAAAAACTTTAGAAAGACAAAAGGTTTGGTTTCAAAAGAATCAACTTAAATATGAAGAAAAGATAAGAGTTTTAGAAAGTGATTTAGAATGTGCTAAGATTGATTTAAGGCGTACTGAAAAAGATAAAGCTGATGTTGTTTCAGAAAATCTAGTACTTAAACAGAAACTAGATGAAGAGGTAGCTAGACATAAACAATGGTTAATATCAGGTGATAATCTAGCTAGTGCACTTTATGGAAGTCAGGCTGTAAACTCTAGAATAGGTTTAGGATTTAAAAAATATGTTGGTTTAGAAGCTAGGAATGACCTAGGTAAATCAACACCAGCAGGATTAGCTAACTATGTAAAAGAAGGCAAATTACATGCTGTCCCTGGACCTATTAGAGGAGAACACATGCCCATAGACCTGTCCATAACTGTTGACTTTGATGGATCACACCATCTCTATGGCAAAAAGTCAATTGACTTGCCAGACCCTGATACTAAATCTACTGACTTTGTCTCTTGTTCTGACAGCGACAAGTCTTATGACCAAGGGTCTACTTCATATACCAGTTGTGATTCAAGTGAAAAGTCAGACCTTCCCAAGACCAAACCCAAGACATCACCCAAGACTCCCCACAAGCCTGTTAGAGTTACTGTTGATTCCAAGACAGTTTCTTCTGAAGACTTGTTATTTAATTCTTTGTAAAACAATGTTTCTAGTTCTATTAAAAACAATTTTGTCAATGTTTGTGGTTTGAATGCTTTTTCATGTTATGGAACATCTTTCACTTTGAATAAATCTTCTAAAAAGAAGAAATGTTTTGTGTGTGGAAGTAAATTTCATTTGATTAAGGATTGTACTTTTCATGAGCAAAGAATGGGTGTTTGTGCTAGTCAAAGAAAACCTAGGAAAATGTGGAAAAATTTTAATGATATACCATCTTTTGTTCCACATCAGCAGAAACACAATTCTGCTGAAAAACATTCTTCATGGAGAAGAACTTGTACTAGACCTTATGTACGACCCACTAGTTCTTTCTTTCATAATGGTTATTGGCCTAGACAGTTTGACTCTATGTATGTTGGTGGAGGGTATTGGGATACTGCTGTGAAGCCCTCAGCAGGTTGTTCTTGGACAAAGAAGGGACCTAATTTGCAATACAGGCCCAAGAACAATGGTGGATCTAATACATCTACATGGCCTACTTCTTATGATCCACAAGGCAGGCTCAAGTCAGCAATGACTTGAGTCTCCAAAGTGTACTAACTTTTGTATGATATTGTTGTTGTTGTAGGATCATCCCCTGAAGAGTACTGAAGTAGGCATAGTAGATAGTGGTTGCTCCAGATGCATGTCAGGGAACAAGGATAAGATGCATAACTTTGTGCCTATAGAGAAGGAGGCAATGTGACTTTTGGTGGAGGAGATGGCAAAATCACTAGGAAAGGCATTATTAAAACACCTCTGTTAGATTTTGAGAATGTTTATTATGTAAAGGAACTTCAGTACTTCAATCTTTTCTCTGTATTACAAATATGTGACACCAAGAATAAAGTTTTCTTCTCTGAGGATGAGTGTCTTGTGCTCTCAAAGGACTTCAAACTTCCAGAAGATACAACTGTCTTGCTAAGAGTTCCTAGAACCTTCAATTTGTACACATTCAATCTGAATGATGTTCAACCAGAAGGTGATCTAACATGTTTGGTGGCCAAAGCTTCCCTGGATGAATCTACAAGATGGCATAGGAGGATAGCTCATGTGAATATCAAGACCATTAACAAGCTTTCTAAACTTGGTCTGGTTCAGGGACTTCCTTCAAAGGTCTTCACCAATGAACATAATTGTGTTGCTTACAACAAAGGAAAGCAGCACAGAGCCTCTTACAAAGCCATAACAGCTATGAGCACCATCTCAGAACCTCTTCAGTTACTACATATGGATCTCTTTGGTCCAAATCCAATCAGAAGTATTGATCTCAAGTACTTCTGCCTAGTAATCACTGATGATTTTAGCAGGTTTTGCTGGGTATTCTTTTTGAAAACTAAAGATGAAACAACTCCTATTTTAAAAGAATTTATTACCCTTGTTGAAAACCAGCTAAATAAAAAGGTTAAAGGTATTAGGTGTGACAATGGGACAGAGTTCAAAAATGTTGTATTCATAGAATTCTGTAAGTCTAAAGGGATAAAAAGGGACTATAGCACTCTAAGAACCCCACAACAAAATGGGGTTGCTGAAAGGAAAAATAGGACCTTAATAGAGGCAGCAAGATCCATGCTTGCATACTCTAAGTTACCCACTATGTTTTGGACTGAAGTAGTAAGTACTGCTTGTTATGTCTTGAACAGGGTATCCATCACTAGACCTCATGTCAAGACACCTTATGAACTTCTCACTGGGAAAGTTCCAGACATTCATTACCTTAAACCTTTTGGGTGTAAAGTGACCATTTTGAACACTAGTGATGCACTGGGAAAGTTTGATGGCAAGGCTGATGAGGGGTATGTTGTGGGTTATTCAGCTCATAGTAAGGCATATAGGGTTTACAATTTACATGCTAAAAGAATTGAGGAAACCCTTAACCTGAGATTTCTAGAAGATCAGCCTAATGTTCAAGGACAAGGTCATTCTTGGTATTTTGACCTAGATTAATTGATTGATTACTTGGGGTACACTAGACATGTCTCTAATCCAAATGCAGGTACCAAAGATACAATTTCTAACCCTGCAGGTTCCCTGGATGATGACTCAGAGAGTGACTCTGAGAAAGATGAACAAACCATTGTTGTACCTTCTTTCCACCTAACCATTTTATAGGTAATCATTCTGCTGCTGAATTTGAAGATGAGTCACATTATGTAGAGGATCTTGCTAGACTCAAGAAGCAAGAACATGCAGCCACTCAGGAAGCTAAGAGACTCAGTGAAAAGTTTGCACAAGAGACTGATGCCTTACTTCAACAATCAGCACAAGCAGTCAGTGGAAACCAGGTTGCTGCTGACAGTTCAGCTGAAGGCTCTCCTATTCCTGGTGATGTGATCAAAACTGCTGATAGTCATGCTGCACAATCCCCCATTTCTACTGAAGTGTCTACAGACTTTGAGAAGCCATTTACAAGATTTCCAAGTCCTTCTGATCTTGGAAATTATCAACCCAAGGCTGGTATCTTTAACTCAGCTTCCTATGATAGTGATTTTGGACCCACTGTCAACAACCTTGACACCACAATCAATGTCAACCCCACAGCAACAAAGAGGGTCAATATTGTTCATCTTTTATCAAAGGTTATTGGAGATCCTCAAGCACCTGTTAGAATTAGAAGTACTGTGAAGAACACTAAATATGGTGAAGTTGCTTTCATTTCCTATGTGTAGCAACCCGTAAATTTTCATAAGGCAAAATGACTATTTTGCCATTTGACTTTGACTTTTGACTATTTGACTTTTACCATAACATAAAAACAATTATTGTAACCTATAGTTAACTGGTAAATTTTTCCAAGTTAAATAATTCAATCTACTTTGAATTATTACTCTCTGAACATTTTTCGTTCACCTTTGTCTACTTAACAAGACGATATCTCGCAAAACGTGAAAATAGCACACAACGCGTACTGGCTCAAAAATAAACTCAACAAGCAAATTGATTTGATTATTATTATTTTTTATATTTTAAATTACTTTTATAAGTAATCACGCAAGTTTAATCGTGTAAACTTTTCCCGCGACCAACACAAGACGAGGATAAGTCTATGTGTTCAAAATACTCATATTTCACCAATAGTCATATTTTATATGAACTATTGCCACTTTGTTATTTTATGTAAACATTATACTTTTTACATAATACGCGTACTTAAACCTACGTTATCAGGTTTTATCAACGGATACGCTCTCCGCTAAACTTACAACACATCTAATATAGTTGGAGTATATTGATAAGTTTTAACATTTTTACATTATCCGAACTTGTAGGACCATAGAACAACCTATATCACATATGAATCAAGCCTAAATCTAGAGAGAGAAAGTAAGTAGAGTGAGAGAGTGAAATGGTAACTTCTAGAGAGAGAAAGAAAGATATATTAGATTAGAGAGAGAAAGAAGGAAATACACATAGAGAACCCTAGAAGCAACAACTCCAAATGAGAGCATTTGGAGGTATTTATAGGTGAGACAGGAAGATGGGCCGGGCTTGGGCTTTTGTAATGAACTAGACATAACCTAATACAATATTAGATTAAACCAAGCCCGTTTGCCCTTAACTAAACTACAAGACTAAATGACTTAATAAATGATCGTCACTTCTATTTCTAACAATCTCCCCCTAAGGGGCGATCATTGAGATCTCTCTTTGATTCCATTGATGATCAACACTTCTATTGCTAACAATATCCCCCTAAGGGGTGATCATTGAGATCTCTCTTTGTGATCTTGATCTTTGAACTTTGAAGCTTGTTGTCTTGAACTTTGAGTCTTTGTAGAATAGTTTCATTTGACTTTGTTCCTTCATGCTTTGTGATCTTTGATAATTGACTTTTCATCGTTCTTTGTTCTTTTGTTGTTGTGGTGAAGTCATCTGCCTTTCGTCACTTTTGTGTCTGTGGTGGTTGTCCGCCATTCCAACATGCTCATACGTCTTTAGTCTTTGTGATACATGCATTTGTTGTTTCCGTTCTTTCACTTTGATCTTTGTCACTTAACTTTGTAGATTCTTCTTTATGTCGTAGAATCTTTCTTTGACTATTGCTATCCTTTGATCTTTGTGAGAACTTTTCTTTGACTTTGTAATGCATGTATGAGCATGTGGAATCTTTCGCCATGGAGATGATGTAAAGCTGCAGGTAAACAGTTAGCAATAAACAACCGGTACTTACAGATAAGGAATTAGAGATTGTCAACAGCATAGTGTGAAGACTCCTTCTAACCCTTACCATGGCCGTTCCCATATCAGATACTCCCGAAAGAGCTTACGATACCTACTAAGTAGCTCAATGACTAGGTGAGTCGCAGGGGATCACTCCACGACTGTAGACCGTTTGAAACCACCGCGAACACTAAGCGTAACCCATAAAGAATTACCGAAGTGACCTGCTGTCAGGGCTGTTAGATGTTGACCCTGGCAGGAGTTTCCGTTCAATCATTGAGAAATACATAAGTAAATCCTCTCATAAACGTTCTCGGCAGATTGCTAAGATCTGCGTAGGACTCTTAAGATTACATCTGGCGTCCTTAATGATGAACAACCAGTGTACATTTGATAAATATCATGTGTTCCTATGAGATCTTTTGATGAATCTCGGGGCTCTAGACTCGATAAGTGCACATTTGGTTTCCTATGCGGAGATTAGGGAGAGGTCTCCTACTTCAATGTCAACCATCTCTAAGAGACAGGTCGATAGATTACGCCGGTTCCCCGTGAGAATGAAACAAGCTTTTTTAAGAGAACTTGAGTGGTTAAGAAGGTTTAGTGCAGTGCGTCACTGGGTCCATGACGTCTTTATCTTCAATACCGGTGTCACCTTAGTAACAACCAGTAGCATATGAATTGAACCCGGTGTCTGCCCGAAGGTTGAACATATGGAGGGCTATTTCTTTTCACCCTTTTTCATAACTTTTCTTTTTAATTCTTCAACCCCTTCTTTCTCCTTTCTCATTTTCTCCTTTTTTCAATCATACCTAAGGACTTCTAATTCTAATCTATTGGAATTGTCCTTGGGTAGATCCCTCCGGCTCTGGCGGATCATAGGACGGTTTTCCCTAACCTTAGTCACCTTATAACTCCATGACTATCCTATATTTGCCAAGAAACCATTTTATTGGAAATCTCTCAAAGTGTTTATGAATATAAACGCATTTTTGTTGACACTTTGAGAGTTTTTGTTTCTTTTGAAGGACTCCCCCTTCTCATGTGCTCATGAATTTTTAAGAAATTTGCACATGCGTGAGGAGTTTGCACTTTTTGAATTGATCCACTTTCAGTGAACATGACCGATTCGAGACACGCTTACATCACTAGTTAGACTAGCTTGAAGTTATTACCCGTCCTGGTCAAGTCCAAAGAAAGTCTCTCGATACGGTACATTCTACTCAGACAAGTCCTATTCGAGACACGCTTACATCACTAGTTAGACTAGCTTGAAATTATTACCCGTCCAGGACAAGTCTTTTCGATTACTAACATTTTAAGCTTCGTCAATTCATTGGTACATTCTGAGTCTAGCTCTTTTGAGATTCAGTCACAATCTTTGATCACATTATAATCATGTCTTCTCCCCCTCAAAAATAGCATATCGTGATATTTTTTATATCAACTGATTTAAGAAAAAGCTTTTGGAGAGAAAGACAGATTTTGTTTTAGCATGAATTCGGAACAATTTTTGTTTTAGAAATACTCCCCCTCAAAACTCGCATATGTTTTTGAGAAATGTTAAACTTTTTAAAGTTTAGAGGGAAGGAGTCTTCTTGAAGCAAAATTCTGAAAGAGAAAGAAGTTTCAGATTTGTTGAATTTTGCATCAAGGTTTTTTGAAAAACAAAGACTTATCTTTGTTTAAAAACAAAGACTTATCTTTGTTTGAATAGGAATGTCGCACTGAGGCGTACAACAGTGTCCATTTTTAGGATAAGTGCACTTTATTGATGAAAATCATTTTTGCGTAGCACTTTCCTTTCTTTGAAAACTTGAGTTGTGCACTGTAAGGTGTACACAAGTCATTTTGATGATGAGCACCGATTTTGATAGATTATGAAAATCTTTTTGAAAAATCTTGAAAAGGTGGTGCTCAGAATGTAAGAGAATTTTGAAAATCTAAGTTATCATAAGATCAACAATCATGGTCTTGAGCTTAAAGATTTTGAAAGTTTTTCTAAAGAAAACTCAAGCCAGATAATTGTGTGGTTTTTGTTTTAGGATAAGTGCTCAAAAAAATATTTGAAATCTTTGTTTGATTAAGCACTTTCCTTTCTTTGAAGCGCGGGTCCTGAACTGATGTGTCCAGAAGCCATTTGATTAAGTCCTTATTTGAAATCTTTTCGAGTTGTTATACCCGGACTTAAGTTTTGAAAGGATTTCACTTTGAAGCACGGGTTGTAAGCTGAAGTACTTACAAGCCATTGTAAAGAAACTTTTGAGAAACGACATGTTTTAGAAAACATCTTCGAAAACTCTCGCTCAAGCATCTGTACATGTCCGTATCATTGTTGAATGACATTTCTAGATACGTACAGAATATCGATTATACAAGAGACATGTCGTGAGAAGAATATTTTTGGATTTTATGATTTTAAAATGTTTTTGGATTTTTGAAAAATTTTATATTTTTGTATTTTGTTTTTGATGGCTTTTCAAATTTTGTATTTTGTTTTTCAAAAAAAATATATACAAAAAAGAATGGAAGAAAGGAAAAAAAATTAAGCATGAACAAGTAAAAGTGGAGTTAAGAGAGGAATTAGAAAAGGATGTTGACATGCGATGTTGGCGTAAAGTTCGTCTTTACCACATTGGGTGTATGAACTCTCATCACTTTCGCAAGTACCTGCATCCACAGTAGAAGACGTTGCACAAATAACAGTGTTAGAAGTACATGTTTCCTCACATTGAGGGTGTTCACTTTCAATGGTTGTAGTGGTTTCTACCTCCTTATCATGATGATGAACACTATCACTAGTCTTTGTGCAACTATAAAAAATCTTCCCTGTGGGAATCCATCTAAGACCAATTGTATTAAAAACTTTTCGCGTAGGAATCCACCTAAGGTAAGATCTAGACATAGTTTTCTTATCAGATGCAGCGGAAGTCTCAGTCTTGGAAAAACTACATCCTTTCGGTATCCACCTATTAGGTTTCTTAACCTCTTGCTTCTTCTCAACGGGTTTGTTTCGATTTGGTGTCTTAGTGGATTGTGTCTTGACACTTGACTTTCTTTTCTTGATAAATTGTGCAATACATGCATTGTGATTAGCTGAAAAAACACATTTTTGACACGTAGGACAGACAAATTCAACATTCTTGTTTAACACAGCAACTTTAACTTTGTCACTACAGTCTTTTGGAAATTGTTTGTTGTTCGATGAGACCTTGGAATTCTTTGTGTTGCATTATACATTCCTAGCATTCTCTTTTGTGTCACTACTCTTAGATGCAATCCAATCCCTAGTATTTTGTTGATTGTTCCTAGGTAATGGTTTACTACTACTAGCAGTGCTTTGGAATCTTGTAGAATTCATCACACTAGGTTTTGAGCCTAAAATTCCGTCTTTTCGACGTTGTGCCTTTTTTCTAGCTTCTTCTAGATGGTGATTTTGGACCATGTCATTAGAACCAACAGATTCCTTTACAGATTTTGTGGTCACATTTGGTGTACTATTCCTAGAAGAGCCAGGTGAAATCATATTTTTGTTTCTTTCAACAAACAATTTTTGTTTTTCAACAATCTTTTCCATTACCTTTTCCTTGGGCAAGGGTTGTGGAGTGACTGGTTTTGGCAAATCCTTTTTCTCATCGACTATTGGAGCAAACCGTGAAATTGATATTTTTGGTTTTTGAACCGTGTTTGAAACGTTTGGTTTCTCCGAATTCGATGGCTTTGCAAACTTAGTTTCCACACCCTTCCCTTTAATCCTTACAAGTTGAGCTCTCAAAAGATCATTTTGCTCTTTCATGTCCTTGTAGGCATGCTCATACGACAATTTGTCATACTTGCATTCCTCTGACTTTCGATCAAGTTGTTTGAAAAATGACATGTTTTCTTTTTCAAGTTTTACAAGAGCATTTTCATATTTGGAAACAATTTCAGAGGTCTCAGCTCTCAGTCTTTCATCGTCTTGAACAAAATATGTTTGTAAAATGATGGACATAATATCAGTGGTCATAACAGCTTCGAAGAGAGAATCATTTAGGTTTTCCAAAACATCGATTTGCTCAAAAGATTCATTAGCCTTCTTTATCAGGGATTTGTGATCCGTGACGAAGTCAGCTGTTTCTTCCAAAAATGCTTGTTCAACATGAATTACACGAGCATGAATGTTGTTAATTTGAGGAGCAAATTCATTTTCAAGAATCTTTTTAAGCTGTAAATGAACCGTGGAATTCTAGTTGATTTCATTAAGTCTCGTTTTAGATTCTAAAGTCGTTTTAAGTTGCCCAATTCTGGTTTTAAGATCATCAAGATATCCCCGTGCAGCACTTGTGTTAAAAGTGTTGGTTGAGGAAATCTGTTCCATGTTAGAAATCGATTTGGAAGCAACTACTTTCTTAGAAAACATTTTTGAGAATGGTCGTTTTATGGAAAACACAGATGGTTCTTTTTGTGGAACAAAAGTAATTCCCGAAAGTTTGTTCAATTTGTTGTAATCAATGGGTTTCAAATCCTTTTGTTTCATTTTAGAAATGCTCTCTTCGGCATGTTCTATCGTTTGCACAGAATCCCGAACGACAGGAGGATCATGTTTAGTGTAAAAAACACTACCATTATACAAAACATTCTGTTCTTCCTGAGCTTTCTTGAGATTACAAGGATTGTTGTTACCGAGAGCCATTTTATGTTTCGTATGGTAAATCGGATTAGTTTGGTTTGAAATCATTTTCATTGTTTGACTTGACTGACCCGACTTAACCACTAATTCTTCTAGATGTGCAATCTTGTGTTCTGACTCTACGATTTCTTCCAAAAGTTTATCTTCTTTCTTTGCAAAGTCCTTTTTCAACTCATCCCGTTCTTTTTCAAGATTGGTATAAGCTGTTTTTTGTTTTGAAAGTTGGTTTGTTAATTCAGAAATTTCTTGTTTTAAAGAGTTAATGGTTTTTGTTGAACTTATTTCGAGATTAGCAAACTTGCTTTTCCATTCCCTATCTTTAACAAGTAACTTCTTATAACCACTTTCAAATTCTGACTCGCGTTCTTTGTGAATTTGAAAACTTTTTGCATTTTCCTTGTATCTCTCAAGCTCAGTGGTCAATTTCTCATTCGCGGCCTTAACATCGCGATTGACCTTTTTCACTTTCTCGATTTCAATACCACAATTATTTAATAATGATTCAAATAAAGCACGGTTTTCCTCATCATTAGCACCATTTTGTGCAACTTGAACTCCATTAGGATCCATGTATGGAGTTGCATAGTTAACATTGTTATTAACTTGTTCCCCCACATATGTATCGTAATTAAGTTCAGGTGGCACATAATGTGGCTTCTCATGAGCAAACGGATTAGCATCATTACCATTATTTGGTACCTCATGGAATGGATCTGAATCGTAAGTAGGAGGAAGATCAGAATCACTGCTTGATGTTGTTGCCTGCTGATTTGCCATAAAGCTGTAGGATTCATTGAGATCTGCTGAAATGTCATTAACTCTTGTTGTAGCTTTAAACTCATTTTCCTCAGCAGTCAATGGTATTCCCGATTTTTCTTTATTGGCGAGAATCAACAAGTACTGGATCTTTTCAACCTTTGTCATTGCATTGACATTATTTTTGCTGTGACTTGTTGATGGAGGTTTCTGAATCGAAGTCATGAAACAATCAATCCCATTTTGATTAATCACATTCTGATTCACAATCTGATCCATCTGATTTCCTACATACTGCCCTGCATATTGCATCTGGTTACCCATCTGTATACTCGAAGCATATCCTTGCTGATTGTTGTTGTATCATTGGATGTTTAATGCATTGGAAACTGATGCAAAACCATTGGATAAAGTACTCGTGATACTGTCATGGTGAGATGCCATTGATTCAATTCAAAGTGAAACGTTGTTCTGAGGATCTTTTGAAAGATAACAAAGGTTGTTGTTGTAGATTAGATGATTTGGTGAAGTGGAAAAACGTTCTCGGTTGATCTGATTGATTACGTGATTTCCCGCCAAAAAATAAATTTGAAAATTTTTCTCGCCCAAATTTGAAAATCACTAAGAAATACAATTCTAAGGTTACCAGAAAAATTTGAGTTTTGAAAAAATTTTCGTCAAATTTTACCGAAAATTTTTGAATTTTGGCCAAAAAATTTGAATTTCGGGCCAAAATTTTCAACCTTATACCAAAATTTAAATCTCGCGTAAAAATTGAACGTTTAGTCTCGTGTGAAAAATAAATTTTACTCAAAATTTCCCGCCAAAAATGTCTAACTCGATAAGGTTCTATAAATGTCTAACTCGATAACTTCAAGTTGGCTTATAACTCGATAAGTCTTAATGGTTTCTAACTCGATAAGACTTTATGGTTTCTAACTCGATATCTTCAAGTTGGCTTCTAACTCGATAAGTCTTAATGGTTTCTAACTCGATAAGACTTAATGGTTTCTAACTCGATATCTTCAAGTTGGCTTCTAACTCGATAAGTCTTAATGGTTTCTAACTCGATAAGACTTAATGGTTTCTAACTCGATATGTGCTTTGGGTTTCAAACTCGATACGTTAGGTATGGTATCTAACTCGATAGGTAGTCATAATTTGGGCAGAGTATCCCCTTAGTTAGAGTCACAATTGTCCTAACTCGATAAACGATTAGGAATGGAAAGGCTAACTCGCCAAGATATCAAACTCCAAACTCGATAGTAAACGTACGACCCCTAACTCGATAGAAAATTGACACCTAACTCGATAGAATAAACCCCTAACTCGATAGAAAATTGACACCTAACTCGATAGAAAATAATTCCTAACTCGAAAGTTTTGCACCAAACTCGATAAGAATGTTATCCTAACTCGATAGACATGAACCTTAACCTCTAACTCGATAACTTTTTCACCTAACTCGAAAACAAACTGATGAACAGTAACCGAATGATAAAAAAGCACTTTTATACCAAATTTTTCCAACCAAATCAAACCTAAAACAACCTATATTATCCCTAGGCGATTGATACCACTTGTAGGACCATAGAACAACCTATATCACATATGAATCAAGCCTAAATCTAGAGAGAGAAAGTAAGTAGAGTGAGAGAGTGAAATGGTAACTTCTAGAGAGAGAAAGAAAGATATATTAGATTAGAGAGAGAAAGAAGGAAATACACATAGAGAACCCTAGAAGCAACAACTCCAAATGAGAGCATTTGGAGGTATTTATAGGTGAGACAGGAAGATGGGCCGGGCTTGGGCTTTTGTAATGAACTAGACATAACCTAATACAATATTAGATTAAACCAACCCGTTTGCCCTTAACTAAACTACAAGACTAAATGACTTAATAAATGATCGTCACTTCTATTTCTAACAGAACTTAAATTTCGTGACCTAAGAGCTTAACATTAGTAATTACCGGAACCAAATTATACCCTCTAATCACTAAACTATCAATATATGTATAAATATCTATGCAAGATTTACATCAAATTCCTACTTTACTTCTACACATGCCACGTTTATTTTACATATACATACACATGTCATTAGATATTTCGAAACCTTTCATGCTAAGTAATTACACCAACACCTCATCACTTATCTTACTTTTATTTTACACATAGAAAAAAAATCTCATTTCCATCCCTTTTGCTCTCTTGTGCCGTGGATAAGGAATACCAGAACACCAATTACACCATTTTAATTTACTAGTTCTTTGATAAAAGAAAACAAGTAAATTCCCTCTTGTTCTCCCTTTCCATCCGTACAATATAATAGCACCATCACCATCATCTATTTTAAATCAAGATACAAGTTATACTAAGAAGATGAAGACTTAGGTGATCCTTACAAGGTCCAAGTGTTGAATTGTTGATTACAAGGTTGAATTAGAAGATATACAAGGAACCAAAGGCTGAATTAGAAGGCTTAGTACAAGGGTTCTCTGAGGCTATAGCAAGTTTGAAGACAAAGTTGGAGATTAAAAGGGGTTTAGGCTTGATTGTTCTTGTAACCACTCAACCTGATCCTTGTAAGAATTTATTTGTTTTTCATGTCATTCAATATGGCTGTAATAAGTTTATAATCTTTTGATGATGTATTAGTGGTATATGTAACATGACATGGTATGATGTTGTACATAACTTGAAACATGAGTTAAAACTCACTAGAAACCTTTTTGGAGCAACTGGATGTAACTAGTAATTGTGTTAAGTGTTGACACGAAATAATGAACCATGGAGTTGGAAAAGTTTAAGAAATAGATGGAGGAAGTAAAAACTAGAACTTGAGCTTTTGAAGCACTTAAAAAGGACTTGTGGTTAAAAAGTTATGCTTAGGTAAAGATTACTAGAAGAAATATAGTGCTAAAACAAATAGTCTTCTTATCTGATTCATAAATCGCGATTTTGACCCTTTTGTGGTCGGAATTGTCGAAAGTGTAAAACACAAAAGTTGCTCAGAATGATGTTTTATACAAAAACTCGCGAGCACATAACCTGAAAGTGAATAACTAAGGCTAGAAACTGCAGAAACCAACTGAACCTGTTTAGACCGAAAAACAGCCATCGCTAAAGAGTCTTTGTGGCGTTTTGATCTTTTGAGGCTGAGATACAGCCAAGGTTGTTGTCTCAAGGCTGCTATCTCAAGGCCTCCTAGCGGATACGTACCCATGGCTATGGCCTTGGTTGTTGTCTTAAGGTTGTGTGTCTAGCCGCATGGCTAGCTTGGATTTGATGACCCGAAACTTGTTACTGAGACTTGATCATTAAATTGACTCATTTCTTGACCTCGACAACTTATAAAAATTGACCATATCACATATATCATTACCACAAAGTCACAACTTATAATTGATCTGCGAAATTGTATTAACTAGCATAGTATTTAAAAATCGTTTTGAACTCTTTAATCGGCAATATTATGGAATGTCGTTATCATTTTTATTACAACACACATTGAGTTAGTAACATTTATACTTGATGAATGTTACACTAAATCATTTCTCGACACCACACTAGTTCAACCAATAGTCATTGATGAAACACGACAAATTCTTTTATATAACATTTGTCTCGTCAATTACTTTTACTTATAAATGATAAGTACTACAACACTAGGGAATTTCATAATTATAAGAGGCCTCTTCGGGGTGTCGTATCGACGAGTTGTGGATTTACTAATTAAAGTGTCCTGGCTCCTCATACGTTCACTACATGACCTCTAGATTTTGATAGCCCGAACAGTAGTACGAAGTTATTTATAAAAGGCTAATAGCCAAACCACATTTTAAGGATGCTTCACTCATTTACACCACATAAGATATATGTACAACATCTTAATCAAGTCAATAAATTTACATATACTTGTACACTCATATTGTACATTATACTAAGACGCGATCGCTATACTCTCGTAGGTTATCGTTAAAGATCGTGGTCTTGCCATACACTATCTGTTGTATTAAACTACTACTGATTACTACGGTGAGTTCATAGCCCCACTTTTCATTACTTAATTGTTTTACAAACCCTTGGGGGGAATACATGCTATTATTTTTCAACCGAACACAATGCTTTTCAATTGTATGCTTGCCTGATTGTTTTATTATCACTAAGTACCATCCTTGCCAATCCAAGATCCCTTATTATGAACCATTTAATCACTAGTAATAGTGAGCGCGAATATTGTGAATAGGCCTATTGGTATTGACGAATCCCATTTGTATTGACTAAGTTCAAACAAATGCATTAATATTTGAAACATAGGTATGACGGCAAAGTACCTACCGGGATAACTCCGCCGATTGATATTGGTACCCGTTAACGTTTTGGTGTTATAAGCTTAGAATAATAATAATAACTGTTTTGTTTTCCAACCATGAGTATGAGTCTAATTAACTCATACTACCAACATATTGTGTTCAACCATTAAACAAACTCTATGAAT
This sequence comes from Artemisia argyi, assembly GCA_030686995.1. NCBI lineage: Eukaryota > Viridiplantae > Streptophyta > Magnoliopsida > Asterales > Asteraceae > Artemisia > Artemisia argyi. The sequence continues at coordinate 49,922,961 of CM060692.1, forward strand.
ATCACTCAACCTTTGTGTTGACCTTTTAAGCATGTATTTCAGGTCCATGATGATCAAGGATGGCACAGAAGAGCATGGATATTCAAGAGGGCTATAAATTTCATTATCATTCGAAAACTCATTTTATGTAAATTGTAAACATGGAACCATCCGGGACCTCATTTTGTAATCTCTGATATTTATATAATTTGAATGATAAATCTTTTAAAACGACTCAATTAGAGTTTGTTTTCTATTATTGTGACTATTGTGCCATCAAGTAACACCCAGTTTGAATTCCGCTGCATCAATGAATTGGGGGTGTTACACTATGTCTACAATCAACAAAGGGACAATCATACAGACTTCAAACATTGTCTGTTTGCTTGCTTCCTTTCTCAAATAGAGCCAACCAGTGTTCCTTAAGCACTTGCTGATTCAAGTTGGCTTGAAGCAATGCAAGAAGAGATGCTGCAATTTAAGAATCAGCAGGTTTGGATACTGGTCCCTCTTCCTGATGGTAAATATGCAATTGGGACAAAATGGGTTTTGAAAAATAAAAGAGATGCAAGGGGTATTGTGGTGAAAAACAAAGCAAGGTTAGTGGCTCAGGGGTTCAGGCAAGAGGAAGGTATAGACTATGATGAAGTCTTTGCACCAGTGGCCAGAGTTGAAGCAATCAGGATATTCTTGGCCTATGCATCTAATATGGGTTTTATGGTATATCAGATGGATGTAAAAGGTGCTTTTCTGTATGGTGAGATTGAAGAGGAGGTTTATGTGACTCAACCCAAGGGTTTTGAAGACCCAGGTCATCCTGATTATGTTTATAAGGTTGTCAAAGCTCTCTATGGACTTCATCAGGCACCAAGAGCTTGGTATGCTAGGCTTTCTGCATTTCTGCTGAAGCATGGTTACAGAAGAGGTGCCATTGACAAGACTCTCTTCCTTAAGAAAGACTCCAGGGATATCATTCTTGTGCAGGTTTATGTGGATGACATCATATTTGGTTCCACAAAAGAAGAATGGTGTAGAGAGTTTGAGGATTTGATGAAGGGAGAATTTTAGATGAGTGCCATGGGGGAGCTCACTTTCTTTTTGGGTTTACAAGTTCAGCAGAAACCTGATGGTATATTTATCAGTCAGGATAAGTATGTAAAAGATATGTTGAAGAAATTTGATATGGAAAATGTCAGAACTGCCACTACTCCCTATGAAGCTCCCAAACCAAAGAACAATCTTGAACCTGATCTTCCTGTGAATGTACATTTGTACAGGTCCATGATTGGTTCTTTGATGTATTTGACTGCTTCTAGACCTTATATTACATTTGCTGTGAGCGCTTGTTCAAGGCACCAAGTCACTCCACTTACTTCTCACTTGAATGCTGTCAAAAAGATCTTCAAGTACCTGAAAGGCCAGCCCAAATTAGGTCTTTGGTACCCAAAAGAATCTCCTTTTTAGCTGGAAGCATTTAGTGATAGTGACTATGCTGGTGCCAATATGGATAGGAGATCCACAACTAGAGGTTGCCAATTCCTTGGAAGAAGACTGATTTCTTGGCAATGCAAGAAACAGACCATTGTTGCTACCTCTACTACTGAAGTAGAGTATGTTGCTGCTGCCAATTATTGTAGACAGGTTCTATGGATTCAGAATCAATTGCTGGATTATGGGTATAATTTCATGAATACCACCATTTATATTGACAATCAAAGTACCATTTGCATTGTTAAAAATCAAGTTTTTCATACTAAAACCAAACATATTGAAATCAGGCACCACTTTATCAGGGATGCTTATGAAAAACATTTAATTAAAGTGGTTAAAATTCACACAGATGATAATGTGGCAGATCTGTTAACTAAAGCTTTTGATGGACCTAGGTTTCAACACTTAGTGGTCCATATTGGTATGCTTAACCCTTGAATGCAAAGTTTGAGGGGAGGCATAAGCCTCAGGGGAGGATTGTGATTGTAAACTTTGCATAATTTGTATAATTTTGAGTTTTAACACTAACCAACTAATGTATTGTAAGTTTGTTTGGTTTGTTTGTTAGTCTGTGTCTATTTTGCAGGATGCCATTATAAGTTGTTGCTGAGTTAAGTTGATATTCACCAAGATATTTGAATTTGGATGATGAGATTTGTGTCTTCTGAAGTATAATAGATGCTGAGATTGATTTCTACTGAGTAAAGCAATAAAGAGATCAAAATTGGAAAATGATTTTTCATTCATTCAAAGAACAAATTACAGCTGACAAACAACTTCAAATGGAAATACAAGATTCAATCCTATACAAGTCTATCCAAATTATTCAAGCTCCTATCATCTATTACAAAAGCTGATTGATGCTTAACTCAAATTGATGATTCTACTGAAGTTGTTCCTTCACCATCTACTGATATTGCAGCTGATACTAGTGTGGAGCCTTCTAAACCTTCAGATGTTGGTAGGTATTCTTCTACTACCATTGATGCTTCATTAGCTGTTCCTGTAGTTCCAGAGTCTGTTTCCACTGAAACTCCTACCTATGAACCTATTTCTACTGAAGATCAAAAGGATGTTTCTCCTAATGCTTCAGCAGATGTTCCTAAAGCTTCAGAATCCCTTCCTCCTGAAGATCCAAAGAGTGTATCTCTTAATGCTTCAGAACCAGTTCCCACTGATGAGACTCCTAATGATCCTCCACTTGTTACTCCTGCTACTCCTGGTAATAGAAAAAAGACTGTGCCTAAGAAGAGAAAAGCCTCTAAGGGAGAATCACCTAAGGATAGTACTTTTATTGACTTTGATTCTGATGATGACAATCCTGTTGTTTGGGAGAGAGTAGTTAAATGGGAACTTGTTGACTCTCCAACTGGTCAAGGACAAGTCAATGTACTTCACAGACAAGATGGTTCCACCAAAGAGTTTACTTTTCTAAGTCAAATTTTACATATGGTGGATAAGCAAGACATTCTTTCTATATATGGATGGGTTGTAACTTATTGTAAATCTCATCAACCTGAAGGGATTGGTATGTTTTTGCTGGGAGATTTACAAATTCTCTGTGATTCTCATCTTTTTACTGGTACTGGTTTTCATGTGTGGAAAGGTCAGAAGAATTGGGTAGTTGATACTTGGAAATACTTTCCTCTGCCTGATGTTCCTATGATCATCACTACTACTGGCAAAACCCTGTATTGTTGGGCTGATGTCATATATCCAATCACAATAGGTGTTATGAACCAATTGCTGGAAGTAAAACTCACTGTTCCTTTGGATATGATTGGGAATGATATGCATATGGCTGAACAGTTGATTAGAGCTATCAAGAGGAGTATTTTGGTTAAGAAGGAACTGGAAACTCAGCATGGTGTTCGTATTGAAACTTATTTGGACTGATTGGGTATTGGTATGGTATCTTGTTGTATATTTCTTTATTTTCTTTCTTCTTTATTTTAATTATAAAAAAAAAACAAAAAAAACAAAAAAAAAAAAAAAAAAAAAAAAAAAAAAAAAAACAAACTTGTATAGTTGTGTGTATGTTGTTTGCAGGATTTGGTGTTGATTATTTCTACACCTTTTCTGGTTATAAACTTACCTGATGTTGACTATTCCATCAAAAAGTTGGCTAGTCCAAAGGGTACAGCTTTGGTAAAGAGATGTCAAATCTGTTGATAGCTGTAATAGTTTGCTAAAAACTATTGGGTACTCAACTCACCCATGCTTAACAGCTGAGAGTTGGATGGTTGTCAATTGACCATGGATGGATTCCCAATAATTGGCTAGCCCACAAGTATATGGCTTGTGGTAAAGGCAGTGAAAACCATATTTGGTATTCAATTGACCAAGGTGATTCAATCAACCAAATAATTGACTAGTCCTGAGCAAACGGCTACAGGTAAAGACAACTCAAATCCGTTTATAGCTGATGATTTGCTAAAAATCATATGGTCATCAGTGTACCATAGTTTTCAAACTTAAACATTTGGCTACTCCAATAGTGATGGTTATTGGTAAAGAGACATCAAATCCATTATTTTCAATGATTCGCCTCTCACAGGAGTTAACACACTTGGATGTGATGAGAATAGTCTGAAACTAATAAGTTTTGATGTACAATTGGTCATTTGTTGCTGCAAAGAATGGAGTTTTCAAGTATGTTGATCATAGAGATCCTGCTGATGGTGATTCTTTACTGATGATGTTCGACTTCAATCCTCTTGGTTTGTCATTTTAAAAGATCTATCAAGAATCTTGAACTTAACCAAGTCAAATTCAAGATTAGGGGAGGATTGTTGGGAATTCTGCTAAGTAAGAATTCTACTGACAGTTACTGCTGAAGAGCTGGTTCCTGCTGAAGCAGTGTATCTGCTAAAGTCTAGTTTCAGCATTATTAGTTTCTGCGGATATAGTTATTCCGTATTTTATGTAATATAGTTAGGATATGCATGAGTTTATTTAGGAAGCTATAATGCATATCTTTTAAAGTTTTTTAGAATATACATTTCTTGTGAAACGGTTTAGGGTTCCTTGTGTATATAAGGAACACACGTTTTCAGAAAACACTTTTAGTATAACTAAAAGATCCATAGAGGATCAAGTGTTCTTAGTATTCAGTTGTTCATACTTGTGTTTGTTTCCACTATAGAATACAAGTTGCAGAGATTATCTTTTAGTGTGTTAGTGATTACATTAACATAACTAACGATCCACGAGTGCTCAAAGATCTATCAAGGTCTTAAGGTCCAACAATTCTCACTATCACTAGCATATAAACACTTTAACCATTATCATTTCATAGCAAACATGCCTTTACTTACTTTAACTTGTTCCACTAACTAGAATACTCTCATCCTTACTAGTTATGCCAAACTAGCTTCATACCAATCTTAAGCTAAGCACATTAAGCCATTGCTTTCCATACCCTCAAAATAATCATCCACATAACAAACAATATGATAAAATAAATATAATTTCACATTATAACCAGTTTACTTACCTTAACTTCTAAAGATAATTATCAATGAATTCATGTCATCAGACTCTTGATTCCTAACAAGAGTCATCATAAACTTTAACACTTCTTAAAACAGAAAAATAAAGGGGTCTCTAACACTACCTATAAAATACCCATCTTATCTATAATATATGTATGATCATATCCTGATCATATAAGAAAACCCTCAAATTTACTAAATTAAACATATAACATTAAGGGCCTTAACCCAAAAACCCTAGAACATCACTACATTAACTTAAAACCATATTTACCAAAAACCTCCAAATTTACTTATGAACCATAACTTTCAATAACCACCAATTGAATGATTAGGGATTACTTAATTAAGGAGAATAATTACTAGGGACATAATCTTGTACTATTACACTTTATTCATCATCAAATGATCATTAAGATTTCTTGTTTGGCTCGTCTCCCACACACGCATACCACAATGTTTTGGAACATTATGAAATGCCAGGGAATTCTCTTGTATAAGTTAGGTATTAGTTTGCCACTTTCGCATAAATGGTCCCTCAAGTGTCCTTTCATCATACTTTGGCCAGATTAAGTTTTATAAATATTTACTAACCACTTGACTTATAATTTGACTATTTTGTTTGACTCCAACTTAAACCTTTGACTAGCCAATATCTGAAACATAAAAAAGTCATAGTCAACTACCCAAGTCACTTTAACTAATACTTTATATAACAACTGTTTTTTGGGGTGTAGCAAATCTACCCTCTTATTAAGATTTCATCCCCGAAATCTATTCACTTAACGTTTGCGACCATTCAAGAACTTTTCTACATTATTAAGCATTGTTCTAGCTTATCAAGCCATAATCTTATCCTTATAGTTGCTATAGTTTACTTGGTCTTGTAACTATAACACTATCATTACATAGTCACTTACCTTAAACCGTACTATTTCACACTTAGTTTCTATCACTTTTCGACTTATTCTAATGACATTATGTCATTCACATCATATTTTAACCATAACAATCTATCATTTCCCAAACTTTTCATCAAAACATTATGCTTTCTTTCATTTCTTTTCTAAAAATTTCAACAGTGACGACATGTTACTTGAAAAATTCATTGCTTTTACTTTACATAAATCAAATTTTGACTAGTTTCTCGAAGTTCATTGATGCCCTAATATAGCTTAGTGACAAATATGGTTATTCTAGTATTTCTTTCTCTATGTCACAAGATATTTCATAGTTCCAACTTAAAATTTTCACACATTGACCGCCAATTTCTTTCAACTTTACACAATAGCCTCTATTTTAGGCATCTACCTTATAGGTCTCATGTCAAAACTTAACATCGTCATCATTTTCCATTCACACTTATCTTATTTCTCAACAATGTCTAACTTGTTTTAACTTTTTCTTTCCAACTTCTTAACTCGCACTAGTGTCACATCAAATACACATAAGCCCAAAATTTACAATTCTTTATTTATACGAAAAGGCGTCTTAATCCATGTAAATAAGGAGATTATAAAGTTATGGTTCACGATTTACAATTTCATTATTTAAATAAAAAGGCGCCCCTTAAATAAGAGATTATAAATCATCCTACTAATGTATTCCCAACATAACATTCATACTTATCTCGGTTTCCTTTATCCATTTATCTTTACATTTTTAATCCTTTCTAGCATTGGATCCAATTCCGCTATGACATTTCCCCGTAGGGACTATACACATGTCCAAAAGGACTAAAACACAATGCCAAAGAAATATGCAATTCTTTCCGGTGAAAGCAATTAAAATAATCCCGAAGGATTTCTATTACATATTCTATAAAAATTATTACTATAACACTCACTTGGGGCTATAACACAATCCCGTAGGATTACTATAACACTCACTTGGGGCTATAACACATCCTGGAGTGATATATAACCTTCATAATGGATCCAAGCTATTATCAATTTAATTTCTTTACACGTTTATCATTTATGTACTTTTATAGCGAAGTACTTTTCGATATCCAATTTCTTATTGTTGTACGCAATTTCAACGCGCCCTCTAATTCTTCTTTATCTTAGACAAGATTTTATATAATACTTGTTGATTTTATAATGCACCATTTTTTATGTGTTCACATACGCTTTTATATACATCCGTCGACCCCAAGTTGACCATATTCTCAAACTTTATACTATCACATTATTTTAATCCATTCGACTCTTTCATGAATTTAAACCTTACAACACTGGTTTATTATGCCACACTTCCTCTATCTCATTATGCTCATTTTATACACTTGAGTTTCTTAACATCTCATATGTTTTCTATCAAGATATCAGCCATCTCCAAGTCACCACACACATTCGCAACATATCATATAACATTATTCATGTTTCAATTCATTCCAGCACATTTCACTTCACTTATAAATCAAGCGCAACACATATTAACCATGTGTTTCTACACAACATATATTGCTATTATACCGCATTTCAAATCAAACTTTCTTCCCCAACTTACCAATCTATTAGACCATATGTTAGATTATTATTATTATTATTATTATTATTATTATTATTATTATTATTATTATTATTATTATTATTATTATTATTGGTTCACCGGGTATAAACCCTTACCCTCAAAAAAAGAATCTAACATTTCATATCGCATCAATTTCTCGTAATGCTTTTATATACAATCATGAGCATTGTTAAAGCTTTCTTTAATATACTTATACACATATAACAATAGACCAAGGATCAAATGAGAAGGATGAAAAATAATTATAACTACACATTTGAGATGCATCGACTTGAATTAGATGCATCCATAGTCTTTTAGATGCACCATAATATATTTTCTAGCAAAAAATTAGATGCATATGCATATATTAGATGCATTTCATCAAGTTAGACGAATCTTATACATTTTTCGTCATCTGCAGGTCAAATTTGTTTTTAGTACTACTTTGCATCGTTTTTACTTCAAAATCACTTTCAAAACTAATTGGGCTGCATCTAAATGAATAGAGATGCATATAAATTAAGTCGATGCATCTCAAATGTGTGGTTATAATTATTTCTCATCCTTCTCATTTTAAGTTTTCTTCTCACTGGATCCTTACCCTATAACAATATTATATATTTTTTTTTCACTCATTCTTTCTCTGCATCTAAATCGATGGTGCTGACAATGATCAGAAGTAAGAGGATTATTAAACACATCAAGTAGGATGATTTATCATTTTCCTTACAATCAAACTATAACACACCTTCTTATTGCTTCTTTTCTTTTGGGGTAAATTGCAAAAATGGTCCTTAACGTTCCACGAAATTGCAAAAACAGGACCGAGACAAAAAGTAGCGCAAAAAAGACACCAACGTTCCACATTTTCGCAAAATCGCCACCGAGTGGCCTTTTCCGTTAATTTTCCCGTTAAGTGCCACGTAATTGAGGGTAGTATCATCATTTCATGTCCTTTTTTATCTCCCGCCAACTTTCGGGGGACTATTTTTGCAAACAACGTAAACTATATATTTAAAGCTGTGTGCTTTTTCAGGGTACAATAAATCCCCAAAACCAACCAACCGTTGTGTAGATAATCAACCGTCAAACCCTAACATAAAAAAAATCAAATCACAACAACTAAACCCAGCTATGGCGAATAATGATAAAGGAAAGTGTTTGTTGATTGGGGGGGGGGGGAATCATCCGAGATGTCGTGGGGCAAGGTTTTATTAAATGATGAAGTCTTTGAGGATGTTTTGGATGAATTTGGTGATAAAGTTATTGTCAAGTATGGTTCGTATGCAAACATAGGGAAGGAGATGATCGAAGAAATTCTTCAATGGATGTGGAATAGAACCTTCAACAAACCAAATGTGGGTGCTAGCGGTGCCATATCCATTCCTACCATTGGAAGTGGTAGCGGTTGCTCCAATGAGGTAGTTGCATTTTCAAAAATAGGGAGGGGAAGGCTGGTTGGGAGTGGCAAGAAGAAGAAGGAGAAAGAGGCTGGCAAGAAGAAGAAGGAAGGAAGTCCTAATCCGAGTACAGTTACAGAAAAAAGGAAGAGGGGAAGGCCTGTTGTGATTGGCAAGAAGAAGGAGGAGGATGGCAAGAAGAAGAAGGAGGCTGGCAAGAAGAAGAAGGAGGGGAGTCCTAATCCGAGTACAGTTACTGAAAAATGGAAGAGGGGAAGGCCTGTTGGGAGTGGCAAGAAGAAGAAGGATGGGAGTCCTAATCTGAGTACAGTTACTGAAAAAAGGGAGAGGAGAAGGGCAAATGGGACTGGCAAGAAGAGGAAGGTGAAGGAAGAGCATACGGATCTTGGTATGTTAATGTAGTATACTTCATTTGTTTGCCTTTTTAAATTTGTTTATGTAGGCTGCTATGGTAGGTTTGATAGACTTTTATATGCATCCCCTTTGCTAGGTTTAGGATAAACAGAGTAATATGTTTTTAAGTATTCTGTTAGAATATCATAAGTTCGAGTAATTGGCATTACTAAAGTACTGCTATAGAGAGTGTTTGCCATTACTAAAGTATGTTGTTTGAATTTAAACGGTGGCAGGTTTCAAATTAAGTGATTATGATGATGAAATTGTGTTCAGAATGCACAATAATGGGTTCTTTGAATTTGCTCCTTTGAGATATGTACAAGGGAAGGTTTCTTCTATGTGTGCCTTTGTCCGTGACAAACATATCTTTACCCTTGGTCTGGATGATATGTTATCACGCATTACAGGAGCAAAATGGGCTGTCTTCTTTTGTTTGCCAGGCAAATCATTAGAAAAAGGTTTGAAATTGATTCACACAGACAATGATGTGCATACAATGATCGAACTAGGTTGTCGGGCTGGTTTTGTAGACTTGTTTGTTGGTCTAACAAAACAGATGTTATCTCAATACTATTTAAAAAACATTGATTCAGAGGGTGAAGGTGGGGAGGTTGTCGGATGGGTAGAAGAAGATGCTAGCTTGCGGTGCTCTAGTACATCAACTCCTTTTTGGACTAGCACTTCAAAACCTGAATAATATGACATCATACATCATTTACACATTTTTGCATCATGTACCACCAACTACTAGTCTTAAGTACTTAACCACACTATTACTTTTATAAAGGCACTTCGACCAAACATCATTCTCATTATCACTAGCATATAAACACTTTAACCATCATCATTTCATAGCAAACTTATCTTTACATACCTTAACTTGTTCCACTAACTAGAATACTCACATCCTTACTAATTAGGCCAAACTAGCTTCATACCAATCTTAAGCTAAGCACATTAAGCCTTTGCTTTCTATACCCTCAAAATTATTATCCACATAACAAACAATATGATAAAATAAATATAATTTCACATTATAAACAGTTTACTTACCTTAACTTCCAAAGATAATTATCAATGAATTCATGTCATCATATCCTGATCATATAAGAAAACCCTCAAATATACGTATGATCATATCCTGATCATATAAGAAAACCCTCAAATTTACTAAATTAAACATATAACATTAAGGGCCTTAACCCAAAAACCCTAGAACATCACTACATTAACTTAAAACCATCTTTACCCAAAACCCCCAAATTTACTTATGAACCATAACTTTCAATAACCACCAATTGAATGATTAGGGATTACTTAATTAAGGAGAATAATTGCTAGGGACATAATCTTGTACTATGACACTTTATTCATCATCAGATGATCATTAAGATTTCTTGTTTGGCTCGTCTCCCACACACGCATACCACAATGTTTTGGAACATTATGAAATGCCAGGGAATTCTCTAGTATAAGTTAGGTATTAGTTTGCCACTTTCGCATAAATGGTCCCTCAAGTGTTCTTTCATCATACTTTGGCCACATTAAGTTTTATAAATATTTACTAACCACTTGACTTATAATTTGACTATTTTGTTTGACTCCAACTTAAACCTTTGACTAGCCAATATCTGAAACATAAAAAAGTCATAGTCAATAACCCAAGTCACTTTAACTAATAATTTATATAACAACCGTTTTTGGGGTGTAGCAAATCTATCCTCTTATTAAGATTTCGTCCCCGAAATCTATTCACTTAACGTTTGTGACCATTCAAGAACTTTTCTACATTATTAAGCATTGTTCTAGCTTATCAAGCCATAATCTTATCCTTCCAGTTGCTATAGTTTGCTTGGTCTTGTAACTATAATCATATCATTACATAGTCACTTACCTTAAACCTCACTATTTCACACTTAGTTTCTATCACTTTTCGACTTATTCTAATGACATTATGTCATTCACATCATATTTTAACCATAAAAATCTATAATTTCCCAAACTTTCCATTAAAACATTATGCTTTCTCTCATTTCTTTTCTAAAAATTTCAACAGTGACGACATGTTACTTGAAAAATTCATTGCTTTTACTTTACATAAATAAATTTTGACTAGTTTCTCAAAGTTCATTGATGCGCTAATATAGCTTAGTGTCAAATATGGTTATTCTAGTATTTCTTTCTCTATGTCACAAGATATTTCATAATTCCAACTTAAATTTTTTACACATTGACCGCCAATTTCTTTCAACTTTACACAATAGCCTCTATTTTAGGCATCTACCTTATAGGTCTCATGTCAAAACATAACATCGTCATCATTTTCCATTCACACTTATCTTATTTCTCAACAATGTCTAACTTGTTTTAACTTTTTCTTTCCAACTTCTTAACTCGTACTAGTGTCACATCAAATACACATAAGCCCAAAATTTACAATTCTTTATTTATACGAAAAGGCGTCTCAATCCATGTAAATAAGGAGATTATAAAGTTATGGTTCATGATTTACAATTTCATTATTTAAATAAAAAGGCGCCCCTTAAAAAAGAGATTATAAATCATCCTATTTATGTATTCCCAACATAATATTCATACTTATCTCGGTTTCCTTTATCCATTTATCTTTACATTTTTAATCCTTTCTAGCATTGGATCCAATTCCGCTATGACATTTCCCTGTAGGGACTATACACATGTCCAAAAGGACCAAAACACAATGGCAAAGAAATAGGCAATTCTTTCCGGTGAAAGCAATTAAAATCATCCCGAAGGATTTCTATAACATATTCTATAAAAATTATTACTATAACAATCACTTGGGGCTATAACACAATCCCGTAGGATTACTATAACACTCAATTGGGGCTATAACACATCCTGCAAGATTTACTATAACACATCCTGGAGTGATCTATAACCTTCATAATGGATCCAAGCTATTATCAATTTAATTTCTTTACACGTTTATCATTTATGTACTTTTATAGCGAAGTACTTTTCGATATCCAATTTCTTATTGTTGTACGCAATTTCAACGCGCCCTCTAATTCTTCTTTATCTTAGACAAGATTTTATATAATACTTGGCGATTTTATAACGCACCATTTTTTATGTGTTCACATACGCTTTTATATACGTCCGTCGACCCCAAGTTGACCATATTCTCAAACTTTATACTATCACATTATTTTAATCCATTCGACTCTTTCATGAATTTAAACCTTACAACACTAGTTTATTATGCCACACTTCCTCTATCTCATTATGCTCATTTTATACACTTGAGTTTCTTAACGTCTCATATGTTTTCTATCAAGATATCAACCATCTCCAAGTCACAACACACATTCGCAACATATCATATAACACTATTCATGTTTCAATTCATTCCAGCACATTTCACTTCACTTATAAATCAAGCGCAACACATATTAACCATGTGTTTCTACACAACATATATTGCTATTATATCGCATTTCAAATCAAACTTTCTTCCCCAATCTATTATACCATATGTTAGATTATTATTATTATTAAACCCTTACCAAAAAAAAAAAAAAAAAAAAAAAAAAAAAAAAAAAAAAAAAAAACATTTCATATCGCATCAATTTCTAGTAATGCTTTTATATACAATTATGAGCATTGCTAAAGCCTTCTATAATATACTTATGCACATATAACGATATTATATTTTATTTTCACTCATTCTATCTTTGCATCTAAATCGTTAATACTGACAATGGTCAAAAGTAAAAGGATTATTAGACACATCAAGTTGGATGATTTATCATTTTCCTCGCAATCAAACTATAACACACCTTCTTATTGCTTTTTTTCTTTTGTTTTGAAAATTAAACTCGAGAAATAAAACGACTTTGATTATATATATATATTTTTTATTGTTTCAAGCAAACAAAAAATGAGACTCACAAAACTCACCCAAATTCAAATTCCACCCGCCCTTTTTCAAAACATAATCCACTACCACAACTACGCCCAATACGGCCGCTTAATCCAATATTTTACCAATCACCGTCTCATCCGACAAGCCGAGACGCTCCACGCTAAGCTCATCGTCTCATCCGTCACACTTGACAACTTTTTAGCTTCGAAATTCATCACTTTTTACTCTAAAAACAACCATCTTTTTTACGCCCGCCAAGTGTTCGATGAAATTCCCTACAAAAATACTTTCTCTTGGAACGCGTTGCTCATGGGTTATTCATTAAACAATAGGTACATTGATACGGTGAGGGTTTTCAGGTGTTTTTTTTGAGTTGTGCTTCAGTGAATGCTAAGCCGGATAATTATTCCGTTACATGTGTTTTAAAGGCGTTATCGTCGTTGGGTTGTGAGTCGAGTTTAGGGAAAAGGGTGCATTGTTATATTGTGAGGAATGGGTTGGATTGGGATATTTATGTGGTGAATGCTTTGATTACTTTTTATTGTAGGTGTGACGAGGTTTTTGTGGCGAGAAAGGTGTTTGATTGTGTGCGTGATAAGGATCTTGTGACGTGGAACTCGATGATGGCGGGGTATTCACAAGGAGGGTTTTATGAGAAATGTAAAGAATTGTATTTTGAGATGTTGGGTTTGGGATATATTACGCCAAATGAGTTTACTGTGATTAGTGTCTTGCAAGCGTGTGCACAGTCGAATGATCTTGTTTTAGGTATGAAAGTTCATGAATTTGTAATGGATAATGAGATTAAAATGGATTTGCCAGTTTACAATGCTTTTATTACAATGTATGCGAAATGTGGTAGCTTGGACTATGCTAATCAGCTTTTTGAAGAAATGAGTGTAAAGGATGAGATTAGCTATGGATCTTTAATCTCGGGATACATGCTTCACGGTTTTGTAGATAAAGCGATGAATCTTTTTAGGGAAATGGAAAGATCAGGGTTGAGTACTTGGAATGCTGTGATATCAGGGCAGTTTCAGAATAAGCAGTATGAAATGGTGGTGGATTTGTTTCGTGAGATGCAGGTGAATGGATTTAAGCCGAATAGTGTAACACTTTCAAATATTTTTCCTACACTCTCACATTTATCGAATCTAAAAGGAGGGAAAGAGATGCACGCTTATACAATCAGAAATAGATATGACAGAAATATTTATGTAGCAACTGCGATTATTGATACTTGTGCAAAGTTAGGTTCCCTTGAGGGTGCACAAATAGTATTTAATCATTCAGAAAAGAAGAGTGTTATTATATGGACATCATTATTATCAGCATATGCTGCTCATGGTGAGGTTTCCGCAGCACTTGATTTATTTGATGAAATGATTAACGGAGGCATAGAGCCCGATCCTGTCACGTTCACATCTGTATTATCAGCATGTGCTCATTCTGGATTGGTGGATGAAGCTTGGAAGATATTCAACAGTATGCTACCGAGATATAATATCCAGCCTTTGGTGGAGCATTATGCTTGTATGGTAGACGTATTAAGTCGAGCCTTGAAGCTATCTGAGGCTCTAGAGTTCATCAAGAAAATGCCTTGTGTGCCTAGTGCAAGAGTTTGGGGTGCGTTGCTTAACGGGGCTTCAGTTTCTGGTAATGTTGAAATTGGGAAAATTGCTTGTGATCACTTGTTTGAAATTGAGCCTGAGAATACGGGAAATTATATCATAATGGCTAATCTATATTCACAAGCTGAGAGATGGGACGAGGCTGAAAATGTTAGAGCGATGTTGAGTAATATTGGGTTGAAGAAGATCGCGGGTAGTAGTTGGATTGACACACCAGGAGGAATGCAAAGTTTTATAGCCAAGGATACATCAAATGAAAAGACCGATGAAATATATGCCACATTAGGAGGATTATTCAACTTGATGAGAGAACAAAGGACTTCTGTAAGTAAAGATTTGCTTGAGGAAAGTGTTGATTGCTTAGAACCAACTCATTCAATCGATCTTTAGAGGTAAAGTTCTCATCTTCAAGCTATTAAGTTTTCTGTTACCTTATTAGATTAAGATGATTTAAATCATAGATCTTGAAATTCTTCGATTTTGGTAGTAGTATATTCCAAATTTTGAAGTGGATGATGCCTCCATTTCTCAAAATTGTATATTCTATAACCTTCTTATTACTTGCTAGTTTCATCGAAAGACAATTTTCTTTCCATAAAACAAAGATTAATCTTATCAATTACAGTATGAAATTCGACACCCAAAAGTCAAAGGTTGACTTTCTAATCGGGCGAACGGAGTAGAAAAGAACTTAGTTGAGATGTAAACATCTAAGGAAAAGGAAAAACGTAAGTCCTGATATAATTTTCTTGCAGCTTTTAGATATTAAGAAGCTGAAAACAACTTTCAACTTCCTTATTAATCACAATAATGTCAAATCTGCCACAAGTAACTCATCTGTTGGTTTGTATTGTGACCCTCTAACAAACAGAGACGTGTCTATCTTGTTTTCTTAATGTTCTCGCTCAGTTTTTCCCCAAAGAAGCTCTCAAGCCAGTTAATCTCTTTGGTATAATCAGCAGTTCATAGTTTACTGATTTACCAATTATAATCACACGTGAATTTACAACTACCAATGCATAGTTGAGAGATTAATATGGGATCTGTAGGTTGCACAAATATCGGTGCATAATTTAGTACAGTTTACAAGTGACAATAACACATCTTTCCATATATGTTGTCATTAGTTTACAACATGTATCCAGTAATAATGCTTTGATGTAGGGACAAGTGGATATACATGCATGTATGGGCCAAATTGTTTTTTATTCACTTCTGCTTGCCTTATTTGTAATACAAAAAAGTATAAAAGCAAGAAACAATTGATGCCAAACATGACCCCTGCCAGACACACACTTATGGACAAAGTTCCCAACATTTCCAGCCACTCCCTTCCATTCTACTCCATCACCACCCTAAATGCCTAATTTTCACACGCAAACACATGCTACATATTACATACTGGTTTTTATGCATTAAGAAAATAATTCATTTAATACTTATGAATTGAATACGGGTTTTTATGTGAATAGGCAGAACATACATGAGTAGCGTAAAAAATTTGTACTAACAATTTCAGTAATTTCTTTATTGAGTTGGTTAGACATAGTCATGTTGTGTTCATGAAATATATAATCATTGTTATTATCTTGGCAAAACAGCAGTAAGAAATCATTGCGAAGTTAACTCGATACAAGTCTGGCATGTCAAGCACATGGTAAACTTGAATTTGTAATTATGCGATTGTTGAACCTACTACTTTAAACTCAGTTTAGAATAATTGCTCTAAAATTATTTCACATAGAGTGAAATCAAATTTGGAATTTAATAGCTTCACGGGGTTATGAATCCTGCAGATGTTTCACATGAACATCGAGTCAATGCATCAACTCGCTTACTAGACATAGGATCTCTTAAGAAGTAAGGCTCATCTAAAATACAACAAACAAATGCTTAAAACTTAAAAGTATAATACGGTGCAGATCGCATATATTATTTCATGTCCTTCACTTTTCACACAGCATGAATTATGAAACCTTATTTTATTCCATCATGGTATCCAATGACAATTTTTAATCAATTCCAAATAAACCATGTCTGTTGCCTGTGTTACAACGCCTAATTGCATTAGTTGCTTTAGTAAAACATCTTTATATGCTACTCATAATTTACCGGAGATAATCTTCTTTTCTTTTCTCATGAAGTGGTTATTTCAACCCATTTACTTCTGAATTGGTAGATTTTGGTTATGTTTTATGATTTATCTCAAACTGGCTAAAATAAAAAAGTTAGCTAAAAGGGGGACGGGTGGAATTGGTTGGACGTCGCCCAATGTGTATTTTCCAATACATACATCCTCTAAAACTGTTTATTTAGCAATTCTATTATATTATATAAATAAAATAAAAATGGACAAGAAAGTGTGTGCGGGTCAATCCAACCCAACCAAGCCTTTTTCAACCCGTAGGAAAATGATCCATCTCAATTCTGAGTTCCCAAGACATTTGACACATTACCCGACCCACCCAATTTGTCCATCTTGCCACCTATACTTCCGTAAGCTCCTTTGATTAGCATGGTATTCCGCACATACGTATGTTTACTGATGTGCAGAGTACAAGCTAGTAATGAGGGAGTCTAAATGTGTCGAACCACTGACCCCACGGTACAACAATGGATCCTAATTCACTAAAGATCAGATTTTTATAGAACTACTCTCCTGATGAGGTGTACAGAGTGCCAAATTGTTAAGTAGATTTTTGTAAATCGCAAAAGCAATGTTTTTAGTCAAACTGACCTTCCAATTAGAGCCCACCACAAATTTAGAAACACTCTTCCCCACACATTTAACTACTTGAATAAAACCCCTTATCCCTTTTTATTTGCACATGATCCCATAATGGAAGAAAATACCAGCGGAACCATAATCTTGGCAGCCCTCTCCACCCTCACACCACTGCAAATGTCCACCTTCACTAATAACATATCCACCCTCTTCCACTTCCACCAACGCCGTCTTGCCTCTCTCTTGTCCTCATGCACGCTCTTCTCTCTCACCCTACACCACCTTCACTCCCTTTCCCTCCATCAAAAATCCTTTCTCATTGCACGCCATCTCTTATCCACCCTCTCCCACCTTACAACCACTCGAATGCCACCCAACGCTGTCACCATTCTCAATGACCGTGATCGTGACTGTGTTCTTCTATTGCTTTTATTATGTGAAGTCCATCAACATGAACCTGACTCACTGAAAACATTGTCACCAGTGCATTGGCGCGGGTCTCTTTCCAAATATGTCTCAAAAACCATGTTGACTCTTTCGGGCCTTAGATTGTCCAGTAGTGATACTTTGCTCAAGTATATTGAAGTAGTGACTAGGTGCAGGAAGTTTGTTGATGTGATGGGTTGTGGAGATGGGAAGGAAGGGAAAGAGGTAGCAGCATCTGTGGCCACAGTGGTGGCACTGCCATCAGTAGAGGTGAAAAAAGGCGGGAAAGAGTGTGCCATTTGCAAAGAAGAGATGAAGCAAGGGAGAGATGTGTGTGAATTGCCTTGTGAACATCAGTTTCACTGGATGTGCATATTGCCATGGGTGACCAAGAGGAATACTTGTCCATGTTGCCGTCATCGGCTTCCAACAGATGACGTGTATGGCGAGATTGAGCGGCAGTGGAAGGCTCAAAGGCTCTTGTAAAGATAGGTGATAGCTTTCATTAGCTTTGTAAGATATGATATATATGATATTTGACACACGATATATAATCCATTTTTCTTAGTGTGTCCCCTTCGTTACAGAATCAAGACCTTACGAGTCCGTTAGAAAATGCTATACTCGCTTGGATAACCCCTTTATGGAGTAGACCCGAATGGGATCTTTGTGATTTACAGATAAACAAACGTTGAAGTAACTCATCGAATAAGAAACGAATCCAACTAACAGTTTAAGCAGTTCAATTACTTATTTACAAACTTAATTTACTAGTAAATTATTATTCGTGCAAACATATACTATATCATCTTTGTGATCGTATAAATTTGTATATATATGTGACATGGCAAATTGGACACCAATGATGAGCATATGGTTGTCATTTGGTTTGTATATAAACCATACAAAATTGTATCATTGTATTTAAAACGGTCAATTGCACATGCTAGTTATGTAGACATATTAAAGTTAATTATCTTCTATTTCAAACATTTTGTATGCAAAATATACTTATGAATTCTAATGTTGATCATCGATAAAAACAATGCCAAAAGATTCGGCGCTTGTAATGATAATCAGTTTGCATTAATGATCTTTAGTATGAAAGACTTTTTTTGAAAGGCATCTTAAATATGAAGATAGTCTATAGCATATCTGTATCAAGTAAATGCATATAATAGATTAATCAAATTTGTTACACATGATTTAGTTTTACTAGGGGTGTTGATCGGTTCGGTTTTCGGTTATTCGGTTAATTCGGTTAAAAGTTTTTTTAGGGTCAAACCGTGAATCAAACCAAAACCGAATTCAAATTCGGTTTGGTTGAATTCTAGTTCGGTTTGGTTCGGTTCGGTTTTCGGTTTAACCAAATTACACACTTTATTTAAAAAAAAAAAGAAAAATATAAAAATATATTTTGCCAAAAAAGTTATTTCACATATAAAAAGTATTTTTTAATATTAGGATATATTTTTTTTGTTATATATATATATATATATATATATATATATATATATATATATATATATATATATATATATATATATATATATATATATAACGTTTTATTGATCATTTTATATATATAAATATATAAAAAAAAATATAAATTTATATGCATTCGGTTTTCGGTTTTGAATACCAAAACCATATCCAAACTGAGAACCGAATTAAAAGTTCGGTTTGGTTCGGTTTTGGCAAATTCGGTTCGGTTATTAGTTCGATTCGGTTATTTTTGGTTCGGTTCGGTTTTGGTTTCCGGTTTATTCGGATATTTCGGTTTTTCTGCTCACCCCTAAGTTTTACATAAAAAAAAGCTTAAAACATATGGTCCATGATATAACTTATTATAGCTCAACAAGAGGCCGAATAGCCCATAAAACGAGTAACTACTTACTACTATGTGTGTAAAACCATAAAACTAGGAATGGCAATAGGGGATCTTTGATGCGGTGCGGCTATCCTCATCTTTAAACCCATTTAGTAAACCACGTCCCCCAAACCTTACCCAATCCCAATTATTGAGGCTCTCATTAGGGCGAAATGTTCCCCTAAACCCGCTCTGATCTCCGTTGGGATTTTATCGCGCCACCTTTCGAGAGCAATGCCCCACCAAATACACGTTGTTCCCCGTTTATTATTATTTTTACACTATACTTTAGCAATATGATAATATATTATTAGTGGTTCTTGATTCTTCACGTAATTACATATAAACTACTAGCCTTAATAAGTATTTAACAAATTATATAATGTGAAGGGTTAATATACAGTATGTTATTAAATTTTTCAAAAAAATGCGTCTAAGTTACTAAACTTTCGTTTTGCTTACTTAGGCTACTGAACTTGTGAAACATGATATTTTGAGGTCACGGAACTTATATAATAGGGATTAGGTCGAATAATAGCAATGTATTTTTTCAAATGTATCGATTTGGTACTTGAATTTTAAAATAGTTGTAGAGATGTTACGAACTTTCATAAGTATTTCAATTTGTTATGTGATGATGACGTGTGACGTAATAAATGGAGTCACGTGTTAGACTTTCAGATATAACACATTATCATCACGTACCAAATTGAAACACTTATGAACGTTCATTACATTTCTACAACTTTTTTAAAGTTCTACGTACCATATTAGTACATTTGAAAAGTACGTTGCTATTCTACGACATAATCCATAAAAATATATGTAAACATCACTAAATTTCTAAAAATACGACATTTATGTTACTTAACTTATCCAAAAATATACGTTCAAGTCATTTCGATTAACAGTGAAATTATAGAAGAGTATATGTTTCCTATAAGTTCAGTAACACCCAGTGAACAAAATAAAAGTTCAGTATCTTAAATGCATTTTTTTAGAAAGTTTAGTGACATCTTTGTTTATTAACCATAATGCTAACCATCCTTTTAAAAATCCCGTTAACCCCGTAAACCAAAAAGCATGCCTCACCCGATCTCAAAAACTTCGAGTTCCGGGTTTCCATATTGGGTTCGAGGGTTTTTTTTCATCCCCACATAAAAACTTCTTAATTTTTTTAATTTTATTTAAAAAAAAAAAAGAAAAATCTTAATTTTTTTGTATAAAAAAATATTAAAAGTTTAGTCCTCACGTATAAAAAAATTAAGAAGTTTTTTTTTTTTTTTTTAATAAAATTAAAAAAATTTCGTATAAAAAAATTAAGAAGTTTTTTTTTTAATAATAAAATTAAAAAAAAAATCATATAAAAAAATTAAGATTTTTTTTTTTTAATAAAATTAAAAAATTTCGTATAAAAAAATTTAAAAGTTTTTTTTTTTTTTTTTTTTTTTTTTTTTTTTTTTTTTTTTTTTAGTGTAAATTACATAAATCGTCCTTGTGGTTTGTATTTTGAGATGAAAAACCCAAACTAAAAGTTTTTTTTTTTTAGATGAAAAGCACAGGGACCAAACCCGCTAAAAAAAACACAAGGACAAAATCCGTAAAAATCAACAAATCACAAGGACCATTTATGTAATTAACTCTAAAACAAACTTAATAAACTCATGAAATTCAATCCGAATGTGTATTTAATTAAAGGTGTTGTGCATTTTTTGTTTAATAGTTAATACTTTAACTAAAATCATATAAAAACCATAGTGTATGGCTTTATGCTATTTGTACTCAAGTTTGGACTATTTTTTACTCGTTGGCCCATTCACTAATGTTTTTATTATGTTTATCAGTTGATACGTTCATAAAATAGGACCCTAATAGTCGATTCCAAGTATTTTCTCTGTTTCTGTTTAACAAGTTTTAAAGCCCGTGCACGTATAGAGTTTGGACAGATAATATAACGAGTAATAATATTTCAGTAACTATGTTTTAAAGTTAAATATTGTGACAATTGTTTAAGATTTTTCTACAAAATTATATTATTTTTTTAATATTGATATAGTTAAAATACCGCACATGCATGAGTTTTTACATAATTTTATTATGTGTTAATATCGATTCATTTTTTGTATAGATTTTCGTTGCACAAAGAATTTGAATTTGTTTAATTGGCATTATATTTAGGTCGATTTTGTTTAAGTTTAACTACTGATATCATGCTTTAAACATTACGTATGTTTAGTAGTAGCACATAATGGCTTTCAAAAAATATGTGTCATTGTTATATGTAGAATCTCGTTTAGTTATTTTCATCTCACAGTAATGTGTGAGGTCGTGCCTTCAGTTTAATATTTATATTCATGTTAATAATAATTTAAAGCTATTTTTAAACTCGTGCGTGGGTTAAACTTATAAAGAAAAATAATATGAGTCGTTATTTAATACGGATAGTCAAAAAATAATATATATATATATATATATATATATATATATATATATATATATATATATATATATATATATATATATATATATATATATATATATATATATATATTTTCCGGATAGTCTTATTTACAGTACAAAACTTGCTTTGTATATACTATATAGCATTCTGTAATTTAAATAATTAAATGTGACTTTGTTTTCTTTTCATACGATCTATAAGGCTATTAGCAGTGAGCCGGAATAAATCGATTGTGGAGATCGATCGATCGATATGGCATATCGATCGTCCCACTATGGCTAGCATGCCAATATCGATCGCCGGCCATGGGAAATCACAAATCGATCGTTTAGCCAATCGATTTTGAAGCAACACTTTCCCACTTTCAAACAAAATCAAACCGTTGGTTATTTTATTAAAAAAAAAAAAAAAAAAAAAAAAAAAAAAAAAAAAAAAAAAAAAAACTTTTTTTCCAAAATATTTACCACTTTTCATCCTATAAATACCCACATCAAACCCACTTTTAAACACACAATTTCAAACATAATTCAACCAAATTCTCATCAACATTCACAATGTCAAAGAAAAACACTCCACAATCAAAAAACCGACGATCCCGACTAACCCAAAATGCACCGGATATAAATTTCTCTCTGCAAAACACCTTTGAACTAACCGGCATAACACCACCACAACAAGGGAACATACGCTTTCGTCCACAATCTTTTGAATATCCAACACAATTACCACAAGTCAATCAAAGAGAAACTTGTTTCCAAATGGAAGACTAGAATTCGATCATTTCCAAATGAAAGACTAGAATTCGTTGTCAAGTTGCGAATTTTGGTGCTATTGTTGATAATATCAAGGGGACGCATGGAAGTGGTGAGAATGACCTTGACGTTTTATTAATAAAATTTGTGTTTGTGTTAAAAAAATGTTTAAAAAAATGATGCAATATGGGCTGTCACTGTGATGAGAGAGATGAATATGGGTTAAGGAGAGAGAATGCTGAGGTGGCAGCCGGAAAGATGATGCAATATGGGTCACCACTGTGAGAAGCCTAAGTATATGCATATACTTCTTTTTCCAATCAGTTTTTGTTAATTAAGTAACCTATTGTGCTGAATATCCACTGTCAATCTTTATGCTTTTTAATCCTTTTGCTTTATTTCTGTTGTTGGGTCTTATATGTTGTTTCTTGTATTGCTTATTTAACTAAACTTAAGGGGTGTTTATTTATTATTATTTTTTTGTTAGCTAAGAGATGGGTGGGGTCTATATGGGACTCATGGCTCTTAGTAGGGGTGTTAACGATCCGAGCCGAGTCGAGTGTTGGCCTAAACGAGCTAGGCTCGTTTATTAACTACTCGCCTCGAGCTTGAATAAACTTTTATAAATTGGCTCGAGCTCGAGCTCGAATATTTTTTTATTGTTCGAGCTCGAGCTCGAAGCTCGTTTAAATTTTTTTTACTTAAGATGCTCATATAGAAGATCAAACTTGATAGACTCATTTATTAACTCAAGCTCGAGCTCGAAAGCTCGTTTACAATTATAAAAGTTGTTCAAACGCTTAAACTAACTTATAATAAATACTAGTTTGCATTTGAAGCAAAAGAGTGTATAACAATTATACTTATATTTTTTACAGTAATAATTTCAAGTATATGTGTTTTTTATAAAAGGGAAGTGAGTCTTTGTTTTATAGTGTCCATCTTTCTTCACTTTGCTTATTATTTTTAATGTGAGATACTTTTCATTTTTTTTCTTTGATTAGACAATATACAACTACTATAAAAAATTTCAAAATATCAATTTTGTATTGTTATATTTTCTATTATAATTATAATTCTTAATTAAAAATATGATATTATTTTTCATTAATTTATGCAAACAAATTTACTAATTAAACTAAATAACAAAGTTAATACACTTGATCTAATAATATAAATGAAAAACAATTTTGATGCTCAAAGAATAAAATAAATTATTAATTAAGGTTCATAGATAACACATAATTGATATACTTGTATCATCTATGATTCCCTAGTATATATTTTACCTCTTTCTATATACCTAATTTTCGAAAGAGTATAGCGAAGTATATAAATTTGTAATCTCGATTCATGAAATTGCTCAAGGAAATTTTGTTATTCGAGTTAGAGTCAATATCATAAATTATTTAGTGAGCTCAAGTAATTATTGAACGTTCAGTTCGTTTACAGTCCTATGTGTATGTGTATTTATGTATCTTCATGTGTCTCTTGTAAATGTATGTGTGAATCATATGTAAGAATGTATGCTAGTGTTTGTATGTATAAATGCTTATATGAGAGACATTATATGTGTATGCACAAATATGTTTGTATTCACATGTAATGGATTATAATTAATAAACCAATATGATAATTATCTCAACTAGTTAACATGATTTAAACGAGTGTAAGAGTTAGTTAATTCATAATTTAAATCAGAATAAGAGTTTCTACAAGAATATTACCAACAACAATAATCTATGTTTCATCATCAGATTGATCGAAGATAATAACGTTGTTTATGTTCTATTATCTAAGAACCATGGATAACGTTGTTTATGTTCTATCATTTAAGAACCATGGACCAATTGTTTTTAGCAACCTCACAATGAGTTTATGCTTATGCATATATCATATATGTGTCTTTATATGTAAATATTGGTCGCACTTATGTATTTCATATGTGTGTCCAACACATATTTGGCTTTTATATGTACGTGTCATATGTGTCTATATATATTTGAGTATCATATATATATGTCACCTGTGATAACACATATTTGAATTTAATTGTATTTGTCTTTTGTGTGTATAAGCGTGAAAATCATAAAATTGTATCGTTTATATACAATATACATACATATGTTGTATTTTTAATCACAAAAACCTTGATATAACTCTCAACATCATGTGAGCTATACGAGTGAGATTCGTTGAAATTATCTAATGATTCATAATTCTTATTTAGAGGTATTTATAATTGGATTTAATTCATTTGTATATTTGATAAAGGGTTATTAAACATATTAGTTACTTCTTTATAAAATACTTAACTAGTATAAAACTAATAGTAACAATTATATAATCAATAAATATATATGAGTAAGAATTTATTTAACATATTTAACTTATTTATACATATTAAGAATCCAAGTAATACTTGTAAACTTGAATGAAAGAAAGAAAATAAAAAGGATTCAATTTTACATCCCACATTAGATGAGTGAGACAAAGGAATGAAATATGAGGTCTATAAAAACAAAAGCCCAAGCTTATTAGTTTATGTTTATATTTTATATATAAACTAAAATGTAGATCTTTGATGTGATTGAAGATTAACATATTATTAGTTTTGGTTTTAAATTTATTTAATACTAATAGTAATTAAATAATTATAATTAAAATATTTTGATACTACATATTAAGCTCGATTAGCTCGTTCGGGTCGTTTAGCTCGAGTAGCTCGTTTAGCTCGTGCGGCTCGAATAATTAAATGAGCTTTCGAACAAGCCGAGCTAAATACAAGTTTTAAAAGCTCGGCTCGTGAAATTATTCGAGCTCTGCATTTTGTTTGAGCTCGACTCGAGCTCAAAAATTATCAAGCTCGACTCGAGTTAAACGAACTTGAGCTCGAGTAGCTCGTTAAAAGCTCGACTCGTTTACACCCTAGCTCTTAGTGTGTCTTAATGGGGAGAGGAAGACATTTTATGCCTTGTAGATATAAATGTATTAGTAGAAACTAGCAGGGTACCCGCACGTTGTATCGGCGGGTACCCTGTAAATAAAACTTTTGGCGAGCGATTTTTTTGGATTATAAGTTTTCCGTGATTATAACTTTACGGATGATAAGAATTTTAGATCGATATAACTTTTTGAAATATCCAGCTATTTCATATAAAATAGAAAGATGTATGCGCGATGTTGGAAAACTATAGTGAGTACAGTACTCGTTATATTATTATGGTTGGCTTTGGATTTGATGGTGACTAATAATAAACCCAAAAATTTGGCTCACTCACAAATTAATAATCCTAAAATTCTATTACCCAAATTTTCAACAAACTATTCATCCCTACGAATGAAATAACCAGCCCAAACACACTAATATATTATTTTCGGCCCACTCTTGGAGTTAAGCAAGTCCAACTCAACTAACTTAAGTTAACCAAAAAATCTCTATATAAAATATTGACCTAAGTGAGTAATACCCTAATTCACTCTCACAAAACAAACGCAGTCACAATACTGCTGCCACAAACCAAATTTCTCTTTCAATCTCTCTCTTACTATAGACGCATCTACCGCAAACCAAATGAAGATAGTACAACTATTACTCTTAAACACACGAAGCCACTGACACTCTCCTTTGATCTAAACGTAACAATCGCAAATAAATCCCCTTTAAACAAATCACCAAACGAAATTTTTATTGTTCACGGCTTCAAGATCTTTATAAGAGGTCTCGGGTAGGTCCTTTTCTTGTGTTTGTTTTTGTGTGTGGTTGACCCAAAATGAAAGATGGAATGAAACATAGTTTGTTTTGTTATTTCTTTTAATTTTCGGATATTCAAAAGAAGTGCATCTTCTAATAGATTTGTGATGAATATCTCTTTTGTTTGTTTAAAGAACAAGTTTGTGAGTATTTAAAAGAGAAGCTCTGAGATTCGTCCCTTTTTCTTCGTTTTTATGTTCGAGCCTTGTTGTTGGTGATGTGATATAGGTTAGTTGGTGTTGTTGGTTTGTTGTTCGAATGGGTGTTTGTTGGTTATGATCTGGGTTGTTTGATGGGATGTGGCATTGGGTTTTTGACTCGGATTTGTTATAATGTTCCAGGAGTTTTGGTTTATGATAGAAGTTCGGAGACCAAAATCCGGAGTCACAAAACTGAGATATTTTGCAGCCCTTGGTAATTGATATAAGTGGTATAGCAGCTTGCCATTCGTGAATTAACTATGGAGGGGTTTAATGGAGGGTTGTACATTGTGTTTAAAAGGTTATAATACTGGTTGTAAGAGTGTTTTTAATAGCATTAATCTATAATTCATAGAAAAAGTGGTCTGAATTTCATTCCATGTTATTTTTTATTGTACACCATGCTTTGGTTGTTGTAATTATGAAAAGTTGGTTGCTTTAAAGTGTTGTAATCCATGCATCATTTTGTAAATTTGAAAATTTTGGAAAGAGAGTGTTTTCTCTATTATATGTAGTATAGATAAGTGGGTTTCACACAAAAAGAAAATATTATTAAATACTTGTTTGGACCCATGTGGACCATTCCCTTAGCTAAGGGAAAAAAGAAACACCCCCTTATACTTGTTCTTAGCAGGAAGATGTTGAAATCTCCAACAACAATGCAGAATCCTACATGACAGCATACTGAAAATTATTCTTTAAATTCCTATGCAACGAATCATCCTACATTCTACCATGACCATCAAAGGCAACCGTCACTTTACCCCTCCCAGTTTCAGTCACATATGGAGACTCTTGGACAACTACATTTTCAAACCCTTAGACAACCATAGCACACTCTTGGTGAGCCGCATATGTTAGCATTATTGTTTAACTAGTCAATTTTGAAGATCATTACAAAAACAACACTTTGTTATGACCAAATATATTAGTATTATTCCAGAATAACATATCCAAATCCTCAAACTCGAGTAATTTATAGGAAGGTTGTCAATACTTTAACCGCAATATGGGTAAAGGCATAGACTGAACTTGACAAGTTTAATTAGAGGGGCCAAACTGCAACATATTTGTTTTAGGGGGGCAACTTACACTTTCATTTAACATTCGTACTAATAATGCGTACCACTACAAAGTTTAAATGTTAAAAATGTACTTGTGGCTAATATTTTTGGAGGGGCCACGCCCCCTACCAGTCTCTACTAAGTTTGTCTCTTTGTAAAGGTCACTTTGATCCATGTGTATGGTATAGTCTAAAGTAAATTTAACTTTTTTCACCGACTAGTAAAGGTGGCAAAACAGGTAAAACTAGTATGAGTTAAAGCAGGCATGGTCAAAATGGCCTTTTGGTTTAATATTTACTACCAGGGTACCCGCGCAATGCGGCGGCGGGTACCTGATGACTAATTTTGTGGCGAGCAAATATTTTTTATTTATACGTTTTTTTTAACCGTAACTTTACGAATGAATGACAATTTCTAATTAAATTAACTATAAACAATAGCAATGCAAACTATTTCATATCCAAAGATCGCCACAAAATTAGTCACCGAATACCCACTGCCGCATTGCGTAAAATTGCATCTCAATTTATAACAATAGTCGGATCATATTTGTTTGTCCAATAACCTCAGTCCATTATAATCCATTCCAACCTACTTCTATCATTTTTGGTGTAGAGCCGAATAACGTAATAAATGAATTTGCAGCTCAAGTCCGGTCCAATGCAAATGAAATAGAACGATCCAGTGCAAATGAGATACTTTAAGTTTTATAACATAACACCATCCGCCCCCATCTTACATATCTGCTCTCCAATCTCATATTTCCTCCTAACGCAGCTCCCATCATCATCAAAACCATCTAATCATCAATGATCACATTTATAACAAACCCTTTCTACTGCTTAGTTCCTACTTTGTATAGCACAAGCATATCATGTCTTTCATTGTAGCCTATGAAAACAAACACTTGACCTATCAGTCTCAAATCAACACAAACCTTCATAGGTTTGTTTCAATCTCTGCATGTTAAAAAAAGAAAGATATTTGCTTAAAAAATACAACCCGAGATCTTTATTTCTTTATTGATTCGAGTCTTAATGGAGGGTTGTACATTGTGCTTAAATGGTTGTAATTTTGGGTGGGGTGTTTTTAATGCTATTATTGTATAATTCTAAGGATTTTGGTCTGAATTTTGATTCATGCTTGTTTTTATTGTACACAATGCTTTGCTTGCTGTAATTATGAAAATTCCTTGCTTTAAAGTGTTGTAAACCTTGCATCCTTTTTTGTACATCTTAATTTTTTGGAGAGAGAGTCATTCCTCTATTATAAGTAGTATAGATTACTTGTTATGTGTATCCTCATGATCTTGTCTCACCATTTTTTTAGAATTGTAGGTAACAGTTAATAATCATATATATTCGCGTTTTATAAGAGCATTGGAGAATCTAAAAACTGAGGAAGCACCGATTAGTAATCGTATTCTTGTTTAATTGTTCAATGTAATTGAGTTCTTGCAAGTTCTATGCTCATATTCTTGTTTCTGCTCATATTCTTGTATTTGAGTGCTAAACTTTTAGACCAGATGCTATGATTTTTAGTCTCAAGTTAGATGTAGCTTTTGTAGTTGAATTCTGTTATACTATGTAATTTATTTCTTGGTTATATGCAATGAATCAATTGAGGTTTAAATTTGGATTTTTTGTAGCAATTATATAATATGGATATAAGGAGTTTTTAGGTGAATAGCTTTATATAATTGGTCACCCTTGAAATTATAAACTTTCCTACGTTTTGTAAAATGGTAAAGTGTAGCTTTTTCCCGGTGGTTCACACTTCCAAGTGTGGACTTTTCAATTATTGTCCACTTTTTAAAACGTGAGGCATCTTCTAGGTATGTTCACAACCTACGCTGTGACGAAAGAAAGTATTTCTTGGCATTAATTTGTGTGAAGAGTCTGTATATGTTCACGGAAATAAGTGTGGAGAGTTGCAATAATTTTGTAACACTTGATATCCCACACAAGGGTAATGTGTGGAGTTCACTTTAAAATGTGACGGTGAACCTAAAAAAGTGTGTAGCTTGGCATGATTTTTTGTACTGCTTGTGGTTTTCATTCATGTATCATCTTACATAATTGTGAAATGGCTTTTGCCTTTTGGACATAGATATGAGCCAATTACAAAATTTGACTTATTACTGTAGAAATCAAGACAGTACTAAAAATTGTATTATCAGATTCACCAAATAATGAAGGTTACAAGATATTAAATAGAAAACAAACTAACCTAACCCTATGAACTAAACGGGCCAAACCCAACGGGCTTACGGGAACAATGAAGGTACAAGATATTAAATAGAAAACAAACTAACGTAACCCTAGGAATTAAACAGGCTAAACCCAACGGGATTATGGGAAAAATGAAGGTTACAAGATATAATATAGAAAACAAACTAACAAAATAAACGGGCCAAACCCAAAGGGCTTATGGGTGTTTATTATCTAAAACCCTCTTTCAAACTCACAATATTGCAGCGGTAACATTGAGAGTTTTGTCAAACAGAAAATAAACTAAAATTGAAAATCAAACAAAATGCAGATAGTCCAAAAGTGCAAACTCATAACTCTACAACATAATTATGGAGATGAACGAGAGCAGAACAGGCAGACAGAGCAGATTCAGCAGAGAGGTCCAAACAGAGGTAGACGAATAGCAGATTCAAGCGAACAGATACAGATTCAGCAAAGAGATCTAAGCAAAGGTAGACGAAGAGCAGATTCAGGCAGACAGACAGAGCAACAGATTCAGATAGACATCAGCAAACAGAACCATACAGATGGAATCAAGCGAACCAGGCAGTACCAAACATAACCAAATGCAAGTTGTTGATGTCAAGATACTACACATAACTACTAACTTAGTCAGACTAGTTAAGATTGTAACATCACCATCACCAATGATCCACTATAACCCAAACAAATATAACAGTGATTACTAAATACCTATACCGATACTAACACCAATACACTACAAGGATATGGAGAACAGGCGACAACCAGTTTCCTGTCGACACAATGTCGACGGCATAAGGCAGAAAATGACAAAAAAATGCTTGACCGAGCCCCACTGCGTTGCATTTTTCATACACATATTTTCCCGTCGACATGTCGACGGGAAAATATCAACATACTTTTTTAGCCTCAATTCACTAAAGTTGGGCGCGAAATTTACCCGCTAATATTTTCCCGTCGACATGTCGACGGGAATATATGAATCACGATTTTATTCACAATTAACGTGTGATTAAAGGTAATAAACTTTTGTTTTGCGATTCCCGTCGACATGTCGACGGGAGTTTATTACTAAATATAAATATTTTTAATGAAAGGATAAAATATTGGGCGGGATTTTTTCCGCGTTCTTTTTCCCGTCGACATTATATCTCCCCAAAAATTCACCCTATATATAACCTCACAAATACATTCCCGTCTCATTTTTTACCTATATACATTCTCACAAAATTATTTCCGTCTCATTTTACACATCTCACAAATAAGTCAATCGTCAATTCTTACAAGACACACATGACTTGGCGTGGTTGCACAGTTGAAGAGGAGTACTCAAAAATCTTGTCACACGAGCTCCTCTTTAATGAAGTTATGTTAACTTTTGGTCATGCAGTTTATGAGGAATATGGTTCTTTTAAGGACGCTGAACCGTGGATGAGACAAGATTATCGAATGGTGTAGGAAAAAGTCGTACTACAAAGAGTACATGGAAGAGCTAGATGCTGCTGAAGCTCAAGTTGTTGCTGTTGGAGGTGACGACGAAGCTGAAAGTACGTTGGAAACCAAACTTGATAATATGGGAAATAGGGTCACAAATCTTGAAGCTACATTTGCACATATCAAGGAAATGAGAGCAAGGAAGGGAAAAGATGGTGCGAGTTCGAGTAATGCGGGAAGTAGCCGCAAAAAAATAAACGGGTTGTTTCGTTTGATCTGTTATTTTGGTAGTCGAGTTGTTTAGTTTGAGTTGTTTCGTTTGGTTGTCGAGTTATTTAGTTTGAGTTGTTTCGTTTGGTTGTCGAGTTGTTTAGTTTGAGTTGTTTCCTTTGGTTGTCGAGTTGTTTAGTTTGAGTTGTTTCCTTTGGTTGTCGAGTTGTTTAGTTTGGTTGTCGAGTTGTTTAGTTTGAGTCTGTATGAAAATGCATGTGGTTGAGAACTTTTGCTTGTTTTAAATAAACAGTTTGCCTTTGTGTTTGATAATTATTGCTCCTTCAGTTCTATTATTTGTGCGTACGAATTTAAAATATAAAGGACGTTCAAAATCAGTTACCACAACAACAACATTTTATTAAACAACAACAATAACATCAACAACAACAGCAAACAACATCATCAACAACAACAATAACAACAATAACAACAACAACAACGATAACAGCAACAACAACAACAACAACAACAACAACAGTACTACATATGAAATTTATACATGTCACTTAAAAGGTCACGGAGTATTGCATCCGACTGACATGCGTGGTCTTGGTTGGGATACGTTGCCATGTCAAGTTTTGCCTCCAGTATCCTTAATTTTGTCTCTAGCACCTGTTTTTGTGCCTCCAACATGTTTATTCTAAGATCTTTTTCATGACAGTTTGAGCACCTTGTTGGAGCAGATCCAGAACCGCTTGATGCTGAAGCTCCCAAAGAACCGGTCATCATTTTGGCGAGTCGTTCCTCCTTCCATAAAAAAAATCACATCCATGGTCTGTTGTCCCAGGCTGTTAAAGAGTAAAAACTATTATTTTTAACAACTAACCAAATTATTTATATAATACACGAAAAATTATGTAATTGTTCACCTTCGCGAAAGGACACGCATAGTATAGTTTACCACGGGAGTAAGATTTACGCGATTCTCGCAGAATCACGTCTCCTTGTCTACAAGGACAAGGAAAAGCTTCAAATTCTGCCATTTTCTTCACCATGATAACAGTGTGTGTTTGTGGTTTGTGAGGTTGAGTGGTTGTGAGTGGTTGAATCGTGACCGGGGTGGCTCGATCTACAAGTTGAGGTGATAAAATGTGGTGGCCAGAAAAAGATTCCGGCTGGAAACTACTGGTGTCGCCAGAAACAGAAACTGCTAGAGAGAGATAGAGAGAGAGATATATAGTGAGATGAGTGTGTGTGAGAGTTTTTATTAGTCAAATGAGTGTGTGTGTGTGTGTGTGTGTGTGTGTGTGTTTATATTATGAGGATAAGTTGTCAGGTAGGAAAAATTCGGTGGGAAATTCTGGCGCCATCGCATCTCATGTATAACCATTGCATCTCGACTCGTTTGTTTAACATCTCGTGTATAACTATTGCATCTCGACTCGTTCGTTTAACATCTCGTGTATAACCATTGCATCTCGACTCGTTCGTTTAACATCTCATGTATAACCATTGCATCTCGACTCGCTCGTTTAATATCTCATGTATAACCATTGCATCTCGACTCGCTCGTTTAACATCTCATGTATAACCATTGCATCTCGACTCGCTCGTTTAACATCTCATGTATAACCATTGCATCTCGACTCGCTCGTTTAACATCTCATGTATAACCATTGCATCTCGACTCACTCGTTTAACATCTCATGTATAAGCATTGCATCTCGACTCGTTCATTTAACATCTCACGTATAACCATAGCATCTCGACTCGTTCGTTTAACATCTCACGTATAACCATTGCATCTCGACTCGTTCGTTTAACATCTCACGTATAACCATTGCATCTCGCCCGTTCGTTTAACATCTCACGTATAACCATTGCATCTCGACTCGTTCGTTTAACATCTCACGTATAACCATTGCATCTCGACTCGCTCGTTTAACATCTCATGTATAACTATTGCATTTCGACTCGCTCATTTAACATCTCGTGTAGAACCATAGCATCTCGAGTCGTTCGTTTAACATCTCGTGTACAACCATATTATCTCGCCTCGTTATTTATAAAACATTAGGTCAAGGATACAAGAATTGAATTTTGACCGGTTGTGATCTCGAGTTTATCTAATGGTTGGGATTTAGTATTTTGTGATATTCTAATTATTATTTATTTTATATCTTAATAAATGATTTTTTTTAATTATAATAATATAAGTAATTAATTTTAAATTTATATTTTTTTAATTTTATAAAAGTATTTATAATAAATAATTTTTTTTAATTATATAAATTTAGTTTATTAATTTTATAAAACTTATTTTTTAATATTTTATAAAAGTATTTATAATAAATAATTTTTTTAATTATATTAAAGTAATTTTATAAAACTTAGTTTTTAATATTTTATAAAAGTATTTATAATAAATAAATTTTTTTAATTATATAAATTTAGTTTATTAATTTTATAAAACTTATTTTTTAATATTTTATAAAAGTATTTATAATAAATAAAAATTTTTAATTATAAAAGTTATTATCCCGTCGACATGTCGACGGGAAAATAAGCGCCAAAATTTTCGTGAAATTTTAATTCACCCCGCCAAACGCAAACGACAAAATTATTTAATATTCCCGTCGACATGTCGACGGGATTAGTAATAGTATAAAAAATTACTTTATATTCCCGTCGACATGTCGACGGGAATATAAAAGTATACACAAAAACCAGATCTGGTCAATTATTGTCACATACTTAGAAAAAAAAAATACTCTTGATCTACATCTCCCCCCCCCCCCCCCCCCCCCCCCCCCCCGGTGATTACCCCTCCACCACCACAACCAACACTCCTCCACCACCACAACCAACACTCCTCCACCACCACATTACCCCTCCACCACCAAAGCCCACCCCACATTACCCCTTCACCACCACAGCTCCTCCTCCACCTCCGACACTACACGAGCACCACTGTGCACCTCCTCCTCCAACCCTCAATTGTTTAATTCTTCCCCAACCTTTCACATGTTTAATTCTTCCCCTTCTTCCCCACCCTTTCTTTCTTGAACATTAAGAGGTATTGTTTTGTATTAATTTTTTATTTTTTGATTTTTGTTCTTGTTTTGTATTAATTTGTTTAATTTAAGTGTTAATTTTGTTTTCTTCTGTTTTTGTTTTTTTAATACAGCTGAGAGCTGAGAGCCGATCGAGACAGTAGCGAGAGCCGAGAGCTGAGACATAGGTAATGTAGCCTTTTTTTATTTTTTTTATTTTATTTTTTTTTTTTTTTTTAACTTTTGGTATCCCGACGACATGTCGACGACAACAGTTTTTTTAAAACTTTTGAGATATAAATGTGCTCTCTTTTAATGTAGCCCGAGCCTGGGACCGCAGCCCGAGACTGCAGCCGGAGGTCACAGCCCGTGCCCGAGACAACAGCCGAGAGCCCGAGACCACAGCCGGAGGTTACAGCCCGTGCCCGAGACCACAACCGAGATAGTATGTTGTTATTTTTTCGTATCCGTATTATTTTTTACATATCAGTATAGTATATTAGGTATGTTGGACTTTGGTAGTAGTTGTAGTTTTCCAGCCGAGACGGACTTTGGTAGTAGTTGTAGTTTTCCAGCCGTATTAGTTTAGTTCATAGTTGTAGATATTGCGTTTGGTTAGTTGTTTGGTTTGTTTGGTTAATTAGGATCCCTTTGCACACTAAGATTCATTTTTAAAATGTGAAGTTAGTATTGGTTAAATGTTAGTTTGCGTTTGAAGATCAACCTTACATTCTCGCAACAGAAGTAAAACAAGTCTTCTACCTTGAAGATCCTACCAGACGACCACTCCACTGGAAGATCGTCCAAGAAGTGAATCACAACATAACCTGGGATGTCATTGTGGCAGAAGACGATGATGATGTGATACATGGCAACAACTCATCTAATCTCCAACTGTCTGCTAATTTGAATGATTTGGCATTTGAAACCTTAAATATCGATGGTCAATCAACATTAGTTGAGGCACCACCACCAATCATTCATGTTGATGACGACGATGAATTTATTGATGATGAGGACGACGATCCCTATGATTTAGCAGACTCTGATGCAAACAATTCTGATGATGAAGTTGAAGATGCGACTGATGCTTTTTATGATAGTGATGTAGATGTAGCAGATTGATCTTAAATTGTAACTTGTAAAACGACACTTATTTGAATGAACTTGTTATGGATTGTTTAAATGTGTATATTTATTTTGAATGTGTATGTATTTGAATGTGTGCATGCTTATGTTAATTTGTTCCTGAATTTCTATATGTTAATTCAACTTGTACTTTTGCAGATGGCACCAGTAGCGCGCGGTCACGGTGGTGACGGTGCCGATGACCCACCACCCCCTTATCGTTCGATTACTAACGGTCACCGTAGTGGTAAGAAACTTAAACTTGATAATTTAAATTTTGTTACTTGTTATTTTATAACGTTTTCACTCACTTCAATTGTAGGTTCGTCACAAAAACCTCGACGAGGAGGTAGAGCGAGACAAGGTGGCGGCAGGGGTGGAGGTCGGGATGGCGGCAGGGCACAGGTCCGTGAAGCCAACAAGAACGTAGACCTCAGGAAAGCCGTGACTAGATCGGGCCCGCAATTGATCAAGTTCGAGTCTCGTGATCAGAAGACATTTACTCATGTTGGGCCCAACCGCGCATGGTTCAGTAACTATGTTGGCGAGATGGTTAGGTCCTTGTCGTTGCACTATCCCTCCTGGCACGACCTTGACGAAGCGACTCGGGGTCAATTATTTTATTTTCCTTTTAATTATAACTCTATATTTAATTATTTG
This sequence comes from Artemisia argyi, assembly GCA_030686995.1. Classification (NCBI taxonomy): domain Eukaryota; kingdom Viridiplantae; phylum Streptophyta; class Magnoliopsida; order Asterales; family Asteraceae; genus Artemisia; species Artemisia argyi. The sequence goes on from CM060692.1 coordinate 49,959,771, forward strand.
AATGTGTACATTTATTTAAATTTGTTTAATTGTGTATATTTGTTTAAATTTGTTTATTTATTTATATCTTTATGTTAATATTAACTATATTTGATTGCAGGAATTCTTCGACTTGCAGACGCACATTCGTGATCCTAATTGGAGAACCATTGAGAAGGGCCTCAATGCGTATATTGCTAAGGTCTACTCCGAGAACAAGGGCACGATGAAGAGGGCTTACTTTACGGTGCCGGGTGGGCCTGCTAAAGTTGATGAGATACGAAGAAACCCTCCTCCGAACGTCGAGCCGTCTGTGTGGGAGGAGCATATCAAGTTTTACATGCATGAGAAGAACCTGAAGCGTGCTGCTGTGAACAAGGAGAACCGAAAGAAAAACAAGGTGTACAGCCGCCACGGTTCCAAGTCATTGGCCGTTATTCGCCACAACTAAGTAAGACACATTTTATTTTATAAAAGTATTTTATTTTTATAAAATTATTTAATTATAATTATATATTAATTAAAAATTTAAATTATATAAAAGTAAATAATCTTAATTTTATAAAAGTATTTAAGTTTAATTGAAATAAATATGGTGTTTGATTTGTCATTTTTAATTTGTTTCATCTTATATATACGCATGTGTATATACATTTTTTGAACAGCAAGGACAAGCAGTACCCGTCACTGATCCAGAGCTTTTACGACACACACTGCGACAATAACGGTATGTGGTTGCAAGATGAGGCTCGGGTTCAGTATGTAAGTATATTTTTTTTTTAATTTATTATTTATTTATTTATTTCCCGAAACACGCACTTTAATGATTCATTGAAACATAATCTTGTAATTAACCCGACATATATATATATATATATATATATATATATATATATATATATATATATATATATATATATATATATATATGGGAGGGTTATTGTGAGATCAAACTTAAAGTTATAAAAATAAAATCTAGTCTAAACAACTACTAAAACTATTTTTTAAATAACCATATTAGCAATAATAAACAAAAAATAAATTAATAATACGAATTAACATTTTAGCAAGAAATAACCAACTGATACATGAGTTTGGGTTAGTGATACACAACTATAAATTTACATGTCAAATCAAAGTGTATCACCTTAACTTGATACATTACATGTCGAATCAAAGTGTATCACCTTAGTTTCGTCAATTTAAAAAAAAAAAACCATGGGAACTTTAAAAATTTTAGTTGTAATGAATAAAAACTTTTAATTTTATTTTAACTATAGTGTCACTTGTCAGATTTTAGTTGGATCTTATTTTTACAACTTTAAGATTGATCTTATTTGATCTAGATTATATTTACACACACACACACACACACACACACACACACACACACACACACACACATATATATATATATATATTCTCAATTAAATAGGAAGAGATGGTTCGGCTGAGAGATCTGGGAGCGAATACGCCGGAAGGGGTGGCGTACACGGAGGAGCAGATACTTGCTATGGTTTTGAAGGGCAAGCAGCGGGGCCACATCGCCGGACGGGGTAGGGTTGTACCCGGGCTGAACAGGCCACCGTTACCATACACCCCGCCTCCACCTCTAGGTATGTACAGTTTGATACTCCCTCCGTCCCAATTTATTTGTCCAGTTTTGACTTTTTGAGTCTTTCGTTGTCAACTTTGACTGTAAATATTTTTATTTGCGTTATATAATACTTGATAAAAATTATACAAATTAAAAATACACATAAAACTCAATCTATTCATATATTTTGGATCAAATATTAAATTACACAAACAAACATATTTAAGGTCAAAATTGAGAAAGAAAGACTTTATAAATCAAAAGTGGACAAATAAATTGGGACGGGGGTAGTAATATATTAATTATAGATTACTCGATCATGACTAAAATTAAGTATTGCAATAGATGTTTTTAAATTTTGATTATTTCATTTTCAGAAATAGCTGATTTGGAGAAAAAGCTTGCTGAGGTCGAGAAGAAGATTGCTGAGACCGGGAAGTAGAGCCGGGAAGATGCTGAAGAGCGTAAGGCCATGAAGGCGAAGCTTGATTTGGTGACAGGTTTTATGTCGTCCAACCCGCTATGGCACCAGTACCTTAGTCAGGCAGGTTCTCAACACGTGGATGGCTCGGGCAGTGGCGCTGGAGGTAGTGGCTCAGCTGGAGGGAGCGGGAGTCGTAGAGGCGATGAGGATGGTTCTGGTGATGATGAGGGTTCTACTGATGATCATGAGTGATTTGGGATGTAGAGGTACAAACTTGGGTATTTTGTGTTGTACTTATGCTTGAAACAATATTTTGGCGACCCATATGTTAGTATTGTATAGTTTAACCTTTTGGCGACTTGAACGTCGCGGATATTAAAACATTTGTGGATATGTCAGCTAGGTTTAGATATTACCACACCCCGTTTTGTAGACTTTATATGTTTTTATGCATTTTGAGGGTGTTTAGCGATAATTTGCAAGTGCTTTAGCCGATGGCGAGTTATATGTTTAGGACATGTTGATATTGAGTCGTTATAGGTGCTATTAGAGTTACAGGTTTTGGTAGATTTTTTCCGAAAAATCCGAAAAAAAATCTGAAAAATTGCTATTTTTGCAGCCTGCTGTTAGCAGCCTGTTATTAATGATGTCGTCGACATGTCTACAGCATCATTAACCAAACAATATTGATTATTTAATTATGCCGTCGACATGTCGACGACAACATTAAACAAAAAATATTGTTTTTTAGTTATGCCGTCGACATGTCGACGGCATCATTAAAAAATGAATATTGTTTATTAAATTATGTCGTCGACGTGTCGACGGCATAATTAAAAAATAAATATTTTTTGTTTAATGTTGCCGTCGACATGTCGACGGCAACATATAAAACTTAATTATCATTTCTTAATTAAAACATTAATTAGTTATACGTTCCCGTCGACATGTCGACGGGAAGAATTTAACGGACAGCAAAATCGTTTGACTGGAAAACGATGTGGGACCCACAATGTCGACGGCGATTGTCGAGGAAAACGCTGTTCCCGACGAAGCACAGTCGACGTTTTGTTCCCATCGACATGTAGACGGGAACCTATGGTGCCGTCGACTTGTCGACGGTACGGGTGTAAAAATGTCGCCGGAAAAGGCGTCGATTGTACTAGTGATACCAAAGATCATCCAATTATTAATATCAATACCTAGGGGTGAGCATCGGGCCGAAACCGACGCGTCCTGACTCGAAACCGATCCATCCCGAAACCGAAATCCTGAAAAACCCAAACCGAATCCCAAACCGAAATTACTCGGTTTTACTCGGTTCGGTTTAGAATGAGTCGGTTTCGATCGATTTTCTCGGTTTTGGTTGTGTTTTCTCGGTTTTCGACCCGAACCGATCCATCTCGAAACCGAAATTCTTGAAAACCCAAACCGAGTATGTTTGGTTCAGTTTCAAGACAATCGTTATCAGTCAGTTTTACTCGATTTTCAAGATTCAGTCAGTTTTGCTCAACCCTAACCATTACTTTTGAAATAATCAATCTCTAATAGTAACCAAAATTCATGTGCACCCTTTGACTTTTTATAGTACTTGTTTTTGAAACTCAAATTAAACCAAATAATCCAAATGAGTAGCAAATCAAACGCCTCCCAAGTAAAAAGTCCTCACAGTTAAGTTTATATTTTATTATATACTTGAACAATTCCTTGAATAACATATACGAATAAACATCAATTAAACAATACTAATCACGAATCACGAGCATAAATAAGAATCAGATCAAAGGAAATACTTCCCTATCACCACATGTCCAATCAATTAACATACCAAAATTTTACCATTCAATTCTTCTATCGAAGCTGCAGAACAGTTGACGGCTAAAGGTGAAACAAATAATTTACAAATCTGATTCAAATAGGCTACCAGAATTGTGGCCAGCCGATTTTGTTCTTCATTTTTTTTTTTCTTTTTCTTCTTTTCTTCTTTTTCATCTTCGACCTAACTCTTAATAACATGTAAAAATCAAGGGAATACTATCTTCGACCTAACTCTTAATAACATGTAAAAAAAGGAAGATTGAAAGTGTATTATAAGATTCTCCACACAATGAAGGTTACAAGATATCAAATAGAAAACAAACTAAACGGACCAAACCCAACGGGCTTACGGGCCTTTATTATCTAACAATTACATCATAATTATTCTTGCTTATTCAAAATATAGAGGGTGGATTTGAAGTGTGCCTAAGATTTGAAGCTGATTTAAGGTGCACCAACCTCATACATATCAAGGGATAAACGAGGGGCAACCAGGACGTCAAGTGGTGTTCCTTTGGTGTTACTAATTCCCGCGCTTTCAGTCATATCAATGGGTTCATTTGTTGGTCTTTTTAGCACAAACTGTTGTATCAAACTAGCTAATGTTAAACGCAACACATGGAGCGCAAAGAAACCACCGGGGCACATTCTTCTACCGCTACTGAAAGGAACAAATTCAAAATGTTTTCCCTTGAAATCAATATCCTTATGAGTTGTCAAGAATCTTTCTGGTCGAAATTCATAAGGATCTGCCCAAATATTTGGATCGTGATGAATCTTGGAAATATTTAACAATAGACGTGTACCCTTTGGGATGTGGTAGCCACCCACAACGCAATCCTCAATGGACTCATGAGGAACTGAGAGAGGTACAGCTGGGTATAAACGCATTGATTCTTTTATAATGGCTTCAAGATAGACCAAGTTTTTCAAGTCTGACTCCTCCACGAGTCTCTCTCTTCCAACATGCTCATCCATTTCAGCTTGTGCGTTCTCTAATGCTTTTGGGTTGTTGAGCAACAATGACAACGTCCATGTTAGAGTCGCAGATGTCGTGTCCAGTCCTGCCGTTAGAATTTGCTGTAACATAAAATTTACGAAAGTTAAGCGCTTAATTGATTAGATTATAGACAACAACTAATTCATATAACTTTCGATATACACCACTGCACCAAGAAGGTTGTGCGTTCAAATCCCATTAGGAAAACATGTGTGTATGTATTTGTGGATAAAGTTTAAAAAGTATAATGAAATTTGAGTTTACTTGGCATGTGGCTTTGATAACCGTGTCTTTGTCAAAACCAAGATAATCGTCGGGAGATGCATCTTCAAGAACGGAAAGAAGTGTTTTCATGAAGACTTGCTTGCCTTGTTCTTGCGCTGGTGACTCCCTCTCTATCTTTTGCTCCTTCAACCATCTTTCCAAGATGTCATCCACCTCTTTAAATATCTTGTTCATGGGCTTGTTGTATCCACCAATATCCAAACACTCGAGAAAAGGGATATAATCAGACACCACAAATGCACCCAATAACTCAAAGTATTCCCGTATCACTGATCGAAATTGGACCCCTTCTACATCATTCGGAGAAAACCTCTTTCCACAAATAATCCTAACCATAATGTTTAATGATATATTCCCAAACCATTGTTTCATTTCCACCTTAACCAAATCTGAATTTCCTTTTCCACTCTCGTAATTCTGTAACCAACTGTCATACATATCTTTGATGGATGCTCTAACTTCAGAGACTCGAACATACCCAAGAAGTTCAACTTGTCGTTGAGAAACAACCTCAATGACTATTAGCTTGCGAAGCCTACGCCAATAATCCCCATATTGACCAAATCCAAAAACGGCATAATTATAGGCCATGATATCAAAAGCCTTTCCTTTTGGTCGACCTGCAAATGCCTTGTCGTTTGTAGTGAGACAATCCCTAGCTATCTCGGCGTTACTCACCACCAAAGCTTCATGAAAGCCAAGCTTTATGGTGAAGATAGGGCCATATATTTCAGACATGTCACTTAAAACCTTGTACGGTAGTCGGGGTCCACGCAAAAGGTGCAGGTGTCCGATGATTGGCAATGCACCTTTCACTTGAGGTGGTCTTATTATCTTCCCTATCTTGGTCCTCTTTTTGTTGAGGATGTCAAGTAGAGAAGCGAGTATAATAACAAAAAAGGTGGTTGTTACTATCGTAGAAAATGAGAGATGGAACTCCATGTCTTCTTGATTTGAAAACAATTGGAGTAAATTATAGACAAGTAGATAACATGAATATTTGAGTGAGCTTATGTAAAAGAAGATGAAATGCGCATCTATATATAGAGAGAAGGTTATATCGTGGCTTAAAAGTAGGAAACGTAAGAAGAAATTATGACCGTCGGATGTATATAGAAGTGAGCACTTAAAATTTAATATGCTAGAAAGTAAAGATTCTTGTAACAAATGCAAGTGTTAAATATTTGAAACTGTTTTATAAACAATAAAATTTTAATTTTTTTTATAAACTATTACTACCTCCGTCCCTAAATAAGTGTCAACTATTGACTTTTTAAGTCTTCTCTTTTTAACTTTGACCGTAAATTATTTTATTTGTGTTATGTAATACTTGATACAAAATATATGAACGAATTTGGTCTTAAATCTATTTTCATTGATATAATTTTCATCAAGTATGACATAACATAACTAAAATAATTCAAAGTCAAAGTTGGAACAAAAAGACTTTGAAAGTGAATAGTGGACATTTATTTAAGGACGGACGGAGTATTTAATAAACAAGTTATTAGGTTAACAGCAGTTTTAGGTCAGTTTTAGCCAAGCAATGTTAAAAAGTTTTCTTGCAATAAATGAGATTTTTAAAGATTTAAAACTCTTTTAAAAATTCTATAAAGAAACTCATAGAATATATGTAGGCTATGTTTGGCGCGGAGCTTTTTTGAAGCTTTTTGGGGTGATGAGCGATGAGCTTTTTTATTTTTGATGTTTGTTTGGCATGAGAGCTGTAGGCTTTGCTATTTTTTAGGAAAACTCATTTTCTCAATGCTTCTTTATGAAGCTGTGAGTTTTTTTGGCTACTGCTCACAGCTCACAGCTACTGCTCACAACTACTTTTGCTAAACATAGCCGTAAACCAACACGTTCGGTAGAACAAGCGAATCTATTAACAATGACAACTTATTTACAATAAAGTGTATCGAAAATGTTAGCATGTCTAATTTAAGTAAAGAGTCACTTAGAAAAATGTTGCAAAGCTTTCCTTTTTTATCTTCTCTTAATCGCATGGTATTTTAAATAAGTGATTTGCTATCAACCACCCATTGAGTGTTGTTTAAGCATAACTTAAATAACTATGTTTTCAAATATGAATTCATATGACATTAATAGATATCTTTCTAAAACTTACTTATTAATTGTGTGTGTTATTTACAGAAATGACGAATTCATATTTGGAAAAATAGTTATTTACGATATGCTTAAACAACACTCAATGGGTTGTTGTTACCAAATATCTTTAAATATTTACAATAAAGTGTATCGAAAGGTTAGCACGTCTAATTTAAGTAAAGAGTCACTTAGAAAAATGTTACAAAGCTTTCCTTTTTTATCTTCACTTAATCACATGGTATTTTAAATATTTACAATAAAGTGCATCGAAAAGATGAGCATGTCTAATTTAAGTAAAGAGTCACTTAGAAAAATGTTACAAAGCTTTCCATTTTTATCTTCACTTAATCACATGGTATATCAAAAAAAATTTAAAGTAGAGTTTTTATAATTAACCATTGTATTTTTAAAACTAGTTTAACAAAATAAGCACTCTTAAAAATATTTAAAATACCAAGTGATTTTTGAATCATATCATTGAAGACCATGCATTTGCAGTTTTGCATAAGGGTGACAATTTCTGATCCGACACGAAACCGGCACGAAACTTAACAGGTTCGGGTTTAGCTAAATATATTTTAGGTCAGGTTTGGGTCGACGTATCTAAACCATTTATTAAACAGGTCAGGTTCGGGTTAGGAATAAAATAAACGGGTCGACCCGCCAACCCATTTAAGATTTTTTTTCTTAAATTAAAATTATTTATATTTAATTATACGGGTTAAATAGGTTAAACGGGTCGACCCACTAACCCGCTTAACTCGTGTAATATGCTAACTTTTGTGTATAAAATAGGTTAAATGGGTCAACTCGAAACTCGTTTAACATATTCAACCCGTGTAATCTATTTAACCCGTCAACCCAAATATATATACGGGTTAAATAGGTCAGTTTCGAGTTACGTGTAAACAGGTTAGGGTTGACGTAGCTGACACGATGATTTAAATGGGTCAGGTTCAGGTTGAGGTTTTATGACCCGCCAACCTGACAACCCGAACCCGCTAACCCGAACCCGACCCGAATTGCCACCCCTTTTGCACCCACGCGTCTTAAAGTCTTAAACTACTAACATAAAGACATCACAGTTTATGATTCTCGCTTGTTCACCCAATTTTGTAAACCATAACCCCCCAATCAACCACTCACCCGACGCCGTCGTTAAACTTATAAAAAGGAATAACATGTGTCTGTATTGAATCTTCATACATGTTTACGCATGTTTTAAACTTATAAAAATGAACAAATGAGTCCTTATTTAACGCATATAGTAAAAAACAAATTTTTTTTTCCATATATCATTACTTAAACTCATAAAGAAGAATAACATGAATTGTTCGTACACGTACAACCTCGTATATTTATTTACCAGACCCGGATTTAAGCTTGTACGGGGTGGCGACCCGACACGGCCTCTGTTTAATTTTTTTTTACCTTTACCTTTATTTAAAAATGTTTACTTTACCTATATTTAAAAAAATTACTACAAACCCTTTGGATTACTTTTTATGCATAATTTACTTTTAATCTCTGAAGTTATATTAATGTGATCTAACATATAATAAAATGGTATTTGGCAAAACCATCTCAAGTCCGTGTACCTTTTTGGTACCGAGCCCCCCACCCAACAAGGAAGGCATATCCCGGTAAATTATCTAGGCAACACTGGCTGACCAAATTGAAGTCTCGATTCAAATCCCCGCCTTTAAGCTTTGACGTAGTCAACTGCCCCCTTTTGCGGTAGTTAGTGGCCAACTGCCCTAAGGCAGCTGGTTAAGTTATATTAATGTGATATAGTTATACATAAAGTCATCTAATAAGAACATCTATATCAAGTCATTTGTATGTAGACTTAAAATTTTTAAATCAAAGGCTTACCTTGAAATTATAGCACAGGGCATTCAAAATCCACGGACGGCCCTGTTATTTACATAAACTATAACTCATGCTTTCATTTTTATATATATAATCCCGTGCATATACATATTGTATTTTTAAAACAACATATGTTGTATATTTAAAATATAAAGTCTAAAGGGTATAAAGTCTAAGAAGATATTTGTTTATTTTTTAAAATTATTAAAAAGAAAAATGCTAAACATTCGTTATAAAATGAGTCTCTCATGCTTAGTTTTGTGATTTTCTTTTTAAAAATTCCTTTCAGGTATAAATAAACTAATAAACTATAGCTCAATATGGCACACGAAAAGCATATTTTAGTTGAAGGAACAACTCAAGTTAAAACTTGCCAATTCAGAAGAAAATTCGTCGTATATAATTTTATCAATGTAAAGTGTGGGTTTGCTGCCAGTTTCGGGATTTCTTTTCCAGAGTTTTCTGTAAATCTATTTTAAAAAGAGAATTAACTTATTAACAAAGTTATACAGAATATTTTGTGATAAATAAAATATATACAAATCGTGTTTATTGATAACAGATTTGTTAAACTTTAGTGAATATTTAATCTTGGAGAACAAGATAGGGTTTTAGTATAAATATTGGACAAGTCTCATTCGTTTGTACATACAGAATAACGCAACTCTAGCAGCGGATTTCCAGCATTCTTTTCAATCAGAAGCTTCTTTTCAATCAGAAGCATACAAGATTTTCGTGATCTTTCAGGCAAGTAAGTCGAGTCCGGCTGTACAACAACTTTGGACGTTGTACCCTAGGAAACAGATGGCGAATCTGTTTTAAGGGGATCGTCACGAGCCTCGTCTTTTACTGCTTATTATTTACTTATCGTTCATAGTGTCTGTCTTCTGCTTCTACTCCATTCTGTCTGTAATTTTATTTTCTGTTATTTACTTTCTGTTAATTTTATTATTGCTCTTCTAATCTAATTTTATCAATGAAATAAGTGTGGGAACCGGTGTACACTTTTATAATAAATGAGATTCTAACGGTCACCATAACCCCCCAATCAACCACTCACCCGACGCCGTCGTTAAACTTATAAAAAGGAATAACATGTGTCTGTATTGAATCTTCAAACATGTTTACGCATATTTTAAACTTATAAAAATGAACAAATGAGTCCTTATTTAACGCATATAGTAAAAAACAATTTTTTTTTTTTCTAGATATCATTACTTTAAACTCATAAAGAAGAATAACATGAATTGTTCGTACACGTACAACCTCGTATATTTATTTACCGGACCCGGATTTAAGCTTGTACGGGGTGGCGACCACACATGGCCTCTGTTTAATTTTTTTTTACCTTTACCTTTATTTAAAAATGTTTACTTTACCTATATTTAAAAAAATTACTACAAACCCTTTGGATTACTTTTTATGTATAATTTACTTTTAATCTCTGAAGTTATATTAATGTGATACAGTTATACATAAACTTGCTTTTAAGACTATATCTAACATATAATAAAATGGTATTTGGCGGAACCATCTCAAGTCCGTGTATCTTTTTGGTACCGAGCCCCCCACCCAACAAGGAAGGCATATCCCGATAAATTACCTAGGCAACACTGGCTGACCAAGTTGAAGTCTCGATTCAAACTCCCGCCTTTAAGCTTTGACTTGGTCAACTGCCCGCTTTTGAGGTAGTTGGTGACCAACTGCCCTAAGGCAGCTGGTTAAGTTATATTAATGTGATATAGTTATACATAAAGTCATCTAATAAGAACATCTATATCAAGTCATTTGTATGTAGACTTAAATTTTTTAAATCAATGGCTTACCTTGAAATTATGGCACAGGGCATTCAAAATCCACGGATGGCCCTGTTATTTACATACACTATAACTCATGCTTTCATTTTTATATATATAATCCCGTGCATATACATATTGTATTTTTAAAACAACATATGTTGTATATTTAAAATATAAAGTCTAAAGGGTATAAAGTCTAAGAAGATATTTGTTTATTTTTTAAAGTTATTAAAAAAAAAATGCTAAACATTCGTTATAAAATGAGTCTCTCATGCGTAGTTTTGTGATTTTCTTTTTTAAAATTCCTTTCAGGTATAAATAAACTAATAAACTATAGCTCAATATGGCACACGAAAAGCATATTTTAGTTGAAGGAACAACTCAAGTTAAAACTTGCCAATTCAGAAGAAAATTCGTCGTATCTAATTTTATCAATGTAAAGTGTGGGTTTGCTGCCAGTTTCGGGATTTCTTTTCCAGAGTTTTCTGTAAATCTATTTTAAAAAGAGATTTAACTTATTGACAAAGTTATACAGAATATTTTGTGAGAAATAAAAGTATACAAATCGTGTTTATTGATAACAGATTTGTTAAACTTTAGTGAATATTTAATCTTGGAGAACAAGATAGGGTTTTAGTATAAATATTGGACAAGTGTCATTCGTTTGTACATACAGAATAACGCAACTCTAGCAGCCGATTTCCAGCATTCTTTTCGATCAGAAGCATACAAGATTTTCGTGATCTTTCAGGCAAGTAAGTCGAGTCCGGCTGTACAACAACTTTGGACGTTGTACCCTAGGAAACAGATGGCGAATCTGTTTTAAGGGAATCGTCACGAGCCTCATCTTTTACTGCTTATTATTTACTTATCGTTCATAGTGTCTGTCTTCTGCTTCTACTCCATTCTGTCTGTAATTTTATTTTCTGTTATTTACTTTCTGTTAATTTTATTATTGCTCTTCTAATCTCATTTATTATAAAAGTGTATGTGTACACTTTTATAATAAATGAGATTAGAAGAGCAATAATAAAATTAACAGAAAGTAAATAACAGAAAATAAAATTACAGACAGAATGGAGTAGAAGCAGAAGACAGACACTATGAACGATAAGTAAATAATAAGCAGTAAAAGACGAGGCTCGTGTTAAACACGATTTCTTTAAAACAGATTCGCCGCCTATTTCCCAGGGTACAACGTCCAAAGCTGTTGTACAGCCGGACTCGACTTACTTGCCTGAAAGGTCGCGAAAATCTTATGTGCTTCTGATCGAAAAGAATGCTGGAAATCGGCTACTAGAGTTGCGTTATTCTATATGTACAAACGAATGAGACTTGGCCAATATTTATACTAAAACCCTATCTTGTTCTCCAAGATTAAATATTTACCAAAGTTTTAACTTTGTCAATAAGTTAAAAAAGATACACACGTAGGCGAGGTTTCGGAGCTGCATTCGTGTCCGCAGGTCGCGCGAGCTCAGAAGCTTCGAACCCATTTTGGCCCATATATCCCATTTTCTGCACCCCCCTGCGCGCGCGCACGTAAGAGTGGGAGCATAGCTCACCTAAAGAAATTTGAAAGCTAGTACAAGGATATCCTTATAAACTAGTCTCCACTTCCTTCACTAGGCGATGTGGAATAGTTTTACTTTTTCAATTTTTGTGTTTCATGTGCCTCACTTTGAGACACGATATCTCATTCATTTCAACTCTATTTTGGACATACTTTAACTCGTTGCGAAGCTCTCTTTGAGGAGAACAAAATGCCCCCAAGTAACACAAATATATGTAACATATACATATTTTAAATAATGTCCAAAGTTTTGGAAAAACCACTTTGCAAAACTCATTTTTCCAACAATAAGAGTTTATTTATCAATTAAATAAAGTACACTTGATAGAAATAAGCTGTTTTATGAGGTACCCCAATGCAACTAATATCGTTAATAAAATCAATTGTTATATTTGGTGTGTCACACGTTTATTGCGTTTATAGGATTTTAACTTAAAAATCCACAAATCCAAAAAAGGTGTGAATTGACACCATAGCCATTGTCCGGATTATAAATAATAGTTCTGACAACTCTTCTAATTTAATGGGACACCAACTTGCAACTAGAGTGAGCACGAGCCAAAACTCGGACGTCTTTTTATTCACAAAATCTCTTCAATGGACTCATAAGTTTTTCGAAAGTGGGTGCCAACTAATCCAAGGCATTTTTGCATTTTAACTTAGGCTATGTTTGGCAAAAGTAGCTGTGAGCTGTGAGCGGTAGCTGTGAGCGGTACCCACAGCTCACTGCTTACTGCTCACAGCTTCATATAGAAACATTAGAAAAATGAGCTTTTCTAAAAAATAGCAAAGCTCGCAGCTCTCATGCCAAACGAACACTAAAAATCAAAAAGCTCATTGTCACCACTCATTGTTTTTAAAAGCTCTAAAAAGTTTTGCGCGAATCATATCATGTGCTAAACAAGGAATGACTAAGCTCTCGTTTGTTACAAGTTTCATTAATTTATTCATAAAGCTTTATAATATAATACATTATCGTCTTTTTGTCTGATGGAGCATGTTTGACAGAAGAAAAACAAGGTTTAGTTTTTATTGATTAAAAAAATCCGAAGATGAGTAATACATTTTCAATTTCTAATTTAAAAGGCTTCGCATAGTTTTCACTAATAACATGATGACTGTATTCCTTCTTATAGTTTTTAGTAATAACATGGTAATTGTTGTTTCGAAAACTTAGGTACAACATAAATATTTTTAAAAGTTAAAAACAAGTTTTACACAACATTAATTTGAAACTAATGAAACAGTTCATAGTTTTCAAATAATTCCTTTAGAAATGAATCAAAAATTTAAAATGAATAGTTGCAAAACACTATCTTAATCTTAACTGTATAAAAAGTAAAAATGGTCAACGATTGAATATTGACTTTGTTGAAAATGTTGAATGTTGAATTGTTGAAAATTAATATTTATAGCAACTTTGTTGAGTTTGTGGAATGAGTTAACGAAATATTAATGTGATGATAATATTTATAGCAACTTTGTAAGTCTCAAAATGCATTAATATGATGATACTCATCAACGACTTGGTCACTTGCATAGTAGTTGTAACTCTCAAATGTGATGATAATATTTATAGTATTGTAAAATATTATGGGCTTATGGGCTTATGTCTATTCATCCTAATCTTGATTAACAAGTTAGGGTTTTCTTATAAATACATCCTATTGTAACATTATGAATACATTTTAATAATAAGAATTCTTTTCCTCTCTCATTCTTGTGTTCTTGTTCATTACATTTACAATACGTTATCAGCACGATCTAATACATTAATTGCAAATATTTTTTGAAATAAATAAATAAATAAATAAAATATATGTTGACAACGAGGAAGAAGGAGGAAACTAATGTGATATATATTACGGTTCAAAGTTCCATCTTCTATTTGAGTTAGTGAGGTAAATCTTTAACCCATGTGTAGTATTATAATATGCTTGTTTGTGATAGTTTCATCATCGAATTTTTAAACAAGTTTAGTGAGGTTATTGAGCATTAAATCAAAACAATAAACTGACGTGATGGATCCATTAATTAATGTATTATCTATGAACATTGATTTAATAATACATAATTACGTGTATGTCTCTTTTGTAAGAATCATGGGTTAACTATTTTAATCTTTTCATGATAACTAATCTTTTGTGAAGGCGTTAAATATGACCTTAAAAGTTATTGATTTACATGGTATAACCAATCTTAAAATAAACAAGATTTTTTACAAAATGGTTAATTAATCATCACTATTGAACATGTTTTTGGTATTTTTGTTACTAAACATGATATGGTGCTTTAGTCTGTTTGTTACATAAACCTGTAGTAAATTATTAGTACCATAACAACTGCAATTACCAATTGCTTATTAACTTTGCTATATGTTGTTATTAATTTTGTCTCCAATTAACATTGTAATGTTAATTTGTTGCTTCACTTAAAAGTTGTGTAGTATTTTTTTTTTTTAAACTCTATTGTGATTTACAAGAACAACAAATGTTCTATTGTGATTACATAAAGAGAATTATGTTTTTTTTTTTAATTATCTTAAACTCTCTTATAGTTAACAAGAACAACAAATGTTCTATTGTGATTACATAAAGAGAATTATGTTTTTTTTAATTATCTTAAACTCTCTTATAACCTCATGTTATGACTTTAAATGTTCTATTGTGACTGCAAAAGAGAGAATCAAAATAACGCAAGCTTATGTTGTTATTTAAGAAAAAAAAAATATATAATTAGAACATCAAGTTATAATGTGATCTTTTCATAAAGATCAACATCATAACCTCATGTTATGACTTTAAAAAGAGAGAACATCAAGTTCTAATATGATCTTTTCATAAAGATCAATATTATAACCTTATGTTATGATGAAAAAAAAAAAAAAAAAAAAAAAAAAAAAAAAAAAAGGAGAACCTCGTCTTCTTAGTTGAGGACCTTAAAAGGGAATACCTAACGATGAAAGATTCGTTAAATTATGGTAAGATCTCAAGGATACATTACCACACAAAAGCAAGTAATATTCCCAAAAATCTCGCTATGATTGTATGCACCTCAAGCTGCATTAAAAAAAATAAAAATAAAGCATAAGCGAGTTCGGTCTCACAATTTCAGTGTTAGATCTGAATTAAAAAAAGAAAATATATAACGGTGAAAGATCCGTTAAATATATGTCAAAATCTAAAACAGATATTTGACCATCATAAGCAAGAGATTCTTGCAAATGCGAGCACATTTTTCGCAATATTAAGTAGTACATCTGAATGATGAAAAGAAAAAATGCGATGAGATGGTTAATGCCTCGAATATACTCATATATCGAGAACGATGCTTTGATATAAAAGAAATGGGCATGTTTGAACAAACACGATAAACCCGTTTACTAAATTTGCTCCATATTGTCGTGTTAAAGAAACTGGTTGACAACCTCAAGTTGCAACATAAAGATCTCCATTCCTTCAAGCGAATGTGATAAAATGATTAATATAAGATGTTCATTCCCTCAAGTGAATGAGATAAAATGATCAATATGAGATCCTCATTCCCTCATGTGAATGTGATAATGTAACGATAAATGGTTAAAGATCATTTATCATGGTAAATGCTATGGTCGAGGTAGTATGACAATGAAAAACCACTAGTAGTGGCGAAAATACAATAAGAAAGAAGCAAACAAAAATGCTATTTATGCAAAAAATGCAATGTGATGTATATGAAATACAAGTGTGTCAAAGATATTACACACCATATTCATAGATTTAAAAATATGTGCTAGCGTATTTTGCTCCACAAAAGAAATATAAAATTGTCATGAGGAACGAAGTTAAATATTAAGGATGCATTATATTCTTTTGTATCTTCCTCGACATGCATTATATAAAGATTAGTAAAAGCTAATCATAGCCATAACATAAGTTTATGAGCTATAATTATAATAATAATTTTTGGCATGACCAGTTACACCATCCTGAGTCATTAATGATGCAAAAGCTATAAAAGAATTAGATTCTTCAATTTAATGTTATTATCTCTCAAAAGAAGTTGATTATTAATCTATCAACTAGAATGGGGACTCAATTCCTCAATTTTTTGGAAAGAAAACAAATTGATATATGGAAGCATGCAAATCCATTGTATGAACCATTTAGAGTTTTAAAATCGATGCATCGTCTAAATGGTCATCAAATTGCAACCTCAAGTTTGCATGATTAATAGCTCAAAATGAGCCTAACATTCCAGAGTAAGTATTTCATCATGAATATTCGATGAATTACTTAAAATCTTCAATGACATTGAGAGAAAATTTTTTGTTGTTGTATGGGGCTATATTATAATATACACAACAAACAAAATTAGCATCATGCCAATATGTTATTATAAATCCTCCTTTTTATAATTGGTTTTGGTTATAAACCAACATATCCCATTTTTTTTTTTTTTTTTTTTTTTTTTTTTTTTTTTTTGTGTGTGTGTGTGTGCAAATTACTTTACCTAAATGCACATATATGGGATATAGAAGATGGATAATTCCTTCAGGAGGAGAGAAATAGCTGCAAATTCAGAATGAATTATCATATTATGTTGATCCTCGAAAGAAATTTTATGAATTGATTATTAAAATGGATAATCTAATAGCCATAAATAAACATTGGCTAAAAACCAAATTTCAGCTACTAATGCTCTGATTATAAGTTGTCCCTCAAGGATACTATTTTATTATGACATGCCTCAAGCATGGTAGAAAAATCAATTCCAAATAAAATCCTCGATGAAAAATATGGAGCATGAAAAC
Organism: Artemisia argyi; assembly: GCA_030686995.1. Taxonomy (NCBI): domain Eukaryota; kingdom Viridiplantae; phylum Streptophyta; class Magnoliopsida; order Asterales; family Asteraceae; genus Artemisia; species Artemisia argyi. Next base: position 49,977,019 of record CM060692.1, read on the forward strand.
AAGATGGTTATTCGAGGTATAAAAGACCCCATGATATTCTCATAAAGAGACACTAGACATGAAGGTTTAAAAGAACCTCAAATAACTAATGAGATCTCAATAAATTATATCATGTCTAAAGTTATATGGAATCGAAACATAAACGACGTCGATAAATTTGTTTACGTACAATATATTGCTTGCTATTATGCATGATGAAGATCAAATGTCAATTAATATCCAAATGTGCGCTCAACGAAATGATTGGCCAACATAAAAGGACTTAGTATCTTGCAAATACTAAAAGTCTTGAAACGTGAAGTTCGTACACGTCAATGTGTAAAATCTATTGGATATAAATCGGTTTTTGTGCTAAACCGAAATAAGAGCTCTAAAGTTATGTCTTTTAAGACATGAGTTGTGAATAAATAAATTCATAAAAACACAAAGTTGATTATTAAAAGACATATTGTCTCGAGGTGGTTGTAAATATCTTATTGATATTTTACGAGACAATCAATATTGAAGTATTTAATTCGCTCTAAATGAGGAATGATCTATAATGTTTCAAGCATGACTTACAACTTCAACTTCTAGATACGATTAATAAAGTTCTTAATAACTTTATTTGATAAAGTTGAATGAATCCGTATATGTATCCAAATGATTTTGGATGCATATTATATAAATTATTTTTGCACATGTTTCAAAGAAATAATTGGTCCTCAAGTACCATATATGAGTACAATTGAGGTTTGGATGCCAATTTTGTAATTAATATGCATCACAAGAGTGTATTTTTCTCTTTTAATATTTGTAAATGCATTGTATGCTTTACAACCAATTGATTTGATATTAGGTTGGAAGCTACACATATATTTTTGTCATTTTTACAGGACTTATTCGTAACATCGTCAATTTGATGGACTTCATTGTAAAGTTGTTGCCAACAAAAGTATACGAGCAACTCGTTTAGAAGATTAGCATTCGATGCTTGAAATATACACATTAATTTGAGGAGGAGGAGCATTATATGCACTGCACTCTTTTCCTTCATCAAGTTTTTGTATCCCATTGGGTTTTTCTTGATAAGGTTTTTGATGAAGCAGTTTATGAAGTATAATGAATGATGAATATCAAGGAGGAGTATTGTAAAATATTATGGGCTTATGGGCTTATGTCTATTCATCCTAATCTTGATTAACAAGTTAGGGTTTTCTTATAAATACATCCTAGTGTAACATTATGAATACATCTTAATAATAAGAATTCTTTTCCTCTCTCATTCTTGTGTTCTTGTTCATTACATTTATAACATATAGCAACTTGATGATTCAATATTTGAAACTGTTCAAAAAAAGAATTCATATTTGAAATTTTGGGTTTACATTGATGATTCAATATGTAGTCAACCAATTAGTGAAGTCAATGCTATAATTTAGGAAAATCATTAGCAAGACTTAACTGATTCTCATTCTTCTCAAAACTTAGATTTTATAATTGTTAGTTGTTAAAATAATTTAAATTAGAAACTTGGATCAGAAGCTTTTTACGTTAGTATATATATAAGAATCCATATTTATTTTCTTGGTCACTTTTATTACTCTCTTAGTGATAGTTATATTGTTTAATTTTCTTTTGTTTCTTGACAGATCAAGGCTTGCATTGGTTGTTAATTCAAACGAAATCGTAAAAGATATCAATCATGTAGCTCAAACAAATAGTCTTATTTTATGTCGAAGATGTTAATTCAAACGAAATCGTAAAAGATATCAATCATCTAACTCAACCGGTTAGTTATTTAATTTACACCTTTTGTTAATCTTTTCTTCTTATCGTAGGTTCTTTTTATTTTCAAGGTTCGCTTTCGAAAGAAATTGCTCCAAAGGTGTTACAAGAAGTCTTCAAAAAGATTAGCATACTTTCATGGCTCATGATAACAGTTATCCATCCTTTTTTGGTAGGTGAATTTTCTCATATACATTCTTATGTATAACTATTCTTTTATAATATGGCCAATCAGCGGGTCAAATAAACTTACATGGAGTTGTTTCCATTGTCATTATGCTTTTGTACAATATGTTAAGAACTTTAATTCTATTTTGTTAATACTTAGAAATTTTATTCTATTTTGTTCCATATTAATAATGCGGTGACATTTTAGTTGAAGTTTTTAATGATGCAAAATTGTAACTCTTTTTATGGCACGTGATGGTCCAATAAAAGACGCTTCTAAAATATATAATAGAAATTAGTTCTTATTGTTACGTCTAACAAACAATGACGGGTTAATAAAAAAAAGAAGTTAGAGGTAAATTGTTTAATAGTTGTGAGTGATATATGTAATGGCACAATGTTAGATATGTAAACATTTATATCATAATGTAATCAATGCTGAGAATGTTGTCGGTCAACACGTTGAAGTTAGAGTGCTCTTGCCAAAAATGTCTCTTGCTCCATTTAAAGAAGACATGTTCCCTTTAAGACTAAAGAGAAAATAATTCTCCTTGTGCCTTAGGTTCGCGATGACTATCAAAGAAGCTCAGGGCTAAACAATTCCAAATGTGGGTGTCTATTTGCCGGACTTTGTTTCTCGCATGGCCAACTTTATATTGCGTTGTTTACAGAGATATCACGTAGAATTACAAAGGTATTAGTGAATCCGGTCAAAGAGTTCGGTGCAAGGAGTCTACAACTCAAATATGTATATATGTACCAAGAAGTTTTACTCGACGAATAACGCGCATTGTTAGTTATCTTATAATTGATGTAATGTTATATTTTTCAATTTAACTAAATGCTTTTATACGTTTCTTGATACATTTTAATAGCTTTGTTTTGAGTTGAATTATCACATGTTACAACCTTTTGCAGTTCCATTTTGACATTTTCATGTTGTATATATAACGTTACATGAAACACTTAACCATAATATCGCAACTTTAGTTGTTTGCCGCTAGAAAATACCGTTCCAACTTTCATCTTTCTTTACGTCGAAAGAGCTTGATTATTTCACGTTTTATGTATAACCATTACACGAAACACTTATAGTTGTTTGCCGTTATAGATATCTTGTTTCTATGCATTTTGATTATTTCACATTTTATCTCACATATTGTTGTTTGCTACTAAAAAATTCCGTTGCTATGCACGGGTATTCGTCTAGTTACAATTAAATGACAAATGAAACTCTTCTATAAATGAATTAAAACTTGTTAGTTTCGCTTATGATTTTTGGGAGAAGATGATTCTTTCACAATAATACATTTGCATTATTGTGTGCCAAAAAAATGCGTTATCACAACCACGTGATACCTATAAAACACGTAGTAGTGCAGTTGGCGCCGTTATAGGTCCCAAAATTTGCCTATAACGGGGTGGGTATATGAAACCTCCATTTCCAGATTCGATTTTTTTTTAAAGGGCCTTAATGCCATAGAGAATGTCGGTTATAGACGCTTAAAAACCATAAGATACCTACGCCGTAGAGCCTACCAGGCCTCTATGCCGTAGAAGCTGCAGTCACCACAACTTGCACTTTACAATTTGACCCAAAAATACACTTTGACATTTCACAACCATTTTAGACCTGGACATAAACACTTATGACTCATATATAACGGAAAATACACCATGAACATTGATTCATACTTACAAATCTTGACCCATTTCCAAAATGGGTAATAATGGACCTTGTCCCAAACATTCTTTTAAACACTTCCAACACTACTTATACATGATACTATACTTTAAAATTTGTAACTATGGCTTCTAATCTATAACAAACCCCACAATACTCTTTATCATCAAAGAACACAACTTGACGACATTATGGGGGTTTAACTTCTTCGAGCTTGGCATTCTACGACTACTTGCATATGCATAAAGCAATGCACTTTCATTCATTCGCTTTCAATCCTAAGCCTTGACCAAGACCTTACTTGCATCACAATAATACCTACAAAAGTGGTTAACAACTAAACTATAAGCTTTCACTTAGTAAGTAAAACGACAATAATATGACATCATACATCATTTACACATTTTTGCATCATATACCACCAACTACTAGTCTTAAGTACTTAAACCACACTATTACTTTTATAAAGGCAGTTCAACCAAACAGCATTCTTGTTGGAAATTATGCTAAGTAAGAATTCTGCTGACGGTTACTGCTGAAGAGTTGGTTCCTGCTGAAGCAGTGTATCTGCTGAAGTCTAGTTTCAGCATTATTAGTTTCTGCGGATATAGTTATTCCGTATTTTATGTAATATAGTTAAGATATGCATGAGTTTATTTAGGAAGTGATAATGCATATCTTTTAAAGTTTTTAGAATATACGTTTCTTGTGAAACGGTTTAGGGTTCCTTGTGTATAAAAGGAACACACGTTTATGTATTGAACACACGTTTTCAGAAAACACTTTCAGTATAATTAAAAGATCCATAGAGGATCAAGTGTTCTTAGTATTCAGTTATTCATACTTGTGTTTGTTTCCGCTATAGAATACAAGTTGTAGAGATTATCTTTTAGTGTTAGTGATTACATTAACATAACTAACGATCCACGAGTGCTCAAAGATCTATCATGGTCTTAAGGTTCAACAAGTGGTATCAGAGCCTCGGGAGAGTCTCTGTGATACTAAGAAACACAAATCTTACACCCTCTCAATAAAAAACAACCAAAAACAATGCCTGGATCAGATGATGAATCTGATGCAAATCAGAACCAAAACACCACTTCTCTCCAACAACTCACTCTATCAAACAGTAATGCCAAATTCCCATACCTTAAGAATGCAGAGGAGTATGAATTGTGGTCCATGAAGATGCAAAACTGGATCACAAACATTGACTGAAATCTTTGGGAAGTTGTCTGTAAGGGTAACAGCTTGAAGAAACATGTCAAAGATGCTGATGGGATTGTTACCATTGTAGGTCCTAAAACTGATGAAGAAGTTCTAGCCGTGCAGAGGGAGAACAAAGTCAGAACAATTTTCCTTTAGGCTATACCAGATGACCACATGGGTGACTTCCACTTCATGGAAGATGCCAAGGACATTTGGATGGCCATCAAGGCTAGGTTTGGTGGGAATGATGAATCAAGAAGGATGAAGAAGTCAATGCTGAAGCAACAGTTTCAAGAGTTTCAGATATCTGAGTGATGAGGCGAAAAATGATCCATTTTTAGGGGGTCATTTAAGCCCGGAATTGAATTTATTTGATCAAATATTGCCCTAAATCGTTCCTTTTGTGATTTTAGGTACTTTGGGAGTGAAATCTGGAAAAGGAAGCAATTCGGACGTTTTTGGAGCATAAAAGTGAAGAAAACGCCAAAGTCTTAATTTTCCATGCTGGAACAGTAGGTGACGGCGTCAAGAGTAACTCCCTGACGGCGTCAAGAGCTGAATTCCATGACGACCCAGTACAGATTTGACGGCGTCACGAAGTAGGGCGTCAAGAGTTAAAGTCATGACGGCCTGGAAATGATTATCACATGACGGCGTCAAATGTAGATCAAGGCAGTCCGAGAAGAGTTTTGGCGGCGAGGTGACGGCGTCACAAGTTTAGTCTTGACGCCGTCAGACCCCTTTTCCTATATATAGTTTTCTAATTTTCATATTAAAAAGAGAGAAGTTTTGGAGAAACCCTAAGTACGAACTTGGTGCGAATTTTACAGGTTTTTCAAGGGTTCCAAGCCCTTGATACCTTTCATGTGTAATTGAGATAAGTGTTCTTTTAATTCAATCAATATGTCTATGTGTTGGTTGTCTATATCTTGTTCTTGTCTTAATTCCATCATGCTAGGCTAGATCTATCTTGTGTTTGCTTGGATCTAATGAAACCTAGATGTTAATTATGTGTTGATTACTTGTTTATACTTGTCTTGGATGAATGATTTATATGTTAGGCTTAAGAAAACTGGCAAATCTCCAATTGGTAACATGCTTGAACGTCTTAAGAAACATGAACCGATGCGCACTAGGTCTTTATTGGTTGTATTTAATGCATGAGCCACTGTTTATAAACCCTATAGTTGTGCTGGGCATGGTATAGGAGGAGATAAGAGCTCATAGAATTGGGGAGTTAAGTGTGCCACCCCATGAATGGTATTAAGGAATACGATCCGTCATCCATGCAATTATAACAAGTAACTAACGTGTAAAAGATGTCTAGGAAGTAGTGAAATCTAAGTAAACAAATTTCCTCCATTTACTGCTCACAACTTTAGTATAATTTAGTTTATTTTCATTTCTAGTATTTTATTTTGATTGCATCTTTAGTATTGGGTTAGTTGACTAGCAACTAATTCCGCCCAAATCCTTGAAACCCGAGATTTTTACTTGCTTTCTAAAAAAAATATAAAATACAAAAATAATCATCCCTCACCTTTAGAACTAGTATTTAGGTTTTCTAATCCTAGCGACACTATTCCTAAGCTGAACGATCAATCCCCCGGTACTTGTCACTATATTATACTACAACGATCAGGTACACTGACTGGTGGGGGTTGTAAGCTTCTCAAGATCCCTTGAGAGGTAAAGCTTGGTGCGATTCCCACGTATCAAGTTTTTGGCGCCGCAGCCCGGGGAATAGTTATTGTCTAGGTTAGAATTTCTTTTTATTAGGTCTACTTGCTAGATTCCTTTCTAGTAAGATTTTATTTTTATTTTTAGGTTCTCTTTAGTCTATCTTATTTCTTTGTGCCTTTGTTCGTAACCATCCGACATCATGGACAACGGGAACATCTTTGAACCCGTCATCCCACCACAACAAAACCCACCACTAGAACCCCTTAGGCCCCGAACCTTAGGAGAGTATTCCCGACCTAGCCACCAAGGCTACCGAAACACCATTGAGCTCACCGGAGCCAATGTGACCCCCTTGCGATCCGACACCATCCGGTTGGTGCAAAGCGGATGTGCATTCCATGGACTTCGTTCCGAAGATCCAAACCAACATCTTAAGGACTTCCTCAAAATCGTAGATTCCATAGACCTAGATGTTGCAACTAGAGAGACAACCCGACTACGCCTATTCCAATTCTCTCTACGGGATCAAGCTAGTCAATGGCTTGAGCGTTTACCCGCGGGATCCATCACCACATGGGATGATCTCACCACTCGTTTCCTTGCTCAATTTTTCCCACCGGGGAGAACTACTAAGCTTAGAAATGACATCTTGATGTTCCAACAACGTCAAAATGAATCTCTTTATGAAGCATGGACTCGTTTCAAGGACTTACTCCAAAAAGTCCCTCATCATGGCATAGATCTTTGGCTCCAAGTCCAAATCTTTTATGACCATATCGATCTCTCCACGAGGCGAGCCGTTGACCAATCGGCCGATGGTAAGCTACGTGATCTAAGTGCGGAACAATCATGGGAACTCATAGAAGATCTTGCTCTCTATGACAACGAAAGTTGGAATGATCCCCGTGACTTGAACAAAACGGTCAAGACAATATCTTTGCCTTCGAACAATTCTAGCACTCCCGACCGTAGGATCATGGAACTTGAGGACCAAGTCAAGTTTCTCATAAAATCTTACGAAGCTCCTAAGCCTTCAAGCCAAGCGAACAAAATCACTTCTCCATGCGAATTATGTAGTGGTCCCCACGACACTCGTGATTGTGTGGAACTCCCCGGAACAGCTTTTGCGGACTACGCATCCACGCGTACCGACGAAGCGGGAGATAAGTGGTACACTTTCAAGCCCGAGCCAAACACTTACGGTGATTCATACAACCCCTCGTGGAAAAATCACCCAAACCTTAGGTGGAAACAAAATCAACCCAATTCTTCCAATCCGCCTAATCGTTACCAACCAAACGGTCCACCCTCCAACCGTACTCTCAACAACAATCCTTCTAACAACTTTGGTAGTACTAACAATCTTGAAGGATTGATGTCTAAGTTCATGGCATCTCAAGAAGCTCGCATATCTAAGTTTGAAGCCGATTTCAAACAAAAGCAAAGCAAGATGACCACTATAATTGACGCATTGTTGAAGATTCTCAATGACCGAGAAATGGGAGCACTTCCAAGCGGCACAATCAAAAATCCGAAACTAAACGTTAATTCCATATCTTCAGTTTTGTCACCCACTTCGTGTCCACAATACTACTCGGTTAAATCAACGAGCACGTGTTTCAAACAAAACCAAATTCTTCAAAAGGACCAATCAAATAAAACACCCGATATAGAATCGGTCAAAAGTATAGTTGAAACGCCCCCTACGCAAGACCTTGACGATGAATTCAAAGAACTTCACCTTGAACGCCCCGTCATTGATGTCTTAGCGCGTGCTCCTTACTATAGTGCCCTCCTAGAAAAATATGAGAAGTTTAAACTAGGTAAAAATGGGACTGCCTTCGTTCAAAACAAGTTGCCTAAAAAGCTTGATGATCCGGGTATATTTGTTTTGCCTTGTAAGATAGGAAGATCCGAAGCTTTCGACACACTAGCCGATTTAGGATCAAGCCTCAACTTGATTCCCTTATCCTTATTCACCACTCTTAAGCTAGGAAAGTTAGAGGAAACGGAGGTATTGATAGGGCTAGCGGATGGGAGTATTGCCCACCCGGTTGGAATGATTAAGGATGTAGTTGTTCACGTAGGAAAGTTAACTATACTAGCGGATTTTCACGTCCTAGACATGGTTAGTGACACTACATACCCATTATTGGTAGGAAGAGGATTTTTAGCAACCGCTAGCGCCATGATAGATTTCAAGGAGTCTAAGATAACGGTAGGTGAAGGTGATACTTGGTCAGTGTACGATGTTAAGAAACATAGTTATGATTGTGATGATGAACCAACACTGCATTGGGTAGAGATGAATAGGAGACCATCTAGATATGGACCTTGGATAGAAAGGAACTTCATAGGACCTCAATGCCCATTTTATCTAGAAAAAGATTTCGTTGAAAAGACACATTCGGTAGAACAACTCATAGCTAGAGATGAAGAGCTCGACCCTTTTGAGGACCCATTAGTCTTTAGGAAGATGATTGAGTTCTTGAGCGTAATACCTATTAATATAGAGATGAATAAGTGGAAAAGAGAGGGAGACAAGTGTAAATGGAGGTGGGAGAAGCCACCTAAAGAAGGTGACGGATCATGGCATATGAGGATGTTGGGAATTATACTAACAGTTACCACGGCTAGTGAAGATGTTACAACTGCAGAAGATTGTACTTGCAGTGGAAACTCATTACCACTGCAAGAACAAATATTACCACTGCTTACTTGATAACTGTTAGAGAAACGCGCTTAGATAAACATAGAAAAGATCTTGTGTATATCTTATTCTATTAGCATTATACTTATCTTGTAGAAAAGGACTCCTTGCTGTATAAAAGGAGATCCTAGGTTATAGTTAGAATATATCTTTCTAATACGTTTTTCTTAGAGCTTCAAGGTGTAACCCTAGTGATATCATAGATCACTCGTATTATTATCATTAATAATATTGGAGCTATTTGTTTGTTACATACATTGTTCTTACATACATACAACTGTTTCATTCACAATCAATCTTCTAAGTATCATTAAGTAGATTCCACATACTTAGTGGTATCACTCAAAGTATCAATATTAACACAAGTTCAAGGTGTTCACGTTCCAACAAGTGGTATCAGAGCAAGGCTTTGATATTTTGATTTAGAAGACCCTATGGCAGACTCAAAAGAAACAATGGAGACAGAAACAAGCCAATCAAACATTGCTGCTAAGCTTCCTAAGCTTAAGATAAATGATTTTGAGATGTGGAGGCTTATGATAGAACAATTCTTTATGGTTCAAGACTACACATTATGGGAGATCATTATGTGTGGAAATTCATTCAAACCTGGTACAACTGTAGAGCAGGTTGGTGACAAGACAGTAACAAAAGTTAACACTGGTCCTGTCACTAATGAAGAAAGAAGTCAACTGAAGAATGATTTGAAGGCTAGAGGTTTGCAAAGACTCTTTTTGATGAGATCTGTGAAGTGTTTGGTGGTAATGATTCCACCAAGAAGACTCAAAAGACTTTATTGAAGCAGACTTATGAAAACTTTGGTTCAACAAGTAATGAATCTCTTGATAGCATATTCACAAGACTACAAAAGATTGTTACTCAACTCACTGGTTTTGGAATTGAGGTAGAAAAGGAAGATCTTAATCTTAAATTCCTAAGAAGCCTACCTTCTGAGTTTGACACCAATGTTGCTGTTTGGGAAGATAAGCCAGATCTAGAGACCATGAAGCTTAATGATGTGTACAATAACTTCAAAGTTATTGAACAAAGATTGAAGAAAGCTGGCAAATTAAGAACAAGTTCTGCAAGTGTAGCACTCATATCATCATCAATTAATGATAGTTCAGATGAAGAAAGTGATAGTGATGATGACAGTGGTAACATGATTGTTTCCACTGGTAATGGAAGTGTTTCCACTAAGAGCTCAAAGAAACAGGTTGCAGGACTAAGTGATGCTACTTTCTATGCCTTTATATCAAGCCATGTGGGTGGTTCAATTCTCAATCATGAAGATTTGGATCAAATTGATGAAGATGATATGGAGGAGATGGACATCAAATGGCAGGTGGCATTACTAAGCTTAAGATCAAAGAAGTTCTGGAAGAAGACAGGGAGAAAGATACATATAAGTGGCAATGAGACTGTAGGTTTTGACAAAAAGAAGATGGAGTGCTATAATTGTCACAAGATGGGGCACTTTGCAAGAGAATGTAGAAAACCAAGGAAATTTGATAACAAGTCAACTTGGTATAAGAAGGATAAGAACAAAGAACCTACAACAGAAGAGCCAAAGGTGCTATTGGCTATTGATGGAGTGAGCTTTGATTGGAGCTTTATGACTCAGGATGGAGAAGATGATTTAGAATCTGCAATGCTTGCTACTGAGCATGCACTCATGGCTTTCTCTGACACTGAGGTACATACTGATAATGCTTGTTCTAAAAACTGTAAGGCCTTAAAAGAGTTAGAGATCTCTAAAACACAATATGATGCACTGATGCTAGATTTACATCATACTAATTATAATTTAGCAAATCATAAAAGAGGTCTAGGTGTTTTAGAAAAACAGATAGAGCATTATAGGGCAAATGAATCTAAGTTCAGTGATGACATTGCTGTTTTAAAAAGAGACTTAGATTTTTATGTTGAAGTGAATAAAGCTCTTAGGGAAGAGATTGAAAAAGTTAAGAAGGCTAGTGAGAACATTCAGATAACTAATCAAACACTAGACCACCAATCTAAGAGCATTAGCAAAATTTGGGAAGCCCAAGTTGTGAGCAAAGCTAAATCAGGTCTTGGATACAAATCTGTTCCACCACCTCTAAGAGGTGTTCCATCATCTCCTGGCATTGACCTAGCTCACACAGGTTTAGAAGAGTTTCAGGATCCACCTATGACCTATGGACCAAAATTTGTTAAACCAGTTGAAACTGAAAAGGTTCAGGTTGAGGTTGAGACTTTTGATAGTGCTAGTGACTCATCTCTTAAAGATGAATGTTTGAATGTTGAGTCTAAATCTAGTGTTCCTGAAAATGTTAAAGTAGAGGAAAGAAAAAGTATTCCTGAAGTAGTCAAAGAGAAGCCTAGGACACAGTCAAATTACACTAGGCCTACTACTAGATATGCAGAGATGTACAGGGATAGGTCTAAATCTCCTAGAGGAAACATGAGAAGTTGGAATCATGTTAAAACTAGGCAGTTTGGTAGTGATTTTGTGTTCAACAATAAGGCCTGTCATATTTGTAGTAGCTTTGATCACCTTTCCTATACTTGTAACTACCACATGGGAAGAAGGGAAGTATTTGTGAATACAAGAGTGAATGGACATAATTCTAATAAAATAACTCATACAAACCCCCTAAGCAAGATGGTTCCCAGGTCTGTTTTGCTTACCACTGGCATTAAACCTATTTCCACTGCTAGACCAGCAGTTGCCACTGCTAGTAGTAAAAACAGAGTTTATCCTAAGTCCCCTGTCACTACTTCTGTTAAATCTTATCAAACAGGGAAAAAGACTTATTTTGAAAAGAATGATCACAAGAATCACATGTGGAGACCCAAATTTACTAATCCAGCAGTTTCCACTGCTAGGCCTGCAGTTACCACTGCAAGACCAAATGTTTCCACTGGTGTCTATGTGAATAAGAAAAGGGTAAACATGGGTAATGTTGTTAAGGCCTCAGCTCGTTGGGAATGGAAACCAAAAGGAATAACAACCTCAAACAATCCCAATGGTGTATTAATGACCTTTGATAGATACAACTATATTGATACACGAGGCAGATCCAAGTCATTTGTGGCTTGGGTCCCCAAAAGGTACTAATTCCTTTATGTTGTGTGCAGGGACATTCAAAGACAAAAGAGGATCAAGGTTATTCAGATAGTGGATGTTCTAGGCACATGACTGGCAACAAGGCCTATCTTTCAAATTTCAAATCATTTGATGGGCAAGCTGTCAGTTTTGGAGGAGGAATTGGTGGCAAAGTTTCTGGCAAAGGAACAATCAAGGCTGGAAACTTTGACTTTGAGAATGTATACTATGTGCCAGAACTCAAGTACAACCTCTTTAGCGTGTCACAGATGTGTGACAAGAAAAACAGAGTTCTATTCTCAGAAGATGAATGCTATATCTTATCTAAGGATTATAAGCTACCTGAAGAAAAAGACATTTTGCTCAAAATTCCTAGAAAAGGTAATCTATATAGCATTGACATGAAGAAGATAGTGGCTAAAGATGATGTTACTTGCAAAAGCCACTTTGGATGAATCTATGCTTTGGCACAGAAGACTTGGTCATGTTAACTTCAAGACCATCAATAAGATTGTAAAAGATGGTCTAGTCATAGGTTTACCTGAGAAGAGATTTGAAAATGATCAAACATGTGTTGCTTGTCTTAAAGGTAAACAACACAGAGCTTCTTGCAAGACCAAGGCAGTAAATACTATTGATCATCCACTCTACATGTTGCATATGGACTTGTTTGGTCCTACTTCTGTGAGCAGCATCAATTTGAAGAAGTATTGTCTAGTTGTGACTGATGATTTTAGCAGATTTACATGGGTTTTCTTCTTAAATACCAAGGATGAAACTACAGGCATACTCAAGACTTTCATCACTGAAATTGAAAATCAAGCTGAAAAGAAGATAAAGATCATCAGATGTGACAATGGGACAGAGTTCAAGAATAGAGTAATGGATGATTTCTGCAAAGACAAAGGTATTAAAAGAGAATTTAGTATTGCAAGAACACCTCAGCAAAATGGTGTTGCTGAAAGAAGAAATAGAACACTAATTGAGGCTGCTAGAACCATGATAGCTGATTCAAAGCTTCCAGTGACATTTTGGGCTGAAGCAGTTAACACTGCTTGCTATATTCAAAACAGGGTTTTAGTGGTCAAGTCAAAGAACAAGACACCTTATGAGCTTTTCAGAGGAAGACCCCCACTTTTGGATTTCTTGAAGCCATTTGGATGTCATGTCACAATTCTCAATACCATTGATCATTTGGGAAAGTTTGAAGAAAAGGCAGATGAAGGTTTCTTTGTTGGTTATTCCATGGTTAGTAAGGCTTTTAGAGTCTACAACTTAAGAACAAAGAAGATTGAAGAAAACTTGCATGTTCAGTTTCTTGAAAATAAAGCTAACATAGCAGGTTCAGGACCTGAATGGCTATTTGATCTTGAGACTTTATCAAATACAATGAATTATGTTCCTATTACCTCAGATTCAAGTGATACTGATCTTGAGGACTCAGAGGAGTTTATTGATGAAGATGAATCTTGCCAAGATGATGAAGATGATAAAGATCAATTTGTTATGCCAATTTGGGATTTTGATGTTAATGCAGACTCACAACCTTCAAAGAATACTGATAAGGAAGATGAATTTGTGAATTTTGATGTTCTGCATGATGATATTCCTGAAGGCAGTGGTAATCCTTTTACCACTGCAACACATGATGTTTCCACTGACGGTCCAGATGTGGAAAATATAGCTCAGGAGACACCAAATGATGATGTTGAAATCACAAATATGCCATCATCATATGATATTCCTAACACATCACAATCTACAGTTCATAAAGCTCACCCAATTAAGAATGTTATTGGTGAAATTAATTCAGGCTCCAAGAGGAGTGTATCAAGTGTAAGGGTATATGATGAGGCGAAAAATGATCCGTTTTTAGGGGGTCATTTAAGCTCGGAATTGAATTTATTTGATCAAATATTGCCCTAAATCGTTCCTTTTGTGATTTTAGGTACTTTGGGAGTGAAATCTGGAAAAGGAAGCAATTCGGACGTTTTTGGAGCATAAAAGTGAAGAAAACGCCAAAGTCTTAATTTCCATGCTGGGAACAGTAGGTGACGGCGTCAAGAGTAACTCCCTGATGGCGTCAAGAGCAGAATTCCATGACGACCCAGTACAGATTTGACGGCGTCACGAAGTAGGGCGTCAAGAGTTAAAGTCATGACGGCCTGGAAATGATTATCACATGACGGCGTCAAATGTAGATCAAGGCAGTCCGAGAAGAGTTTTGGCGGCGAGGTGACGGCGTCACAAGTTTAGTCTTGACGCCGTCAGACCCCTTTTCCTATATATAGTTTTCTAATTTTCACATTAAAAAGAGAGAAGTTTTGGGGAAACCCTAAGTACGAACTTGGTGCGAATTTTACAGGTTTTTCAAGGGTTCCAAGCCCTTGATACCTTTCATGTGTAATTGAGATAAGTGTTCTTTTAATTCAATCAATATGTCTATGTGTTGGTTGTCTATATCTTGTTCTTGTCTTAATTCCATCATGCTAGGCTAGATCTATCTTGTGTTTGCTTGGATCTAATGAAACCTAGATGTTAATTATGTGTTGATTACTTGTTTATACTTGTCTTGGATGAATGATTTATATGTTAGGCTTAAGAAAACTGGCAGATCTCCAATTGGTAACATGCTTGAACGTCTTAAGAAACATGAACCGACGCACACTAGGTCTTTATTGGTTGTATTTAATGCATGAGCCACTGTTTATAATCCCTATAGTTGTGTTGGGCATGGTATAGGAGGAGATAAGAGCTCATAGAATTGGGGAGTTAAGTGTGCCACCCCATGAATGGTATTAAGGAATACGATCCGTCATCCATGCAATTATAACAAGTAATTAACGTGTAAAAGATGTATAGGGAGTAGTGAAATCTAAGTAAACACATTTTCTCCATTTACTGCTCACAACTTTAGTATAATTTAGTTTATTTTCATTTCTAGTATTTTATTTTGATTGCATCTTTAGTATTGGGTTAGTTGACTAGCAACTAATTCCGCCCAAATCCTTCAAACCCGAGATTTTTACTTGCTTTTTAAAAAAAATATAAAATACAAAAATAATCATCCTTCACCTTTAGAACTAGTATTTAGGTTTTCTAATCCTAGCGACACTATTCCTAAGCTGAACGATCAATCCCCCGGTACTTGTCACTATACTATACTACAACGATCAGGTACACTGCCTGGTGGGGGTTGTAAGCTTCTCAAGATCCCTTGAGAGGCGAAGCCTGGTGCGATTCCCATGTATCACTGAGGATGAAGGAATCCACAAGGGTTATGACAGGTTCCACAAGATCTTGAGCCAACTTAATCAGCTGAAGGCTAGGCCAGATAATGAGGACTGCAATGCTAAGTTTCTAAGATCTTTGCCACCATCCTGGTTGCAAGTTAGCATTGCTCTCAAAACTAAAGGTGGATTGGACATGATCTCCTTTGATGACCTCTACAACAAGCTTAAATCTCTTGAGCTTGATGTTAGAAGTCCAATTCGTCCTTCCACTCACTCAGCATTTGTTAGCACCACATCCAATCCGGTGTATCATGCCTCAAGCTCTTACACCTCAGCATCATCTTCTCATGCCCACTCTAAACCAACTCCTAAATCAAGGTCCAGTAATATAATGGAAGATGTTCTTCACTCTTTTATTGCTGAATATGAACATCAGCAGTTTATAGCTTATGAGGATTTTGAATAGGTGGATCCATTGGAGATGGAAGAGATAAACTTGAAATGGCAGTTGGCAATGATTTCTCTTAATATCAAAAGGTTTGAGAATAAGTCATGGAGAAAGTTTGGTTTCCAGGGAAGAGATGCAGCAAGATTTGACAAAAGGAAGGTTAAGTGCTACACTTGTGGTCAGATGGGCCACTTCTCATGAGAATGCAAGGAAAGAAAACCTGGTGATGAAGTTAGATATGGCTCATATCTATTGGAATCAGGAACTTCTAAAGCTGGACCTTCCAAAGCTTTGGTGACTATGGATGACCATGTTGATTGGACTGTTCATGAACCTGCTGAAGAAGAAGCTTCTACTTCTGAACAAGTGAATATGCTGGCATACTGCCCTACAGAGGATAAGAAGGATCAAGTTTCCTTGATGGGCATCTCTCAGGTACATAACTGTGTTTTTGGCTGTAGTGTAAGATATAATGAACTTAAACAAGAATATGATGAATTGAAACCTAAATACAATGAATGTTATGTAGAAGTTGAGGCTTATAAAAAGGCTTTAAAAACTTTAGAAAGACAAAAGGTTTGGTTTCAAAAGAATCAACTTAAATATGAAGAAAAGATAAGAGTTTTAGAAAGTGATTTAGAATGTGCTAAGATTGATTTAAGGCGTACTGAAAAAGAAAAAACTGATGTTGTTTCAGAAAATCTAGTACTTAAACAGAAACTAGATGAAGAGGTAGCTAGACATAAACAATGGTTAATATCAGGTGATAATCTAGCTAGTGCACTTTATGGAAGTCAGGCTGTAAACTCTAGAATAGGTTTAGGATTTAAAAAATATGTTGGTTTAGAAGCTAGGAATGACCTAGGTAAATCAACACCACCAGGATTAGCTAACTATGTAAAAGAAGGTAAATTACATGCTGTCCTTGGACCTATTAGAGGAGAACACATGCCCACAGACCTGTCCATAACTGTTGACTTTGATGGATCACACCATCTCTATGGCAAAAAGTCAATTGACTTGCCAGACCCTGATACTAAATCTACTGACTTTGTCTCTTGTTCTGACAGTGACAAGTCTTCTGACCAAGGGTCTACTTCATATACCAGTTGTGATTCAAGTGAAAAGTCAGACCTTCCCAAGACCACACCCAAGACATCACCCAAGACTCCCCACAAGCCTGTTAGAGTTACTGTTGATTCCAAGACAGTTTCTTCTGAAGACTTGTTATTTAATTCTTTGTAAAACAATGTTTCTAGTTCTGTTAAAAACAATTTTGTCAATGTTTGTGGTTTGAATGCTTTTTCATGTTATGGAACATCTTTCACTTTGAATAAATCTTCTAAAAAGAAGAAATGTTTTGTGTGTGGAAGTAAATTTCATTTGATTAAGGATTGTACTTTTCATGAGCAAAGAATGGGTGTTTGTGCTAGTCAAAGAAAACCTAGGAAAATGTGGAAAAATGTTAATGATATACCATCTTTTGTTCCACATCAGCAGAAACACAATTCTGCTGAAAAACATTCTTCATGGAGAAGAACTTGTACTAGACCTTATGTACGACCCACTAGTTCTTTCTTTCATAATGGTTATTGGCCTAGACAGTTTGACTCTATGTATGTTGGTGGAGGGTATTGGGATACAGCTGTGAAGCCCTCAGCAGGTTGTTCTTGGACAAAGAAGGGACCTAATTTGCAATACAGGCCCAAGAACAATGGTGGATCTAATACATCTACATGCCTACTTCTTATGATCCACAAGGCAGGCTCAAGTCAGCAATGACTTGAGTCTCCAAAGTGTACTAACTTTTGTATGATATTGTTGTTGTTGTAGGATCATCCCCTGAAGAGTACTGAAGTAGGCATAGTAGATAGTGGTTGCTCCAGATGCATGTCAGGGAACAAGGATAAGATGCATGACTTTGTGCCTATAGAGAAGGAGGCAATGTGACTTTTGGTGGAGGAGATGGCAAAATCACTAGGAAAGGCATTATTAAAACACCTCTGTTAGATTTTTAGAATGTTTATTATGTAAAGGAACTTTAGCACTTCAATCTTTTCTCTGTATCACAAATATGTGACACCAAGAATAAAGTTTTCTTCTCTGAGGATGAGTGTCTTGTGCTCTCAAAGGACTTCAAACTTCCAGAAGATACAACTATCTTGCTAAGAGTTCCTAGAACCTTCAATTTGTACACATTCAATCTGAACGATGTTCAACCAGAAGGTGATCTAACATGTTTGGTGGCCAAAGCTTCCCTGGATGAATCTACAAGATGGCATAGGAGGATGGCTCATGTGAATTTCAAGACCATTAACAAGCTTTCTAAACTTGGTCTGGTTCAGGGACTTCCTTCAAAGGTCTTCACCAATGAACATAATTGTGTTGCTTACAACAAAGAAAAGCAGCACAGAGCCTCTTACAAAGCCATAACAGCTATGAGCACCATCTCAGAACCTCTTCAGTTACTACATATGGATCTCTTTGGTCCAACTCCAATCAGAAGTATTGATCTCAAGTACTTCTGCCTAGTAATCACTGATGATTTTAGCAGGTTTTGCTGGGTATTCTTTTTGAAAACTAAAGATGAAACAACTCTTATTTTAAAAGAATTTATTACCCTTGTTGAAAACCAGCTAAATAAAAAGGTTAAAGGTATTAGGTGTAACAATGGGACAGAGTTCAAAAATGTTGTATTCATAGAATTCTGTAAGTCTAAAGGGATAAAAAGGGACTATAGCACTCTAAGAACCCCACAACAAAATGAGGTTGCTGAAAGGAAAAATAGGACCTTAATAGAGGCAGCAAGATCCATGCTTGCAGACTCTAAGTTACCCACTAAGTTTTGGACTGAAGCAGTAAGTACTGCTTGCTATGTCTTGAACAGGGAATCCATCACTAGACCTCATGTCAAGACACCTTATGAACTTCTCACTGGGAAAGTTCCAGACATTCATTACCTTAAACCTTTTGGGTGTAAAGTGACAATTTTGAACACTAGTGATGCACTGGGAAAGTTTGATGGCAAGGCTGATGAGAGGTATGTTGTGGGTTATTCAGCTCATAGTAAGGCATATAGGGTTTACAATTTACATGCTAAAAGAATTGAGGAAACCCTTAACCTGAGATTTCTAGAAGATCAGCCTAATGTTCAAGGACAAGTTCATTCTTGGTATTTTGACCTAGATTAATTGACTGATTACTTGGGGTACACTAGACATGTCTCTAATCCAAATGCAGGTACCAAAGATACAATTTCTAACCCTGCAGGTTCCCTGGATGATGACTCAGAGAGTGACTCTGAGAAAGATGAACAAACCATTGTTGTACCTTCTTTCCACCTAACCATTTTATAGGTAATCATTCTGC
This sequence comes from Artemisia argyi, assembly GCA_030686995.1. NCBI lineage: Eukaryota > Viridiplantae > Streptophyta > Magnoliopsida > Asterales > Asteraceae > Artemisia > Artemisia argyi. The sequence goes on from CM060692.1 coordinate 49,996,381, forward strand.
TGCTGAACATGAAGATGAGTCACATTATGCAGAGGATCTTGCTAGACTCAAGAAGCAAGAACATGCAGCCACTCAGGAAGCTAAGAGACTCAGTGAAAAGTTTGCACAAGAGACTGATGCCTTACTTCAACAATCAGCACAAGCAGTCAGTGGAAACCAGGTTGCTGCTGACAGTTCAGCTGAAGGCTCTCCTATTCCTGGTGATGTGATCAAAACTGCTGATAGTCATGCTGCACAATCTCCCATTTCTACTGAAGTGTCTACAGACTTTGAGAAGCTATTTACAAGATTTCCAAGTCCTTCTGATCTTGGAAATTATCAACCCAAGGCTGGCATCTTTAACTCAGCTTCCTATGATAGTGATTTTGGACCCACTGTCAACAACTTTGACACCACAATCAATGTCAACCCCACAGCAACAAAGAGGATCAATATTGTTCATCCCTTATCAAAGGTTATTGGAGATCCTCAAGCACCTGTTAGAATTAGAAGTACTGTGAAGAACACTAAATATGGTGAAGTTGCTTTCATTTCCTATGTGTAGCAACCCGTAAATTTTCATAAGGCAAAATGACTATTTTGCCATTTGACTTTGACTTTTGACTATTTGACTTTTACCATAACGTAAAAACAATTATTGTAACCTATAGTTGACTTTAAATTTTTCCAAGTTAAATAATTCAATCTACTTTGAATTATTACTCTCCGAACATTTTTCGTTCACCTTTGTCTACTTAACAAGACGATATCTCGCAAAACGTGAAAATCGCACGCAACGCGTACTGGCTCAAAAATAAACTCAACAAGCAAATTGATTTGATTATTATTATTTTTTATATTTAAATTACTTTTATAAGTAATCACGCAAGTTTAATCGTGTAAACTTTTCCCGCGACCAACACAAGACTAGGATAAGTTTATGTGTTCAAAATACTCATATTTCACCAATAGTCATATTTTATATGAACTATTGCCACTTTGTTATTTTATGTAAACATTATACTCTTTACATAATACGCGTACTTACACCTACGTTATCAGGTTTTATCAACGGATATGCTCTCCGCTAAACTTACAACACATCTAATATAGTTGGAGTATATTGATAAGTTTTGACATTTTTACATTATCCGAACTTAAATTTCGTGACTTAAGAGCTTAACATTAGTAATTACCGGAACCAAATTATACCCTCTAATCACTAAACTATCAATATATGTATAACTATCTATGCAAGATTTACATCAAATTCCTACTTTACTTCTACACATGCCACGTTTATTTTACATATACATACACATGTCATTAGATATTTCGAAACCTTTCATGCTAAGTAATTACACCAACACCTCATCACTTATCTTACTTTTATTTTACACATAGAAAAGAAATCTCATTTCCATCCCTTTTGCTCTCTTGTGCCGTGGATAAGGAATACCAGAACACTAATTACACCATTTTAATTTACTAGTTCTTTGATAAAAGAAAACAAGTAAATTCCCTCTTGTTCTCCCTTTCCATCCGTACAATATAATAGCACCATCACCATCATCTATTTTAAATCAAGATACAAGTTATACTAAGAAGATGAAGACTTAGGTGATCCTTACAAGGTCCAAGTGTTGAATTGTTGATTACAAGGTTGAATTAGAAGATATACAAGGAACCAAAGGCTGAATTAGAAGGCTTAGTACAAGGGTTCTCTAAGGCTATAGCAAGTTTGAAGACAAAGTTAGAGATTAAAAGGGGTTTAGGCTTGATTGTTCTTGTAACCACTCAACCTGATCCTTGTAAGAATTTATTTGTTTTTCATGTCATTCAATATGGCTGTAATAAGTTTATAATCTTTTGATGATGTATTAGTGGTATATGTAACATGACATGGTATGATGTTGCACATAACTTGAACCATGAGTTAAAACTCACTAGAAACCTTTTTGGAGCAACTGGATGTAACTAGTAATTGTGTTAAGTGTTGACACGAAATAATGAACCATGGAGTTGGAAAAGTTTAAGAAACAGATGGAGGAAGTAAAAACTAGAACTTTAGCTTTTGAAGCACTTAAAAAGGACTTGTGGTTAAAAAGTTATGCTTAGGTAAAGATTACTAGAAGAAATATAGTGCTAAAACAAATAGTCTTCTTATCTGATTCATAAATCGCGATTTCGACCCTTTTGTGGTCCGAATTGTCGAAAGTGTAAAACACAAAAGTTGCTCAGAATGATGTTTTATACAAAAACTCGCGAGCACATAACCTGAAAGTGAATAACTAAGGCTAGAAACTGCAGAAACCAACTGAACCTATTTAGACCGAAAAACAGCCATCGCTAAAGAGTCTTTGTGGCGTTTTGATCTTTTGAGGCCGAGACACAGCCAAGGCTGTTGTCTCAAGGCCTCCCAGTGGATACGTACCCATGGCTATGGCCTTGGTTGTTGTCTTAAGGTTGTGTGTCTAGCCGCATGGCTAGCTTGGATTTGATGACCCGAAACTTGTTACTAAGACTTGATCATTAAATTGACTCATTTCTTGACCTCGAAAACTTATAAAAATTGACCATATCACATATATCATTACCACAAAGTCACAACTTATAATTGATCCGCGAAATTGTATTAACTAGCATAGTATTTAAAAATCGTTTTGAACTCTTTAATCGGCAATATTATGGAATGCCGTTATCATTTTTATTACAACACACATTGAGTTAGTAACATTTATACTTGATGAATGTTACACTAAATCATTTCTCGACACCACACTAGTTCAACCAATAGTCATTGATGAAACACGACAAATTCTTTTATATAACATTTGTCTCGTCAATTACTTTTACTTATAAATGATAAGTACTACAACACTAGGGAATTTCATAATTATAAGAGGCCTCTTCGGGGTGTCGTATCGACGAGTTGTGGATTTACTAATTAAAGTGTCCTGGCTCCTCATACGTTCACTACATGACCTCTAGAATTTGATAGCCCGAACAGTAGTACGAAGTTATTTATAAAAGGCTAATAGCCAAACCACATTTTAAGGATGCTTCACTCGTTTACACCACATAAGATATATGTACAACATCTTAATCAAGTCAATAAATTTACATATACTTGTACACTCATATTGTACATTATACTAAGACACGATCGCTATACTCTCGTAGGTTATCGTTAAAGATCGTGGTCTTGCCATACACTATCTGTTGTATTAAACTACTACTGATTACTACAGTGAGTTCATAGCCTCACTTTTCATTACTTAATTGTTTTACAAACCCTTGGGGGGAATACATGCTATTATTTTTCAACCGAACATAATGCTTTTCAATTGTATGCTTGCCTGATTGTTTTATTATCACTAAGTACCATCCTTGCCAATCCAAGATCCCTTATTATGAACCATTGAATCACTAGTAATAGTGAGCGCGAATATTGTGAATAGGCCTATTGGTATTGACGAATCCCATTTGTATTGACTAAGTTCAAACAAATGCATTAATATTTGAAACATAGGTATGACGGCAAAGTACCTACCGGGATAACTCCGCCGATTGATATTGGTACCCGTTAACGTTTTGGTGTTATAAGCTTAGAATAATAATAACTGTTTTGTTTTCCAACCATGAGTATGAGTCTAATTAACTCATACTACCAACATATTGTGTTCAACCATTAAACAAACTCTATGAATATCACTCAACCTTTGTGTTGACCTTTTAAGCATGTATTTCAGGTCCATGATGATCAAGGATGGCACAGAAGAGCACGGATATTCAAGAGGGCTATAAATTTCATTATCATTCGAAAACTCATTTTATGTAAATTGTAAACATGGAACCATCTGGAACCTCATTTTGTAATCACTGATATTTATATAATTTGAATGATAAATATTTTAAAACGACTCAATTAGAGTTTGTTTTCTATTATTGTGACTATTGTGCCGTCGAGTAACACCCAGTTTGAATTCCGCTGCATCAATGAATTAGGGGTGTTACACTATGTCTACAATCAACAAAGGGACAATCATACAGACTTCAAACATTGTCTGTTTGCTTGCTTCCTTTCTCAAATAGAGCCAACCAGTGTTCCTTAAGCACTTGCTGATTCAAGTTGGCTTGAAGCAATGCAAGAAGAGATGCTGCAATTTAAGAATCAGCAGGTTTGGATACTGGTCCCTCTTCCTGATGGTAAATATGCAATTGGGACAAAATGGGTTTTGAAAAATAAAAGAGATGCAAGGGGTATTGTGGTGAAAAACAAAGCAAGGTTAGTGGCTCAGGGCTTCAGGCAAGAGGAAGGTATAGACTATGATGAAGTCTTTGCACCAGTGGCCAGAGTTGAAGCAATCAAGATATTCTTGGCCTATGCATCTAATATGGGTTTTATGGTATATCAGATGGATGTAAAATGTGCTTTTCTGTATGGTGAGATTGAAGAGGAGGTTTATGTGACTTAACCCAAGGGTTTTGAAGACCCAGATCATCCTGATTATGTTTATAAGGTTGTCAAAGCTCTCTATGGACTTCATCAGGCACCAAGAGCTTGGTATGCTAGGCTTTCTGCATTTCTGCTGAAGCATGGTTACAGAAGAGGTGCAATTGACAAGACTCTCTTCCTTAAGAAAGACTCCAGGGATATCATTCTTGTGCAGGTTTATGTGGATGACATCATATTTGGTTCCATCAAAGAAGAATGGTGTAGAGAGTTTGAGGATTTGATGAAGGGAGAATTTCAGATGAGTGCCATGGGGGAGCTCACTTTCTTTTTGGGTTTACAAGTTCAGCAAAAACCTGATGGTATATTTATCAGCCAGGATAAGTATGTAAAAGATATGTTGAAGAAATTTGATATGGAAAATGTCAGAACTGCCACTACTCCCTATGAAGCTCCCAAACCAAAGAACAATCTTGAACCTGATCTTCCTGTGAATGTACATTTGTACAGGTCCATGATTGGTTCTTTGATGTATTTGACTGCTTCTAGACCTGATATTACATTTGCTGTGAGTGCTTGTTCAAGGCACCAAGTCACTCCACTTACTTCTCACTTGAATGCTGTCAAAAAGATCTTCAAGTACCTGAAAGGCCAGCCCAAATTAGGTCTTTAGTACCCAAAAGAATCTCCTTTTAAGCTGGAAGCATTTAGTGATAGTGACTATGCTGGTGCCAATATGGATAGGAGATCCACAACTAGAGGTTGCCAATTCCTTGGAAGAAGACTGATTTCTTGGCAATGCAAGAAACAGACCATTGTTGCTACCTCTACTACTGAAGTAGAGTATGTTGCTGCTGCCAATTATTGTGGACAGGTTCTATGGATTCAGAATCAATTGCTGGATTATGGGTATAATTTCATGAATACCACCATTTATATTGACAATCAAAGTACCATTTGCATTGTTAAAAATCAAGTTTTTCATAATAAAACCAAACATATTGAAATCAGGCACCACTTTATCAGGGATGCTTATGAAAAACATTTAATTAAAGTGGTTAAAATTCACACAGATGATAATGTGGCATATCTGTTAACTAAAGCTTTTGATGGACCTAGGTTTCAACACTTAGTGGTCCATATTGGTATGCTTAACCCTTGAATGCAAAGTTTGAGGGGAGGCATAAGCCTCAGGGGAGGCATATGCCTCAGGGAAGGATTGTGATTGTAAACTTTGCATAATTTGTATAATTTTGAGTTTTAACACTAACCAACTAATGTATTGTAAGTTTGTTTGGTTTGTTTGTTAGTCTGTGTCTATTTTGCAGGATGCCATTATAAGTTGTTGCTGAGTTAAGTTGATATTCACCAAGATATTTGAATTTGGATGATGAGATTTGTTTCTTCTGAAGTATAATAGATGCTGAGATTGATTTCTACTGAGTAAAGCAATAAAGAGATCAAAATTGGAAAATGATTTTTCATTCATTCAAAGAACAAATTACAGCTGACAAACAACTTCAAATGGAAATACAAGATTCAATCCTATACAAGTCTATCCAAATTATTCAAGCTCCTATCATCTATTACAAAAGCTGATTGATGCTTAACTCAAATTGATGATTCTACTAAAGCTGTTCCTTCACCATCTACTGATATTGCAGCTGATACTAGTGTGGAGCCTTCTAAACCTTCAGATGTTGGTAGGTATTCTTCTACTACCATTGATGCTTCATTAGCTGTTCCTGTAGTTCCAGAGTCTGTTTCCACTGAAACTCCTACCTCTGAACCTATTTCTACTGAAGATCAAAAGGATGTTTCTCCTAATGCTTCAGCAGATGTTCCTAAAGCTTCAGAATCCCTTCCTCCTGAAGATCCAAAGAGTGTATCTCTTGATGCTTCAGAACCAGTTCCCACTGATGAGACTCCTGATGATCCTCCACTTGTTACTCCTGCTACTCCTGGTAATAGAAAAAAGACTATGGCTAAGAAGAGAAAAGCCTCTAAGGGAGAATCACCTAAGGATAGTACTTTTATTGACTTTGATTCTGATGATGACAATCCTGTTGTTTGGGAGAGAGTAGTTAAATGGGAACTTGTTGACTCTCCAACTGGTCAAGGACAAGTCAATGTACTTCACAGACAAGATGGTTCCACCAAAGAGTTTACTTTTCTAAGTCAAATTTTACATATGGTGGATAAGCAAGACATTCTTTCTATATATGGATGGGTTGTAACTTATTATAAATCTCATCAACCTGAAGGGATTGGTATGTTTTTGCTGGGAGATTTACAAATTCTCTGTGATTCTCATCTTTTTACTGGTACTGGTTTTCATGTGTGGAAAGGTCAGAAGAATTGGGAGTTGATACTTGAAAATACTTTCCTCTGCCTGATGTTCATATGATCATCACTACTACTGGCAAAACCCTGTATTGTTGTGCTGATGTCATATATCCAATCACAATAGGTGTTATGAACCAATTGCTGGAAGTAAAACTCACTGTTCCTTTGGATATGATTGGGAATGATATGCATATGGCTGAACAGTTGATTAGAGCTATCAAGAGGAGTATTTTGGTTAAGAAGGAACTGGAAAATCAGCATGGTGTTCGTATTGAAACTTATTTGGACTGATTGGGTATTGGTATGGTATCTTGTTGTATATTTCTTTATTTTCTTTCTTCTTTATTTTAATTTAAAAAAAAAAAAAAAAAAAAAAAAAAAAAAAAAAAAAACCTTGTATAGTTGTGTGTATGTTGTTTGCAGGATTTGGTGTTGATTATTTCTACACCTTTTCTGGTTATCAACTTACCTGATGTTGACTATTCCATCAAAAAGTTGGCTAGTCCAAAGGGTACAGCTTTGGTAAAGACATGTCAAATTTGTTGATAGCTGTAATAGTTTGCTAAAAACTATTGGGTACTCAACTCACCCATGCTTAACAGCTGAGAGTTGGATGGTTGTCAATTGACCATGGATTTTTCCTTTATGGATTCCCAATAATTGGATAGCCCACAAGTATATGGCTTGTGGTAAAGGCAGTGAAAAACCATATTTGGTATTCAATTGACCAAGGTGATTCAATCAACCAAATAATTGACTAGTCCTGAGCAAACGGCTACAGGTAAAGACAACTCAAATTCGTTTATAGCTGATGATTTGCTAAAAATCATATGGTCATCAGTGTACCATAGTTTTCGAACTTAAACATTTGGCTACTCCAATAGTGATGACTATTGGTAAAGAGACATCAAATCCATTATTTTCAATGATTCACCTCTCACAGGAGTTAACACACTTGGATGTGATGAGAATAGTCTGAAACTAATAAGTTTTGATGTACAATTGGTCATTTGTTGCTGCAAAGAATGGAGTTTTCAAGTGTGTTGATCATAGAGATCCTGCTGATGGTGATTCTTTACTGATGATGTTCGACTTCAATCCTCTTGGTTTGTCATTTTAAAAGATCTATCAAGAATCTTGAACTTAACCATGTCAAATTCAAGATTAGGGGAGGATTGTTGGGAATTCTGCTAAGTAAGAATTCTGCTGACGGTTACTGCTGAAGGATACTGCTAAAGAGCTGGTTCCTGCTGAAGCAGTGTATCTGCTAAAGTCTAGTTTCAGCATTATTAGTTTCTGCGGATATAGTTATTCCGTATTTTATGTAATATAGTTAGGATATGCATGAGTTTATTTAGGAAGTGATAATGCATATCTTTTAAAGTTTTTAGAATATACATTTCTTGTGAAACGGTTTAGGGTTCCTTGTGTATATAAGGAACACACGTTTATGTATTGAACACACGTTTTCAGAAAACACTTTTAGTATAACTAAAAGATCCATAGAGGATCAAGTGTTCTTAGTATTCAGTTGTTCATACTTGTGTTTGTTTCCGCTATAGAATACAAGTTGCAGAGATTATCTTTTAGTGTGTTAGTGATTACATTAACATAACTAACGATCCACGAGTGCTCAAAGATCCATCAAGGTCTTAAGGTTCAACAATTCTCACTATCACTAGCATATAAACACTTTAACCATTATCATTTCATAGCAAACATGCCTTTACTTACCTTAACTTGTTCCACTAACTAGAATACTCTCATCCTTACTAGTTATGCCAAACTAGCTTCATACCAATCTTAAGCTAAGCACATTAAGCCATTGCTTTCCATACCCTCAAAATAATCATCCACATAACAAACAATATGATAAAATAAATATAATTTCACATTATAACTAGTTTACTTACCTTAACTTCCAAAGATAATTATCAATGAATTCATTTCATCAGACTCTTGATTCCTAACAAGAGTCATTATAAACTTTAACACTTCTTAAAACAGAAAAATAAAGGGGTCTCTAACACTACCTATAAAATACCCATCTTATCTATAATATACGTATGATCATATCCTGATCATATAAGAAAACCCTCAAATTTACTAAATTAAACATATAACATTAAGGGCCTTAACCCAAAAACCCTAGAACATCACTACATTAACTTAAAACCATCTTTACCCAAAACCTCCAAATTTACTTATGAACCATAACTTTCAATAACCACCAATTGAATGATTAGGGATTACTTAATTAAGGAGAATAATTGCTAGGGACATAATCTTGTACTATTACACTTTATTCATCATCAAATGATCATTAAGATTTCTTGTTTGGCTCGTCTCCCACACACGCATACCACAATGTTTTGGAACATTATGAAATGCTAGGGAATTCTCTTGTATAAGTTAGGTATTAGTTTGCCACTTTCGCATAAATGGTCCCTCAAGTGTCCTTTCATCATACTTTGGCCACATTAAGTTTTATAAATATTTACTAACCACTTGACTTATAATTTGACTATTTTGTTTGACTCCAACTTAAACCTTTGACTAGCCAATATCTGAAACATAAAAAAGTCATAGTCAACTACCCAAGTCACTTTAACTAATACATTATATAACAACCGTTTTTTGGGGTGTAGCAAATCTACCCTCTTATTAAGATTTCGTCCCCGAAATCTATTCACTTAACGTTTGCGACCATTCAAGAACTTTTCTACATTATTAAGCATTGTTCTAGCTTATCAAGCCATAATCTTATCCTTACAGTTGCTATAGTTTACTTGGTCTTGTAACTATAATACTATCATTACATAGTCACTTACCTTAAACCGTACTATTTCACACTTAGTTTCTATCACTTTTCGACTTATTCTAATGACATTATGTCATTTACATCATATTTTAACCATAACAATCTATCATTTCCCAAACTTTTCATTAAAACATTATGCTTTCTTTCATTTCTTTTCTAAAAATTTCAACAGTGACGACATGTTACTTGAAAAATTCATTGCTTTTACTTTACATAAATCAAATTTTGACTAGTTTCTCAAAGTTCATTGATGCGCTAATATAGCTTAGTGACAAATATGGTTATTCTAGTATTTCTTTCTCTATGTCACAAGATATTTCATAGTTCCAACTTAAAATTTTCACACATTGACCGCCAATTTCTTTCAACTTTACACAATAGCCTCTATTTTAGGCATCTACCTTATAGGTCTCATGTCAAAACTTAACATCGTCATCATTTTCCATTCACACTTATCTTATTTCTCAACAATGTCTAACTTGTTTTAACTTTTTCTTTCCAACTTCTTAACTCGCACTAGTGTCACATCAAATACACATAAGCCCAAAATTTACAATTCTTTATTTATACGAAAAGGCGTCTCAATCCATGTAAATAAGGAGATTATAAAGTTATGGTTCACGATTTACAATTTCATTATTTAAATAAAAAGGCGCCCCTTAAATAAGAGATTATAAATCATCCTACTAATGTATTTCCAACATAACATTCATACTTATCTCGGTTTCCTTTATCCATTTATCTTTACATTTTTAATCCTTTCTAGCATTGGATCCAATTCCGCTATGACATTTCCCCGTAGGGACTATACACATGTCCAAAAGGACTAAAACACAATGCCAAAGAAATATGCAATTCTTTCCGGTGAAAGCAATTAAAATAATCCTGAAGGATTTCTATTACATATTCTATAAAAATTATTACTATAACACTCACTTGGGGCTATAACACAATCCCGTAGGATTACTATAACACTCACTTGGGGCTATAACACATCCTGGAGTGATATATAACCTTCATAATGGATCCAACCTATTATCAATTTAATTTCTTTACACGTTTATCATTTATGTACTTTTATAGCGAAGTACTTTTCGATATCTAATTTCTTATTGTTGTACGCAATTTCAACGCGCCCTCTAATTCTTCTTTATCTTAGACAAGATTTTATATAATACTTGTTGATTTTATAATGCACCATTTTTTATGTGTTCACATACGCTTTTATATACGTCCGTCGACCCCAAGTTGACCATATTCTCAAACTTTATACTATCACATTATTTTAATCCATTCGACTCTTTCATGAATTTAAACCTTACAACACTGGTTTATTATGCCACACTTCCTCTATCTCATTATGCTCATTTTATACACTTGAGTTTCTTAACATCTCATATGTTTTCTATCAAGATATCAACCATCTCCAAGTCACCACACACATTCGCAACATATCATATAACACTATTCATGTTTCAATTCATTCCAACACATTTCACTTTACTTATAAATCAAGCGCAACACATATTAACCATGTGTTTCTACACAACATATATTGCTATTATACCGCATTTCAAATCAAACTTTCTTCCCCAACTTACCAATCTATTAGACCATATGTTAGATTATTATTATTATTATTATTATTATTATTATTATTATTATTATTATTATTATTATTATTATTATTATTATTATTATTATTATTATTATTTTTGTTTCACCGGGTATAAACCCTTACTCTCAAAAAAAAATCTAACATTTCATATCGCATCAATTTCTCGTAATGCTTTTATATACAATCATGAGCATTGTTAAAGCTTTCTATAATATACTTATACACACATAACAATAGACCAATGATCAAATGAGAAGGATGAGAAATAATTATAACTACACATTTGAGATGCATCGACTTGAATTAGATGCATCCATAGTCTTTTAGATGCACCATAATATATTTTCTAGCAAAAAATTAGATGCATATGCATATATTAGATGCATTTCATCAAGTTAGACGAATCTTATACATTTTTCGTCCTCTGCAGGTCAAATTTGTTTTTAGTACTACTTTGCATCGTTTTTACTTCAAAATCACTTTCAAAACTAATTGGGATGCATCTAAATGAATAGAGATGCATATAAATTAAGTCGATGCATCTCAAATGTGTGGTTATAATTATTTCTCATCCTTCTCATTTTAAGTTTTTTTCTCACTGGATCCTTACCCCATAACAATATTATATATTTTTTTTCACTAATTCTTTCTCTGCATCTAAATCGATGGTACTAACAATGATCAGAAGTAAGAGGATTATTAAACACATCAAGTAGGATGATTTATCATTTTCCTTACAATCAAACTATAACACACCTTCTTATTGCTTCTTTTCTTTTGGGGTAAATTGCAAAAATGGTCCTTAACGTTTCACGAAATTGCAAAAACGGGACCGAGACAAAAGGTAGCGCAAAAAAGACACCAACGTTCCACATTTTCGCAAAATCGCCACCGAGTGGCCTTTTCCGTTAATTTTCCCGTTAAGTGCCACGTAATTGAGGGTAGTATCATCATTTCATGTCCTTTTTTATCTCCCGCCAACTTTCGGGGGACTATTTTTGCAAACAACGTAAACTATATATTTAAAGCTGTGTGCTTTTTCAGGGAACAATAAATCCCCAAAACCAACCAACCGTTGTGTAAATAATCAACCGTCAAACCCTAACATAAAAAAAATCAAATCACAACAACTAAACCCAGCTATGGCGAATAATGATAAAGGAAAGTGTTTGTTGATGGGGGGGGGGGGGGGAATCATCCGAGATGTCGTGGGGCAAGGTTTTATTAAATGATGAAGTCTTTGAGGATGTTTTGGATGAATTTGGTGATAAAGTTATTGTCAAGTATGGTTCGTATGCAAACATAGGGAAGGAGATGATCGAAGAAATTCTTCAATGGATGTGGAACAGAACCTTCAACAAACCAAATGTGGGTACTAGCGGTGCCATATCCATTCCTACCATTGGAAGTGGTAGCGGTTGCTCCAATGAGGTAGTTGCATTTTCAAAAATAGGGAGGGGAAGGCTGGTTGGGAGTGGCAAGAAGAAGAAGGAGAAAGAGGCTGGCAAGAAGAAGAAGGAGGGAAGTCCTAATCGGAGTACAATTACAGAAAAAAGGAAGAGGGGAAGGCCTGTTGTGACTGGCAAGAAGAAGGAGGAGGATGGCAAGAAGAAGAAGGAGGCTGGCAAGAAGAAGAAGGAGGGGAGTCCTAATCCGAGTACAGTTACTGAAAAATGGAAGAGGGGAAGGCCTGTTGGGAGTGGCAAGAAGAAGAAGGATGAGAGTCCTAATCTGAGTACAGTTACTGAAAAAAGGGGGAGGAGAAGGGCAAATGGGACTAGCAAGAAGAGGAAGGTGAAGGAAGAGCATACGGATCTTGGTATGTTAATGTAGTATACTTCATTTATTTGCCTTTTTAAATTTGTTTATGTAGGCTGCTATGATAGGTTTGATAGACTTTTATATGCATCCCCTTTGCTAGGTTTAGGATAAACAGAGTAATATGTTTTTAAGTATTCTGTTAGAATATCATAAGTTCGAGTAATTGGCATTACTAAAGTATGCTATAGAGAGTGTTTGCCATTACTAAAGTATGTTGTTTGAATTTAAACGGTGGCAGGTTTCAAATTAAGTGATTATGATGATGAAATTGTGTTCAGAATGCACAATAATGGGTTCTTTGAATTTGCTCATTTGAGATATGTACAAGGGAAGGTTTCTTCTATGTGTGCCTTTGTCCGTGACAAACATATCTTTACCCTTGGTCTGGATGATATGTTATCACGCATTACGGGAGCAAAATGGGCTGTCTTCTTTTGTTTGCCAGGCAAATCATTAGAAAAAGGTTTGAAATTGATTCACACAGACAATGATGTGCATACAATGATCGAACTAGGTTGTCGGGCTGGTTTTGTAGACTTGTTTGTTCGTCTAACAAAACAGATGTTATCTCAATACTATTTAAAAAACATTGATTCAGAGGGTGAAGATGGGGAGGTTGTCGGATGGGTAGAAGAAGATGCTAGCTTGCGGTGCTCTAGTACATCAACTCCTTTTTGGACTAGCACTTCAAAACCTGAATAATATGACATCATACATCATTTACACATTTTTGCATCATGTACCACCAACTACTAGTCTTAAGTACTTAACCACACTATTACTTTTATAAAGGCACTTCGACCAAACATCATTCTCATTATCACTAGCATATAAACACTTTAACCATCATCATTTCATAGCAAACTTATGTTTACATACCTTAACTTGTTCCACTAACTAGAATACTCACATCCTTACTAATTAGGCCAAACTAGCTTCATACCAATCTTAAGCTAAGCACATTAAGCCTTTGCTTTCTATACCCTCAAAATTATTATCCACATAACAAACAATATGATAAAATAAATATAATTTCACATTATAAACAGTTTACTTACCTTAACTTCCAAAGATAATTATCAATGAATTCATGTCATCAGACTCTTGATTCCTAACAAGAGTCATCATAAACTTTAACACTTCTTAAAACAGAAAAATAAAGGGGTCTCTAACACTACCTATAAAATACCCATCTTATCTATAATATACGTATGATCATATCCTGATCATATAAGAAAACCCTCAAATTTACTAAATTAAACATATAACATTAAGGGCCTTAACCCAAAAACCCTAGAACATCACTACATTAACTTAAAACCATCTTTACCCAAAACCCCCAAATTTACTTATGAACCATAACTTTCAATAACCACCAATTGAATGATTAGGGATTACTTAATTAAGGAGAATAATTGCTAGGTACATAATCTTGTACTATGACACTTTATTCATCATCAGATGATCATTAAGATTTCTTGTTTGGCTCGTCTCCCACACACGCATACCACAATGTTTTTGGAACATTATGAAATGCCAGGGAATTCTCTAGTATAAGTTAGGTATTAGTTTGCCACTTTCGCATAAATGGTCCCTCAAGTGTTCTTTCATCATACTTTGGCCACATTAAGTTTTATAAATATTTACTAACCACTTGACTTATAATTTGACTATTTTGTTTGACTCCAACTTAAACCTTTGACTAGCCAATATCTGAAACATAAAAAAGTCATAGTCAACTACCCAAGTCACTTTAACTAATAATTTATATAACAACCGTTTTTGGGGTGTAGCAAATCTATCCTCTTATTAAGATTTCGTCCCCGAAATCTATTCACTTAACGTTTGTGACCATTCAAGAACTTTTCTACATTATTAAGCATTGTTCTAGCTTATCAAGCCATAATCTTATCCTTACAGTTGCTATAGTTTGCTTGGTCTTGTAACTATAATCATATCATTACATAGTCACTTACCTTAAACCTCACTATTTCACACTTAGTTTCTATCACTTTTCGACTTATTCTAATGACATTATGTCATTCACATCATATTTTAACCATAAAAATCTATAATTTCCCAAACTTTCCATTAAAACATTATGCTTTCTCTCATTTCTTTTCTAAAAATTTCAACAGTGACGACATGTTACTTGAAAAATTCATTGCTTTTACTTTACATAAATAAATTTTGACTAGTTTCTCAAAGTTCATTGATGCGCTAATATAGCTTAGTGTCAAATATGGTTATTCTAGTATTTCTTTCTCTATGTCACAAGATATTTCATAATTCCAACTTAAAATTTTTACACATTGACCGCCAATTTCTTTCAACTTTACACAATAGCCTCTATTTTAGGCATCTACCTTATAGGTCTCATGTCAAAACTTAACATCGTCATCATTTTCCATTCACACTTATCTTATTTCTCAACAATGTCTAACTTGTTTTAACTTTTTCTTTCCAACTTCTTAACTCGTACTAGTGTCACATCAAATACACATAAGCCCAAAATTTACAATTCTTTATTTATACGAAAAGGCGTCTCAATCCATGTAAATAAGGAGATTATAAAGTTATGGTTCATGATTTACAATTTCATTATTTAAATAAAAAGGCGCCCCTTAAAAAAGAGATTATAAATCATCCTATTTATGTATTCCTGACATAATATTCATACTTATCTCGGTTTCCTTTATCCATTTATCTTTACATTTTTAATCCTTTCTAGCATTGGATCCAATTCCGCTATGACATTTCCCTGTAGGGACTATACACATGTCCAAAAGGACCAAAACACAATGCCAAAGAAATAGGCAATTCTTTCCGGTGAAAGCAATTAAAATCATCCTGAAGGATTTCTATAACATATTCTATAAAAATTATTACTATAACAATCACTTGGGGCTATAACACAATCCCGTAGGATTACTATAACACTCAATTGGGGCTATAACACATCCTGCAAGATTTACTATAACACATCCTGGAGTGATCTATAACCTTCATAATGGATCCAAGCTATTATCAATTTAATTTCTTTACACGTTTATCATTTATGTACTTTTATAGCGAAGTACTTTTCGATATCCAATTTCTTATTGTTGTACGCAATTTCAACGCGCCCTCTAATTCTTCTTTATCTTAGACAAGATTTTATATAATACTTGTCGATTTTATAACGCACCATTTTTTATGTGTTCACATACGCTTTTATATACGTCCGTCGACCCCAAGTTGACCATATTCTCAAGCTTTATACTATCACATTATTTTAATCCATTCGACTCTTTCATGAATTTAAACCTTACAACACTGGTTTATTATGCCACACTTCCTCTATCTCATTATGCTCATTTTATACACTTGAGTTTCTTAACGTCTCATATGTTTTCTATCAAGATATCAACCATCTCCAAGTCACAACACACATTCGCAACATATCATATAACACTATTCATGTTTCAATTCATTCCAGCACATTTCACTTCACTTATAAATCAAGCGCAACACATATTAACCATGTGTTTCTACACAACATATATTGCTATTATATCGCATTTCAAATCAAACTTTCTTCCCCAATCTATTATACCATATGTTAGATTATTATTATTATTAAACCCTTACCAAAAAAAAAAAAAAAAAAAAAAAAAAAAAACATTTCATATCGCATCAATTTGTAGTAATGCTTTTATATACAATTATGTGCATTGCTAAAGCCTTCTATAATATACTTATGCACACATAACGATATTATATTTTATTTTCACTCATTTTATCTTTGCATTTAACTCGTTAATACTGACAATGGTCAAAAGTAAAAGGATTATTAGACACATCAAGTTGGATGATTTATCATTTTCCTCGCAATCAAACTATAACACACCTTCTTATTGCTTCTTTTCTTTTGTTTTGAAAATTAAACTCGAGAAATAAAACGACTTTGATTATATATATATATTTTTTATTGTTTCAAGCAAACAAAAAATGAGACTCACAAAACTCACCCAAATTCAAATTCCACCCGCCCTTTTTCAAAACATAATCCACTACCACAACTACGCCCAATACGGCCGCTTAATCCAATATTTTACCAATCACCGTCTCATCCGACAAGCCGAGACCCTCCACGCTAAACTCATCGTCTCATCCGTCACACTTGACAACTTTTTAGCTTCGAAATTCATCACTTGTTACTCCAAAAACAACCATCCTTTTTACGCCCACCAAGTGTTCGATGAAATTTCATACAAAAATACTTTCTCTTGGAACGCGTTGCTCATGGGATATTCACTAAACAATAGGTACATCGATACGGTGAGGGTTTTCGGGTGTTTTTGAGTTGTGCTTCAGTGAATGTTAAGCCGGATAATTATTCCGTTACATGTGTTTTAAAGGCGTTATCGTCGTTGGGTTGTGAGTCTAGTTTAGGGAAAAGGGTGCATTGTTATATTGTGAGGAATGGGTTGGATTGGGATATTTATGTGGTGAATGCTTTGATAACGTTTTATTGTAGGTGTGATGAGGTTTTTGTGGCGAGAAAGGTGTTTGATTGTGTGCGTGATAAGGATCTTGTGACGTGGAACTCGATGATGGCAGGGTATTCACAAGGAGGGTTTTATGAGAAATGTAAAGAATTGTATTTTGAGATGTTGGGTTTGGGATATATTACGCCGAATGAGTTTACTGTGATTAGTGTCTTGCAGGCGTGTGCACAGTCGAATGATCTTGTTTTAGGTATGAAAGTTCATGAATTTGTGATGGAAAACGAGATTAAAATGGATTTGCCAGTTTACAATGCTTTTATTACAATGTATGCGAAATGTGGTAGCTTGGACTATGCTAATCAGCTTTTTGAAGAAATGAGTGTAAAGGATGAGATTAGCTATGGATCTTTAATCTCGGGATACATGCTTCACGGTTTTGTAGATAAAGCGATGAATCTTTTTAGGGAAATGGAAAGATCAGGGTTGAGTACTTGGAATGCTGTGATATCAGGGCAGTTTCAGAATAAGCAGTATGAAATGGTGGTGGATTTGTTTCGTGAGATGCAGGTGAATGGATTTAAGCCGAATAGTGTAACACTTACAAATATTTTTCCTACACTCTCACATTTATCGAATCTAAAAGGAGGGAAAGAGATGCACGCTTATGCAATCAGAAATAGATATGACAGAAATATTTATGTAGCAACTGCGATTATTGATACTTATGCAAAGTTAGGTTCCCTTGAGGGTGCACAAATAGTATTTAATCATTCAGAAAAGAAGAGTGTTATTATATGGACATCATTATTATCAGCATATGCTGCTCATGGTGAGGTTTCCGCAGCACTTGATTTATTTGATGAAATGATTAACGGAGGCATAGAGCCCGATCCTGTCACATTCACATCTGTATTATCAGCATGTGCTCATTCTGGATTGGTGGATGAAGCTTGGAGGATATTCAACAGTATGCTACCGAGATATAATATCCAGCCTTTGGTGGAGCATTATGCTTGTATGGTAGACGTATTAAGTCGAGCCTTGAAGCTATCTGAGGCTCTAGAGTTCATCAAGAAAATGCCTTGTGAGCCTAGTGCAAGAGTTTGGGGTGCGCTGCTTAACGGGGCTTCAGTTTCTGGTGATGTTGAAATTGGGAAAATTGCTTGTGATCACTTGTTTGAAATTGAGCCTGAGAATACGGGAAATTATATCATAATGGCTAATCTATATTCACAAGCTGAGAGATGGGACGAGGCTGAAAATGTTAGAGCGATGTTGAGTAATATTGGGTTGAAGAAGATCGCGGGTAGTAGTTGGATTGACACACCAGGAGGAATGCAAAGTTTTATAGCCAAGGATACATCAAATGAAAAGACCGATGAAATATATGCCACATTAGGAGGATTATTCAACTTGATGAGAGAAGAAAGGACTTCTGTAAGTAAAGATTTGCTTGAGGAAAGTGTTGATTGCTTAGAACCAACTCATTCAATCGATCTTTAGAGGTAAAGTTCTCATCTTCAAGCTATTAAGTTTTCTGTTACCTTAGTAGATTAAGATGATTTAAATCATAGATCTTGAAATTCTTCGATTTTGGTCGTAGTATATTCCAAATTTTGAAGTGGATGATGCCTCCATTTCTCAAAATTGTATATTCTATAACCTTCTTATTACTTGCTAGTTTAATCGAAAGACAATTTTCTTTCCATAAAACAAAGATTAATCTTATCAATTTCAATATGAAATTCGATGCCCAAAAGTCAAAGGTTGACTTTCTAATGGGGCGGAAGGAGTAGAAAAGAACTTAGTTGAGATGTAAACATCTAAGGAAAAGGAAAAACGGAAGTCCTGATATAATTTTCTTGCAGCTTTTAGATATTAAGAAGCTGAAAACAACTTTCAACTTCCTTATTAATCACAATAATGTCAAATCTGCCACAAGTAACTCATCTGTTGGTTTGTATTGTGACCCTCTAACAAACAGAGACATGTCTATCTTGTTTTCTTAATGTTCTCGCTCAGTTTTTCCCCAAAGAAGCTCTCAAACCAGTTATTCTCTTTGGTACAATCAGCAGTTCATAGTTTACTGATTTACCAATTATAATCACACGTGAATTTACAATTACCAATGCATAGTTGAGAGATTAATATGGGATCTGTAGGTTGCACAAATATCGGTGCATAATTTAGTACAGTTTACAAGTGACAATAACACATCTTTCCATATATGTTGTCATTAGTTTACAACATGTATCCAGTAATAATGCTTTGATGTAGGGACAAGTGGATATATATGCATGTATGGGCCAAATTGTTTTTTATTCACTTCTGCTTGCCTTATTTGTAATACAAAAAAGTATATGTTGGAATCGTGTCCCAAAAGCAGTAGGACTTCATTCCTATTTGGGATAACTATTATTTAGTCATTATCCTATTTTGACTAAAGGATGACTACTGAGATTCCTAGGAATTGTATCCTAGTTATTCTAGGATTCTTCTCTATATAAATAGAGCCCTATGCATTCCTTCCAATACACACATACATTCGAATCATCACCTCCATAGCTGCTAATCCCTATTTTGTTTAAGAGTTCCTGAGAATTGTTTAGTTCTTTTGCATACTTCAACTGGCCTATATACCATTGAAGGTTTGTACTTAGTTTTGATATAGTGGATTTTGTGGTCGTCGCCTGTGGTTTTTTCTCCCATTAAATTGGGGGTTTCCACGTAAATCGTTTGTGTTCTTTTTATTATTATCGTTACTTTGTTTGGTTGATTATTGGTTTAGGTTTAATCTTCGCTTCCGTGTAAGCTCCATAACCACAACAAGTGGTACCAGAGCCTAGTCACAATGGTCACCAAATTTGATATCGATAAGTTTGATGGCAAGATTAGTTTTGCTATTTGGAAAGTTCATATGCAAGCGGTGTTAACGCATCATGGGTATAAGAAGGCCCTTAAGGGTATTGCGCACAAACCACAAGCTATGTCAGATGAAGATTGGCTTGAATTAGATGAGAAGGCTTTAGCCACGATCCAACTTTTTCTAACTCGAGAAGTTCTCTGGGAGGTTATACATGAGACCACTGCGGCTGGTTTATGGCTCAAGTTAGAATCTCTTTATATGACAAAGAGTCTCGCAAACAAGCTTCGGTTGAAGGATCGTCTTTACACTTTTCGTATGAAACAAGGTACATCTGTTCAAGACCATATTGATGAATTTAATACAATTCTCATTGATTTAGAGAATCTAGATGTAGACATTGATGATGAGGACAAAGCCGTATTATTGGTTATCTCTTTACCTGCTTCTTATAAACACTTTAAAGAAATCATGCTCTACGGCAACCATGAAACACTATCGTTTGATGATGTTAAATCTGCTTTATTGTCCAAGCAAAAGTATGATGATGATGTTGAGCCAGAAAGTGGTGAAGGGCTGGTTGCAAGCAGAGGCCGAACTTCTGACCGAGGTGAGAGTAGCAATAACAATAAAAAACATCGATCAAAGTCTCGTGGAAAGTATTCAAACAAGACTTGCAAATATTGCAAGAAACTTGGTCACATTGTCTCTGATTGTTACAAGTTAAAGAACAAACTAGAAAGAGAAGGTAAAGCGAATAACGAGAAGAAACCCGAAAAAACAGCCGAGGTAGCCATTGCCAAGGTGGAATCTGATGGTGATGTCTATTTGGCTATTGACACCGAAAACTCAAGAGATGAATTGATAGTTGACTCTGGTTGTACCTTCCACATGACTCCCCATCGAAGTTGGTTTTCCATTTATGAATCTTTCAATGGTGGTAATGTGTATATGGGGAATCATACTATTTGTCCAGTTATTGGGAAGGGTAATATTCGGGTTAAGATGCATGATGGTGTTGTTAGGATCATTACTGGCGTTCGGCATGTTCCAGACTTAAAAAGAAATCTTATATCTCTGAGCACTCTTGAGGCTAATGGTTGTAAGTACTCTGGTGAAGGCGGAGTCATGAAAATATTCAAGGGAGCTTTGTTGTTGATGAAGGCCATCCAATCAGGCGGTTTATATGTACTACAAGGTACCATAGAGTCTGGAACGGCTGGAATTGCCACATCGAAAGCACACCCCAACGATTCCAAGCTTTGGCATTATCGCTTGGGTCACATGGGTGAGAAAGGTATGAACACTCTTGCAAAGAAAGGTCTTATTAAAGTTTCATGCAACTTGGAGTTTTGTGAACACTGTGTGTTCGGCAAACAGAAAAGGGTAAGTTTTTCTTCAGGTATTCATAGGACCAAGGATGCTCTTGATTACATTCATTCAGATCTTTGGGGGCCATCTCCTGTTACGTCTCGAGGAGGTAAGCGTTACATGTTGACTATTATTGATGATTTTTCTCGTAAAGTTTGGGTTTTCTTCTTAAAGCAAAAAGATGAGGTGTTCCCCACTTTTAAGGAGTGGAAAGTACTGATAGAAAACCAAACAGATAGAAAAATCAAGAAGTTGAGAACGGATAATGGTCTTGAGTTTTGTGGAGAAGAGTTTAATGCGTTATGTCGAAAGTATGGCATTGCACGACACCACACACTTGTTAGGACACCGCAGCAAAACGGCGTTGCAGAAAGAATGAACAGGACTATCATGGAGAAAGTCCGATGTATGCTTTCTCATGCCAAATTGGACAAGGATTTTTGGGTTGAAGCTGCAACTACAGCAGCATATTTGATAAATCGTTCTCCTCACAGATCTTTGGATGGCAATATACCAGAAATACTTTGGTCAGGTAATTCAATTGATTATTCTGATCTTAGAGTTTTTGGATGTCCTGTTTATGTACATATAAATGAGGGAAAACTAGTTCCTCGTGCTGTTAAATGCATTTTCTTAGGTTACGGTTCAGGAGTCAAAGGTTATCGTGTTTGGTGTCCCGATCCTAAGTATCGTAAGATTATTCATAGTAGAGACGTAACCTTTAATGAAGATGTTATCGTTAATCCTGGTAAAGATTCTGTGCCATCTCATAATGTTGGTAATACAGAAGGTAAGGTGGAGTTTGAGTTCGATGTTGAAACTAGTACACATACTCAAACTACATTTGATGATGAACACATTCAAACCCAAGATGATGGCACCATACATGCTAGTCCACAAAGTCAGCCTCAAACCGAGTATCTTTTAGCTCGGGATCGTGAAAGGCGGCAAGTCAATAAACCTCCAAGACTTGAGGATTATGAATGTGATTTAGTTGCTTACGCGTTTGCCATTGCAACCCATATTGAAGATTGTGAACCTAAAAATTATTCTGAGGCAATCTCAAGTCCTGAACGTGAAAAATGGGTCGTGGCAATGGAAGAAGAGGTTGAGAGTTTGCACAAAAATGAAACATTTGAGCTGGTGGAACGTCCTAGGGAGAAACGTGTGATAAGCTGCAAGTGGTTATTCAAGATTAAAGATGGTATTCCTGGGGTTGAAAAAAAGCGGTACAAAGCTCGATATGTAGTTCGCGGGTTTGATCAACGTGAGGGTATTGATTTCAATGAGGTATTCTCCCCTGTTGTTCGTCATACTTCAATTAGACTTTTACTTTCTATTGTTGCTTTGAAAAATTTAGAGCTTGAACAACTAGACGTAAAAACAGCGTTTCTTCATGGTCATCTTGAAGAAGAAATTTACGTCGAGCAACCCGAAGGTTTTGAAGTTCCTGGAAAGGAGGACCATGTGTGCAGATTGAAAAAGTCGCTCTACGGATTAAAGCAATCTCCTCGACAATGGTATAAAAGGTTTGATTCCTTTATGATTAGGCATGGCTATGATCGTTGTAGCTATGATGAGTGCGTTTATCTACGAAAATTTCCAGATGGATCTTTCCTTTATTTGGTACTTTATGTGGATGATATGTTAATTGCGGCACCTAATAAAGATCAAATCAGAGAGTTAAAAGATCAGCTTAGCAATGAATTTGATATGAAAGATTTGGGAGCTGCTAAAAAGATTTTAGGTATGGAAATTCGAAGAGATCGAAAAATGGGTAAGCTTACTTTATCACAGTCTGATTACATTTCAAAAGTTCTCAAAAAGTTCAACATGAGCAGTTGCAAACCCGTTCCTACTCCGTTAGCACCACATTTTAAGTTGTCCTCTCATGAATGCCCGAAGTCTGAGGAAGATGAGGAAGATATGTCTCTTGTTCCATATTCTAGTGCGGTTGGCAGTTTAATGTACGCCATGGTCTGTACTCGTCCCGATTTGGCCCATGCCGTTAGTGTGGTGAGTAGATACATGCATAATCCAGGAAGAATGCATTGGGAAGCTGTTAAATGTATCCTTCGTTACTTAAAAGGGACTAGTAATATTGGATTATCTTTTGAGAAAAGTCGTGCTAGTCCAAATGGAATTGTAGGATATGTTGATTCCGATTATGCGGGTGACCTCGATGCAAGAAAGTCTCTTTCCTCGTATATCTTTTCACATTGTGGTTCTGCTATCAGTTGGTATTCGTCTTTACAAGCTATCACAGCTTTGTCAACCACAGAGGCGGAATATATTTCTTCTACCGAAGGAGTGAAGGAGGCTATATGGCTTCGAGGAATGGTAAATGAACTTGGTCTATCTCAAAATGTACTTGTTGTATACTGTGACAATCGAAGTGCTGTGCATTTAACTAAAAACAACAAGTTTCATTCCAAGACCAAACATATCGAAGTGAGACACCATTTTGTACGAGATATTGTTGAAAAAGGAGAAGTTCTAGTTGATAAAATACATACCAATGACAATCCTGCTGATATGTTGACAAAAGTTCTCACCCCAACTAAGTTCAAAAATGGCCTGGACTTAGTTGGTGTTACTGGTGTTTGATACCCTTCGGGGTGCGGCGACGACAACTATGAAGAGTTATGGCTTTTGGTTCAAGGTGGAGATTGTTGGAATCGTGTCCCAAAAGCAGTAGGACTTCATTCCTATTTGGGATAACTATTATTTAGTCATTATCCTATTTTGACTAAAGGATGACTACTGAGATTCCTAGGAATTGTATCCTAGTTATTCTAGGATTCTTCTCTATATAAATAGAGCCCTATGCATTCCTTCCAATACACACATACATTCGAATCATCACCTCCATAGCTGCTAATCCCTATTTTGTTTAAGAGTTCCTGAGAATTGTTTAGTTCTTTTGCATACTTCAACTGGCCTATATACCATTGAAGGTTTGTACTTAGTTTTGATATAGTGGATTTTGTGGTCGTCGCCCGTGGTTTTTTCTCCCATTAAATTGGGGGTTTCCACGTAAATCGTTTGTGTTCTTTTTATTATTATCGTTACTTTGTTTGGTTGATTATTGGTTTAGGTTTAATCTTCGCTTCCGTGTAAGCTCCATAACCACAACAGTATAAAAGCAAGAAACAATTGATGCCAAACATGACCCCTGCCAGACACACACTTATGGACAAAGTTCCCAACATTTCCAGCCACTCCCTTCCATTCTACTCCATCACCTCACACACCCTAAATGCCTAATTTTCACACGCAAACACATGCTACATATTACATACTGGTTTTTATGCATTAACAAAATAATTCATTTAATACTTATGAATTGAATACGGGCTTTTATGTGAATAGGCAGAACATACATGAGTAGCGTAAAAAATTTGTACTAACAATTTCAGTAATTTCTTTATTGAGTTGGTTAGACATAGTCATGTTGTGTTCATGAAATATATAATCATTGTTATTATCTTGGCAAAACAGCAGTAAGAAATCATTGCGAAGTTAACTCGATACAAGTCTGACATGTCAAGCACATGGTAAACTTGAAAGTGTAATTATGCGATTGTTGAACCTACTACTTTAAACTCAGTTTAGAATAATTGCTCTAAAATTATTTCACACAGAGTGAAATCAAATTTGGAATTTAATAGCTTCACGGGGTTATGAATCCTGCAGATGTTTCACATGAACATCGAGTCAATGCATCAACTCGCTTACTAGATATAGGATCTCTTAAGAAGTAAGGCTCATCTAAAATACAACAAATACTTAAAACTTAAAAGTATAATATGGTGCAGATCGCATATATTATTTCATGTCCTTCACTTTTCACACAGCCTGAATTATGAAACCTTACTTTTCCATCATGGTATCCAATGACAATTTTTAACTAATTCCAAATAAACTATATCCGTTGCATGTGTTACAACGCCTAATTGCATTAGTTGCTTTAGTAAAACATCTTTATATGCTACTCATAATTTACGGGAGATAATCTTCTCTTCTTTTCTCATGAAGTGGTTATTTCAACCCATTTACTTCTGAATTGGTAGATTTTGGTTATGTTTTAAGATTTATCTCAAACTGGCTAAATTAAAAAAGTTGGCTAAAAGGGGGACGGGTGGAATCGGTTGGACGTCGCCCAATGTGTATTTTCCAATACATACATCCTCTAAAACTGTTTATTTAGCAATTGTATTATATAAATAAAATAAAAATGGACAAGAAAGTGTTTGCGGGTCAACCCAATCCAACCAAGCCTTTTTCAACCCATAGGAAAATGATCCATCTCAATCCTGAGTTCCCAAAGACATTTGACACATTACCCGACCCACCCAATTTGTCCATCTTGCCACCTATACTTCCGTAAGATCCTTTGATTAGCATGGTATTCCGCACATACGTATGTTTACTGATGTGCAGAGTACAAGCTAGTAATGAGGGAGTCTAAATGTATCGAACCACTGACCCCACGGTACAACAATGGATCCTAATTCACTAAAGTTCAGATTTTTATAGAACTACTCTCCTGATGAGGTGTACAGAGTGCCAAATTGTTAAGTAGATTTTTGTAAATCGCAAAAGCAATGTTTTTAGTCAAACTGACCTTCCAATTAGAGCCCACCACAAATTTAGAAACACTCTTCCCCACACATTTAACTACTTGAATAAAACCCCTTATCCCTTTTTATTTGCACATGATCCCATAATGGAAGAAAACACCAGCGGAAGCATAATCTTGGCAGCCCTCTCCACCCTCACACCACTGCAAATGTCCACCTTCACTAATAACATATCCGCCCTCTTCCACTTCCACCAACGCCGTCTTGCCTCTCTCTTGTCCTCACGAACGCTCTTCTCTCTCACCCTACACCACCTTCACTCCCTTTCCCTCCATCAAAAATCCTTTCTCATTGCACGCCATCTCTTATCCACCCTCTCCCACCTTACAGCCACTCGAATGCCACCCAACGCTGTCACCATTCTCAATGACCGTGATCGTGACTGTGTTCTTCTATTGCTTTTATTATGTGAAGTCCATCAACATGAACCTGACTCACTGAAAACATTGTCACCAGTGTATTGGCGCGGGTCTCTTTCCAAATATGTCTCAAAAACCATGTTGACTCTTTCGGGCCTTAGATTGTCCAGTAGTGATACTTTGCTTAAGTATATTGAAGTAGTGACTAGGTGCAGGAAGTTTGTTGATGTGATGGGTTGTGGAGATGGGAAGGAAGGGAAAGAGGTGGCAGCATCTGTGGCCTCAGTGGTGGCACTGCCATCAGTAGAGGTGAAAAAAGGCGGGAAAGAGTGTGCCATTTGCAAAGAAGAGATGAAGCAAGGGAGAGATGTATGTGAATTGCCTTGTGAACATCAGTTTCACTGGATGTGCATATTGCCATGGGTGACCAAGAGGAACACTTGTCCATGTTGCCGCCATCGGCTTCCAACAGATGACGTGTATGGCGAGATTGAGCGGCAGTGGAAGGCTCTTGTAAAGATCGGTGATAGCTTTCATTAGCTTTGTAAGATATGATATATATGATATTTGACACACGATATATAATCCATTTTTCTTAGTGTGTTCCCTTCGTTACAGAATCAAGACCTTACGAGTCCGTTAGAAAATGCTAGAGGTGACAAAATGAACTGGTCGGACAAGTTGGATAACAAGTCAACATACTCGCTTGGATAACCCCTTTATGGAGTAGACCCGAATGGGATCTTTGTGATTTACCGATAAACAAACGTTGAAGTAACTCATCGAATAAGAAACGAATCCAACTAACAGTTTAAGCAGTTCAATTTCTTATTTACAAACTTAATTTACTAGTAAATTATTATTCGTGCAAACCTATACTATATCATCTTTGTGATCGTATAAATTTGTTTATAAATGTGACATGGCAAATTGGACACCAATGATGAGCATATGGTTGTCATTTGGTTTGTATATAAACCATACAAAATTGTATCATTGTATTTAAAACGGCATGTAGACACATTGAAGTTAATTACGACATTATATTACAAACATTTTGTATGCAAAATACTTATGAATTCTAATTTTGATCATCGATAAAAAACAATAGTACCCAAAGTCATTAAGCAACATCAGTTTTTTTTTTTTTTTTTTTTTTTTTTTTTTTTTTTTTTTTTTTTTTTTAAGCTGAGAAAACTGTAAGGATCTTTAGGCCCGAGTTTCGGGCCCAAAGATACTCAAAGTGGCCAGCCATCCGTGGGACTCGAACCCACGACCACGTGGTTAAAAGCCACGTGATCTGCCAACTGAGGTAGAACGGCTACTTATGACATCAGATTTTTTTTCTGAATGAGACTATTAGAACTGAGTTGCTTATGAACTATACAGCATGGTACCCAAATTCGAACACAATAGTTATGTATAAATTTGTTTATGAGTCGAGCAAAACCATTGTGTCAAGTTATAAATCTTTATCTTTTTTCTTTCGACACATTACCTAAACCGCTAAACCCACCCACTTCACCACCTCTAAATCTTAACATTTGCTTGTATTGATTCGGAGCTTGTAATGATAATCGTTTTGCATTAATGATCTTTAGTATTAATTTTTTTTTTTTTTTTTTTTTAAAGGCATCTTTAGTATGAAGATAGTCGATAGCAAACGTATATCTGTATCAAGTAAATGCATATAATAGTTTAATCAAATTTGTTACACATGATTTAGTTGTACATAAAAAAGCGTAAAACATATGGTCCATGGTATAACAGTATAACCTATTATAGCTCAACAAGAGGCCGAATAGCCATAAAACGAGTAACTACTTTCCACTGTATGTAAACCATAAAACCAGGAATGACAATGGGGGATCTTTGCCGCGGGGCGACTATCCTCATCTTTAAACCCGTTTAGTAAACCACGTCCCAAACCTGACCCAATTTCAATTATCGGGGCTCCCATTAGGGCGAAATGTTCCTCCAAACCCGCTCTGATCTCCGTTGGGATTTTATCGCCCTACCTTTCGAGAGCAATGCCCCACCAAATACACTTTGTTCCTCGTTTATTATTATTTTTACACTATACTTTAGCAATATGATAATATATTATTAGTGTTTCTTGATTCTTCCCATAATTACATATAAACTACTAGCCTTAATAAGTTTTTAACAAATTAAACATAATAATGTGAAGGGTTAATATACAGTATGTTATTAAATTTTTCAAAAAAATGCGTCTAAGTTACTAAACTCTCGTTTTGCTTACTTAGACTACTGAACTTGTGAAACATGATTTTTTGAGGTCACGGAACTTATATAATAGGGATTAGGTCGAAGAATAGCAATGTACTTTTTCAAATGTATCGATTTGGTACGTGAATTTTAAAATAGTTGTAGAGATGTTACGAACTTTCATAAGTATTTCAATTTGTTATGTGATGATGACGTGTGACGTTATAAATGGAGTCACGTGTTAGACTTTCAGATATAACACATTATCATCACGTACCAAATTGAAACACTTATGAAAGTTCATTATATTTCTACAACTTTTTTAAAGTTCCACGTACCATATTAGTACATTTGAAAAAGTATGTTGCTATTCTACAACATAATCCATAAAAATATATGTAAACATATCTAAATTTCTAAAAACACGACAGTTATGTTACTTAACTTATCCAAAAATATACGTTCAAGTCATTTCGATTAACAGTGAAATTATAGAAGAGTATATGTTTCTTATAAGTTCAGTAACACCCAAGTGGACAAAGTGAAAGTTAAGTATCTTAAATGCATTTTTTTTTAAGAAAGTTTAGTGACATCTTTGTTCATTAACTATAATGCTAACCATCCTTTTAAAAATCAAAACTTCTTTTAAAATATGACACAAAAGTTTTTTTTTTTTTTTTTTTTTTTTTTTTTTTTTTTTTTTTTTTTATCAAAATTTTCGTTCTCACAATGATACAAAACTACAAAAATTCAAGAATCGTGCTTTTATAAATACTGACATAACAATATATGAATATAAGAGATCTATATGTATATATAGGTTTTGGCGGTGGGGGGGGGGGGGGGGGGGGGGGGGGGGGTTGCGGGTGCGGGTTGAGGATGTTGTTCCCCGCTCCCCTTCCCGAATCCATTAAAAATCCCGTTAACCCCTAAAACCTACCCCGTAAACCAAAAAGCATGCCTCACCCCATCTCAAAAACTTCGAGTTCCGGGTTTCCATATTGGGTTCGAGGGTTTTTTTTTCATCCCACATAAAACAAACTTAATAAACTCATGAAATTCAATCCGATTGTGTATTTAATTAAAGGTATTGTGCTTTTTTTTTTTTTTTTTTTTTTTTTTTTTTTTTTTTTTTTTTTATAAATAGTTAATACTTTAACTAAAATCATATAAAAACCATAGTGTATGGCTTCATGCTATTTGTACTCAAGTCTGGACTATTTTTTACTCGTTGGCCCATTCACTAATGTTTTTATTATGTTAATCAGTTGATATTTTCATAAAATAGGACCCTAATAGTCGATACCAAACATTTTCTCTGTTTATGTTTAACAAGTTTTAAAGCCCGTGCACGTATAGAGTTTGGATAGATAATAACGAGTAATAATATTTCAATAACTATGTTTTAAAGTTAAATATTGTGACAATAGTTTAAGATTTTTCTACAAAATTATATTATTTTTTTTAATATTGATATAGTTAAAATATCGCACATGCAAGAGTTTTTACATAATTTTATTATGTGTTAATATCGATTCATTTTTTGTATAGATTTTCGTTGCACAAAGAATTTGAATTTGTTTAATTGGCATGATATTTAGGTCGATTTTGTTTAAGTTTAACCACTGATATCATGCTTTAAACATTACGTATGTTTAGTAGTAGCACATAATGGCTTTCAAAATATACGTGTCATTTGTATATGTAGAATCTCGTTTAGTTATTTTCATCTCACAGTAACGTGTGAGGTCGTGCCTTCAGTTTAATATTTATATTCATGTTAACAATAATTTAAACCTATTTTTACACTCGTGCGTAGGTTAAACTTATAAAGAAAAATAACACGAGTCGTTATTTAATACTAGTCAAAAAATAATATATATATATTTTTCCGGATAGTCTCATTTACATTCTACCATGACCATCAAAGGCAACCGTCACTTTACCCCTCCCAGTTTCAGTCACATATGGAGACTCTTGGACAACTACATTTTCAAACCCTTAGACAACCATAGCAAACTCTTGGTGAGTCGCATATGTTAGCATTATTGTTTAACTAGTCAAGTTTGAAGATCATTACAAAAACAGCACTTTGTTATGACCAAATATATTAGTATTATTCCAGAATAACATAATCCTCAAACTCGAGTAATTTATAGCAAGGTTGTCAATACTTTAACCGCAATATGGGTAAAGGCATAGACTGAACTTGACAAGTTTAATTAGATGGGCCAAGCTGCAACATATTTGTTTTTTTTTGGGGGGGAGGGGGGGCAACTTACACTTTCATTTAACATTCATACTAATAATGCATACCACTACAAACTGTAAAGGTTAAAAATGTACATGTGGCTAATATTTTTGGAGGGGCCACGCCCCCTCCCTGCTAAGTTGGTAAAGGTCACTTTGATCCATGTGTATGGTAGTCTAAAGTAAATTTACCTTTTTTCACCAACTAGTAAAGGTGGCAAAACAGGTAAAACTAGTATGGGTCAAAGCAGGCATGGTCAAAATGGCCTTTTGGTTTAATATTTATAATATGTTATGTGTATCCTCATGATCTTGTCTCACCATTTTTGCAGAATTGTAGGTAACAGTTAATGATCATATATATTCGTGTTTTATAGTGTTAGATTATGGACATTATTTTAGTAGTCGTATGTTAGGATCAAACTCGAGATCGTGGGATTGCACACTTTACGTATGAAGAGTAAAAGAATGATTATTTATAAATGTTATATATAATTATTAATAAACACAAAACTAGTAACGACCGTTAGTATTTAATGGAGAATGGCTAACGACCGGTAGACGAAGATTAGGAAAGTAATAGTTGTGAATAATTGGAAAGTCAAGAATGTTCTAGAAGGAGTTCCACCTCCTTTGTGCCTTGGACTCCAAGTTATCTCAAGTATATAAACACCTCATAGGATATTGTTTTCTCATAACTTGTACACACATAATAGGTGTTTTCTTTCTCTCATCTTGTCCTAAAAATCAATCCAACCTCAAAACCTTTTAAGGGTTTCAATTTTTATAAAGCTAAAAGGTTTTGTGTTTAATTTACTTGCATAAACTTTTACTTGAATTAGTACGTGTGTACAAGAACACGATTCAAATACACTATTGTTTGATTCTTGGATTGAATTACAAAAGAGGTAAGGGGTAATTCTTATAATCCACATAAAGCCTAATTAGGGTTCTTGATTTGAAGATTGCAATTGATTCTTGTTAGGGCTAGAATCACAAAGGTATGTTTACTATTTATTATTGATTAATTAATTACATGTTATATGATCTTGTTATAACGCTTCCGCATTTGTCTACTTGATGTGTTTGGTTTATTTATGTGATTATCATGATATTATAATTCCAACAGTGGCATCTAGAGCCGTTATAATGTGTAATTAATTATCGAAACACATAAAAATTGAATTTTGATGTGTTTAATTACATGTTTTTAGGGTTTTCATATTCCTAACCTTAATTTTTTTATTTAGGTCGATTGACCTTATTAGATATTTAGGGTTTTGGTTTTGATTTTAATATGATTTTAATATGATATTCAAAAATTCACTTCGGCCTTCCCCGGCAACGGCGCCAAAAATTGATTCGTGTGAAACCAATTATATATAATATAGTATAGTAACGAAGTGATCCGCGTAAAATACGGATCACCCGAGTCGTTTTCCCAACGAAGGCGAATGGAATCGAGAATATCGATTCGTGAGATCGTGAATTGAAAAGTTAGAAAGTGACAATAGCAATCAAATATTTCACGTATTCACAAACAAATATGAAATATGCAGAAAGTACAAGCTAATTATGCACCAAAATGAAAAACGTAAAAACGGAAACGCAACCGCAAAATTTAAAACGTAACGTATAACGAAAAATGATCCTACGAACTTGAAAATATTTTCTAAAAATCTTAAACTAATAAAAAGAATTTTAAGAAAAAGAAAAATATTTTTTTGACTTTTTATTTATTTTCTAGAATTTATTTTCTATTTTTGGAATTAAAAATGAATTAGAAATAAAGAAAAATAGAAAAATAAATTGGAAAAATGAAAATTTAATTCTAAAAATTCTAAAATTTTATAAAAGAATTTCTAAAAATATTTTTGTATTTTTCAGAGCTTTTTATGAATTTTTATGGATTTTTGTTATTTAAATCTATTTAAAAATTGAATAAAAATCAAAATAAAATAAGAAAAATAGTAAAAAACCTCAGAAAAATCTGGAAAAGTTCCAGAAAATCTAAAATATGAAAAAGAACTTGTATAAAAATTTTGAAGTAAAATTGAAAAGTGGAAGTGCTTATTCAAGCCAAATCAACTTATGGCAAGTGCTTATTTATAAGCACTTGCCACAAAACTGATCCAAACTTGAAATACAGGTCTAATATGTAAAAATGAACTCAAATAAGCTAAGAAAAATCAGTATAAGAAACACAGAATCAAAGGTTGCAATCAAATAAGCAAACTAGCATAAGCTATTGAATAAGCAAATAAGCCATAGAAAAAACCAGAAGCAAATAACACTACAAATCATTAATATACACTAAGTAAGACACAGAAATGCAATCTAAACTCAAAGTTAAGCTCAAATAAGTACTAAAAGCTTATATGTCCAAAACAGATTATCAGGTTCAAACCCCTAACTGCAGGGCCAAATAGCTACACCTAAATAAGCTCTAAGCTGCAAAATTATGGTGACAAATGCTTCACTACTAAGCAGAGATAATAAAGCAACAAGAAAATCACATCTACAATCTATTTAAGATGCCTTAATTTCCCTAAGATCAGCAGCCTATAGAAAATTGAAAATTGAACCACTTTGACTTTTCAACACTTATTCAAGTTGACTTATTCTAATTTCCTTTAATCTAATCTACTCCTATTAGTTGTAATAAGCTTCTATTATGCTAGAATAAGCTACTGAGAACTTTTATGTAACTATACCTACACTATTAAAACCTGAATAATACTAATCTAACAGTTAAGAAAATTGGTAATCTGTTTTGACTATCTAAAGATATGAGCTACTGATCTTTTACTATATTGATGATATACTAGCTTAGTGTAACATGACTATAAAACTAAAACTCCAAAATAACATCAGATAAACAAAGTAAACCTTTAATCCAAACACCCCTATATCTATTGAATTACATTACAACTACTTGATATGATCTACTAATTACAACTACAACTACCAATTTCTGTCTAATATTACTAAAGAAACAAGAATATAACAACAACTACTTCAGAGATCAAACAGAAATAGAATGAAACAGTACCACAGTTTCAACTAAACAGACATTAGACAGATATGAATGAAATACTAAGCTCACTACCATATAATGATGCAATCCACTAAAGTAAACAATATAACAACTGTAAAAGCTGAAATTAACAACTAATAATCAACTAAACACATATCTATACTAAATATCTAAGATATGCAATTTTAAGAGAAATGAAAAGGAGAAAACTTACAAATCTAATTTCCCTCAGCTCAAATTGAGGGAATTCACTATGCTTGCCTGTCTTTTGACAGGCTGAGTACATCCAATTCTTACTCAAACTTGTCCAAATCACCACCATGCAACACTAATCTCAACAGTTGACTGTCATTGACTTTTTATGAAAATTGTTCAAGGATTTAATGAACATTCAAACCTCAAACTGACATTAACTATGAAGCTGAAATGAGATTTGTATAACAACTTATCAGCTTATCTAAAAGCTGAATCAAAACTAAAGCTATTTTTATTTTCTGAATTTGTGAAAACTATTTGAATAAGCTAAAACTGCTTTAATAACAAAGAGATTAGAAATTAAGTAAACTATAAGAACAGAAATATAAGCTACACTATTACTTGTAAACAAAACTGAATTGATTAAAAAGATAATGATTTCATTGAAAAATAAAATTGAATTACAGTTACATTCAAAAGAAAATTCGGTAGAGCTTGGCTACTCCAAAACTCCACACTGAATCACTACCCTAACACTCCTATTTATAGTACAAATGAGAATGATCTAGAGAGAGGGGGTTCACGGATTGCCAGTGTGCTGTGTTAGTTTGCAGCCTATCTAAGCACTTAGATCATATATCAATCATTACCCAAATGATTTAAGCCCTTGGATTACTCCTTATGACGTGGTTCAACCAATCACGAGCTGCCAAATCATCCATTCGTGTGCTTGTTTAGTTCTGACAAGCTTCTGACACGCTCTGACCATCTAGAATCCCTTTTGAATTGACTATTTGGCCCTTAATTGCTGTAATTATTAGGATTAAGGAATTTAGGGTTCTTTGTTTACTATAGCATGAATAGTAATAATCTGGGTTTGTGGGTAAATTGGGGGCGGGTAAGTGTACGGGGTGTGTTTATTTATTTATTTTGTTTTGTGTTTGACCCGTTGACCGGGTATTGGGGATGGGCTCAGGTATAAAGGTTAGGTTGGGCTTTTAGGAAATATATTGGATTTGGAACTTTGAACATTGAATACTTAAGATTTGGAATTTGATAACAATTAAGGACTATTTTTGACAACTGATAAAATCCAGGGACCACTTCTGTAAATTATTGCAAGGGCTTTTTATGGCAAATGATGATTCTTCAAGGACTAATCTTGACATTTTAAGCTCAAATGTGATCCAGAAATGAAAATTCTTTCCCGGCTTCGGCTTTTTGACCTTCTTCCACTCTCGTGCCCGGTTTCGTTGTTTTCTCGTGATTTTTCGTCATTTTGTATAATATCCGCACCTGCATATCACAAACACAAAAACACTACAAATTTGGCATAATTCGATTAGTTTTTGGTCTTTTGAGTCCGGTTTTGGTCTTAAAAAAGTGAGTGAATAAGCACTCACCAACTATTGAATAAAATTTGCATGTGGCTACATGTTTTATACATATTTAATTGTTAAGTTATGTATATGTTTATTTAGTTGTGTTATTTTTTATTATATATTACTTGTTTTTTTGTTTATTATTATGTGAGACATGTTTATAAACGAAAAAGGGAAATTTTTTGAATAGAAAAATAATATGGATTAAATAAATGGCGAAGCTGTTTTGGTTTTAAGAGATTAAATTTCAAAGGATTGGTTGATTGATGTTTTTGTACATAGTGTGCGAAAGGCGGACCGAAGGTTGCCATACAATGTGCTTGTAGAGAGGGGTTTTTAAAGACCATGCACCTACCGGTTCTCTACAACCGCTTGTGTGTCGACTCTAGACTAACCTATATCACTATATTACGTACATTGTCATCTTAAGGGTGAATTCACCACAATTCCACAATGATTATCCGAAACACTAAGCCTTAGGGCTTATGCAAAAGTACGATATAATGAACGATAATTGTTGGTAATTCTTTAATTGGTGAACCCGATACCTCAATCAAAACTTTGCTATTTTACTCTTAGTGAATTGGTAATAAAATAGTTTTACAAAACCAATGATATGAAGTTGTATGCATGCTTCTTCATACATTATTTTGATTACACGTCAAAATTTAATACCCTTAAAAAATTAAGTCAAATGCCATCTAATTAAGAACACTTGAAGTTGTAATTTACGTCTGTGAGAACTTGGCGAGATTGCAATGGAGAGGTAAATTTCATAAATGCACTGCTAACAGATCAACTGATGTGATGGATTTGTGAGTTTGCAGTTTTTAAGTTAGACAACTTAAATTGAGTAGGAAGTGAGATCTTGGACTCAAGGCATTAAGATGGGGATCAAACATGCTTACATTACAAAAGTTTTGTGATTGTAAATCCCATAAATCTAGGAATTGCAATATGATATTGGCAATTATTGTTCGACAATTACCTTGTTGAATACTATCATTACTAGCAGATCAACTGATGTAATGGTACTATGTCAATTAGGATCATAGCTTTAAGAAAATACTACGGTTTACATGAATAGTTACTAATGGGTACTTTATTTTCTTAAAGACCTAATTATCGAAAATACTGAAATTGAATTTTGTAATTCGTTTTAATGTATTAATGCAACGTTCAAACCGTAAACGCACTTTGGGCTTTGGTAAATTGATCTAGTTCTGTTTTCAAACAAATGTTTGATTAAGAAATATTTACTTAAAAGACAAAAGAAGTCTCCTTTCTATGAAGGAAGAGTGAGACACAATCCTATTTCTTTTCATTAATGAGAAAGGATAATATGAATATTAGATATGTCTAAATTCTAATATAACTCATAGCAAATTTTTTAATAGTTAAGAAAATTGCGAATATTTTTCATAGGGATTTTATCATCTTCATTCGGTGATTAAATTCTTAGTAACAAATATGATATTTGGTTAACAGAAAATTATGTATGACATTTTATGAGTTATTAAAATTAGAAGCTAGACTAATTACCGCAAAATGGTTAAAGACAAACTAGTTGTTTTGACTATTTAAAAGGTGGCATACATTGTAGGATGGTAGACCTCTTAAGGAAGAAATTGCATGCCCAATTTTCAAGTTAATAGCATTTGGTGGATAGTCCATCATTTACGTAGTAGAATACACTATTAGTGCATAAGTAATTGTTACGTATGGACATTCAAAGGTGTAGGAAAGTTAAAAGCACACTATTTTCTTTCACTGGATATGAAACATTTACAATGTTGTCAAATTCAGTGGGAGTATTGTGTACTTATTACTGAATAAGGAATTATTGTAACGATCTTTAATTCAGTGGGAGTTACAAGCTTTGACATCTTGGTAGCTAAAGATAATTACTTTCCAAGTGTACTTTTAAGGATAGTCTTGTACGTTTTCTTACTAGACATTGTTGTTCTATAACTACTTGTTGTGCTAAAATCTATGTCACAATCATATTGATCACATAAACAAATGCATGGCGTGTTGTTTATCAACTATATGAGGTTGTTCCATGCACAAGTGGGAGAAATGTTATCTTTAATGTGTGCAAGAAACAACTCATAAAGATATGATTTAATGGATTCTCTTAACTACAAGGTAAGAGAATAAAGTTCTAATATGAATTATACTAATCTAATTCAAGAAACACTTGGTGTTCCAATTTATGTTATGTGAAAGCTTAGCTAGATTGCAACAACAAGGTGAATTTCATATTTTCATTACTAGCAGATCAACTGATGTAATTGAACTATGAGAATTTACAGTTTCTAAATTAGATACCTATTAGAACATGTGTCAATATGATATCAAGACTACTTTAATCATTATATTTATGAATTCATGGAATGACATAAATTAATTAAGCAATCTAATGCTGCTTCAATCTGAATATTTATGTGTTCTTGGAATGGCATAAATAAATAAAGAAATAATGTTATTTACATTATTATGAAGTAATAAATTAACTTGAAATTACTATTGAAACCAAGATATGATGTGCATAATTACTTTAGTTAAACATGTTTATGTTTCATTGTAAAGATATAAACATAAAGTCTTTTAACTGTTACAAGACTTATAATAAAGTAAGACGTTATCTAGTTATGTTTTTTAATTAAAACATATACATGAAGTTATTAAATTGTTAAATGACTTATAACGTATAGTGGGATTACAACAGTTTATATTTTCTTGTAGAGACATGAACATGAAGTGACTTTGTCAAAAGTACTTGTGTTATAAAGCATGTAATTGATTTGAAAATACTATTATACTATTAAAATGACTTAGTTGGTAAATAGACAAGCCAAAAGGAAATATGGTTATCTTAAATATTGTTAGATTATCTTACAATATTAATACTAATGAAATATCAAATGTTTATGGTATGTTCTGTTAGGAAAATCAAACTCTTGTTATATTGTTTGATTAAAGATAACTATGACTTATTTTCTTCCAAAAGTTATCAAGGTTAGAATGTTGAGTATGACTTGGACATATTTAATTAAACTCCAACATAGAAGATTAATAAGACATTATCATATGATGGAATGCGATGAATCACATTAAGTCTTAAATTGAAGTTCTAAATTTGTTTAACCGCTTATGAAGAGGTTATTAACAAAGTAAAGTTAGGAACTGTCGATTTGTATTTGTAATATCCCAAGAGAGAACATTGTATTGTTGCTTTATTTGCAAAGTGATGAGGCGAAAAATGAACCACTTTTAGGGGGTCATTTAAACCCGGAATTGAATTTATTTGATCAAATATTACCCTAAATCGTTCCTTTTATGATTTTAGGTACTTTGGGAGAGAAATCTGGAAAAGGAAGCAATTCGGACGTTTTTGGAGCATAAAAGTGAAGAAAACGCCAAAGACTTAATTTTCCATGCTGGCGTCAAGAGTTAATTGTGTGGCGGCCTGCATAAGGGGACTACATGACGGCGTCAGATCCAGATCTAGGCAGTCCAAGGAACTATTTGGCGGCGAGATGACGGCGTCATACATTTGTTCTTGACGCCGTCACCTTCTTAAATCTATATATAGTTTTCTATTTTTCATTCATGAGGAGGAACTTATGTGGAGAAACCCCAGGGCCGAACCTTGTACGTATTTTACAGCTTTTTCAAGGGTTTTCAACCCTTGAATCCTTTCATGTGCTATTAAGATAAGTCTTCTCTTAATTCAATCAATATGTCTATGTGTTGGTTGTCTATACCTTGTGCTTGTCTTGATTTCAACATGCTAGGCTAGATCTATCTTGTGTTTGCTTAGATCTAATGAAACCTAGATGTTGATTATGTGTTGATTACTTGTTTATGGTTGTATTAGATGAATGATTTCAATGTTAGGCTTAAGAAAACTGGCAGATCTCCATTGTGTAACATGCTTGAACGTCTTAGGAAACATGAACCGATGTGTACTAGGTTTTATTGGTTGTATTTAATGCATGAGTAAATTCTAATGATCCCATGTTAGGAGCTTCTAGCAGGCTCGACATAGGAGTGAAGTAGGCACTCATAGGATTGGGGAAGTAAGTACGCCACCCCATGAATGGTATTAAGGAATACAATCCGTCATCCACGCAACTATAACAAGTAATTAACGTGTAAAAGATATCTAGGGAGTAGTGAAATCTAAGTAAACACATTTCTCCCACATATTGCTCACAACTTTAGTTTAATATAGTTTATTTTCATTTTTAGTATTTTATTTTGATTGCATCTTAGTATTGGGTTAGTTGACTAGCAACTAATTCCGCCCAAATCCTTCAAACCCGAGATTTTTACTTGCTGTCCTAAAAATATAAAAATACAAAAAAAGAATCATCTTTCATCTCTAGACCTAGTCTTTAGGTTTTCTAATCCTAGCGACACTATTCCTAGCTGAACGATCAATCCCCCGGTACTTGTCACTATACTATACTACAACGATCAGGTACACTGCCTGGTGGGGGTTGTAAGCTTCTCGAGATCCCTTGAGAGGTAAAGCCTGGTGCGATTCCCACGTATTAAGTTTTTGGCGCCGCAGCCCGGGGAATAGTTATTGTCTAGGTTAGAATCTCTTTTTATTAGGTCTACTTGCTAGATTCCTTTCTAGTGAGATTTTATTTTTATTTTTAGGTTTTCTTTAGTCTATCTTATTTCTTTGTGTTTTTGTTCGTAACTCTTCACCACCCGACATCATGGACGATAGGAACATCTTTGAACCTATCATCCCACCACAACAAAACCCACCACTAGAACCTCTTAGGCCCCGAACCTTAGGAGAGTATTCCCGACCTAGCCACCAAGGCTATCGAAACACCATTGAGCTCACCGGAGCCAATGTGACCCCCTTGCGATCCGACACCATCCGGTTGGTACAAAGCGGATGTGCATTCCATGGACTTCGTTCCGAAGATCCAAATCAACATCTCAAGGACTTCCTTAAAATCGTAGATTCCATAGACCTAGATGTTGCAACTAGAGAGACAACCCGATTACGCATATTCCAATTCTCTCTACGTGATCAAGCTAGTCAATGGCTTGAGCGTTTACCCGCGGGATCCATCACCACATGGGATGATCTCACCACTTGTTTCCTTGCTCAATTATTCCCACCGGGGAGAACTACTAAGCTTAGAAATGACATCTTGATGTTCCAACAACGTCAAAATGAAACTCTTTACGAAGCATGGACTCGTTTCAAGGACTTACTCCAAAAAGTCCCTCATCATGGCATAGATCTTTGGCTCCAAGTCCAAATCTTTTATGACCATATCGATCTCTCCACGAGGCGAGCCATTGACCAATCGGCCGGTGGTAAGCTACGTGATCTAAGTGCGGAACAATCATGGGAACTCATAGAAGATCTTGCTCTCTATGACAACAAAAGTTGGAATGATCCCCGTGATTTGAACAAAACGGTCAAGGCAATATCTTTGCCTTCGAATAACTCTAGCACTCCCGACCGTAGGATCATGGAACTTGAGGACCATGTCAAGTTTCTCATGAAATCTTACGAAGCTCCTAAGCCTTCAAGCCAAGTGAACAAAATCACTTCTTCGTGCGAATTATGTAGTGGTCCCCATGACACTCGTGATTGTGTGGAACTCCCCGGAACAGCTTTTGCGGACTACGCATCCTCGCGTACCAACGAAGTGGGAGATAAGTGGTACACTTTCAAACCCGAGCCAAACCCTTACGGTGATTTCTACAACCCCTCTTGGAAAAATCACCTAAACCTTAGGTGAAAACAAAATCAAGCTAATTCTTCCAATCCGCCTAATCGTTACCACCATTCTAAGGAGTTTTTAGGTGAATAGCTTTATATAATTTGTCACCCTTGAAAGTATAAACTTTCCTAAGTTGTCCACTCTTCTCAGGTCTGGATTTCTTTAGATTGTTACAGCTATAAGTGTTGACTTTTAAACAATTGTCCACATTTTATAAAGGGTGTTGTTATAGACACACCCCATTAGCACAAAAATCTTATGCACACACCTTTAAATTACCACCGGTGATGCACACAGTACAACACCGTTATGCATAAAAAGGAGTGTACATAGGAATATAGGGGTGTTTGTATAGAATTACCCTTTTATAAACTGGTAAAGTATAGGTTTTTCCCGGTGGTTCACACTTTTAAGTGTGTACTTTTCAATTATTGTCCACATCTTAAAATGTGAGGCATCTTCTAGGTATGTTCACAACTTACGCTGTGACGAAAGAAAGTATTTCTTAATTAGCACTAATTTGTGTGAAGAGTCTGTATATGTTCACGTAAATAAGTGTAGAGTTGCAATAATTTTGTAACACTTGATATCCCACACAAGGGTAATGTGTGGAGTTCACTTTAAAATGTGACGATGAACCTAAAAAAGTGTGTAGCTTGACATGATTTTTTGTAGTGCTTGTGGTCTTCATGCATGTATCATCTTACATAATTGTGAAATGGGTTTTGCCTTTTGGACATAGATATGAGCCAATTACAAGATTTTTCTTCTTCTCCTTCTTTTTCGACCTCTTGATAATTAAAGGAATACTGAAAACTGTATTATTAGATTCACCAAACATGAAGGTTACAAGATATTAAATAGAAAACAAACTAAACGGGCCAAACCCATCGGGCTTACGAGAACAATGAAGGTTACAAGATATTAAATAGAAAACAACTAACCAACTAAACTGGTCAAACCCAACGGGCTTACGGACCTTTATTATCTAACAATTACATCATAATTATTCGCGCTTATAGAGGGTGGATTTGAAGGGTGCATAAGATTTGAAGCTGATTTAAGGTGCACCAACCTCATACATATCAAGGGATAAACGAGGGGCAACCAGGACGTCAAGTGGTGTTCCTTTGGTGTTACTAATTCCCGCGCTTTCAGTCATATCAATGTGTTCATTTGTTGGTCTTTTTAGCACAAACTGTTGTATCAAACTAGCTAATGTTAAACGCATCACATGGAGCGCAAAGAAACCACCGGGGCACATTCTTCTACCGCTACTGAAAGGAACAAATTCAAAATGTTTTCCCTTGAAATCAATATCCTTATGAGTTGTCAAGAATCTTTCTGGTCGAAATTCATAAGGATCTGCCCAAATATTTGGATCGTGATGAATCTTGGAAATATTTAACAATAGACGTGTACCCTTTGGGATGTGGTAGCCACCCACAACGCAATCCTCAATGGACTCATGAGGAACTGAGAGAGGTACAGCTGGGTATAAACGCATTGATTCTTTTATAATGGCTTCAAGATAGACCAAGTTTTTCAAGTCTGACTCCTCCACGAGTCTCTCTCTTCCAACATGCTCATCCATTTCAGCTTGTGCGTTCTCTAATGCTTTTGGGTTGTTGAGCAACAATGACAACGTCCATGTTAGAGTCGCTGATGTAGTGTCCAGTCCTGCTGTTAGAATTTGCTGTAACATAAAATTTACGAAAGTTAAGCGCTTAATTGATTAGATTATAGACAACAACTAATTCATAGAACTTATGATATACACCACCAAGAAGGTTGTGTGTTCAAATCCCATTAGGAAAACATGTGTGTATGTATTTGTGGATAAAGTTTAAAAAGTATAATGAAATTTGAGTTTACTTGGCATGTGGCTTTGATAACTGTGTCTTTGTCAAAACCAAGATAATCGTCGGGAGATGCATCTTCAAGAACGGAAAGAAGTGTTTTCATGAAGACTTGCTTGCCTTGTTCTTGCACTGGTGACTCCCTCTCTATCTTTTGCTCCTTCAACCATCTTTCCAAGATGTCATCCACCTCTTTAAATATCTTGTTCATGGGCTTGTTGTATCCACCAATATCCAAACACTCGAGAAAAGGGATATAATCAGACACCACAAATGCACCCAATAACTCAAAGTATTCCCGTATCACAGATCGAAATTGGACCCCTTCTTCATCATTCGGAGAAAACCTCTTTCCACAAATAATCCTAACCATAATGTTTAATGATATATTCCCAAACCATTGTTTCATTTCCACCTTAACCAAATCTGAATTTCCTTTTCCACTCACGTAATTCTGTAACCAACTGTCATACATATCTTTGATGGATGCTCTAACTTCAGAGACTCGAACATACCCAAGAAGTTCAACTTGTCGTTGAGAAACAACCTCAATGACTATTAGCTTGCGAAGCCTACGCCAATAATCCCCATATTGACCAAATCCAAAAACGGCATAATTATAGGCCATGATATCAAAAGCCTTTCCTTTTGGTCGACCTGCAAATGCCTTGTCGTTTGTGGTGAGACAATCCCTAGCTATCTCGGCGTTACTCACCACCAAAGCTTCATGAAAGCCAAGCTTTATGGTGAAGATAGGGCCATATATTTCAGACATGTCACTTAAAACCTTGTACGGTAGTCGGGGTCCACGCAAAAGGTGCAGGTGTCCGATGATTGGCAATGCACCTTTCACTTGAGGTGGTCTTATTATCTTCCCTATCTTGGTCCTCTTTTTGTTGAGGATATCAAGTAGAGAAGCGAGTATAATAACAAAAAAGGTGGTTGTTACTATCGTAGAAAATGAGAGATGGAACTCCAT
Organism: Artemisia argyi; assembly: GCA_030686995.1. Taxonomy (NCBI): domain Eukaryota; kingdom Viridiplantae; phylum Streptophyta; class Magnoliopsida; order Asterales; family Asteraceae; genus Artemisia; species Artemisia argyi. The sequence continues at coordinate 50,040,847 of CM060692.1, forward strand.
GTCTTCTTGATTTGAAAACAATTGGAGTAAATTATAGACAGGTAGATAACATGAATATTTGAGTGAGCTTATGTAAAAGAAGATGAACTGCGCATCTATATATAGAGAGAAGGTTATATCGTGGCTTAAAAGTAGGAAACGTAAGAAGAAATTATGACCGTCGGATGTATCATCAAATATAATACATGCATGCAACAAGTGCTGAAGTGCATGCAGATTTTAAACTTTCTTATAACTTAAAATTTGGGATTTCATAATAGTATAAAATAAATATAAATTATAAAATATATCATATAGTATGTAAATATTGACTTTCATGTTATAATATAATTTTTCACAAATATATAAATACGTAGTATATAATAATAAAAGAATATGAGTTTAATGCAATAGATGTGACCCTTTAAAAATTTAAATCTTTGTAAAATAAAAGTTTAATGCTATAGAAGTGAGCACTTAAAATTTAATATGCTAGAAAGTAAAGATTCTTGTAACAAATACAAGTGTCAAATATTTGAAACTCTTTTATAAACAATAAAATTTTAATTTTTTTATAAACTATTATTTAATAAACAAGTTATTAGGTTAACAGACTGGCGGTTTTAGGTCAGTTTTAGCCAAGCAATGTTAAAAAGTTTCTTGCAATAAATGAGATTTTTAAAGATTTAAAACTCTTTTAGAATTTCTATAAAGAAACTCATAGAATATATGTAAACCAACACGTTCGGTAGAACAAGCGAATCTATTAACAATGACAACTTATTTACAATAAAGTGTATCGAAAAGGTTAGCATGTCTAATTTAAGTAAAGAGTCACTTAGAAAAATGTTGCGAAGCTTTCCTTTTTTATCTTCTCTTAATCACATGGTATTTTAAATAAAGGATTTGCTAACAACAACTCATCGAGTGTTGTTTAAGCATAACTTAAATAACTATGTTTTCAAATATGAATTCACATGACATTAATAGATATCTTTCTAAAGCTTACTTATTAATTGTGTGTGTTATTTATAGAAATAATGAATTCATATTTGGAAACATAGTTATTTACAATATGCTTAAACAACAATAAATGGATTGTTGTTAGCAAATATCTTTAAATATTTACAATAAAGTGTACCGAAAGGTTAGCACGTCTAATTTAAGTAAAGAGTCACTTAGAAAAATGTTGCAAAGCTTTCCTTTTTTATCTTCTCTTAATCACATGGTATTTTAAATAAAGGATTTGCTAATAACAACTCACTGAGTGTTGTTTAAGCATAACTTAAATAACTATGTTTTCAAATATGAATTCACATGACATTAATAGATATCTTTCTAAAACTTACTTATTAATTGTGTGTGTTATTTACAGAAATGATGAATTCATATTTGGAAACATAGTTATTTACGATATGCTTAAACAACAATCAATGGATTGTTGTTAGCAAATATCTTTAAATATTTACAATAAAGTGTATGGAAAGGTTAGCACGTCTAGTTTAAGTAAAGAGACACTTAGAAAAATGTTACAAAGCTTTCCTTTTTTATCTTCACTTAATCACATGGTATTTTAAATATTTACAATAAAGTGCATCGAAAAGATTAGCATGTCTAATTTAAATAAAGAGTCACTTAGGAAAATGTTACAAAGCTTTCCATTTTTATCTTCACTTAATCACATGGTATTTCAAATGTTTTTTAAAGTAGAGTTTTTATAATTAACCATTGTATTTTTAAAACTAATTTAACAAAATAAGCACTCTTAAAAATATTTAAAATACCATGTCATATTTGAATCATATCATTGAAGACCATGCATTTGCAGTTTTGCGTAGGGGGTGGCAATTTCAGATCCGATAAGAAACCCGATCTGAAACTGACACGAAACTTAACAGGTTTGAGTTTAGCTAAATATATTTTAGGTTAGGTTTGGGTCGACGTATCTAAACCATTTATTAAACAGGTCAAGTTCGGGTTATGAATAAAATAAACGGGTCGACCCGCCAACCCATTTAAGATTTTTTTCTTAAATTAAAATTATTTATATTTAATTATACGGGTTAAATAGGTTAAACGGGTCGACCCACTAACCCATTTAACCCGTTTAACTCATGTAATATGCTAACTTTTGTATATAAAATAGGTTAAATGGGTCAACCCGAAACCCGTTTAACATATTCAACCCATGTAATCTATTTAACCCGTCAACCCAAGTATATATACGGGTTAAATGGGTCAGGTTCGAGTTACGTGTAAATAGGTTAGGGTTGACGTAGCTGACCCGATAATTTAAATGGGTCAAGTTCGGGTTGAGGTTTTCTGACCCGCCAACCTGACAACTCGAACCCGCTAACCTGAACCCGACCCGACCCGACCCGAATTGCCACCCCTTTTGCACCCACGCTTCTTAAAGTCTTAAACTACTAACATAAAGACATCACGGTTTATGATTCTCGCTTGTTCACCGAATTTTATAAACCATATTACATATATATATATATTAGAAGGGTACCCGCGCAATGCGGCGGTGGATACCCTGTGATTATTTTTGTGGTGAACAAATGTTTTTCATTTTAAATTTTCTTATCTAGCATGTCCCAAATAGTTTAAAGTATTAGAAATATGTTTTTCAAAAGTAAACGTCTAAATTATTAATAGTGTAAATGGTTAACACTTTTATTTTTCAAATATTAGCATTAAATTGATGGTTAATAGTGAGTTTTTCTTATAAACACTTTCATTAAAATGTATCATTATTTGAGGGGGGTTACATATGGTTTAAATTAGACTTAAATTTTCATATTTTACATTAATTTTCTACTTTACCTTTAATAGTAATGTTTTTGGTCTTAAAATTTTAAGACTTCCTTTTGTAGAAATTCTCAAATGCTTTATAATGTACTATATATATATATATATATATATATATATATATATATATATATATATATATATATATATATATATATATATGATGAGGCGAAAAATGAACCGTTTTTAGGGGGTCATTTAAGCCCGGAATTGAATTTATTTGATCAAATATTGCCCTAAACCGTTCCTTTTGTGATTTTAGGTACTTTGAGAATAATTCTGGAAAAAGAAGCATTTTGGACGTTTTTGGAGCATGAAAGTGAAGAAAACGACAAAGACTTAATTTTTCATGCTGGGAACAGTACATGACGGCGTCAAGAAGGAAAATATGAAAGCGTCAAGAGCAAACTACATGACGACCCAGAGAAAACCTGAAGGCGTCAAAAGTAGGGCGTCAAGAGTTATTTTGGTGACGGCCTGAAGAAGGATTACACATGACGGCGTCAGACCCAGATCTAGGCAGTCCGAGAACTTTATTGGCGGCGAGATGACGGCGTCAGAAATTTACTCTTGACGCTGTCACCTCACAAAATCTATATATACTTTTCTATTTTTCATTCATTATGGAGGAACTTGTGTGGAGAATACTAGGGTCGAACCTAATAAACCCTAGGTCGTTTGTAACAGTATTTTCAAGGGTTTTCACCCCTTTAAACCTTTCATGTTCAATTAAGATAAGTCCTCTTTCAATTCATTCAATATGTCTATGCGTTGTTTGAATATATCTTATGCTTGTCTTGATTATAACATGCTAGGCTAGATCTTTCATGTGTTTGCTTAGATGTAATGAAACCTAGATGTTGATTATAGGTTGATTGCTTGTTTATAGTTGTAATGGATGAATGACTTCAATGTTAGGCTTAAGAAAACTGGCAGATCTCCATTGTGTAACTTGCTTGAACGTCTTAAGAAACATGAACCGATGTGTACTAGGTTTTTATGATTGTATTTAATGCGTGAGCGAATTCTAGTGATCCCATGTTAGGAGCTTCTTAGCCGGCTCGACATAGGAGTGAAGTAGGAGCTTATAGGATTGGGGAAGTAAGTACGCCACCCCATGAATGGTATTAAGGAATACAATCCGTCATCCACGAAACTGTAACAAGTAATTAACCTGTAAAAGATATCCAGGGAGTAGTGAAATCTAAGTAAACACAATTCTCCCATATATTGCTCACACCACTAGTTTAATTTAGTTTATTTTCATTTTTATTATTTTATTTTGATTGCATCTTTAGTTATTGGGTTAGTTGACTAGCAACTAATTCCGCCCACTCTTCCAAAACCCGAGATTTTAATTGCTTTTATAAAACATAAAAAATACAAAAATAATCATCCCTCACCTCTAGACCTAGTTTTTAGGCTTTTCTAATCCTAGCGACACTATTCCTGAGTTGAACGATCAATCCCCCGGTACTTGTCACTATACTATACTACAATGATCAGGTACACTTCCTGGTGGGGGTTGTAAGCTTCTCGAGATCCCTCGAGAGGTAAAGCCTGGTGCAATTCCCACGCATCAAGTTTTTGGCGCCGCAGCCTGTGGAATAGTTATTGTCTAGGTTAGGATTTCTTTTTATTAGGTCTACTTGCTAGATTCCTTTCTAGTAAGATTTTATTTTTATTTTTAGGTTTTCTTTAGTCTATCTTATTTCTTTGTTTCCTTTATTCGTAAATTATATCGATGGATAACAATAACATTGATCGTTTGATTCCTGTTATTCGTGTTTTTTGTCGTAGGATTTTCCAAATGCCCGCCCAAATCCCTTTAATGGAAAATGAGAACCCACCTAACCTATCGCCTAACCACCACTTTGACAATAATTCTGAAATGGAGGAGTCTGACCACGATGATGACCATAGGGCTAGTCCTTTTTATTATTCACACTCTGATGAGGATCAAGATAATGGTGATGTGATTAATAAGGATAGGATGGAAGATGAAGTGAACCCTCTTAGGTATGTCGACCCTAGAACAAGGATTGAGAGTAATAGCTCATTCAATATGCAATTTCCTTGTAAAATTGGATTTAGGAGCTTTAGGGTGTGTTTGGTACAAAGAAATGAGAGTTGAGAAATGGAAATGTCTCAAATTCTCATGTTTGGTAGCTAGGAGAAAAACAAAAACGGAGAATTAGGAACTCTCGAGAAAAAGCGCCTTTGTATTTTGATTTACCCAACTTTTGGTATGGAAATCAAAGAAATCAATTTTTGGGCACATCTAAGTCTCACCAAGTCTCCGTGTTTTTTCAATAGAGAAATTGGGCTATCCATAAAAAAGGGTACATATTCCCAAATCACGTGCAAGTCACATTTGCAAAATAACTTGCAACAACATAGACATTGACGATCCTCCCTCCTTCATCTCCTTCTCCGCCGCCGGCCCCCTTCTCCGCCGTTTTCTGTGTAACAATTCGCATTTTCAGGATAATTACTATTCCCGGAAAATTTCACTATTCACTTTTACTATTCATTTTTCCCGAGAATTTTCCCGAAATTTGATTTTTATTTCTTGGGCTCGAGTGATAAATCATTTTCATGGAAAATTAAAAGTTTGACATTCATAAGCTCATTTTCGTGAAAGTTATTAAGGAATTACACGGAATTACACGTTTTAGGGTAAAACGTCATTCATAAATTCTACGCACAACGAAATTCGGTCGCGTTAATTTTCCCCGTATCAGAAAAATGTTTGATACACTCATGATTTATTTGAGAATTAATCATGACTGAAAAAAATGTGACCAAATGAACCTCGGCCGTGAGTAACAGGAATTTTCGTTTTTAAGCATTTTTATTTAGCCGTAACCTTAGCCTGTACCTGCACCGCATTTCTAAGACAATTTGAGTTTTCACATTTTTAGAAAAAGTCAACATATATTTCCCTCCTCTTTTGACCAAAAATCATTCCTTGATTTTATAAATCATTCATTGATTTTTAAGCTTACGGTTTTATGTCTAAAAGACATTAAATACCAACCGACACTAGACTGAGCCCAGTCTAGACATTATAAGTCATTTGAAATTATTATTATCATATTAGAAAAGTAACATTTTACTTTTCTCAATTTTACACAATATTCGTACGTTTTACGTATTACGCATTTTAGACCCGTGTTTCCAGTTTTAGCAGGGTTTTAGCACCCCAATGGAACCTACCACTTATTTTATATTTTATTATGGAGTATTTTAACAAGTTTAGTCATTCTTCCAAGTTTCATATTTTTACGATACCCAGTTTTAAGTTTCATGACTTAACGGCTTACCGTTAGTAATTACCGGGACCAATCGACACTCCGTAACTCAGTTATATCACAAAAGCTATCATATTATCACCAAGATATATGGTTGTCGACATTTTAGTGAATCACCAAGACAATTAAGTCTTGGTGATGACACATTTCTACACCTATGCATTCTTATGCCATAAAATATCTAGATTCTTTGTATAACTAGTTACTTATAACACTTATACGACTTTACAAACATCAAGTCTGCAAGCATAATTAATGTAATAACTATATAAGGCATGTTTATATATTCACTTCGTTGTTTTAGAACCTAAGACATAACATCATATTCTAGGTTGCTCGTAGAAGTTCTCACGGCATATCCATCATTCTCATTATACATTTGATATCATCCAACTCTCGGTGAGTTCATAGCCCCACTTTCCATTACTTAATTGTTTTACAAACCCTTGGGGGGAATACATGCTATTTTTAACCGAGCACAATGTTTTTAAATTGTATGCTTGCCTGATTGTTTTATTATCACTAAGTACCAGCCTTGCTAAACCGAGATCCCTTATTATGAACCATTTAATCACTAGCAATAGTGAGCGCAAATATTGTGAATAGGCCTATTGGGATTGACGAATCCCATTTGTATTGACTAAGTTCAAACAAATGCACTAATATTTGAGATTTAGGTATGTTAGCAAAGTACCTACCGGGATAAATCTGCCGATCGATATTGGTACACGTTAACGTTTTGGTGTCATAAGCTTAGTGTATAATACATTTTATGGGCGTATAATAACGTAGCCTGCCTGTTTTGTTTTCCAAACATGGGTGTGAGTCTATAGCTCACACTACCAACATATTGTGTTCAAACATTAAACAAACTCTATGAATATCACTCAACCTTTGTGTTGACCTCTCAAGCATGTATTTCAGGTTCATGACGATCAAGGATGGCACGGAAGGACACGGATACTCAAGAGGGCTATAAATTTTATTATCATTCAAAAACTCATTTAATGTGATTTGTAAACATGAAACCATTTGGGACCTCATTTTGTAATCTCTGATATTTATATAATTTGAATGATAAATCTTTTAAAAACGACTCAATTAGAGTTCGTTTTCTATTATTGTGACTATTGTGCCGTCGAGTAACACCCAGTTTGAATTCCGCTGCATCCATGAATTGGGGGTGTTACAGATTGGTACCAGAGCCATGGTTATAGAGAAACGGGTCTAAGTGAGACCTAAACTATAACTACAGTCACAAGCAAAAACATTTTTATAGCCTCCCACTCTCCGTGTCTTCCATCCTCCAGACGATTATGGACTTAGTAAGCATGTTATGCTACACAAACATATTAGTATATTCATATATACCCATTTTGAGCATTTCCCCGTAGACATTTTTGTGCTACACAAACATAATTGCATATTGATATATGTACCCTTAACATAATTGAGCATTTCCCCGTAAGCATTTTATGCTACATGAACATATAAGTATATTGATATATACACACTAGGCATTCTATACTACATGAACATATTAGTATATTGATATATAAACTCGGTTTATTTTCAATCATTTATCTAAACAATGGACTAAACATATCTGCGTATGCCTATTCTAAGGCATTTCGGCACAGCCACACTCTCCCAATCATGTTCCTATTCCAACATCATTTTCCAAGACATTGTGAGATACAATGGTCTCATTCATTTTCCAAGACATTGTGAGATACAATGGTCTCATTCATTTTTCAAGACATTGTGAGATACAATGGTCTCATTCATTTTCCAAGACATTGTGAGATACAATGGTCTCATTCATTTTCCAAGACATTGTGAGATACAATGGTCTCATTCACTTTTCAAGACATTGTGAGATACAATGGCCTCATTCATTTTCCAAGACATTGTGAGATACAATGGTCTCATTCATTTTCCAAGACATTGTATTATACAATGGTCTTAACCATTTCTCAAATGTTTTGAGTCATACAATGGTCTAACCTACTTCCGAGACATTCTGTTTTGCGCAATGGTCTCTAGAATTATTCCATCACGTCATCAATATCATTTCATATGATATCAAAAACCCGTCACAACCTATCGATTTCTAAATAGAAATATGAGATTTTTAAATGACAAACAAATCCATCACCTACAAAAGCTGAAGTTCAGCTCTACATTTATCAAAGTTTTCTTCTGAAACCTTCATTGTTAAAAGTTCGTGATCCTGGCCAAGTATGTTCTATTTTAGAACTACTTAAAACTTCCTTTTCATAAGTACCTACCCTTACTACCTTCTATGCAATGGAATATGAAAACATGGGTTACAAGTCTTGTATGGGCGGGACTTGCAACTGAAGGGTTTGACATCGCCTTTGTTTAGTGGACAGTTTCCCGAAAGCAATGGACATATCACAAGTATACCTAATTTAGGTATTTGAAAATTTTATTGAACCTTGGCTAAATATAGACTAGTCACCTATATTTAACCTAGGGACAGTGGAATATAGTCTGACTAACTATATTCGACTTAGAATTTTCAAATACTGAGAGTAGTTGTACTAGGGTTATGTTTAGGTTGATTTCCTACTTGAACACGATAAACCACCAGAATACATTAAAACAATCTAGAGACACGATAGTGTCTTACCACTCAGCAAGATCTTAACACCTTATTTGTACTACCTAATTTCATTCTTGAATTTTTTTTTTCATTTATGAGATAATCCGAACTACTATCTTGGGATAGTTATCAATTATTCTCTTTATCCTGTAGAAGTACTATCCTGTTTAGGTCCTAAGGATACCATTCCATCATAAACTTTTAAAATCTCTTAAGATTTTTAAAGCAAACTCAACATCTATACCTAAGAGTATTAATGTTAAGCATACACTACCCACTTTTGTTCATCAACATATCACATCATTATCTTCACAACCGTGGCAAACACAAGCTCATTAACAGATCTTGATGCACTTTTAAAGCTCAAATCATCCTTAGTTACACCACAAGCACCCTCACTAGCTTTACAAGATTGAATATTCATCTAGTACTTTTGGAACACCAGTATCATCTCATAATACACTACCTTGTAACTCACCGGCTAAGTATGAATGTTGGGTTGGGAATTCTTAAGTAGGATGATTTGTAATTATTTGAATGGATTGGGATGCCTTTTCATTTAAATAAAGAAATTGTAAATCACCGAACCATAAGTTTATATTTCCGTATTTACATTGTTTGGGATGCCTCTCTATGTAAATAAAGAATTATAAACAAGTGGGCTTATTTGTATCTGAAATAACATAAGTATGAAGTCAATAAACACTAGGTACAACAACCGATTACCTACTAGACTATGATTGCAACTACTATATCAATTTCTATTAATATTCGACTGCTACATCAATTTCCTTTGATATTCGACTATTACCATACCTTTTCTACATAAAAGTAAGCCTCATCCTACACCATACACTGAAACGACAAATCAAACTACATCACTGGTAACCCCAGACTTTAGTCCTCATAAGTAACCACACCTTTTCATCGACACCACTCCAACATATGACACACAAAGAACTTCGGGACGAAGTTCCCCGTAAGGGGTAGAGACTGTAACAATTCGCATTTTCAGGATAATTACTATTCCCGAAAAATTTTACTATTCACTTTTACTATTCATTTTTCCCGAGAATTTTCCCGAAATTTGATTTTTATTTCTTGGGCTCGAGTGATAAATCATTTCCATGGCAAATTAAAAGTTTGACATTCATAAGCTCATTTTCGTGAAAGTTATTAAGGAATTACACGTTTTAGGGTAAAACGTCATTCATAAATTCTACGCACAACGAAATTCGGTCGCGTTAATTTTCCCCGTATCAGAAAAATGTTTGATACACTCATGATTTATTTGAGAATTAATCATGACTGAAAAAAATGTGACCAAATGAACCTCGGCCGTGAGTAACAGGAATTTTCGTTTTTAAGCATTTTTATTTAGCCGTAACCTTAGCCTATACCTGCACCGCATTTCTAAGACAATTTGAGTTTTCACATTTTTAGAAAAAGTCAACATATATTTCCCTCCTCTTTTGACCAAAAATCATTCCTTGATTTTATAAATCATTCATTGATTTTTAAGCTTACGGTTTTATGTCTAAAAGACATTAAATACCAACCGACACTAGACTGAGCCCAGTCTAGACATTATAAGTCATTTGAAATTATTATTATCATATTAGAAAAGTAACATTTTACTTTTCTCAATTTTACACAATATTCGTACGTTTTACGTATTACGCATTTTAGACCCGTGTTTCCAGTTTTAGCAGGGTTTTAGCACCCCAATGGAACCTACCACTTATTTTATATTTTATTATGGAGTATTTTAACAAGTTTAGTCATTCTTCCAAGTTTCATATTTTTACGATACCCAGTTTTAAGTTTCATGACTTAACGGCTTACCGTTAGTAATTACCGGGACCAAACGACACTCCGTAACTCAGTTATATCACAAAAGCTATCATATTATCACCAAGATATATGGTTGTCGACATTTTAGTGAATCACCAAGACAATTAAGTCTTGGTGATGACACATTTCTACACCTATGCATTCTTATGCCATAAAATATCTAGATTCTTTGTATAACTAGTTACTTATAACACTTATACGACTTTACAAACATCAAGTCTGCAAGCATAATTAATGTAATAACTATATAAGGCATGTTTATATATTCACTTCATTGTTTTAGAACCTAAGACATAACATCATATTCTAGGTTGCTCGTAGAAGTTCTCACGGCATATCCATCATTCTCATTATACATTTGATATCATCCAACTCTCGGTGAGTTCATAGCCCCACTTTCCATTACTTAATTATTTTACAAACCCTTGGGGGGAATACATGCTATTTTTAACCGAGCACAATGTTTTTAAATTGTATGCTTGCCTGATTGTTTTATTATCACTAAGTACTAGCCTTGCTAAACCGAGATCCCTTTATTATGAACCATTTAATCACTAGCAATAGTGAGCGCAAATATTGTGAATAGAGCTATTGGGATTGACGAATCCCATTTGTATTGACTAAGTTCAAACAAATGCACTAATATTTGAGATTTAGGTATGTTAGCAAAGTACCTACCGGGATAAATCTGCCGATCGATATTGGTACACGTTAACGTTTTGGTGTCATAAGCTTAGTGTATAATACATTTTATGGGCGTATAATAATGTAGCCTGCCTGTTTTGTTTTCCAAACATGGGTGTGAGTCTATAGCTCACACTACCAACATATTGTGTTCAAACATTAAACAAACTCTATGAATATCACTCAACCTTTGTGTTGACCTCTCAAGCATGTATTTCAGGTTCATGACGATCAAGGATGGCACGGAAGGACACGGATACTCAAGAGGGCTATAAATTTTATTATCATTCAAAAACTCATTTAATGTGATTTGTAAACATGAAACCATTTGGGACCTCATTTTGTAATCTCTGATATTTATATAATTTGAATGATAAATCTTTTAAAAACGACTCAATTAGAGTTCGTTTTCTATTATTGTGACTATTGTGCCGTCGAGTAACACCCAGTTTGAATTCCGCTGCATCCATGAATTGGGGGTGTTACATTCTGCTCTTCCACCATCGACCCTTTCTCCACGATCTGCTCTTCTACCTCTATTGCGCTTCCACTAAATCAATTTGAAGGTCTAAGGTTCTTTTTATTCTTTATTCTAATTATTATATCAAACCCCTTTTTGTGAGCCATACGATTTTTGTTGAGATGGGGGTTAATGATAATCACTTTTGAACATGTTAATATTTTATTTATGCATCACATACGTATGTGTGTTAATTGTATTTTTTTTGTATCAATCATGTAATATTAAGTTATCTAATGATTACGGAACTCAAAGAAAGTTAAGATTAACACAACAATTTCTTCAAGGGACCAAACTTCAGATATATTAGAAATTTTGTAGGCTTAAAGCAAAGGTTTAAATGATTATATATAAAGACTATTGAGTTGTTAAGCTTAACTAATCTAGAAATAGTTGGAGATGTCAATTGAAGAATGAAACATTTTCATTCTGTTATGTATAGAAGATGTATACAATTTCATATACCATGTACAACATTGGTTAGGATAAGTAGTATGTTTTGTGTGTGCATTCAGTATGTGCAGTAGTTTTTAGCACACTTTTTGTGCATTCAATTCAACTTTCTTAATAAAAGCCAACATAGTAATCTTCATTCAATACAACATTGGCTTTTAATATAAAGCTTGGTTACATATTTAATATAGTAATAATATGAAACACCTAGGAGTTATATATTAATACAAGTACTTATCTTCATTCAATACAACATTGGTAAGTTATGTATCATATGTGCAGATGACAAGATCACCCTTGGCCCAACAAAGAAAACGGAAGATGCAAGCTGCTATGACAGCGACCACGGGAAATTTTAATATAATAACAACTATGGTTCGTTGGTTTATGTTGGGTTGTTTGATCATCAATCATTTGATTGAGTCTAAAACACTTCGTAGAAAATATTTGATGAGTTTTAATAGCAGACGTGACAATATGTGGAGCATGGTGTACCAAAGTGATACTACGAGTGTGGTTAATATTCGAATGAGTATACCTGCATTTTCAAAACTTTGTGAATTGCTTGAAACAAGAGGAGGACTACGTAATAGCAAACACATGCTTGTTGATGAGCAAGTTGCAATGTTCTTACATACCCTTGCTCATAATGAAAAAAATAGAATAATAGTAAACAGATTCCAAAGATCTGGTGAAACTATAAGCCACTATTTCAAGTTAGTTTTAGATTCTGTATGTCGACTTAACAAAGAGTTTTACAAGACACCTGTGCGAGTTCCAAATAATGAAACTGATGAGAGGTGGAAATGGTTTTAGGTAAGTTATGTGTTTTATATTCTGATTAAAATAACAAGTATGATAACAAATACTTTTTTTTGTAGGGTTGCCTCGGAGCATTAGATGGAACATATATTAAAGTTAGAGTTCCTACATGTGACCGTAAACCTTATCGGACACGAAAGGGTGAGATTTGTACCAATGTTCTTGGGGTATGTACAAGAGACCTTATGTTTAGTTATGTCTTGGCGGGATGGGAAGGTTCAGCAGCAGATAGTAGAGTGCTTCGAGATGCTATTAGTAGGCCAAACGGTCTCAAAATAACCCGTGGTATGTTATATCATACATTGAACTATTTAAGTACATGCATATAAACATATCGTAATGCATACATACTTATTTTAGTTACATGTTTGGTATTAATAGGATCATATTATCTTTGTGACGCTGGTTATACAAATGGTGATGGTTTTCTAACTCCTTATCGTGGCCAACGATACCATCTGAATGATTGGTCCCATCCGCCTACCACAGCTAAGGAGTTGTATAATATGAAACACTCATCAGCGAGAAATGTTATTGAGAGATGCTTTGGTTTGCTTAAGGCTAGATGGGCCATCTTGCGCGATAATTGCTACCATCCAATTGAGTCAATGTCGCATATCATTATTGCTTGTTGTTTGATGCACAATTTCATACGCACAGAAATGAGTCAAGACCCGCTTGATAATGAGGTTCTAATGGATCACACACAAGATGGAAACGAACATGATAATGTTATTAGCACCGTTGAGACTTCACAAGGATGGAGTGATCGTAGAGATAATCTTGCTAATGACATGTTCAATGAGTGGAACATAACACATGGCAACTGATCTTGAATTCAATGGTAAATTTTTTGTCTTCGGTCTGCTTTGCGCAATGACCTGGTATAACTCTTGAATATGTTTTGGTATGGTTGTTCGTAGGTTGGAACGCATATGGTCGTTGATGTCTTTTGCTAGTGTGTTAATCGTTTCATTGTACATAATCTTCCAAGAATGAATTGGACCGAAACGACTTTCGTGTCGAAGCCCTTTGTTTCATTGTACATAATCTTTAGGCTTATTAGCTCGCGTATAGTTATTTTGTTAGGGTCATTTGGACGCGATCTCATCTTGTATCATCTTTTTTTTTGGGTCACTTACCTCATAGATAGCCTTGGGATTGCCTTGTTATGTATTTGATTTTAGTTTTTAGAAGTACTTATCTTTGAAAGAACGTACAAAGTTCACTTTTGTTTGTGAAATGTTGATTCATTTTTATAAATAAACTAGTTTACTTATTTTTAGTTTTTCATTTTTAGTTATAAAATGAATGAATATAACAAAGTTAAAAATATGTTTTCATTTCTCTGTTTCTACCAAACACAAGAAGTGATTTCTGCCCCATTTCCGAGGTCAATTTCTCTGTGTTACCAAACAAGAGAATTCACTAAAAATTCTCATTCAAATTCCATTTCTCTAAATTCTATTCTCTACTTCATTTCTAATCTCTGGAATTCTCTCTACCAAACACACCCTTAATGCCTACCTTAACTCATCTCTCCCAATGAACATAATCTCGCGTAGTGAATATAATAAAATAATGGTAGATGAGTTAGAATACAAAGGAGATAATGTTATTGCTAGGGCAATGTCATTGCATGTGTTTGTAGGAAGCTTCGTTTATCTTGTTGAGTTCATGGTTATGGAGAATCTAGGAGAATTTATCGATAGTAAGTTGACCCAAGTTGTGTTTGGAAAACCTTTCAAAAGGTTGACCAACCTTGATGAAAAACTTATGGAAGGGTTAATTACATTCTCGGATGGGGATGAAGATTTTGTCTACCAAATGCCCCGTGCACACCCTAGGTTCAAGGATTTTTCCATGGAGAAGTGTAGTAGGTATCCGCCCCTAGAAATTCTAAGTGAGAATGATAAGAGAAAAGGGCTTAAATATACTCATGAAAAGAATAAAAGGTATTATCGCGGATGTTTAGAGTTAGGTGATGATTATAAGAAAGATGAGGCGACTATTAGATGGATCACCCTTGGTTATGTGAGCATAAGCGACATACGATAGCCCATGACCTTAAGTCTAGCTACAAGACTCGTAAATAAAGAAAAGCGCTTCTTGGGAGGCAACCCATGTTTTGTGTGATTTTTATTTTTGTTTGATTGTTATTTGTTTCCGTATGCATGCTTTATTTTTATTGTTGGTAGATCATGTTTCAAAACTAAAATGGTGAAAATACTTTACTTTGTTGTTTGGCTTAGTCTTAACTTCATCCAAAGGTATTTCGCAAAAGATATGTGTAAGGGGAAACCCCAAATATGTTTTTAAAGAAACAAAATCGATCATGATTCTCCACAATATTAAGTAAACATGTATATTCGTATTTGTTAGAGTCAAATGCTTGTATCGAGTCATAATGATGTTTTGCAGGATTTTCCAGGAAGTAGGGCCAAGTTTTTTCCAGAAATTTTCCGGAAACTTAACATAAGAATTTCTGCATGTCACTTCTGACAGCGTCAGGAAGAAATTCCTGACGGCGTCACGTGTAAAATTCTAGAAATTTTACCAGTTTTGTTTTTCTAACGGAGTCTCAAAGTTTTTGTTGAATCTTTAGTTTTATAATCTCGAGGAAATCTGCAAACATCATTCCACAAGCATTATATCTTACTTTGCTTTCTGGGATTTGTTAGCATATATAGATTGCCGCCGATTTTACGCGAGGTTTCCTTGTTTGTTTTCTCAGGTTTAACAGGTTATGTTTAACAAGAAGATGATTTATATTCTGGAAGGGAAGCTTTGACTGTTCATTTTCTTGGAGAAAGATCTAACCTTGCTACCTTATTATCCATACCGAGCGAATCAGGGGAGTATTTGATTTCATTCTTTTTACTTATTTTACTTTTACATTCTTTACTTGAACATTGGGGACAATGTTCATCCTAAGTGTAAGGGGAGGGTAAAATGATGATACCTTATAGATACACTTTCGCTTGAGTTTGTTTGTTTGATGGGAGATGTGTAATAAAACTATGAGAAATACTTGTTAATGTAATTTTAACGCCAAATTTAAAATTTTTTACAACATTTAGGAGTGAAACTTTAGCCATAGCAAGCGTCTCATAGATAGGAGGTTGTATGACTAGCACAAAACCGTACCACTTGAAAAAAATTTCACCCAAATATGTGAGGTTCACCTTTAGATTTGATAGGAAAAGCATTCATTATTAGTGCTTATGTGTGTACCGGTAGCATTTAGATTCTAGAACTTGCGTTAGTGATGCATCCCGAGACCGCTAGTGAGACTACATTCGTGTAGTAGGATTTACTACATGATAAGAGGCATTAGGATCACCCTTGTGTTAAACCCGTATCATAATTACTTGACCATTTAATTCATATTACTTGGCTAGTTAAGTCAATTAATTTTTCCCACACCATTAGCGTTGTACTCATTTTTAGTACACGAAACCCCTAGTACACCCCTCCGAGCCTATCTTTTCGTTTCTAACTTTAAGCATCTTACTTAAAGGAAGAATTTGTTACACCCCACTTAAATGTACACTCAAATCGCCTTAGCCTTCCGTGTATGCACTCATCTTTAGTGCATTATTGTTATTTGTTAAACATTTAGTTAATTATCTATTTGATTACATGGTTGCTAAGTCGAGTCATATCCTTGTACATATTGTTTTGGGACGATTGGGTAAAGTACTAATGTTATGAAATAATGGGGAAGAACATATGTGCGTTAATCTTAAAAGTACTCCAAGTGTTTTGATTATCTTGATTCGAGTCATTAGATTAGTTTATTGTAAAGTATATAAAAATTCAAGTGTAAGGGGAATGTACATTCCCTATGATGTATTGTTTTGGATGGTAGGGTAAAAATGTATGCAATATATATATATATAAATATATATATATATATATATATATATATATATATATATATATATATATATAGAAAAATTAAAAAAAATAGAAAAAGAAAAGAGAAAAAACATACGGACTACCATCCCGTTTCATTCTATGTTTATTTTATGTTTTCGTTATTTTTCTTTTATTAGCTTAAGTCGAGTCTAGTCTTGGCTTAGCAACGCCATATTGTACATGTAATTAATCAAGATTATTAACTCGCCACCAGTAAAGACTGCCTATATCCAACAAAACCGTGTATTTTATATCCCTATACCTAACGTTACAACCCTTTAAAAAGACCTCTTTGATAGTTTATCCTAGGTGCTTACGCCATGTGGTGGAGGTTTGATCCTTTCCCAAGCCTATGGTAATCTATTTTGCTATGACAGGTAGTGAGAGATGTTTTCCATTTCCATATTGTGATATTACTTTGTTACACCCGAGAGATGTGAGTATCTACACACTATTTATGAGGTGCTAGTGTATGACCTCCGTGCTTGTCTTTGGTCTTTAGTGGAACGATTATTTGTTGTAATTACTTTTATATTAGTGTTAAATGACCCCTAACTTGTATTTTGGTGAGAATAAAAGCGCATTTACTTGAGGACAAACAAATCTCAAGTGTAAGGGTATATGATGAGGCGAAAAATGAACCGTTTTTAGGGGGTCATTTAAGCCCGAAATTGAATTTATTTGATCAAATATTGTCCTAAATCGTTACTTTTGTGATTTTAGGTACTTTGGGAATAATTCTGGAAAAGGAAGCATTTTGGACGTTTTTGGAGCATGAAAGTGAAGAAAACGCCAAAGACTTAATTTTCCATGCTGGGAACAATACCTGACGGCGTCAAGAAGGAAAATATGACGGCGTCAAGAGCAAAATGCATGACGACCCAGAGAAAACCTGAAGGCATTAGAAGTAGGGCGTCGAGAGTTATTTTGGTGACGGCCTGAAGAAGGATTACACATGACGGCGTCAGACCCAGATCTAGGCAGTCCGAGAACTTTATTGGCGGCGAGATGACGGCGTCAGAAATTTACTCTTGACGCTGTCACCTCACAAAATCTATATATACTTTTCTATTTTTCATTCATTATGGAGGAACTTGTGTGGAGAATACTAGGGTCGAACCTAATAAACCCTAGGTCGTTTGTAACAGTATTTTCAAGGGTTTTCACCCCTTTAAACCTTTCATGTTCAATTAAGATAAGTCCTCTTTCAATTCATTCAATATGTCGATGCGTTGTTTGAATATATCTTATGCTTGTCTTGATTATAACATGCTAGGCTAGATCTTTCATGTGTTTGCTTAGATGTAATGAAACCTAGATGTTGATTATAGGTTGATTGCTTGTTTATAGTTGTAATGGATGAATGACTTCAATGTTAGGCTTAAGAAAACTGGCAGATCTCCATTGTTAAACTTGCTTGAACGTCTTAAGAAACATGAACCGATGTGTACTAGGTTTTTATGATTGTATTTAATGCGTGAGCGAATTCTAGTGATCCCATGTTAGGAGCTTCTTAGCCGGCTCAACATAGGAGTGAAGTTGGAGCTTATAGAATTGGGGAAGTAAGTAAGCAACCCCATGAATGGTATTAAGGAATACAATCCGTCATCCACGCAAATGTAACAAGTAATTAACCTGTAAAAGATATCTAGGGAGTAGTGAAATCTAAGTAAACACAATTCTCCCATATATTGCTCACACTACTAGTTTAATTTAGTTTATTTTCATTTTTATTATTTTATTTTGATTGCATCTTTAGTTATTGGGTTAGTTGACTAGCAACTAATTCCGCCCACTCTTCCAAAACCCGAGATTTTAATTGCTTTTATAAAACATAAAAAATACAAAAAGAATCATCCCTCACCTCTAGACCTAGTTTTTAGGCTTTCTAATCCTTGAAACATTATTTCTGAGTTGAACGATCAATCCCCCGGTACTTGTCACTATATTATACTACAACGATCAGGTACACTGCCTGGTGGGGATTGTAAGCTTCTCGAAATCCCTCGAGAGGTAAAGCCTGGTGCAATTCCCACGCATCAATATATATATATATATATATATATATATATATATATATATATATATATATATATATATATATATATATATATATATAGAGAGAGAGAGTAGGGATCCAGTAAGAAGTAAATTAAAATAAGAAGTGACCAAAATCACGCATTTGAGATGCAACGACTTGCATTAGATGCATTTCTATTCATATAGATGCAACATCTTGAGTTTCGAAAGTTAATTTGATGTATAGATGGTGCAAATTGATTTTCATGATTTTGGCACGTGCATAGGAACAAAAAACAAGAGAAATCATGAAATGCATCTAATATGGGTATATGCATCTGATTAAAATCTAGAAAACACACTATGGTGCATTATAATGCATCTAAGATTATAGGGATGCATCTAATTTTGGTCGGTGCATCTCGGATTTGTGGTTATAGTTCTTCTTATTCCTTCTTATTTGATCCTGACTATATATATATATATATATATATATATATATATATATATATATATATATATATATATATATATATATATATATATATATATATATATACATTCTAGCTTTCAAAGCCCGCCCGATGGGCGGGCATGGCTTATAAATATCATTGGAAAAAGTAACTTGATGAAAATAAACTATGAACATACCAAATTATTTATTTAATGCATTATATGTCGAATATGAGGGGGAAAAATACAAAGTGGTTTGCAAGAACAATGTATACGACCAAAAAAACTCAAATGCGAAATAAGGCTTTTTTGTATACAACGTTTGTTGATGATTTTGCGAAAATAGTACCAACAGTGCCGCCAGATATTATCTTAGCTTCAATAATATTTGTACCCATCCTTAATACTTAAATAATACTTAAAGTCCACTACTTAAATTTGTGGCATCTATTGATTATTTTATGAAATAACCTAACACTTATGCAACTCCAAGATCAAAAAGTGTAAATACCATAATTTTACATTTACTTAGAACAAGTATAGATCACCTAATTAGATTCGAGGCCAAGTCACGTTTGAGTACATTAGTGCATGGGTTGTTCACAATGCAGTATGTCCCAACTAAACATTATTAGATGTGTTAGAGTTTGCATTTTGATGAAATAAAGTAACAACCATGGTATTTCCTTATAAATTGTAACTCATGAAACAATATTTAACGTAGCACAAGAACTTTATCATTTGAGGATACCATTGAGTCCTCTGCAACCATCTTTTGGAAATGGTTGTTCGTTTGGTACCTGCTACTCATATTAACAAAATGCTAAGTTGTTGTGGCTTCACTGATCAGAATCACATGTACAATGTTATGGGCACTTGGATTAATTTTGATCCAATGGCTGAATAAAAAAAAAAAAAAAAAAAAAAAAAAAAGTTTAACTGCAAAAGAAACGGGTCACCAGGTCGAAGTTGCATAAAATGTAAGGTTAATGCATTCAACCTACTTATTTGTTTAGTTAGAAATCAAAATGTTATCATGGTAATGTGCATTCTAAATCACATGTACCAAACAACCTATTTATACACGACTGTAAGAAAGCTGAAAAACTTGGTGAAGAACTATCTTTGTCCGTATTCATTGTGTAGCTCTGGTCCTAAAGCCTCATTCTGTATGCAGGTACATGTCTTCTCAAATTTATGGAAACTTTGTCATCTTTTCTGTAAAGCTCACTCTATTAATACAAATTATCGGCTTCTTAGTGAGGTTATTCTCAGTATTCTGGATACAGATATATAGATTAGGGTCTTCCTCACTCGTAGATTGTACATATCACCAAGATGGCGATCAGAACAGTTTCATAAATCCCGCCACCCCTAATTTCATTAGGCATGATTTTGGTTCTGAAGATGTAATAGGAGGTTCTGTCTATGATCCAGCTTACTACACACCTTTTTTCAAGATAATCAAGGTGAAAGATCTTTACGTCAGGTGCAATTATGTTTACCTCAATAGTTCACGTAATTTTGTTTTTAAAATCTATAAGCAGTAAGCAATTGTAGTTTTGCTTTCTCAAATACCTTATGGTCATCTGCGGCATCCAGATATGTATTAATTCAATGGAGATAAGGATTGCAGATCCACTTACCTATAGCTGACGATCGTGTGCAATGATTAGGACCATGCGAACCATGAGCTGTATTTTGCGGTGTTCTATACTTCTATTTACATCCGGATGGGTTGGGAAAATACACAAAAGCGTAAGTTAAGTAACTAAGTATAAAAGACAGGAGCAGAGATCATAAGGCATTTTCTAAATTATATTACAATAAGTAATTAAACAACTTGGTTGAATTACACTCGTGCGGTTGATGTTGCCATTCGATGTGGCACAAAGCGCTTCTAGTTGTTCGTTCGTATCTATAATGATGACACTTACCAATAAGTTTGTATTAGGTGATCAAAAATGTAATTCCTATTTAAAAGGCAAGGGAAAACTCATATTCATGAGGAGAAAAACAACCTTATAAAGGCACATGCCTGCATTTATTCTTCTGAAGTGAAGTCAAATAGGTGGCGTTTACTTGTTTGCTCATACCTATAATGGTAATAATTACCATTAACTTAATAGGAAGCACCCGAAAACCTACATTTTGTTTAAAAGATAAGAAAGAAGTAATGTTGATGAGGCATTAATTCAACGGATATTCAAATTGCACATTCATGTGCCTGTAATTGCTGCTTGTGTATAATCACCATGATCCCGCAGCGTATGCTGTGAGTTATGCGCTGACCTATTCAAACCCGCCAAAGTAAAAAAAAAAAACATGAAGCAAAAGTACAATCCGAATGGGTGTGAACATAACATGGATAGCAAATTTAAATCTTAGAAATACATCACCTTCACTAACACGCGAGTCATATTCGGTGGTCAAATGAGGGCGAACCAAAACGCTTTCCAACGTATTCGAAAGAGTGAAGGCTGGTCGCTTTATCACAATTCTGTAAAGTCGAATAATTTTGGCCTACATGATACTAAAAAAGTGAACCCGACGCTGAAACACACCGTTTGGCATATCTTTAATGGAGGACTCAAATGGAAAAAAGGAGCAACATATACACGGGTCTTTCTTCTTTGTATGAACCACTGCCGATATTGATACAACATCAAGCAACTTTTTAATAGCACCTCAAGAAATGCAGTTTGTTTCTCCCTCTGATCTTTAAGTGTGGCAGGCTGGTTTCTGTTCATTATTATTATACAAAAAAAGTGAAGGACTCCATAGTTTGCACGCGTGGTGCTCGAATATAGAAATCAACCAATAATAACAGCATTTCGCTCCAAGGTTGATATCTGACCTTAGTAACAGTCGTAAGAGGTGACATAGGATTATGTGATCATTTGCCAAAAGGCCTAACATTAACATATGATTATGTGATCATATGCCAGCCAAACCATTATCCGAAACAGGCCATGATGCACCAAAACAATTTACTTTGATACACTAAACTAAGGACACCTAAAAGGTCATTCACATACCCACTGACATACATGTTTATGCAGTAACATATGCACTTCAGACCCTATGCTATCCAAATCATTATACCAAACAACCCATGTCCCAAACCAATATCCCAAACAGCTCATGTCCCAAATTGTATAAAAAAGATGATTCAAAAGTGTGCTTTTTCCTGTATGAACATCAATATCAGAAGTCGACATTTTCCCAGTTTGACTCGTTTGACAAAATTATCAAGCCTAACTCCATTGAACATACCATTCTTGTCTATGAGGTTGGTGGATTAAGCATTTATCTGACCACCATCATGGTAAATGTAACTTACTTGCACACTTCACTTCAAAACTCCACTGTAGTAGCAGGATAAACATGTTTGCTAATTTCCATCGAACCCCAAGTATGGCTATAATCCTTAGCCATATGCCCTGGATTATCCAAAAAAGTATAAAAAGTAAGAAATTTATGCCAAAAGTAATAGAAAAGTGGAAAATTTTACTGATGAAGAAAGGTAGAACATAATGGCAACATGATTACCAGGCAAAAGATCTCCTCCTAGCAAAAATATATTCATTCTCAACATCTTTTACCCACTGGCACACGCGGTTGCATATTTTTACGGCCAGAGCCTGCAATGCATGATTGGAGAGCTGTAAGTTACACACACAAATAAGCCAATGAAAAAAGGAGTGGCATGTAATAAATATATATGAGTAAGGTATAATAAAGGAACCGTGACAAATTTTTACTGAGGGAATAGCGTGATCTAGTTGGAGCATAAAGATAGCAACCATTCACAGCAGCAATAAATGCCTGGAGAAGTCTGTTCTTCCTTCCGCTGCGGTCTGAAGTAGTGATTAAAGAGGTTGTAAGCAATTACATACACTTTGGGTCACTCTTTTCTCGTTAAAAATCCTTAGCCATATGCCCTGGATTATCCAAAAAAGTTAAAAAAAAAAAAATTATGCCAGAAGTAATAGAAAAGTGGAAAATTTTACTTATGAAGAAAGGTAGAACATAATGGGATACATGATCACCAGGTAAAAGAGCTCCCCTTAGCGAAAATATTTTCTTTCTCTACTCTGTATTCGTGATTTGGCTGTAAATAGTGGTTGTCAGGGATGTGGGTTTGCCGTTTAACTCAGTGAATTGTAGTACCCTAAGGATAAGGTTCACTAATTTTGTAACTTCTATGTTTCTCTCATAAACAACCCCAATACATATTAGTAATAAGTGTGAAGAATGTTATTGAAAGCCTTTTAAGTTTGCTATAATATATCAGAACTCAACATTCGGAGGTCTTATTGTCTGTAGCCTACAGGTGAAGTCATTCTGGTGTACCGAGGCAACTACAGTTTTATTGGCAAGGCTCATGTTGCTGAAGTTGCAAGCGCTTCAGCAACCTTAATCATTGACAACCAAACAGGTTCGTCTTGTTACATGCCTAAATGCACTTCATCAATTTGATGTTATAAATTTGAGTTAAATCTTTATTAGCATCAAAGTAAAGTGAATAGTACTTAGGGCGGTGGCAGTGGGCTCGGCATGGGGCATGCCACAAATCGACACCGTCGCCACCCATGCGGCATCGGCTCGGCATGGATGGGCTCGGCATAGATTACCGTTGAATCATGGGAGAGTGGGGAAGGAAAATAGAGCCGTTGAACGGCTATAATTTTGAGGCATGAGAGAATCATGGGAATGATTTGTGGGAGATACATAGATTGGAGTTGTTTTAGCCATGCGAAACACCTAAATGAACTCAGTTCAAACTGCATGTTACTATTAGAGCAATATATTTAAATGCATGTTACTATCCAAGCAATAAAAAAGATTGGTCATTTTGGTACCATTTTTCAAATAAAAAGATCTAACGAAATAAAATTTTAATACATATCTCAGCTTGAAACAATGCACTTCCGTATCCTAAGTTTTATCTCAACATCATACATTTAACAGTTCTCATGAGCACAATCAATTAGTTAACGCTTTGGCTCTATATAAAAATAGTTTTCAAACAAATATCTACATAAACACATCAAAAATTACAAAATAACCGAAATATTCGTGTCACAGAGAAACCAGCTTTCTTCTTGGTCGCTATTGAAAGTTCGGTACCCGCAACATCCAAGTTGCACTGCTCGGAGTGACTCCAGACTCTATACTTCTAGCAGCCTGGGAAAAAGAAAAGATCAGTATTCAATTCCTCCTTCAAATCTTTAATTAAAACATCTTAATCAGTAATCTGTGTAAGTCGAGACTAACATTTCTCTCCCACAATTATTAGTAGGTTAGGTGTGTGAGTTTGTTTTCAAAATTTTGACCGGAAAAATCAACATATATTAGGGTTGTTATTTATTTAAGTTAATATTAGTTCACCGAGAACCGCGAAATCTAAGGTCGAAAGGGCCTTTTCCATGTAGCGGCTTTCTTCACAGCTTGTCCTTAGTAAACTTAGGAGGCTAGGTTTTCACCCTTGAGAATAGTACTGGAATCAGCGGGAATTCGATTCCAAAGATTTACGAAGCTACCGCAAAAGTAATATTAAGCTTAAATAGATAGCAACCTACGACTGTTTAGAAACTAATGATTCAAAGATGAGATCACCCCATGTGGCGACTTTCTTCTCAGCTTGTCCTTAGTAAACTTAGGAGGCTAGGTTTTCACCCTCGAGAATAGTATCAGAGCTCACGGGGTTTTTGAAATCAAAAACTTCCAAATATTCGTAAAATCTTTATAAGGTTTTGACAAATACTAATTAAAATGTTTATTTAAATTTTACAACAAGCAAGTTTTGAACATTTATTCATAATCAACATACATATATATTTTTTCATTTTTCATCTTTCATTCATTTTTTTTTTTTTTTTTTTTTTTTGCATTTTTTTTTCATTACTTTTCATTTTTCATTTCATGGCTTTTTACTAACGGAGCTTCACGAGGTAATTCCAAGACCTTAACGCCTTTCAGAATTAAGGATCCAAGGACCAATCTCGAACCGTAGTTTATAGCACTTATTCATACTCAAAGCTTTAACTTTTGCAACTTTCAAGCAATGTCTCACTTTTATTTGCATTCTTATTATGTTTTCATAAAAGTATGTTTGTTCCAAAATTTAAATAAAACTTTGAATTAGTACGTGTCAAAACCGTATAAAAACTTTGTTTTTACTAACAAAATGATTTTTGTGTTCAAATTTTTGAAAAGAAGCACGTTATTAAGTCATTTTAGGAGCTCCTGGGAGAGAAAAGCCATAGATTACTTACATAAGCTCTAAAGAAAACCGCTATTCCACGCTTAGCATTTTCATTTGCACAATTTCGTAAAGATTTAGCCTAAAACGTTAAGGAAAGCAGCTAGATCAACACTCTAGCAGAGTCAGGATTCCCCTTGTTCTAGCCTAATCAAGTCTAAACTTTCCACAAATACCGAGGTATTTATGTATAGCAAATTATTATTTATTGTGCCAAGCACTTCTTTTTCACGCAATCTTTAACTTAAATACGATAAAAATTTTAAAATTTTGGTCAAAACGGGGGTACTAGGGACTAGAAAGGTACAATATGTGAAATTTTTTTGAAAATTATGGGTCAAATTTTCAAGAATTCCCCCCCACACTTAGAATTGAATATTGCCCTCAACATTCAATGTACCGACACTTAGCCGAAACTTTGAACGGAAAAAGGTAATACCACCATCCAAGTGTGGAAACGAATTCTTGCTTTCACACGAAGGATTATAAAGAATATCCCTGGATTAGCAAAATGAAAGGATCGGATATTGGGCAGTTGGATTGAAAACAAGCGCATCAATCATCACGCTCTACGTGATTTCCTGAAAACAAAGGCAAATAACACAACACAAGAAGGCAAACAAGTGGAGGAAACTCCCCCACA
Organism: Artemisia argyi; assembly: GCA_030686995.1. Classification (NCBI taxonomy): domain Eukaryota; kingdom Viridiplantae; phylum Streptophyta; class Magnoliopsida; order Asterales; family Asteraceae; genus Artemisia; species Artemisia argyi. The sequence goes on from CM060692.1 coordinate 50,067,220, forward strand.
CTTAGGTGTTAGAAGAATAGAAAGAAAGAAGATGAGTGCTTTGTTTTCGTTAACCGAGTCACGTAGTTTGACTCGACCCGGAATTCATTGGTCCATGAGGAAGCAAGATGTGGAAGACAAAATCTCCACCAGACTTTCATTCAAGATGTTTTGATAAACATTGAAGTGCGTGAAAGTTCCACTCTGATGAGATACAACCGGCTTAAAAGAAGAAATGAAGATGTCGGGGTCAAAGACTTCACTCACAAAGGAGTGAAGAAGTCATCGGATAGGTGATGAAAGGAAGAAAGATCTTGATTACAATGATGAAAAGATCTTCATCCTCGAGATCAAGTATAGTTTGAATAATTTGAATTTCATCATTTAAGCTCGTTTGATTTGAAGACATCCCGGGTGGGAGGGTCGGGTTAAAATCATCATTAAACAAACTCTCATGATAGAGTATGTCTCCTCCCGGGTCATGATCTTTATCAAGATCAAGGTAATCATACTCTGGTGGAGGTATGATATGAGTGAGTTCACCGGAGAACTCCTCATGAAGAAGATCAATCATATGATGTAAATTTATGAGCTCTTGTTCCGTTACGTACTCATCACTATCCTCCATTTGAATATCAAAGATTGGATTATCTGAAATTAAAGTAAATTCAGATCCGAAATCAAAAAGAGGATTGGAGATAGTCGTTTTGAATGTTTCGGAAACAAGGTCATCAATATCCTCTTGAAGGCTGACAATCTCGGAATGAGGAAGTGATGCATCAACATATTCAATGTCTTTATAAGATAAAGAATCGTCATCACTATAATCATTGTTAGAATCGGAGAAAGTCTTAAAATGATTGTTAGAACAATCAAGAGGAGAAGGCACATCGCACATATAATCAAGAATACCCTCAGACTCACTTGGGATTGGGACAAGGTCCTCAACACTAGGCGATTCCGTTTCCGGAATAGTGCTAAGATGCCCGTCCCCCATACTTAGAGAATCCTTGGGTTCTACAGGAGAAAGAACGGGTGCGGTGCTATTTGAGGAAAAACGTTTATCGGAACAAGTCTATCCTCGTCATCATCGGAATCATTGTCATCGAAAAGAGCAGCATTGCGAAATATGGCACGAGTTCTAGCTTCTCGTTCTTCGGCAAGTAATTCTTCCATGCTTTTTTCGTTACGAGCAGCTCGTTCTTTGGCAAACTATTCCGCAACAGTTTTCCCGAATATTGACAAATGACGTGAGATTTTGGGGGTGAAAAATTTTCAAAGCCGGAAGTATCAAAACTAGAACAAGGATTAGGTTCATAGTTATTTTGACTCCCCGGTTGATATTGATCATCATAAGGAGGACCCACAATCTCCACAAGAAAAACTCGGTGTATAACCCAACTCCTTAACTGCTTTCAATAAATTTAGAATCTCAAGATAAGGGTCTTGTTGGGGTTGTTGAGGAGTTGTTTGAATCATTTGGTATTGTGGAGGTTGGTCATGATATGAATAGCCGTAATTGTCATAAGGAAATGGATTCCTTGTTTGACAAGCGGAGCTAAAGTGTGGACCTCCACAGTACTCACAACAATATGATTGTTGTGATTGATTCGGTGAATTATATGGACATTGATCGAAACCAAAGTTTCGATTATTACACGGAACTTGTTCATATACAAACGTATTCCTTGCTTGACAATCAAAACCTTGGTGAGGACCTCCACAATATTCACAAGAAAAACTCGGTGTATCTTGAAATGATGTATCATTGAAAGTTTGATGGTACGGTTCTTGCTCGTATGAGTTATGAGGAGGGTGGTCAAAATTGTTTTGAGAATAATCGAAAGAGTTCGGATCATAATTGGAGGTGAATGTGAGTTCAGCTCTCGAAGCGTAACACATACAAAGTCCACGAGTAAATCCACTGTTGGGAATTATACTAACAGTTACCACGGCTAAGAGAAAATGTTACAACTGCAGAAGATTGTATTTGCAGTGGAAACTCATTACCACTGCAAGAACAATATATTACCACTGCTTATTAGATAACTGTTAGGAAACGCGTCTAGATAAATATAGAATAGATTTTGTGTATATCTTATTCTATTAGCTTTATACTTATCTTGTAGAAGAGGATTCCTTGTGCTATAAAAGGATATCCTAGGTTAAAGGTTTGATATACGTTTTTCTAGAGCTTCAAGGTGTAACCCTAGTGATATCAAGATCACTCGTATTATTATCATTAATAATATTGGAGCTAATAGTTTGTTTACATACATTGTTCATATACAACTGTCTTACTCACAATCAAACTTCTAAGTGTTACTAAGTAGATTCCGCATACTTAGTGATATAATTCAAAGTATCAATCTAACACAAGTTCAAGGTGTTTAGATCCATCAAGTGGTATCAGAGCCAGGCTTTGATACTTTGATTTAGAAGACTCAAGTTCACTCAGAAGAATCAATGGAGACAGAAACCAGTAACTGAAACATTGCTGCTAAGCTTCCAAAGCTTAAGTTGAATGACTTTGAGATGTGGAGGCTAATGATAGAACAATTCTTTATGGTCCAAGACTACACACTCTGGGAGATCATTATGGTTGGAAATTCTTTCAAACCAAGTTCTACTTCAGAGATGATTGGTGGCAAGGAAGTAATTAAGGTCAACACTGGACCTGTTACTAATGATGAAAGACTTCAACTGAAGAATGATTTGAAGGCCAGAGGTCTGTTGCTGATGACACTTCCCAGAGACCAAGTTGTAGCATTCAGCAAGTTCAAGACTGCAAAGACTCTCTTTGATGAGATCTTTGAAGTTTTTGGTGGTAATGATTCCACCAAGAAGACTCAGAAGACCTTGCTGAAGCAAACTTATGAAAACTTTGGGTCATCAAGTAATGAATCTCTTGATAGCATCTTCACAAGGCTACAAAAGATTGTTTCTCAACTCACTGTTTTTGGAATTGAGGTGGAAAGAGAAGACCTCAATCTAAAATTCTTAAGAAGCTTACCCTCTGAGTTTGGAACCAATGTTGCTGTGTGGGAAGATAAGCCAGAGTTGGAGACCATGAAACTTAATGACTTGTACAATAACTTCAAGGTTATTGAACAAAGATTGAAGAAAGCTGGCAAAATAAGCTCAAGTTCAGGAAGTGTAGCACTTATATCATCATCTCTTGATGATAGTTCAGATGAAGAAAGTGATAGTGATGATGACAGTGCTAACATTGTTGTTTCCACTGGTAGTGGAAGTGTTTCCACTGGTAGCTCAAAGAGACAGATTGCAGGGCTTAGTGATACTACATTTTATGCCTTTATATCAAGTCAAGTGGCTGGTTCAATCCTCAATCATGAGGATCTGGATCAAATTGATGAAGATGATATGGAGGAGATGGATATTAAATGGCAAGTGGCATTGCTAAGTTTGAGGACAAAGAAGTTTTGGAAGAAGACTGGAAGAAAGATCAACATCAGTGGCAATGAAACAGTAGGTTTTGACAAAAAGAAGGTGGAGTGCTACAATTGTCATAAGAAGGGGCACTTTGCCAGAGAGTGTAGGAAGCCAAGAAAGTCTGACAACAGGTCAACTTGGTACAAGCAGGACAAAAAGAAGGAACCTACTACTGATGAGCCAAATGGGCTATTGGCCATTGATGGAGTGAGCTTTGATTGGAGCTTTATGACTAAGGAAAAGGAAGATGATTCAGAGTCTGCAATGGTTGCACTAATGGCTTTTTCTGACTCTGAGGTACAAATTGATAATGCTTGTTCTAAATCTTGTAAGGCCTTAAAAGAGTATGAGAAACTTAAAGCACAATTTAATGAGCAACACATAGAGTTAACTCATACTAATTATAACTTATCAAATCATAAAAGAGGCCTAAGTGTTTTAGAAACTCAATTAGAGCATTATAGGGCAAATGAATCTAAGTTCAATGATGATATTGCAGTATTAAGAAGAGACTTAGATTATCAGGTTGCTGTTAATAAGGTTCTTAGAGAAGAACTAGAAAAGGTTAAAGTGGCTAGTGAGAATATAATGATAACTAAGCAAACACTGGATCATCAATCCAAGTGTATTGATAAAATTTGGGAAGCCCAAATTGTGAGCAAAGCTAAATAAGGTCTTGGATACAAAACTGTTCCACCACCTCTAAGAGGTGTTCCATCACCTCCTGGCATTGACTTAGCTCACACAGGTTTAGAAGAATTTCAGGATCTACCTATGACCTATGGACCAAAATTTGTTAAACCAGTTGAAATTGAAAAGGTTCAGGTTGAGGTTGATGTATTTGATAGTGCTAGTGACTCATCTCTTAAAGATGATAATTTGAATGTTGAGTCTAAACCTAGTACTCCTGAGAATGTTAAAGTGGAGGTTAAAAGAAGTATTCCTGATGTTGTCAAAGAGAAGCCTAGGTCACAACCTAATTTCACTAGGCCCACTACTAGATATGCAGAGATGTACAGAAGTAGGTCACCAACTCCTAGGGGCAATATGAGGAGTTGGAATCATGTCAAATCTAGGCAATTTGGTAGTGACTTTGTGTTCAATAACAAATCCTGTCATATATGTGGTAGCTTTGACCATTTGTCTTATAGTTGTACCTACCACTTGGGAAGAAGGGAAGTGTTTGGGAATACTAGGGTGAATGGACAAAATGCTAATAACTTAACTCACCCAAATCCACTTAGTAAGATGATTCCCAGGTCTGTTTTACTTCATTCTGGCATTAAACCAATTTCCACTGCTAGACCAGCAGTTGCCACTACCAGAAATAAAAACAGAGTTTACCCTAAGCCCCCTGTTACTACTTTTGTTAAATCTACTCAAACAGGGAAAAAGACCAATTTTGAAAAGAAAGTTAATAATAATCAGAAGTGGGTACCTAAAATTTCTAAGCCAGCAGTTTCCACTGCTAAGGCAGCAGTTACCACTGCAAGGCCAAAAGTTACCACTGGTAGGTCTGTTAACAAGAAAAGGGTAAATGTCGGAAATGTTGTTAAGGCCTCAGCACGTTGGGAATGGAAACCAAAAGGAACCATCACCTCAAACAATCTCAATGGTGTATCAATGACCTTTGAAAGATATAATTATATTGATACACGAGGCAGATCCAAGTCATTTGTGGCTTGGGTCCCCAAAAGGAACTAATTCCTTTATTTTGTATGCAGGGACATTCAAAGACTAATAATGATCAAGGATACTCAGACAGTGGATGTTCCAGGCACATGACTGGCAATAAGTCCTATCTTTCAGACTTTCAACCTTATTATGGACAATTTGTCAGCTTTGGAGGAGGAATTGGTGGCAAAGTTTCTGGCAAAGGAACAATCAAGGCTGGAAACATTGATTTTGAAGATGTGCAGTATGTGAAAGAACTCAAGTACAACCTCTTTAGTGTGTCACAGATGTGTGACAAAAAGCATAGAGTTCTATTCATAGAAGATGAATGCTATATCTTATCTAAGGATTATAAGCTTCCAGATGAATGTGAAATTTTGCTTAAAATCCCTAGAAAAGGAAATTTGTATAGCATTGACATACAGAACATAGTGTCTAATAATGATGTTACTTGCTTGCTTGCTAAAGCCACTTTGGATGAATCAATGCTTTGGCATAGAAGACTTGGTCATGTTAACTTCAAGACCATCAACAAGATTGTGAAAGATGGACTTGTCAGAGGTCTACCAGAGAAAAGATTTGAAAATGACCAAACTTGTGTTGCATGTCTCAAAGGAAAGTAACACAGAGCTTCATGCAAGACCATGGCATTCAATTCAATCAATCATCCACTTTTTATGCTGCATATGGACTTGCTTGGTCCTACTTCTGTGAGCAGCATCAATTTGAAGAAGTATTGTCTAGTTGTAACTGATGATTTCAGTAGATTCACATGGGTTTTCTTTTTAAGTACTAAGGATGAAACAACAGGCATTCTTAAGACATTCATCACTCAAGTTGAAAATCAATTTGAAAAGAAAATCAAGATCATCAGGTGTGACAATGGGACAGAGTTCAAGAATAAAGTTATGGATGATTTTTGTAGAGACAAAGGTATTAAAAGAGAATTTAGTGTTGCAAGAACTCCTCAACAAAATGGAGTTGCAGAAAGAAGAAATAGAACACTAATTGAGGCTGCTAGAACCATGTTAGATGATTCCAAGCTTCCAGTGACTTTTTGGGCTGAAGCAGTTAACACTGCTTGTTACATTCAGAATAGGGTTTTAGTGGTCAAAACAAAGAACAAGACACCTTATGAGTTGTTCAGAGGAAGACCTCCTACTTTGGAGTTTATGAGACCATTTGGGTGTCATGTTACTATTCTCAATACCATTGATCATCTGGGCAAATTAGAAGAAAAGTCAGATGAAGGCATCTTTGTTGGATACTCTACGGTTAGCAAGGCTTTTAGAGTTGATAACTTAAGAACAAAGAAGATTGAAGAGAACTTGCATGTTTAGTTTCTTGAAAATAAAGCAAACATGGCAGGTTCAGGACCAGATTGGCTATTTGATCTTGAAACATTATCAAATACAATGAATTATGTTCCTCTCACTTCAAGTACTGGAGACAAAGATCTTGAAGATTTAGAAGAATTCATTGATGAAGATGAAGCTTGCAAAGATGATGAAGATCAAATTGTTATGCCACTTTGGGACTTTGGTGATAATTCTGAAAAACCAAGTGATGCAGATGGTGTGAATAAAGAAATTCCTACTAGCAGTGGTAACTCAATTCCCACTACTACACCAGAAGTTTCCACTGTAAGCCCAAATGTGGAACATACTTCTCAGGAATCACCAAGTGATGATGTAGAGATCTCAAACATGCCTACAACATATGATATTCCTAGCGCATCACAGTTTACCATTCACAAAGTGCATCCACTTGATAATGTTATTGGTGAACTTCAATCAGGTGTGAAGACTAGAAGACAGACAAAGAAAGATGATATTCATGGGTTCATAAGTGAAGTATATGAGTCCAAGAAACATAGTAAGAAGAATGAGTGTTTGTTTTTCTGCTTTCTCTCCCAGGTGGAGCCTAAGAATGTGTATATGGCTCTAGGAGAATCTAGCTGGGTTGAAGCTATGCAAGAAGAGTTGTTGCAGTTTAAACTTCAAAAGGTTTGGGTTCTTTGTGACTTGCCTGATGGTATGAAGGTCATTGGTACTAAATGGGTTTTCAGAAACAACAAAGATGAAAGAGGCATTGTAATCAGGAACAAAGCTAGATTGGTTGCTCAAGGATACACTCAAGAGGAGGGTATTGATTATGAAGAAGTGTTTGCTCCTGTTGCAAGGATTGAGGCTATTAGATTGTTCTTAGCCTATGCATCATTTATGGGCTTTACAGTCTATCAAATGGATGTTAAGAGTGCCTTTCTGTATGGAACTATTGATGAGGAGGTATATGTCTCTCAACCTCCAGGCTTTGAAGATCCTCAACACCCAAATAAAGTTTACAAAGTGGTTAAGGCTCTTTATGGCTTACATCAGGCTCCAAGGAAGTGGTATGAAACCTTAGCTACTTATTTGTTGAAAAATGGGTTTCATAGAGGTAAAATTGATCAAACTTTGTTCATCAAGAAAGACAAGGGTGATATCCTACTTGTGCAAGTATATGTTGATGATATTATCTTTGTGTCTACTAAGCAAGAGATGTGCAAAGAGTTTGAGAAGCTGATGAAAGATGAATTTCAAATGAGTTCTATGGGAGAACTTACATTCTTTTTGGGGCTACAAGTACAACAGAGTAAGGAAGGCATATTTATCAGCCAAGACAAGTATGTGGCTGAGATTATTAAGAAGTTCAAGTTTACTGATGCAAAATCTTCCAATACCCCTGCTAACAAGACCACTCACTTATTGTTGAAGAATGCTAGTGGTACTAATGTTGATGTTCACACTTACATATCTATGATTGGCTCTTTGATGTATCTTACTTCATCAAGGCCAGACATTATGTTTGCTGTATGTGCTTGTGCAAGATTTCAAGTGATTCCAAAGACATCACATATGACAGTAGTGGAAAAGATTTTTAGGTACTTGAAGACTTATCCTAATCTTGGATTATGGTATCCAAGAGACTCTCCAATGGAATTGATTACATACTCAGATAGTGACTATGCTGGTGCAAGTTTGGATAGAAGATCAACTACTAGAGGATGTCAATTTCTTGGATGTAGATTGGTGTCATGGCAGTGCAAGAAGCAAACTATGGTGGCTACCTCAACCACTAAAGCAGAATATGTTGCAGGTGCTAGTTGTTGTGCTCAGATCCTTTGGCTTCAGAATTAATTATTGGACTATGGGTACAATTTCATGAACACCATTATCTATATAGACAATAGTAGTACCATATGCAGTATTAAAAATCCTGTGCAACACACTAAAACTAAACATATTGAAATTAGACATCACTTTATTAGAGATTGTTTTGAGAAAAAGCTTATTAATGTTGTCAAGATTCATACTGATGAAAATTATGCTGATTTATTAACAAAAGGGCTTGATGTGGGTAGGTTTCAATACTTGGTAACAGGTATTGGAATGCTCAATCCATAAATTTTTGATGTCTAAATATTTTTCAGTGTTGCAGGATACTTTTAAGGTACTCATATTGTTTGTATTGTATGTATGGTTTTCTACTAACTTGTATGCAGAGTTATCAAGAGCACAGTGGTAATTAACATACAACAGTGGAAAGATTGGTGATAATAGCAAGCAGAAAAGAGTACTTTTATTGATTATCTAGAAGAAGTACATCACATCCATCAACAAAAGATTGTCACCAAACAAGAAAACCATTACATCTGACATGAACCTACAACCTAACACCTACTCCATAGGTTTCTTTCCTTTTCCCTCATAATGATGCTTGCCTTTGGAAATTTTATTTCTCTTGTCATCAAAAGAGAGTTGTTTCCTTGGACAAGCAAGTCCTAGAACTTGCTTGGGAGGCCTTGGTGCTTGAGTAGGCTTGTCTACAGCTGGCCACTTCATGTTGTTTATTGCAGTTGTCAATGCTGTGGTGAGAGCCTTTGGAAGTTCTTTGGAAAGATCAAAGGTTGGATCATTATCATCATCCGATGAAGAGCTTGAATAAAACTCTAGAGATGGAGCAGGATCAGCTGATATCTTCTTATTGGGCTTCATGTTTGAAGATGTAGCAGTTGCAGCACTTGGTGGAAAATATCCACTCCATCCAGAAGAGAGTTCTTCAGAGTCTAAGCAGTAACTAATTTCCTCATCTGAAGAGTCATCTGAGTAGATGTAGATTATTGGAAACCAACTCATGATGATGTATAGGGTTTGTGTTTATTGAAGAAGATTGTTGATGAAAGATAAAAGATGTTGAGCCCCCTTTTATATGCAAAGTCAAGGTCGAATTATAATTAATGAAGGATATTTACTCCTACTTGTTTTGGTAGGTTGGAGGAGTAAATTTGGTTATTATCGGGTTGACTTTTGGAAGATATTTTTGTGAATAGTGACTTGGTTAAAAAGTTACTTTGGGTTAAGTTTTATGGGTTAAGTTGAGTTGTTGAATACAATCCATATTATTGGAGTCATTGGCATAATAAGGTGTGTATCATGGACACACAACAAATGGTTATTGATTCACCATGTCTAATCCACATAAGAATCAACTAGTCCAGAGCAAACGGCTACTGGTAAAGACTTATTAAATCCGTTTATGGTTGATAGTTTACCAAAAACTAGGTTATCAACTCACCATACATCCATGTGATCAAGAGTTGGCTAGTCCATAGTGTGGAAAACTAGAAGGGGGGTTGAATAGTTTTCCCTCTTCTTCGTTTATAAAAGGTTTGTTTCAAAATCTTCAATTAAAGTTTTCCTTTTTAAAATCTTAAAATGTTTTGTATCAAATTATCTATTAAGTTAAACTCAATATGAGAAGGGTGAATAATAATCTATTAGACTATATCATATAGTTATATACACAATTACAATATTAACTTGTAACTATAACACAATCAATCATCATGACAATATAAGCAACAATCAACACATATTTGCAAGCATAGATATAAAGCGATAAATGCAAGAATAAAAGTAAAGAGTAAGGAAAAGAAAACGCAAACCGGACACGGAGATTTATAGTGGTTCGGCACGAAGCACCTCTTCGTCCTACTCCACTCCCCGAGTACCACAATCGAGAGTTACTTCACTAATCAACATGCTCCTTTATGGCGGAACAACCTGTACACAAGCTTACACCAAGTTTAGCGACACTAAGCGGAATGTCGAGTCCTAATCCTAGCTAGAACCAATCTACCAAGGCCCACGTGGCCACACGAACAAGCACTCTTGTCCCACTTAGATCGACACACGATCTAAGCCTTCACACGAACGAGCACTCCCGTTCACTTGAATCTTCACCCGACTCAAGCCTTCACACTAAGACATACTTGGATCTTCACCCAATCCAAGCCTTCACACGAATAACATACTTGGTTCTTCACCCAAAAACAAGCCTTCACACGAACAAAATAGTAACATACTTGGTTCTTCACCCAAACCAAGCCTTCACTCTTTGACACACTTGGTTCTTCACCCGAACCAAGTCTTCACATACTAGACATACGAATTGACCTAATCTACACACAATCACCTACGGACTTATAGATCATCCGAATCTTCCCTATTACAATGAGATTCTAGACTTACATTTTCCTAGTCTAGTTACAAGATGAAACTACTTGTGTGTGTTTTTCTTTCTTGGATGATCAACCTTGAATGATGAACATGTGCTTGGTATTTATAGGCTTCACCCTTGGAGACCAAGTAAAGCATCTTGGAATATGCCAAAGAATATTCCAAAGCATAAGGAATATGCCAAAGAATATTCCATAGCATAAGGCATATGCCAAAGAATATTCCAAAGCATAAGGAATATGCCAAAGAATATTCCATAGCATAAAGAATATCTCAAAGAATATTCCATCCATTTCCCTCCTAAATTCAAAATTTGAATTTTGAATTTTTCCTTTTCCCTTCATGTTCTAGAAGCATTTAGGAGGTCTTGATGGGCCTTGTTGGGCCGGTTATTATTGGGCCCCGAATGGGCTTGTTTGTATGCTTTGCCCGATCCATTTAGCCGATCCAATTAAGTAAGTCCATAAGTATAATACTTGTATGCTTGGCCCGATCTATGTGTGAACAAGTAACTTGTGCACTTTACATTATGTATTACAAGTTACGTGTTTGTCATCATTAAAACATAAAGACATTGTAGAGATTAAACGTCGTAACGGTTGCACTAACAATCTCCCCCTTTTTGATGATGACAAATATGTAAACCGTAACTCATAGTAAAGTGTATAAGTTACTAGTTTACACTCGTCTCTCCCCCTTTTGTCGAAGCAAAAAGGTGTCCCCTAATGTAGATGGCTTGAGGAAGAATTGAGTAAATAGAATGAAAGATGATCCCCTAAAGTATTGGAAAATCCCGAACCCCATCATTAAAAGAATTGAGCATGCGTCATCCTAGTGAAGCCTTGCTCCTAACACCATTGTTTAACAAACTCTGAACTAAGTACCCAACTACTTTCGAGCTCCCCCTAGCTCATTGCATCCTTATTGACTTTAGCATATCCATAAGCTCCCCCTAGCTTATTGCATCCTTCTTAACCTACATCAAGGGTTAGTTTAAAACAACAAATGCTCCCCCTTAGTGTATGCTCAAAACTAGTTTTGGCTACCAAAGAGTCGAACGATGAAGTAATCCTTCAAAACAAAGTTAGTAGACAAGTGCAACTATATATAATGATGATGATAGATATATGCATGATACTAATAGGGGAACAATATATGGACGTAATAGGTATATGCACTAAAAATATGACACATGCAATTATTGTTTTAAAAAACAACAACCTAAATCCCAAAAAAAAAAAATTAGAACCTAATGCAAATATTAGAACCTAGGAAAATGTAGGAGAATGAGGAGGGATGAGCGTGAATGTAAAGGGAAGGTGATGACAAAGGGTTGACAATTATGGTTTAGATTAATATATCATTTGACAAGGGTGGATGATAAGGAATCATGGGATTTTTAGGTGTTTTGTTGGTTGACGACCGAAGGTGGATATGTGAAATGAGGTGGTGATGAGTCGACAACACTTGAAGCTTATATTTCTTCATTGTGTTCTTCACTTGATAGAAAGTGGAAATGACGCATTTCGTAATGAAATTCACTTGGATGAGGTGGTGATAACTTGACAACACTTGAAGCTTGGATATCTTCTTTGTGTTCTTCACTTGCTAGAAAGTGGAAATGACTCATTTCGTAATGAAATTCACTTGGATGAGGTGATGATAACTTGACAACACTTGAAGCTTGGATATCTTCTTTGTGTTCTTCACTTGCTAGAAAGTGGAAAGGATGCATTTCATAAAGAAATTCACTTGACTTTCAGGGATTTAAGTTTTGGTGGTGATGGCGTACTTAGTAGAATGTAGGGAATGGTGACATGGTTGAATCTTCTTGTGAAGATGGGAAATGAGGATCAAGTGGAGATGACTAGGTGGCAGCGGAAGAGTGATGTTTAAGGAAGGAATTTCTTGGGTAGGAGGTGGTGGTGGAGACAATTGTGAGTTGATATATTCTTTGATGGATGGAGTGGTGTCGTCTTCATTAGTAAGGTCAATGAAGAGTTGTTTTGATGGTATGATGACAAGTTTTTGTTGGAGATGGTGGTTCTTGATGGAGGTGACAAGTGGGTGTTGATATAGTCATTCATTTGTGATGATGATGATGGTATGGAGGAGGTAGAGGTTTCTTGAGTTGATAGTGTTGTCTTGTGTTAACTCAATGAGGAGTGGTTTAGGAGGTATGGTATTGATTCTTGGTTTCTTTGAGGACATGGAAAAGGTGGATGACTCGAGATTGGTAGTACAAAGGATGACTCGGTTTTAGGTGTGAGGTAGAAGGATATATGTGAGTGAGTGTGATTTCCCTTCCCATTAAATTCATGCTCATCCAGATATATTTTGAGACTAATATGACCTATCGGATTATGACACTAAGGTTCTCATGAAATGAGGGTGTAGGATCTAAAGGTAAGAAAAATATACCTAGATGAATGATACATATATAGTAAACCATGTAAAGGCATACAATCAAATCACATAGGAACAAAAAATCATTTAGAAATAACATGTATGCGATATGCCATAAATCTAGGAATGAAAGCATCTAATGAGAAACAAAGTTCATAAAAGTAAACTAGCGTTAGGTATATTTAGGAAGAGCAATTTAATCAAGTTGGAGAATGAGTATGAGACTATTACTAGTGGTGCTCAATTCAGGCTAAACACGACCATTTTTACAGGTTACACACACCCAACTTCTCACATAGAAGCAATTCAACCGTTAGGTTAAATTGAATTTCTAGTCAATAGATTCTCCAGTAGTCATTCTCTTTTTAGAAGAAATTGAGTTCCTAAATTTACCTATCCAAGAGTACCAAATATGAAGTTTGCTTGATTCACTAATGCTTGGTTTAATGTGACTCAAACATCATGTTTTAATGAAGGTACGTCTACATGATATATTTTACTCACTATCCCAATAGAGATGTGTTAAATGTTTAGATAAGAGTAAACGTAAAGTTTTAATCTTTTGTTCATGATTAACCGGTTATTTGGTTTTGATGGCATATTACTTGATTAAATAAATGTGCTTGATTTAAGAATGCTCCTTGGCATATCTTGAAAAATGAATCTCATTAAGATTATTTATCTTAAATGAGATTGTGATTCAAAAATGATATCAAAACTAGACATTTATATATTCTAAAGCAAATATTATTTTCTATGATTTTTGCCAATGTTATATATCATAATTTAACTAGTATTTGAAACAAAATTATTTGTTTATGGATTGTGACAAGTTATTTTTCAATTCTAATAACTTATATTATTTCAAAAAGGAAAGTGTAGTGCATTATCTTGTAACACAACCATTCAAGCTACAAAGAAAATGAAATACATAGAATATATAGTGTGTATTATTCTTAAATATGTATTTTATCTTGAAGTGATGATTTTAAGTAGTGTGAGCAAAGTTTACATATGTTGTTAGTTTGCTCATGTCTGGTTTTTCGGATATGACACATTTATCCATTGCATTACAATGTAAATTGCTTGAATATTTCGGACAAAACATCCAAGTTGTCAATCCTACTTCATTGTATATTTTATAAATGTGTTTAAAATGTTATTCTAATATTTGGAACACAATTGTTGGACAAGTAGATTCAATATGACATTATCAACACAAGTGTGAGTTATGATCAAATGCATACTCTTTTCATCTACAAAGGATATAACTATTTTCATATCAATCTAGTGTGATTGGGTATGTAGATTCAAGACTATATCTTTTGTTGTAATTTGATATAATCTTGAAGCTAAACAAATAGCAATCTAATTTCTTATCCACACTAAAAAATGTGTCAATTAGATTTGATAAATATATCAACCATAATTTGAATAACGAATTGATATAATATCAAGATCTTTCTTCACCCTCACGGACACTCATTTGAAATAAATAAATATTTTGATAGTGTGTTCCATTAATCCTAAGATTATTTATTAGTGAATGATTGAAAGTTGACTTATTATTTCATGATTGTTATATGTTTTGTTTATGTGAAAGACTCTTCATTTTTACTTATTATGAACACACTTAGATTTTGAAAATACCTTTTCTTTTATATAACTACTAATGTTTTACAATGATTCAATTTCTCTTGTTAAACAACTTAAGGTAAAACAAGGTAATTTGTTAAAAATATTTAAGCGTTTGTTGAAAATATATTAGATTGTTTGAAATATTTAAGTAACTAGATTTAACTTCATTTACAAGATGTTTAAGTAACATTAAGTCATCTATACCTATATGCAATGCAAGACTAATTATGCAAACTTAACGCAAGAAATTTAGCATAAGATCTAGTTAAGCAAAAACGGATAACTAGCTACGAACTAATAGAGTACATGACACATATGCTAAGGTATTCAAATAGCTAAATTACAAATAGCAACGATTATCTAGTATGCTCTATTAACAAAATAAAATCACAAATGAGTTCACATAGCACATAAAACACTTGTCGTCGTTTTGTGTATTATATATACCAATGTTAATTTAGCTCGATTTTATTTGAAAATAAAATAGTTTCTTACTCATTTTAAAATTTTATTAAGATCAATATTTTGAAATCATAAATACTTAATTTTTCAAATATATACCGACTAGGAATGCCCGACTCGACGGAAAAGGTAAAATACAAGTTTTACGTTAAAACAAGACTCAAATTTTTGACCACCGTGTAGTATTTTAACTTTCTGACATATTTAAGTTTGCAATGATTACTTGTATGTATTTTTAAATGAAAGTAGACTCAATTACCTTTAAAATGCCGGGTGGCACGACTTCTACGGAGTTACGGTTATTTTTATGTGATTTTTCAAAGTTTCTGAAAAAACTGCGAACAGACAGGCGTACCCCTTAAATATTTAAGGGGGCCGCCCATCTGGTACTCAAAATTACATTTTTTTGCAAAAAATTGTTTTCTGACTTTGTGGAAAAGTGTGTAACTTTCTGATTTTAATAACGAACATATAACACTTGTTTTAAGCATAATCTTATCACGAGCTAGTATAATTAGTGTATATAATATCAAAACTAATACAAATTAATCAACAAAACATTTTTCATATTTAATCCTCCTTAATGGGTAATTTGATACATGGATCGTACTCAATTTTTAAAACCATTTGTTTTGAAAATTAGAGCGACGTGGCTCTAGTACCAATTGTGGAAAACTAGAAGGGGGGTTGAATAGTTTTCCCTCTTCTTCGTTTATAAAGGTTTGTTTCAAAATCTTCAATTAAAGTTTTCCTTCTTAAAATCTTAAAATGTTTTGTATCAAATTATCTATTAAGTTAAACTCAATATGAGAAGGGTGAATAATAATCTATTAGACTATATCATATAGTTATATACACAATTACAATATTAACTTGTAACTATAACACAATCAATCATCATGACAATATAAGCAACAATCAACACATATTTGCAAGCATAGATATAAAGCGATAAATGCAAGAATAAAAGTAAAGAGTAAGGAAAAGAAAACGTAAACCGGACACGGAGATTTATAGTGGTTCGGCACGAAGCACCTCTTCGTCCTACTCCACTCCCCGAGTACCACACTCGAGAGTTACTTCACTAATCAACATGCTCCTTTATGGCGGAACAAACCGTACACAAGCTTACACCAAGTTTAGCGACACTAAGCGGAATGTCGAGTCCTAATCCTAGCTAGAACCAATCTACCAAGGCCCACGTGGCCACACGAACAAGCACTCTTGTCCCACTTAGATCGACACACGATCTAAGCCTTCACACGAACGAGCACTCCCGTTCACTTGAATCTTCACCCGACTCAAGCCTTCACACTAAGACATACTTGGATCTTCACCCAATCCAAGCCTTCACACGAATAACATACTTGGTTCTTCACCCAAAACAAGCCTTCACACGAACAAAATAGTAACATACTTGGTTCTTCACCCAAACCAAGCCTTCACTCTTTGACACACTTGGTTCTTCACCCGAACCAAGCCTACGAATTGACCTAATCTACACACAATCACCTACGGACTTATAGATCGTCCGAATCTTCCCTATTACAATGAGATTCTAGACTTACATTTTCCTAGTCTAGTTACAAGATGAAACTACTTGTGTGTGTTTTTCTTTCTTGGATGATCAACCTTGAATGATGAACATGTGCATGGTATTTATAGGCTTCACCCTTGGAGACCAAGTAAAGCATCTTGGAATATGCCAAAGAATATTCTAAAGCATAAGGAATATGCCAAAGAATATTCCATAGCATAAGGCATATGCCAAAGAATATTCCAAAGCATAAGGAATATGCCAAAGAATATTCCATAGCATAAAGAATATCTCAAAGAATATTCCATCCATTTCCCTCCTAAATTCAAATTTTGAATTTTGAAATTTTCCTTTTCCCTCCATGTTCTAGAAGCATTTAGGAGGTCTTGATGGGCCTTGTTGGGCCGGTTATTATTGGGCCCCGAATGGGCTTGTTTGTATGCTTGGCCCAATCCATTTAGCCGATCCAATTAAGTAAGTCCATAAGTATAATACTTGTATGCTTGGCCCGATCTATGTGTGAACAAGTAACTTGTGCACTTTACATTATGTATTACAAGTTACGTGTTTGTCATCATTAAACCATAAAGACATTGTATAGATTAAACGTCGTAACGTTTGCACTAACACATAGCAAACGGCTAATGGTAAAGACATATCAAATCCGTTGATAGCTGGTAGTTTGCTAAAAACTATGATAAGAGCAGCAAATTTTCATGTTTTATTAACCAATGCTCTTTGATATGTTGTGACAATTTTACCACTGCTAGTTCATTAGTTACCACTGCAAGAGTAATTTTTCCACTGATGAACTAGCCGTTACAACTGTTGTGTCAGTAATCCATTTTTTACTAGCCGTTGTAAAAATAACCGTCATTCCTTATTAATAGGGTAAAATTTTTTGTGAATTATCCACTTACTTATTATAAATTATTCTTTTTCCAAAGATAATTCTTTCTAAAGATAATTCACATTGCGCTTCTCCTCAAACCTTATTAGTATAAATTGATCATCATACAGCTTGCTTTTTATCTTGATTACTAACACTTTCATTCTCTTTTTCACAAATATCATGGCTATTCTAAAATTTGTCGAGGAGCACAACCAAGTGGCCTACTTACAAAAATCAAACGAGAAGAGTGGCCCAGTTTTTCATCTGATTGTGGATTTTCAAAACACAACTCATATAAGGTATGCCTTAACTATTAATCCCACAATCTATGTCTCTCATATCAAACAGTTCTGGAACACTGTGGAGTCCATAACTCTTGAACAGGGAGATACACAAGAATCTGTTGATGCTCTAAGAGCCACAGTTGATGGGGTAACTATTGATGTTACTGGGTCATCTTTGAGGAGAATTCTCCAATTGGATGATCTCAATGGTATTATCACATTACCTAATTCAGGAATTTTCACTAATATTGCTTTAATGGGGTATGACACATCAGAACAAAAAGTCACTTTTAGAAAAGGATGTTTTTGTCCCTATTGGAGATTTTTCATTCATACTCTTTTACATTGCCTAAGTCCTAAGAAAACATCTTATGAACAATTTGCATCGACCATGGCTTATCCTTTGGTTTGTTTGGCAACATATAGGACTTTCAATTTTTCAAAGTTTATTTTCAATAATATGAAAGGCAATGTAAAGAGTCCATATAAATTTTTGATGTATCCAAGGTTTGTGCAAGCAGTGTTAAATGAGTTTCAACTGCACCCTCACAAAAGAATTTATGAACCTTCCACTCTTAAGCCAAAAGTTTTTCAAAATATGTCTAAGGCTTCAGAACTTTGGAATGGGGAGGTTCATCCACTTTTCCCTCAAATGCTTGCTAAAATTTCTCAAGTACAGGGTGAGGATGCACCAATCCCAGCTGCATCTCAAAACACACCCACTATTGTTGTTCCACCAATTCAACATACCCCTGCAATCACTCACACTTATGAGAGAAGGTCTAAACAGCCAACTTCTCTCATCTCAACATTGCATAAGCCTTTTGGTTTAGGAACAAGCAGTGGTGGTTCAAGGCTTAATCCTAGTCCAACTAGGGAAGAGCCTGAATCCATGCCTCATGATTCACCTCTCCCAGCAGGTTACACAGTTGGAAGTGATGAAGGCAGTGTGCAACAAAATGAATTGATGGACATTTGTACCAAGTTAGTCAAGCAGGTTCAAGCTCTGGAGAAAGACCTGGCACAGACCAAAGAACAACATGCCACAGAGCTGAAGACATTGAAGGATGAGATTCACAAATTGCAGAATGAAGTTGAGAATCTCAAGAAGAAAAGATCTCAGGTTGTATCATCATCCTCTTCACCTTCAGATGCAAGTTATACTAAAGTTTTGGGAGATTCTTTCAAACAGGGGAGGAAAACTGATGCAGAGTTTAAGGGGAGGAGTACAAATTTTGAAAAAGCATTTGCTGAGCTCAATGATTCTGATAATGCTCAAGCAAAAGATGATGTAGCTGAGACTGAGGGGAGGAAATTGGATTTTGAAGATATGGATGCTGATGCAGGTTTTAACTTTGATGATTTAGTTGGACCTGCTCAACCAATTTCCACTGAAGCAGAACAAGTTTCCACTGATCAATCTTTTCCCACTGCAAGAGAAAAGGTTACTACTGCTACTCAAGAAGTTACCACTGCAGAGGAAGAAGCTGCCAGAATAAGATCAGTTAAAGGAAAGGCTATTGTAGATGCTTCAGATCAAGAGACAAGAAAGATTTCTAAGTATGAACAAGCTCATATTGATTTTGATGCAAGATTAGCAGAGCAACAACAAGCTGAAGAGTATGAAAGAAAGAAAAAGCTTAAAGAAGATGAAGTTGCTAGCTTTATGGAAGCAACTAGGTTAGATAAACTTGAAGCAGTAATGGCACAACCACTTTCAGTTGTTTCACCTATGATCATGCATGAGAAACCTCCATTGTTCACTTATGTGCCTACAGAAGAGGAGATTGACTACTTGGTTAATAATGATCAGATAATCAGGAAGAAGGCTATTGAGTTAATTGCTAATACAACCTTGAATGAAGAACAAAGGTCTGCTCAACTTAAAGATTTCATTCAGATGAAGAATCAGCAGGCTCTTGATGAAATCATTGGGGATGTTAGAAAAGGACAAAAGAAGTCAAGAAAACCTACAAAGGCACAAATTATTGCTGAGATGAAGACTTTTTGTTGCCATGTTGGTAATATGAAGATGGCTCAATTCAAAAGAATGTCACATGATCAGATTGAAGGAATTTATTACAGAATCAAAAGACAAGATAGTAAATTCATTCCAATGGATCAAGAACCAATAGTTATGAAGACAAAAAGGACTGGAGAGAGTCTTGAATCAAAAGATGGAAAGAAGTTGAAGACTCAGAAATCATCTCAAGCAACAGAGGGTCCCAGCAAGTTGACAGAAGAGCAAGTTACAAACATGTTATTCATAGAGACTGATGTTCTTAATATTGAACCTCTACAAGCAAGATATCTAGTAGTTGGTTGGGAAATCTTTTCTGATAGTTTTGGTGTTGCCTGGAAGATCATCAGAACTGGAAGTGTCACAAACATTTGCAGAGACTTTGAAGATATTGTTAGATGTTATGATAAAGAAGATTTGGATACCTTGTGGAGAATTGTTCAAGATCAGTTTAAGAAGGATGAACTTGTTGATGTCAAAGCTAAGGAGTTATGGGTTCACTTCAGAAGACTATATGAACCTGACCCAAGTGATAGGTATTGGAGATTTGAAGCTCATGGTACAAGAACTTTGTGGAAATTCTATGATTCAAGTTCTGTACATCATGTTTCTACTCAAGATGGAGTTGATGTCTTTATGTTGGCTGAGAAAGAATATCCATTGAGAGCTGGAGTATTAACAGTGATGTTGTCAGAGAAGCTTAGGTGCTGGGAAAGAACTGAAGTCATAGATGACTTGCTACAAAGGATTTATGATCAAAGTGTGAAAGCTGATAGAGAGTTAAGAAGAAAAAGATAAGTGTTTGGAAGAATTCCCATATCCTCATGATTACTGAATACTTGAAGAAACTTATTGATTTATGTATTAATCATAAGTTAGGGTAGGATTGTTGGGAATTATACTAACAGTTACCACGGCTAAGAGAAAATGTTACAACTGCAGAAGATTATATTTGCAGTGGAAACTCATTACCACTGCAAGAACAATATATTACCACTGCTTATTAGATAACTGTTAGGAAACGCGTCTAGATAAATATAGAATAGATTTTGTGTATATCTTATTCTATTAGCTTTATACTTATCTTGTAGAAGAGGATTCCTTGTGCTATAAAAGGAGATCCTAGGTTAAAGGTTTGATATACGTTTTTCTAGAGCTTCAAGGTGTAACCCTAGTGATATCAAGATCACTCGTATTATTATCATTAATAATATTGGAGCTAATAGTTTGTTTACATACATTGTTCATATACAACTGTCTTACTCACAATCAAACTTCTAAGTGTTACTAAGTAGATTCCGCATACTTAGTGATATAATTCAAAGTATCAATCTAACATAAGGGATAAAGAATTAAACGGGTATGAGGGTAAGAGAAGAAGAATTAAACGGGAAAGAGGGATAAGGGGTAAGAATTAAACGTGAAAGAGGATACGAAGATTCTTTTTGGGTTTTTATAAGAAAATATATACAAAAACAAGTACGGAACTTCCCGGGGGAAGGGTCTTCACTTCACTAATCTTCAAAACGACAATGGATTCAGCTTTCACCCCTCCCCGGCAACGGCGCCAAAAATTCTGACACGCTCGGATCAACCACTTAACCAAGTATGGTCAAAATAGTCAAACCTTGCATGTGCATCATTTCCGGTGAGTATAGTGCGTCCCCGGGTCGTTAAATCCCGACGAGGTGTGAAATGCGAATTCGGAACCCGATTTGTGATCGCGTGAATTGAATGGGATATAAAGAGAATTTGGGATTTCTAAACTAATTTGAACAAATAATAACGCAAATAAACAAGTAACGAAAGCACGTAAATCACAAATAACCTAAAACGTAATAAACTAAAAAAGTAACGCATAAAACTTAAAAACGTAGACTAAAAGGGAAATTACCTAATATAAACTACCGATATGAATTTAGAAATGAAAAACTATTTAAAAACTATTGACGAAACTAGTTATAATGCCCGCGCACGCGCGGGTTTTGTTTTACATTTTTTTGAATAATATATTTTTATTTATTAAAAAACAAATAATTTAATCTTTGTTTTGTTTGATTTATGATGTTTAATTATAATTTTTTATTTCTACTCGTGTTATGGATAAAAATAAAATGTTATATAATAAAGATAATTATTTAAAAAATTTGCATCTTATCTATATTTTTTGTACTTATCTTCTACTTGTATTATGGATAAATATAAAATGTTACCTAATAAGAAAATAATCTTTTGCTTTAAATAAAATTATTACTAAATAAAGTATGATTTGATTTTTTTGAAATGGAAAAGTCCCCACTTGGGGTTTTATTTTATTATATAAAAGATACTAATCGTAACTTAACTTAATTAAAAACGTAAGTAATAATGAAAATGGGCCATTACCGGGCTCGGTAACGGCTAAAACGTAAATTTTTTGAAATAAAAAAGCCTACGGGTATCAACCTAATTTTCCTATATCCTAAATATAAAAAGAAAATTTAAAACAAAAAAAAGAAAAACATTTTTTGATTTTTGGATTTTTTTTTTTTTAATTATGAATTCAAAACTAAATAAATGATTTAAAAATAGTAAAACTTTGTTTTGTAAAAATATAAAAAAAATTATGAAAAATCTATTACTCTATAAAGAAGCTGGGAAATTACGAAAAGCGAAAAACAGCTAGAAATAAGCAGTCTATAAGCTATCTAAAAGCTGAAAGCTAAATAAGTTAAAACAGTTAAAGCTACTATAAATATTTAACTAAGTAAAGCCTAACATGAATTATCTAATGGAGCAGATGGTAGGGAGTTGTGTGGTTTGTCTCTGCATGTATTGTCAAGGTCCCATGTTCGATTCCCATGAACCCCCCCCCCCCCCCCCCCCCTTTTTAAAAAACATTTTTTTCTTCAAATTTTTTTTGTACAGACTTACTATAAACATAAAAATGAACAACTTTTTAAACTGGAAATTTTTGTGAAAAGCTAAATTGAGGAGAATAAAAAGGGAAGTTATAAGCAGCAGGTTATATACTCTAACTAAAGGGGTATTTAAAAATCCTAGAACTAGCTAAAAGCTTCTATAAGCTAAACTAAGGGATAAATAAGCAAAAGGCAACTAGGGGGAAAACATAATAAAGCACTAAGGGGACAAATAAGCAGTTATAAAGCTCCTAAAAGCACAAAATAAGCTAAAGTTAAAAGGGGACTGCTGAAAAAAAAAGAGAAAAAAAATGACTAGGGGGCTAACTTTGGCTATCCTAAAAGTTGGAAAGAAAAATTCAAAAAAATCAAACAAAAATACTAGGAAGTAGATAAGCTACTAGATAACCTACAAACCAAATTTCAGAGCAATAGGACTTAAAACAAAGAAATGAAAATTAAAAAGCAAAATGGCTGTGGGGAGGTTTTTTTACAGCAAAATAGCAAAAAAAAATGGGTTAAAATGGGATTTTTGACCCGCAAAAGTCAAAGACTAGAATGCAAACTCTTACACTATCCTACATTGAACTTAGTTGAAGCAAAATTAACAACCTAAAATGTCCTAAGCTAAACTTTGTCCTATCTCCTAATCTATGACAGTTAAGAAAAAGGTTTTTTGAAAAAACAACTAAAAAACTTAAGAGCTGTTGTAAATTGAAAATTTTCCTTTCTAAACTACTAAAAACACTTAACTAAAGCTGATAGGAGTTTAAAGATTGGACAAAACAAGCTTTAATAGAAAAATGGTGCTTATGCCGAACACCCTCTTAAGTTTGTAAACTAAATTTTTGAAACTGAATTGAGACTTGAAACGAAGTGGATTGCTTGAAAATGATTAAATGACTGCCTAAAGGATTTCAGAGAGCATGGAAACAACTTTGAGATAATTCAAATGTTTAAAAATTAAATTGCCAGGAAACTTAAAATTTCATTAAGAAAATTTAAATTACAATACTTGAAAAGAAATGACAACTAAATTTAATTGCTTAAAATTAAAATTGCAAAGTAAAGTGGTCAAGACTTTTCTAAATACATGAAAAGTTGGACAACCTTTTAACAGTGAGGGAGACCACTATTTATACAAGTATTTTAAGGTTTCAAAACTTCAATTTTTGTCCTCTTCCTGCTTGTGCTTGTTTTGTGAGTGAGTAGCCAGCTGGATCATCTTTGTGTTTTCTTAGAGCTCATCTCAGCCATCAATAGTAACTTGGTCCCCAATCCCACAATCACAGCCGTGAATCATTTTTTGGAATTTTATCATCACAAGGATTGATGAGGTGGATGTGGAGTGACAAGATAGCATGTGACTTCTTCTTGTTTGCATCTGAGTGACCTGGAAAAATGGCAGGGAGTGGGGTTGGGAATTGGCGGGCAAATCAAATTGGGATGGGGGTTTTGACGGTGGAAAGTCAAACAGGTCAGGGGTGGATTTGTATTGGTGTTTGGATCCGAGTGTTTGTGTTGGGTTGAGTGGGATTGGGTTGTGGGATGAATGGGCTAGGATACGTGTTAGTGGAGTAGTGTAGGATTAGGATTATAAGTAAGATTAGTTTAGATTTAGTTATTAGTTATTTAAGTTTAATAATAATTAAAATAAAACTGCTTTATACGAAAATTAATTTTGTAGTTTTTTTTTTTGTAATAATAATAATAATAATAATAATAAGTAAAATACTTAATAGGTTTTATCAAAAAAATGTTTTGTGATTTATTTGGAAAACGAAATTTTGGTTTTGAAAATGGTTTTGAATTTTGTTTTGGAAAATGATTTTGCGTTTAAGTTTTTGGGGTTTAAGGGTATAAAGGGAATTTTGGTGTCGGGTGAGGGTATTTTGGTCATTTTTGGTTAAGGTTAAGGGTAAGATGGTACTTAGGCTTTTGGTGTGGTTTTCCATGCCTCCCCCATGTCACATTGCCGGGATTGTCTTCGACTCTTCAATTCTCCAATAAATGCTTCCAATTGTGTCGAATAGATCCGGTAATGCTCCATATTGCTCCAGTTTCCCATCCATGCTCCATTTTGCTCATTTCTGCCTTGTTTTCAATCCATTTGTACCTGAAATACACAAAAACACACTCCAATGATATTTTTAACATTACATGGTCATTTTTGCGTGTTTTTGATCGTTTTGGTGGGTTTTTCGGGCCTAAAATGATGAGTAAATGGCCACTCATCAATCAGTTATGTTGTTGTGTAGCAACATACAGTAAAGCATTGTTGAATACACTCTCTGTCTATGAGAGGGTTCACTTATAAGAAAAATGTTTATGAATAAAGAGAATTGATTTGTAGCGTATAATTTTAATAAAAATTTAGAACATAAGAAGAAGACCGATACGTAAGCACCTCGTGACAGTCTCCAGTTGTGATTCCTGCAAATTAATTTCATAACGTTGATGATCATGATCATTAGAAGAGATGACTGAAGAAAATATGAAATTAGGGTTTGGAGAAAAGTATATAATGAAGGAACCGATTTTTTTTTTTTTTTTTTTTTTACGTTATCTTTATTTAACCTATATGATCTAGATGATTTTGGGAATATATATTTGGTTAATTAATGAGTATGATGGTTACTTGCTCTCCTATATAGATTTGGAGTTATAGAATTTCTCCAAAAGAATGTGTTAGCTCAGTGGCTAAGATAGCATATAATCATTACATAAACTTGAGTTCGAATCCATGCTGCGTTAGTTTTTAGTAAATTTATTTAATCCGAATTTAATGTCGAGAAAATCCGAAATTAATTACAAAAATACAAAATAAATTAAAAAAAATTGCTTACATGGACACAATGTGATGACATGGCTGATGGCATAGTTGATAATGAATTACTGGGCAATGAGGTGGCATATATTCTTCAAATGCCTCTTGCTATATATAATGTAGAGAGATATGTGTGTGTGTGCGCGCGCACAAACAGTTTAATATAAAGGCTATTGTATGTTAAACCAAATAAATACAATTATATAAATGAATCAAAGATAAATGGCTATTGTTCCAGATCGATTTTATACTTGTACTTTTCGTGTTTCAAACCATTTAGCTCTCCCTAATAATTCAGCAATGAATATATAACTAGTAAAGAAAAGAACAATACTCCATAATCGACTATAACATTGACATCATCTTCTTAACTTGAATGAAGTTGAACCCTCATTGTAACCCTCATTGTGCCCCGACTTCCACTGTCTTTACCATTACTCCATAATCGACTTCAATTCCCATAATTGTTTTTCAATCTCACTCTATTAGCAGGTTTGATCGTTTCTTACCTTTAAGCCTTATTATTCTTTGTTTTCTATTTACCTTCTCAAAGATAATGGAAGTATCATGATGTTTCAATATAACAAATTGGTTGTTTTTGTAGGTGTTTAGGAAAGCTTGAGAGTACGTAGGCTGTCAATGGTGGCCATAAAGTTAAACTCGCGATTAGGAAGATCAAAACTGCATATACGCCTTCAGGGCCTAATCTAGAAGTTTTAGTAACAGACTATTGTAGTTTTTTATTCAAGTTTACATGCTTATGTGTCATGATATTTTGTTCCAGTTAACATACACTGCTAATGAGTACCATGTTTTGTTTATTTGGTTATGTTTACTGAAAGCTGTTGTTGTATAATGAGGCCCCATTTGGTTCGCGGATTCTTCAGTATTCTGATGGAATTAGAATCTGATTCCATTTCATAAAGTGTTTCATTGGCAGATTCAAGGAATTCAGAATATGAATTCCATTCCTTAACGTGTTTGGTTAGAAAATGAAATCCTTTAAAATCCCATGTTTGTGGAATTCAACATTCCATTGCAAAGTGTGAGGAATGTTTACAATTCCATGGACTTCACTATGTTTATCATAAAAATCAGTTGTTGTTATTATTATTATTACTATTGCTATTGCTATTACTATTATCAATTTTAATTTAAAATAAAATTTTAAATATTTTAATATAATTTATTTTTCACCATTTTATTTTCTTCTAACCAAACACGCATAAGTTTTTGCAAATTCCAATTCCTTAATATTTCAATTCTTTAACATTTCAATTCCTTCACATTCCAATTCCATAGATAGATTCCAATTCTATCAAAAAATATTCCGAGAACCAAACGGGGCCTTAGTGTTTGATGTTCTCTTCTTTACTAGTTATTAGTCATTGCTGAATAATTAGGGAGAGCTAAATGGTTTGAAACATGAAAAGTACGAGTATAAAATTGATCTGGAACAATATCCATTTACCTTTGATTCACATATATAATTGTATTTATTTGGTTTAACATATAATAGCCATTTTGAAATCTATGCTTATTAAACTGTTCATGTCTTTATGTTAGCTCTTTTGAAAAGAAGTGAAGTGATTTGCACACTCTAAAATTTGATTGGCACACACTAATGTACAAGTACAATAAGCGTCGATCATGTAATATATGTACAGCTATTTAAAATTTTAGAGTGTGCAAATCACCTCCCGGAAAAGAAAGGCTTTGCATTGTAAACTGTGATGTCTTTATGTTAGTAGTTTAAGAAAGGGTAAATTGCAAATTTGGTTCCTAAAGTAAGATGAATGCGCAAGGATCACACAGAGAAGATTTTTTTTGCAAAACAAACACTAATGTTTCATATTTTTGCAAAAAAAAAAAAAATAATAAAAAAAAAAAAAAAAAAAAAAAAAAAAAAAAAAAACACCAGCGAGACGCACTGTTCACTAACTTTTGTTAGTTTGCCTCGTTAAGTGCCACGTTAGTGAGGGTGGTAGTGTCATTTCACTCCCTTTCCCGCCAACCAGCTCACTTGCCAGTGTATTATTTTACAAATTTAGTCCTTTAAAGCAATAGTTTATATTCGTGTTTCAATTTCTTTCATGAATATTAAGTTCACAAGTAAAGATCTTGAGAATGGTTAAGTTTTGGCAAAATCATGCACACAGTATCCCGATTCCTGATTTAGGAATCTTTTATGGTAAGTATACTTTGTTCCATTTGGTTCCTTCCTAGTTCCTACTATTGTTCCATTTGGTTTCATGAAGTAGAAGACACAACTGGATTGTTTCATATAGTAAAACAAAAGTTTCACTAATATAGACTTTCATGTTTCCATTTAAACTTGTTACTGTTTTTGAGTCAGACATTGTAAACTCTAAATCCTGATGTTTGAGTTGTATTTGATAATGTATAATGCAAAAAATATGGGGGGTTTTATGTTTTAGATTGAAACTTGTTACTTTATTTATACACACCTTAGATAACCAAAAGCCCTGAAATTGAAGTTTTTGATGGTTTATGTATTGCATGGATTTTAATGAAACCATGTGTACTTTGCAAATCCATCATAATAATGAATTTACCTCACCACCAGGAAAAAGATATCTTTTTGGAGATATAGATTGATTTGATGGAGTTCAATGTGAAATTTTCTCTATGAACTTATTGGACGAAATGCTACAGGATTTATGTTACACGGATCGTACCTTTGAGTTTACTCACTTTAGGATACCTGGGGAGTCATTATGTGATGGCTTGCTACCACTAATGTCCGACAAAGATACGAGCAAACTTTTGGAGTATGTTCCCAGATTTAGAGAATTGGAGTTATATATTGAAATTGGTGTTTCATTGGTAGAGTGTCAGATGATAGAGCGAATGATGAGTAAGAGCAAAGGTGTGGTGATAGAAGAAATTATGGATCGTGGTGTCAATTATGCTGTTGGAAAGGATCTTGATGGTGAGACTGGAAACAGTGGGAAATTACCATTGTTAGAGTAGCTTTAGACAAGCCAACATGGGAACCCGGGAGCTGTAGATAATAATGATTCTGACAATGAGTTCCCACCAACATTGTGTGTAGAAAAAATGCTTACAAATCATACAAAATGTTGAGTGATGAGTTTGAATTCAGAATGTTATTGGAAGAGATTGACAAAGAGTTGGGGTAAAGAATTCAAGTGAGGATTCCCTAGAGTATACAGATGTGCTGGATTATGATGATGCGGATTATGACACGGATGATGGTGTTATATTTAGTGGAAAGGAAAGGGATCTTAATACTTGGATTAGTGATGAAGAGGTGGATCAAGGAATAGATGTTGAATGGCAAGATGATCCATACCATTTACTTGATAACATGGTGATTGCATTTTGAAATACCATGTTTTTTTTGGTTGTCGAGTCGTGGTTTAGAAGCTGGGTTGTATGGGGGGGGGGGGGGTTTATGGGTCAGGGACGGAGCCAAGGGGTTCCCGCGGATGCCCGGGTACAACACGGATTTTTTTTAATGTAGTGTTAATTTTTGAAAAAATATCAATTTTTCATAAAGTCATTTTAAGCACCCTGTCCAACGAAATATGTTTCTAATATTAGTGTTCAATTTTTTTGTGCACCCGGTCATATTTAGTCCTAGTTTCGTCCCTGTTTTTTGTGCATAGATGAAAATTTACTTTTGCAAATTTAGCCATTAAGGTCATGTCGCATTGATATCGCAAGTTTAGTAGCAATAAAATATTTAAGATTTTTTTTAAAGAGATTTATTGGAATTGAGCTTATTTACAATTATTTATTCAGGATTACTAAATCCATAACTGATTTTTAAGCCTATTAGCTAATAAAGCTTGAGGCTTGGCTATGCCGCTACGCCACGCTTCACGCTATTTATAACATTGAGTTGATATTATGAAAATTTATAAATTCATGATTTTTAATTTTTAAGATGTTTCTATAAAATTAATAAATTTTTAATACCTATATAATTATAACATCCGTGCACACGAGTTTTTACATAATTTTTTCATTATGGTTAATATCGATTAATATTTTGTATAGATTTTTGTTGCACAAAGAATTTGACTTTGTTTAAATGACATTGTTTTTAAGTTGATATTGTTTAAATTTAACTATACATATCATGTTCTAGACACTATGTGTGTTTAGTAGCATATAATGACCTTAAAAATATGTGTTGTTATATGTAGAATCTTTTCTTTTTAACTTCATCTCATATTAACGTGTGAGGTAGTGCCTTTAGTTTGATATTTATATTCTTATTAATAATAAGTTAAGTTGATTATTCAACTGTGAGCGGGTTAAAATTATAAAGAGAAATAACATGAGTTTTTTCATATATGTATAAAACATAAAGTATATGAGGTATATAGTCTAGTGGGTACTTATTAAATGTATTAAGTTACTAAAAGAATAAAAAATTTTAAATTTTAAAAATTAAAGTTTTATTAATGGGAAAATTATCTCTGCTGCTAACAGTAGGGATTGTATCTGTTGTTTAATTATAGGAAAAGATGCTTCTTATATAATTTAAAATCTTGAAAGACTAAAAGTGTCAATGTTAAAAAGAAGGGTAAAGTGCAAAAATGGTCCTTAACGTTCCACAAATTTGCAAAAACGGGACCGAGACAAAAAGTAGCGCAAAAAAGCCACCCACTTACCAGATTTTCGCAAAATCGCCACTGAGAGCCCTTTTCCGTTAATTTTCTCGTTAAGTGCCACGTATTTGAGGGTAGTATCGTCATTTCACGGTCTTTTTTATATCCCGCCAACTTTCGGGGGACTATTTTTGCAAACAACATAAACTATGTACATTTAAAGCTGTGCTTTTTCAGGGTGCAATAAATCCTCAAAACCAACCAACGATTGTGTAGATAATCAACCGTCAAACCCTAACATACAAAAAAAAAATCAAATCGGAACAACTAAACCCAGCTATGGCGAATAATGATAAGAATGAAAAGGGAAAGTGCTTGTTGATGGGGGGGAGGAATCATCCGAAATGTCGTGGGGCAAGGTTTTATTAAATGATGAAGTCTTTAAGGTTGTTTTGGATGAATTTGGTGAAAAAGTTATTGCCAAGTATGGTTCGTATGCAAACATAGGGAAGGAGATGATTGAAGAAATTCTTCAATGGATGTGGAATAGAACCTTCAACAAACCAAATGTGGGTGCTAGCGGTTGCTCCAATGAGGTAGTTGCAGAGAAAAAAAGGAAGAGGGAAAGGCCGGTTGGGAGTGGCAAGAAGAAGACAGAGGGGAGTCATATTCCGACTACAGTCACAGGAAAAAAGGAAGAGGGGAAGGCCGTTTGGGAGTGGCAAGAAGAAGATGGAGGGGAGTCCTATTCCGACTACAGTCACAGAAAAAAGAAAGAGGGGAAGGCCTGTTGGGAGTGGCAAGAAAAAGAAGGAGAGGAGTCCTAATCCGAGTACAGTTACAGGAAAAAGAAAGAGGGGAAAGCCTGTTGGGACTGGGAAGAAGAAGGAGGAGGCTGGCAAGAAGAGGAAGGTGAAGGAAGAGCATACGGATCTTGGTATGTTAATGTAGTATACTTCATTTATGTCCCATTTTTAAATTGTTTACGTAGGATGCTATGCTATGTTTGATAGACTTTTATATGCATCCCCTTTCCTAGGTTTAGGATAAACAGAGTATTTGCAGTAAGTAGGTTGTTAGAATATCATAAGTGAGAGTGTTTGGCATTACTAAATACTGCTATAGAGAGTGTTTTGCATTACGAAAGTACTGCGTCTTCACATTGGTTATAAGTAAGTCTTCACATAGGTTGTAAGTAAGTCTTCACATTGTGTATCTTGAGTGTATCAGGAACAAAATAGATTGGTTTCTATATCACCACATTAACTTATTACCTAAACTACAACTATGTGGTGAGATATACAACACTGCATTGCTCTGCTTCACTCGAGCCTGTATACCATTAGTTTCGTAGGTACTGGTATGTCTTGACAGTTTGAATTTAAAATTGTGGCAGATTTACTTGGTTATGGGGGTGAAGTTCTGTTCCGCATGCACAATAATGGAGTCTTTGAATTTGGTCCATTAAGGTATGTACAAGGGAATGTTTCTACAATGTGTGGCTTTGTCTGTGATAGACATATCTTTTTCCTAGGTCTGGATGATATGTTTTCACACATTAGGGGAGAAAAATGGGCTGTGTTCTTTTGTGTGCCTGGTAAATCATTAGAAGAAGGTTTGAAGCTGATTCACACAGACAATGATGTGCATACAATGATTGAGCTAGGTTGTTGTGCCGGTTTTGTAGATTTGTTTGTTGCTCACACAAAACAGGTGTTATCTCCCTACTATTTAAACAATATTGATGCAGAGGGTGATGGTGGGGAGGTTGTTGGGTGGGTAGAAGAAGATGCTAGCTTGCGGTGCTCTATTACTTCAACTCCTTTTAGGACTACCACTTCAAAACCTTATAGAGTTGTGGCTGATGTTGATGATTCAAATCCTGAATTCAGCAAGAACAAAAAGAGTGTGAAGAGGTCTGCGGATAGAGATGGTGGTTCTATGAAGAAGACAGCAGGTGCAAGTGGTTCAGTGAATGTGGGAGCTACGGGTGCGGGTCTTGTGAGGCCAAGAAGTGATGTAAAAATCACTAATTGCGTGTTGGCTCTAAGGGCACCAAGATCAATGGGAAACAATGTGGTTTTATTTTGACTAGGTGAGTCTAATGAATTGATTAGCAAAATTTTTGTGGATACATTGCATTGCCTATTATAGTAACCTCATTTCATTGCATATTTTGATTGTGCAGGTATAGTTGCACACCTATCCAGTAGAAGCTTTTGAAGATTGACATATGGGTTTAATCTTTTGGGAATATGTAATGTGTAGAGAACAATATCAGTTTTTAATTTGGTTGTATTTAGTAATGTAATTTGACTAATGTAACTTGAACTATTTTACCTCCCTTTCGAATACACCAAAGGGTGTGTGGCGGCATTGTGATGGGTTCATCTGTTTTTGTACATGCCGACCAAAAGTATGTAACTTGAACAATATTTCAAATGGGTTAAATTTTCAGTCAATATTGACTACTATCAATACTCTGTTTTGCGTTTCTGATATATATGTTTGTCTTTGTTTCTTTGTTTGTGTTTGTTACTTTTGTGTTTGTGTTATATGTTTGTATCTTATAGTTACAATTCATTGTTTGTGATACGAATCGAAGAGTATAAACTATAAACCAAGAAAATTGGGATCAAACGACCCCTTCCATTCATACCCATTCATTTACAACCATAACATAGGGGAAACCACAACCCCTATCTACACCTACAACCTTATGACAAGGGCACCAAAATGAACAAAAGAAACCAAACATGCCCGACCACCTACCACCTACTACCTACCGTCATCATACACAACAAAACAACCCATCCCAGCACCCAACCCCTTCACATGTAAGTTTGCCTCACAACAAACTCAATCTTGGAAACAATGCTGTCGTTTGTTTGCCTCAGCATCCTCATCAACCCCCACATCGTTCTCATATCAGCTGACTGAATCCTCCTAAGCTTGTTGACATTGGCCCTTGCAGTTCTCGAGCCCCTTATGAGTTGGAGCTCCGCAATCAGGTCCCCCCTAACACCCAACCTATTAGACAGCCTTTGGCACCTACACATCAACTCTTGTGCATGATGAATGTCCTCCTCAACCTCTCGCCGGTAATGGGTTAGCATCATTTCCAATATGACTAACGAGTTGCAAGCAACCATCAGATCAACACAGCGAGACATTTTTCTGGAAATGGAAATGATAATTGTTTGATTACGGGTGTGTGTGTGTATGTTTTTCTGCTTGTTTGTGTGTGTGTGAAGGCGTTGACAATTTAATATGAAACCTGAAAATAACTTTGCAAATTAGCCACTGAAGTCTAATCACATTGATACCAAGCACAGAGCCGAAAGTTGGCGGGAGATAAGTATGAACAGTGAAATGACGATATTACCCTCAAATTCGTGGCACTTAACGAGAAAATTAACGGAAAAGGGCTCTCAGTGGCGATTTTGCGAAAATCTGGTACGTGGGTGGCTTTTTTGCGCTACTTTTTGTCTCGGTCCCGTTTTTGCAAATTTGTGGAACGTTAAGGACCATTTTTGCACTTTACCCTAAAAAGAAATTTGTCCCTTACTGCAGAGAAGTTATGTGTTGCACGTTGTAGCGATGTTAAGCACTTTATTAATTAACTCCTCCTTTTTCAAGTTTTTTTCTTTTAACAAAATTAACACATATTTTATTAACACATTTTATATATAGACAATAGTTAAAAAAAACCTGAGTTTCAATGTATGTTTTATTGATCAATAAAAATGCTTAATTTTGTCACATAAATAAAATAACTTTTATTTGTACAATTACAAATTGTTGAGGTTCTTTTTCTAACTTGTGAATTTTCTTATTATATAAGAGATATTTTTTTATGTTATTAAAATGAAAATATGAATCTTTGGGCTCATTAAAAGCCCCAGCCACATTATACACCTAGGGCTTGGATGCCTGTTTTATCATACGGGCTTTCCCTTAACAACATAAGTTATAAGAAAACACTATTTTTATTTCATGTTACTACAAGTTGTGTCAAAAAAGAATAATACGTATACATATTTAAAAAAGAACATGTTCGGCTTTGTCTAGTGAACATGGAAAACAGATTCTGAACCCAACATTTAAATTGGTCTATGACTTACAATACAACTCATCATTCAACCCATAACATGTCATGTTTACTTGAATTCCACAATATTATTTACTTTTATTTCCTCTCGTTTCAAATTCTCTTTTCCATCAATTTTTTATTAAATATCAAATAGCTGTTGTCAAGAATCAAGATTCGTAGTGTTATCTTAAAACGTGTACGTACATATGTAACTTTATAATTCTATATTTTAGATAGAAACCGAAAATTTTATACGTTACATCAAAATCTCAGAACTCATATTAAATGAGCAAGTAAAAGGGTCCTAAGTTTCTTTTAGTATATTTGTAAATGAATTAGTAGATTTACATGAAATACAAAATGGGAAATGGATTATGTCACTTTGTTTAAGCAATATGGGAATAGTAAGTTTTTTACTGTATACGGCTTAATCGAAGTGTTTTTGTGTTGTCACTAAACCTTTCCTATAGGTCGTCTTGGTAGTGGTTTTTAAATAAAATATATCATTTTGATTTTAAAATGATGTTGGGTTGCAAAAAAAAGATGTCGATATAAATTTCTTTAGGTTACTTTGCCAAACCTATTAACAATGCTACAATTAATTCCACGATAACTTTCATGTGCCTAGTCTTGGCGTTTAACACATTGTTTTGGAACATATAATAAACTTCTAATTAAAACGAGTAATGCAATTTTAAAAAATAATTATAAAGTGAAGTTGAATAATACAACCTGTCTACTTAATTTTGTCTTTGTATTTTCCAAAAAGAGACAGTAGTGTAAATGGTTTAGGACCTGAGTTGACCAAGTCGGATGAACCGGATCGATTCGATTACTCAAAGCTGGTTTTGAGCAAAGTACTGGTTGAACCGAGAACGGGGGCTCGATCAATTCAATTAAGAATATCGTTTTTAAAGCATTTGCTAATCACTATTCATATTTTGATTGCAGAGTCGGTGTCGATTTTAGATGTAATAAGGATGCCTATTGTAACTTTTGATCAAATATACTATCAAATTTGAGCTACTTATTTTAGAGGAGATTATTTTTATAACAAAAAACTAATAGCTCTTCAAAAAGCTCCTGCCAAACAAGCCTGAAGTTGATGTATTCAAAAGAGTTACTTGTTTTAGAAGAGATTATTTTTGTAACAAAAAGCTTATAGTTCCAAAAAAAACTGTATACCAAACAACAATATTTCAAACTTTGTTAATATTTGGTCATTTTCACCCCAAACATAACCCTTATGCTTTTGAAAGCTTGAAATAAAACTGCATATATCATTCTTATTTGTTACTCCTATGGTGTAAGGTTTGTAGTTTTGTACATAGAAATTTATACCTCGGTTTATAAATTCAGTATTTTGTTTAATGAACAATATTGGTTACTATAGTCTATAAATTTATGTGTCAAAATCATGGTCGCTGTTTTGGTTCATAGTAGAGCGGAAAAAAATTAGGGAAATGTCTAAGTCATGGGAGTGTAGGCCCTAATATTTAAAGACCACTTTTTCCCATAGTGTGCCTATTATTTTTCTTGTTTCGACTATCGTGGCATTCGAACTTTATAACATGACTTTGAGTCAATTATCACCTAAATTTATATTGGACAATTTTTGCCCCTATAATGAATTGACTATACCTTGTATAAATTGATTGATAGCACATCAATTGAATTCTAGACTTTAGAAAAATGACAATAGTCTTCAAATAAATTTAGAAACGATCTAAACCTTAATTTACAATTTGACTTTATGAGGATAGTGTTGGAAATTTCTGAAACGACATGACATCGACACGAAAATAAACAGATTCGGGTTGAGTCTAAATAGAATTTGGGTCGGGTTTGGATCGACCCATCTAACCTGTTCATTAAAAGGTTAAGTTCGGTTTGGGAATAAATTAAGCGGGTCACTCGTCAACCCGTTTAAGATTTTTTTTAATTAACAATTATTTAAATATTATTATACAGTTTAAATGGGTTAAACGGGTCAACCCGCAAACCCATTTAACATGTTTAACTCATGTAATTTGCAATTTTTGTATATAAACGGGTTAAATGGGTCTACCCAAAACTTATTTAACCTATTCAACTTGTATAACATATTTAACCATCAACCCAAATATATATGGATTTTAAATAGGTCATGTTCTTTATGTGTAAACAGGTTATGGTTAACATAGTTGACTCGATGATGTAAATAGGTCAAGTTCAGGTTTGAGTTTTCTGATTCGCCAACCTGTAATCTGAACCCGCTAACTCGAACCCGACCTAAATTGCCACCCCTATTTGAGGACCATAAAGCTTATCTTAAACATAGTTAGCAAATATAATTTAGATATATACAGAAAAGTAAGAGGTGCATTGTACTTGAGAGAAAATTTGAGCACCTCACCCCCGCATCCGATAAATATCATTTAGGATTTGGTAATTGGGCCCTTCTACTAATTATATGTGAAATAAAAATGTCTATGATCACGTGAGTTAAGTGAAACAAGGTTTTAAACCCGCACGTTGTCGCGGGATGTTTCAATATTAAGGTATGCATGCTCACCCGGGTCCGAGCAATCTAAAAAAAATGGGCCACAAATGAAACGGGCTGCACTTAGTACCTGGTTACTGTAGCAAACAAAAAAAAACCAAAGCCGGTTACTGTAGCAACCCAAAAAAAGGCCCAAAGGCCTGTTACTGTAGCTAAGCCGACGGCTGAGCCGAAAACTGTTCATAAGCCACCACGCTCTTTATACTTTAGTTATAATTATAATATAATGGTTTAGCTTGATTTGTTTCATATTAATTAAAATCCCACAAGTATATTTTATTTGGTGCAGAAATCCCACGAGTATATGAATAATATGATGAATAGCCGTAAATTGTCATTTCATTGTAATAGTCACATAGTTTTTAGAACACTCGTCCAACCAACATCTTACAAAAATGTTCTAACAACGTTTTTTATACATAAAAATATCAACCATGACCTTAATATAATTAAGGATAATTATCTAGGAATATATCTAACTTGCTATTTTTTAAAATTACTTGAAAACCCAAAACAGAAATTATAGCCAACTTTAAAATTGTAATGAATCTAAAAGTTCTTCAATGTTTCCATTTTCAAGAAATACGAGTAAAGAGATCTATACGTTGATAAGAAAAAAGAAAAAACGTGAATGGGGACTATATTAATGATAAAATAGAATTTTGGTTGCAAATACTGATTCAATTGATAATGAAAAAAAGAGAATTATTGGTTTAGTTCTCCACCTTAACAATCGTTATCAAATGAATGAACAATCTGGAGCAATACTTAATTTATTTAGTTGACATTCATAATCGTATTGCTAAATAGATGTTTGAAAGATGTTTGAAAGAAGCAAGTTGGTTAACAAGTCAAATCATATTAGTTTTTGGTATTAGCCACAAGGATCGGGTTAAATTTTCAGTTCTATAATAATCAAAATGTTTTATATGACTGAAATTATATTGGTTAAGAATATATGTTTTAAGGAAATTTCATCTCGGTTATCATTATAGCTAACCTTATAAATTTAATTTACCCTGTTGCTCATTGCCAACCATGATCCATAGACCATAGTAGATGTTGTCATTGCTATGCGAGGCGTTTGTGGGAAAAAAAATTGACAATTTATGATTGTGTAGTTACAATGTTAAGGGTTTTATTTATTTATTTATTTATTTATTTATTTATTTATTTATTATTATTATTATTATTATTATTATTATTATTATTATTATTTATTATTTTTTTTGAACGGCAAAAGTATAAATATATAAATATAAAAAGCTACTAGTAAGACGCTAGAAGCCAAAGAGTACATATAAAGGGCTAGAAATAAACAAAAGATACATATTTTAAAATTTACCCGAGACTTTACTGCGAAAACATAATGTTACGTTATACGTAAACCAAATTACTTGTAGCCTTGCAATATCCATGTCATGTGAGATGCGCCAATCAAATGACTCTGATTACGTTTAGATGGCCATACCACATCAAGACTCAAAATTTTAACCTCTAGTGAGTAAAAGAATAGCAATTTATATTTTGGACCTATATATCATAGAATGTTGGTGACTGTCGACATAATTTAACAGAAATCTAAAAACATATGATGCAATGCTTTTGCATCCGAATGTCCACGTTTTCCATATGCTTTAGAATAATCAAGACCTAAAAGTTGGTTTTATCCATTCATATTCTAATAAAGTGTTAAGGTGAAGCTTCACCAAGTCATTAAGCATTTCATAGTTCATTTTTATATTATATGTTCAAATGGTTCTTTGTTAATTACAACATGCACGTCTTCTTTTGTTTAGTTAATTGGATTACCAATATTTTCAAATCGTATCTTAAATGAGATCAAAAAGCCATCCCTGTGGGAAGTGATGGAGGCTAATACGAGTATTTAACTTTTGGTCTTTAAATTTGACCCGCTAAAGTTTTTTTTTTTTTTTTTTTTTTTTATTTTATGCATTTGTGTATTTATAATTTATAATCAAATAATAATCCTTTTAGATTAATTTATTTGTTCATTTTTTACTTCTTTTTTTTCAACTTTTATCTTAACTATTTTCTTTTGTTTTATATAATACTTTATGCAAAATATATGAATATATTCAGTTTTAAATGTATTTTCATTATAATTTTCATCAAATAATATATAACACAAACAAATATATTTAAAAAGATCAAAATTGAAAAAGAAAAACTTTAAAAAGTCAAAAGTAGAAAAATAAATTGAAACCAAGAGTAATAAGTTAGATGACTTGTAATAGCTAGACAATGAAAGAGCTAGGCGCAATGAGGTGCTAATAAATGTTATTTGGTTGCTACATTACATACTAAATAACATTATAATAACTAAAATACTTTCTCCAACAATAATTGTTATTATAAATGTAAGTCTCAAAACACATCACTAAAAATATCTCTTTTACTCAAATAATAATAATAATAATAATAATAGCAATAATATTAATAATAAACATTAGTAGTTTCACAATCCACAATCAAAACATAAAAGGAAACCGATCATATAAGGGTGGAGGGTGTGGTTGGGGGTTTTCTCTCGTCACATCTGCTCCACATCATCAAAAAATACTTCTTGTATTCTTTCCTTCGGTCGTTGCAACACATTTCTTCTCTTCCTTTCAACTTTTTCTATTATTTATTATTAAAAATACTCTCGAAACACAAATGTCCACACAACACAAACAATAAAACACAATCTCTCTCCTCAAAAATCACTTTTCTCTCTCCTCCAAGCTTCGACATTCAAGTCCCGCAAAAGTAAATATTTCCGCAATACGAGGGGTAATAGTTCCTGCAAGAAAGAGAAAAAAAAAACGTGAGGTCTCGTAGATTCTATTTTACATTTTTACCACACCTTATACACTAATGAATCTCATTAACCAATCACATGAATAACACTACAGGGAGTTCGATGGCAAGTTGGAAATGGGCTGGACATTTCCTTCTGGACACAAAAATGGGTCCATTTCACGGATGATTTCTACATCCATTCCCCCCGAGGACCATTTCCTAACAATACCCGTGTTTCTGATTTTATTGAAGCTGGAGAATGGAATGTTAGGAAGCTTCGCGAGCATATTTCTGAAAAGGAAGTTGAAGCGGTCATGACAATTCCGATTTCAAAAACTGGTTCTCCGGACAAACTCATCTGGCATTTTGATTCTAAAGGCCAATACACGGTAAAGTCCGGCTACCAACAAGCTATCGCATGGAGGCAAAATTCGGTTGTTATCGGTGAATCAAGCGTTAACCCGTCGTCAAACTTTTGGAAGGTCGTATGGCACATCCCGGTGCAACCAAAAAACAAGCTATTCTTATGGAAAGCCGTCTCAAATTCTATTGCCACCAAAGAGAATTTATATAAAAGACAATGCTCTCCTTCTCCAGCATGTCCAATTTGTAATGATTGTGTCGAATCAGTCGAACATCTGCTCTTCGAATGCGCTTGGACATGCCCTGTTTGGTTTGGCTCTCCTTTATGCCTCAGATCTTATCCAACAGGTATGAATATTCTTGTTATATACAAACCTTGATTGACACAATCCATTCCGCTTATGACATTTCTCGGGTTCTATCCATTTTTGCAACTACTTGTTGGTTTATATGGCGTTCTCGTAATTGCTTTGTTTTTGATAATGTGGTTCTCTCCCCACATAATACGTTAGCTTCGATTAATGCTCAACTTTGCGAGTTTGAAAAGCTAGTTTCTCTCAATTAATATCAGGCCCTAGTAATCTTGATTCCAGCTCACACTCTTCTCCTCGGTGGATTCCCCCCCCCCCCCCACGGAAGTATGGTGAAGCTAAACTGTGATGCTGCTTTCAAGCTTTCTAAGTCTGCTTTTGGTATTGCGGTTCGTGATTCCACTGGCTCTCTTCGTTATGTCCACGGTGATTTAAGTTGTGTCGTTTCTCCCCTCCATGCTGAGGTCATTGCGGTGCATTCTGCTTGTTCGCTTGCATCTAGTCACGGGTGGCTAAATGCTATTGTGGAATCGGACTCTCAAATGGCTATCTCCTTTTCATCTTCAGAAGCATGCCCACCATGGAGTTTTGCAGCTCTTATTGATGACATTCGCTTATGGGCAAAGAATATGCAAATTACGTTTTCTTGAGTTAAGCGTGAACAAAATAAAGTAGCTCACTGGGTTACTTCTCACGCGTTTTGTTCTGCTTCTGGATTTAATTGGGATAGTTCTTTACCTTGTGAAATTACCTCGCTTGCGAGGAGTGATTTGTATGTTCCTTAGTTTTGTCTAATAAAATGCCTATGTTCCAAAAAAAATCACATGAATAACACATAAAAGTGAGTGATTTTTGTTTACAAACTATGATTTTCTTATATCTCTTTTGTGTCATAGATCAAACATTATATACATTGTAAAATTTATATCACATTTACATGTTATCTTGACATATTAATAGGGGTGGACCGAGGACGCCATTGATTCACTGAACCATATGAATTTTTCTCATAGTGTAAAATCGTGTCAATATATATATATATATATATATATATATATATATATATATATATATATATATATATATATATATATATATATATATATATATATATATAGAATTGAGATCAAATGAGAACTTTCTTAAAGTTGTAAAAATGAGAACCACCAAAATCTCACAAATGACACTCAACTTAAAAGAAAATAAAAACATAATTAATTACAACTAAAATTGTTAAAGATTTGATGGGTTTTCTTATGAAAATTGACGTAAACTAAGTGATACACTTTGATTCAACGTGTAATGTGTATCAAGGTTTAGTATTGGGATCAAGTTTTTAGTGGTTGTTGTGTATTAAGTGTATCAATTTATGTATAAGAAATTAGTTTTTGAGATTTTAATGTATATGTATCAAAAATTTAATTGTGTATCAGTAATTCGTTTTTCATGTATGAGTTGGCTATTAGTCGATTTAATGTTAACTTGTATTAATATATAATAATTTGGTGCATCTTTGCTAAAATGGTTATGTATCAATGTTTTAATGGTATTTTAGAATAGTTCTCATTTTTACAACTTTAAGAAAGTTCTCACATTATCCTTCCCCTATATATATATATATGTGTGTGTGTGTGTGTGTGTGTGTGTTTTACAAATCTTCCGTAGTTTTAAATATAAGGCACTTGATAAATGATTGCAATAAATACGTCAACAAACATCCATATCTATACCATTTCTAGCACATATAAAGCACGAAAGCTATTGTTGAATTTTTAAACATTCAAGATAATATAATTGGTAAAGTACACTTCATAATGAGTTGAATTATTAAGCATTGATAAATTATTGAAATGACCTTCAATAAAGGGAGATGATTTACACACCCTATAAATTGATTGACACACTCTAATTTAGAGTGTTGTAAGGGTATAAATGTCAACACACTCTAAATTAGAGTGTGTTAATCAATTAAAAGAGTGTGTAAAAATCACCTCCTTTCAATAAATATAGCATATTTGACAAACCATTTGATATTTTTATAATAATTATCATTTCTATATTTAAGTAGTTTGCCACAAATATAATTTTCATAATCAAATTATATATATATATATATATATATATATATATATATATATATATATATATATATATATATATATATATATTCATATATATATATATATATATATATATATATATATATATATATATATATATATATATATATATATATATATATATATATATATATATATAAACGCAGAGGGGGGGGGGGGGGGGAATACGTTACCATTTAAAACTTTAAACTTATTGTATCAAATATCCATTTTTAGCTTGTTCTAATATGAAAGATGGTATGTGTAGTTAGTGACTAGCATAACTTAAAACATGTTATCACCCAAGTACAATCAACAAGTCACAACACTAGCAATCACATAATGCAAACATTAAAGTAAAGCAATAAGTAAAAGAAAGCGCAAACCGAACACGAGAATTTATAGTGGTTCGGTCACGGATCTCATCTCCGCCTACTCCACTCCTCGAGTACCCAACTTGAGAATTACCTCAATAGATCAACAAGCTCCCTTCTCGGTGGAAAAAAACCTTACAATCGTCGCTTACACTTTATCCGGTACAAAGCTAACTACCGGGTTCTTTTACAAAGGTACAACGACTCCTAACATCGCCTATACAATATTTCCGACACTAAGCTAGATGTCGAGTTCTTTTCCAAGGGTACAACCACTCCCGCTATGTTTTGTAGCCCAACATAAAAACCTTGTGTTTTATGGCACAAACAAATAAACCATCTAATCTATATTGTGTTTTATGGCACAAACACATATCTTTTTGGTCTTTAA
The DNA here is from genome assembly GCA_030686995.1 of Artemisia argyi. Taxonomy (NCBI): domain Eukaryota; kingdom Viridiplantae; phylum Streptophyta; class Magnoliopsida; order Asterales; family Asteraceae; genus Artemisia; species Artemisia argyi. The sequence continues at coordinate 50,110,435 of CM060692.1, forward strand.
CTTTGACCCGTTAAAGTTTTTCTTTTTTTTTTTTTTTTTTTTTTTTTTTTTTTTTTTTAATTTTAATAATCCTTTTAGCTTAATTTATTTTTGTTCATTTTTTTTCAACTTTGATCTAAACTATTTTCTTTTGTGTTATATAATACTTGATGTAAAATATATAAATATATTCAATTTTAAATATATTTTCATTGTTATAATTTTTATCAAGTAATATACTCTCTATGTCTCGTATTTAATGTCCAGATTTGACTTTTCAAGTATTTATTTATCAACTTTGATCTTAAATATTTTTGTTTGTGTTATATAGTATTTGATAAAAGTTATACGCAATAAAAATACATTTAAAACTTAATTCATTCATATATTTTGTATCAAATATTATTTTACACAAACAAAAATATTTAATGTCAAAGTTGAGAAAAAAAGACTTAAAAAAATCAAACCTGACATTTAATATGAAACAGAGGGAGTATAACACAAACAAATATACTTAAAAAGGTTAAAGTTGAAAAAAAAAAAAATAAAAACAAAAAAACTTCAAAAAGTCAAAAAGTAGACAAATAAATTGAGACTAAGAGAGTAATAAGTTAGGGTGGTGGCAACCATGGTTCAAAATAAAACCCATACCTCACCACCCACCAATAATAACATTACAGCTCATTTCATACCTCAACCATACCTCACCATACATTTTTAGTGGCAACCATCATTCCCATACCTCACCTAATTTTAATTTTTAATTTTTTATATTTATAAATTATATTAAACAATTTAATAAAAACATAATATTTCATTAATAATTAAAAAAAAATACATAATACTTAAAAAAACATAATTAAAAAAATTACATAAATACTTAAAATAAATAATTAATCATCGAGGTGTGGTAAGTGTTGCGAGTCTAAGTGCTTCGTAAGATCATATCGGAGACAGTTATGGATATCTTCGTCAAGTAACTCTTGTAGTACAGTATCGTCATAAACTGGCGCGACCAGCTGATCCATTATATGAACCGGTGATATTGCCACCTCGTCGTCTTTTAAAATCATATTGTGCAATATGATACACGTATAAACGAGTTGTCGAATCTTTGCGACCGTCATAGCCCGGAGAGGACGACTGAGAATCATCCATTTTGACTTAAGACGACCAAAAGCTCGCTTAACATCTTTTCTTGCAGACTCTTGTTGCTTCTTGAATTTCTTTTCCTTCGGATCAGTGGGATACTTATATGCTTTAACAAACATTGAATACGCAGGATAGATTCCATCGGTTAGATAATATCCACGTTTGTAAAGCCGTCCATTTACACCAAATGAACTGTTTGGCGCCGTTCCATTTCGCTCTGTAAGATACAATGGAGACTGATTCAAAACATTGATATCGTTGTTTGCACCTGGAGGACCAAAAAACGAATGCCAAATAAACAAATCATATGAAGTCGTCGCTTCAAGCATAATAGTCGGGTATTGGTGATCACCTCGCTTATATTGGTCTTTCAAATGTTTAGGACAATTTCGCCAAACAAAATGTGTACAATCAATGCTACCAATCATTCCAGGCATGTGATGTGGTCCTTCATGAAACTCGAATAATCGTGCAATGTCATGGGTTGTCGGCTTACGTAAGAACTCTCGACCATATAATTCAATAATCGCATGGCAAAAATAATCAAGGCATTCTCCTATTCAAAATAATAATAATAATGAAATATTAAAAAAATATATACCGAAAAATGTTTTAAAAAACACACAATAACTTAAAAAATAATAAGAACGACAATTTAAAAATAAAATAAAATAATAACAACGAAAAATTAAAAAAAAAATAATACCGAAAACTTAAAAAAAAATTAATAACCTGACGTTCTTCGTGCCATGTTTAAATTGTCATCAAATCTATCCGGAGTGTTAGGAATACAAATATTCCTGTAAAAGTCTCGGTCACCTAAATATTGTAATAGCATTAAGTTAGCTCGTAGTTAGTTTAGGTATTAGTTAGTTAGAAGTTAGCTCCGTGCCTGAGATTAGCTCCTGCGTTTTACTCTCCTCTGCGTTTATCTCCTAATTTGCGGTTATCTCTAAGTTGCGGTTTGCTCCTAGATTGCGACTAACTCACCTGAGTTTAGTTTGGTTCTCATATGTGGTAATCTCAGTCCTGTGATTACCCACATTTTGCTACTTGTTTGGGTTTAGTGACTATATCCTGAGTGTTGGCATTTCATCAAGTAGTATGTTTCATTTACAAATGAATGAACCCGTATCGTATGATGATTCAAGTGTACAATCATGTTCGGACCCTCAAGAGAATGTGACTCCTCAGTCAAGCAAATTGATTGAATTGGCAAGAGAATGTCACATTGAATGCTTTCAAACACTTCAGTCACATCTGTCTGTACTGTTAGAGGGTGATGGATTCATAATGGGATTTGAACGTGCATTCATAACACTTTTCGGTCAAGATGTTCAAACATTCACAGACATCATGATCTTGAATTTGGATCAATTACGACAACAATTGGACAGAAAAGAAACAACTAATGAGGGATCCTCAGCTGCCCTATGTGTGCTCAGCAAACAACTGCATAGCTTCATTAACTCAAAATCCTCCATGATCTATGATTACGATAGTCAGATGACTATGAAGTGCTTTACTGACCACACAAATATAGATGTTGACACCTACAGAGATATGCTACTCCAACACTTGGATAAGGTTAAGGAGTACATCGAGAAAAGGGCAAAACATAAACTAGTGTATGATGATAGGGCTGAGACACATGGTGGACAATCAAGTGATCATTTGGGTTTAACAGTGGATGCTAAGTCTGTCAACACTGAATGCATGGATTCAGAAGATGATAAGATTGTCACTTCTGTCAAGTTGGTGACCCATGCTATGGAGAACACACTCACACCGGACTCAAGCAATGAGGTATCATCAATTGATCAACATAAAACACTTCCTAATGTATGTCATCATACAGACCAAATTAATCCTTGTTATAACACCAATCTGTTGAAAAAGACTGACAATTTGTTACTCTCCTCTAACTCAACAAATATGTGTTATAAAGGGGGAGAAAATGATCTGTATGATGTAAGTAAAAATGATCTGTATGATGAAAGTCCTTGCCTCAAAGTTGAGTTTTCTAAGACAATGGACCAGAACATGGTTGAAAAAGAGACATTTAATCAACTTCAAAAAAGGTTCTCACAATTACAAAAACATTGCATTGAACTTGAAATTGAAATACAACAAAAAGAATAATGTTTTCAAAACTGCAAACCGTGTTTAAATCCGGTATTGCCTGATCTTAATGAATATTTTATGATAAACAATCTGAAAACTCAGCTGCAAGACAAGGACTCAACTATCAATAACCTTAAAAATCAGATCAAGATGCATGAGCAACGTAATGATGCCAAATGGAAACACGATACTTATGAAACTGAATGCAAAATGGCTAAATTACGTATGGAAAATGAGACTCTGAAAGTAAAATGTAAAGAACTGTGTGATTCAATCCAAGAAATAAAAGCTAAGGATTTCAATCTGACTACTCCACAGTTTACTGAACACAATGATCTCACTGCTCAAAGTCTGGCCTCATGTTCTAAAATTCCTGGTGCACACTTCGTGCCAAGTTATGTTTCAAAGAGTCAAATGAGCCTTAATCTTTCAAAACCATCTATCTTGGGAAAACCAGTCTTGAAAACTGTTGCTAATCAATCTACCATTAGACAACCAAATGCTTTTATTTCTGAAAGACTTAAATTCTCGAAAACTCAATGTGTCTCTCAAGTAGATAAAAAACGTGCTTTGATTAAGTTTGTGAGCTTAAAACCTAAAATTCATAAATCAAAGGGTCACAAACCTGAAATACCTTTGAGACATAGACCAAGGAAATCTAACACCCAAACCACTCACCACAAGAATGTCACTATGCATGAAATACCATATAAACTTAGATCTTCTTGGTTATAGGTACCAACTAGAAGGACATTCATGATGAATGGTTACAAATGGTCACATGTGTGTACCATAAACACTGTCTCTTCAAAGGGTGTACACTATAGGTCCAAGAAAGCCTGTCTGTGGCAACCAAAGACACAGACATCTCCCACGTCTGGAGACATGTCTACTCACATGTGAGGTGATATCATGTGGACTCCTGACTAATTCTTTTCAGGACTCGTATTTCACTTTTCACCTACTGATTTATTCCCAGTGTATTTTTATGTCAGTAGTTTGTGTACATATATGTATTGTTTGTTTTGCATTTATTCTCTTTTCATGCCATCTTTCTGTGTATATTTACTTACTGCACATTGTGTCTGTATGCTTGCTCTTCGTGCTGTGTGCTGCTTTAGGTAGTTTGTTGTTTTTCTCATACCTGGCTTCATGGTATTATCTGTGCATCCAGTAGACTTTCTCATCTCTTGTGTATCATTCATAACTTCAGGGACCAATCTTGTAAGCATGTATCTTTGTCTAATTTGTGGTAGTGAAGTACAAGGACTGATTGTGTCAATATTTCTAAGTGTCTCCCATCATATATATATATATGGTTTTTTTTCTTGCGATTAAGTGTTAACCTCAACACTTCTTGCAACTTACTCACATACACTCGATCACTGCACTCTTTTAGCAATTGGACTTTATCGCTTCTCTTGTTGTTTATTTCTTGGTATGTTAAGTGTTTCACTCTGTACTTTATTAATATCTTTCCATGATTTCATATACTCATGTGTTGCGTTATTTTAGGTGGGGATACGCTTCACTTGAATTTCGTGTGATTGCTTTTAGACTATAGGTTAGATCGTGCTTGTTCCTTACTGCGTTTAGCTGTTCGTTATCAGTTATATTGTGATATACATTGATGTGATTATGAGACTTTGGTTTGTAAGCGTTGCGTTTAGAGTTGAGATACCTATAGAAGTACTTTAGGTGTCGGGTAGGGACTTGGATTGTTGTTTTGATAATGGTAGTACTTAGGTTGATTAATCTTGTAGTCATCTATGGTTTTCATAGTTAAATCTGATGGTATATGACGGAGTGTGTAGTGTATTCTTGTTTGCGGTTAGCGTAGGTTCTTGTTTGCGGTTAGCGTAGGTTCTTGATTGCGTTTAACTTGCTGTGCGGTTACCATGTCTTGCAATTAAATTGGTTGCGTTTAATTTAACCTGAGGTTCTCTCATTTTGTGATTCAATTGGTTGCGTTTAATTATGACTGTGACTGCGGTTAATTAACTTTGCGGTTAACTGAGCTTGCGTTTAACTTGCTGTGCATTTACCATGTCTTGCGATTAAATTGGTTGCGTTTAATTTGATCTGAGGTTGTCTCGTTTTGCAATTCAATTGGTTGCGTTTAATTATGACTATGACTGCGGTTAATTAACTTTACGGTTAACTGAGCTTGCGCTTAACTTGTTGTGCGTTTACCATGTCTTGCGACTCAATTGGTTGCGTTTAATTAGACTTGTTGCGGTTAAATTGCTTTGCGGTTATCTCGCCTGGTGGATTACTCACTTTGCGATTAACCCGATTTGCGTTTAACCCAGTTTGCGGTTAACTCGTCTTGTGGGTTTCTTATTTTGCGTGTATCCTGCCCTGAGGTTAAATAGTCCTGCGTTTAACTCTTGTTGAGTGTACTTTTGACTTACTTACCTTGCTGTGTGTCTTACCTGCTATTGTCGGGCATTGAGTTTCAGTCTCACTACAATTATGTCACTTGATGTTCTCTCTTACTATTTGTGCACTGCTTGTATGTAAGTGAATTGTTGCCTAATTGTCTCTGCCTTACTTGGTATGATCTTATGGCACTCTTTCATGTTTGTCTTAATTGTAATCCTATGTGATGCATGATACCCCTCATGAGTGCTTATCAATGTTCTCACATGATTCTTGGTCCTGATAATATATCCTTTCCATGTGGTGTCATGGTTTCACTAGTTACTAACACTCATTGTAATATGTGTTTGCTTTCTGTGGTAATTTTTGTCAAATGCAGCTATTATAGCAGAACCTATTATCGAAGGACCATTGGCTCCACCTGTTCGTTCTGACAACGATATTCTTCCGTTCAACAAGTGGGTAGCTATTGGAAAGAGTAACTGCTATGTTAAGACAGATAGACCTCAGAATCATCCCATATTCAGAATGAACCTGGACTTACTGAAAAACACCACATTCTTCAATGCCTTCACCGCATCCTCCACAATCTCATCCATTTATATTTAGCAGTTCTGGAATACTATCTGCCATGATAGAGCAACCAACACCTACAAGTGTCAGCTGGATGAACATTGGGTGAATATCATAATGGAAACTCTCGGTAGCACACTGCAGATATTACCAACGGGTGACAATGTAGAATACACTCCCCCACCTAATCCTGCTACCCTAATTGACTTTTTCAATGAACTTGGGTACCCCACTCAGGTCTCAACGCTTTCCACGGTTATCACCCATGACCTCTATCAGCCATGGAGAGCCATCGCAAGTCTTATCAACCTATGTCTGACGGGCAAAACATCTGGGTACGAAAGACTTAGAGCTCCATCTCTACAAATTCTTTGGGGTATTGTTAATGGGAAGAACATCTACTTTGCTGAACGGATCTGGGAGGAATTTAGTCAGTTCATTCATTCGTTCTTGGTTGATAAGGCAAATCTTGAAGCAAACAAAGATGGTAAGAAGAGATCAGCCAAGCTCCTGATTCCAAGCATTCGCTTCACTAAGTTGATCATATTAAGTCTTCAACGATCTCTTAAATTCCACCCCAGAGAAGAATCTCCTCTTCATCAACCCACAGATGAACATCCAGTTGGGTTCCTCAAGTATGATGCAAAGAGTACGAGCGAGATAATATTCGGCATGGACATTCCCACTGCTCTACTCACTCGTGATATACTGACTGCACCGTATTATGAGGACTATCTCAAACTTCTGAAGACAAGTCGGGAAGCATCTGCCCATGAGCCCTCCTTATCCACCAAGTCTGAAAGAACCTCATCCAAGAAACGCAAGGGTGTAACAACCTCAGCTGCGTCTTCTGAAGGTACTAAACGGGTGAAGCGCACCACGGGGGGTGATGAGTGTCTAAATACTCATCATTTTATACCAATCTGAACTGCTAAAACATCCAAAAATACTCAAATATGCATCAAAATACTTAAAATATCTTATAAGTATGTTTTATATGTTTCAAATGCAAAATAATCAAAAACAGATGAAAAACGTACAAAGTTTGCATAATTGGCAGTTTCAGTCCCTCAAGTTTCAAAAATTGGCAAAACTAGTCCCTGGTTATTCTAAAAACATGAAAAAGTCATCAAAGGTCCTTTTTAATCATAAAGTTACATATTTAGTCCTTTGGTGCAAAGTTTCACAAAATTACAAGTTTAGTCCCTATACTTTGGAAATTGACATAATTGGTCCCTGGGATGTTAAAAACTTTGAGAAAATCAATTTTGATCCTTGTATTACTAATATTTTGCAGGAATGGTCCTTGGTGTGAAGTTTGGTGAAATTGCATAATTGGTCCCTGGAGTTTGAAGATTTGGCATAATTAGTCCCCGGGTGTTCAAAATGGGAAAATTATCATTAAGGGTCCTTGGGAATTCACAAAGTATCATAATTAGTCCCTGGATGAAAAGTTTGGAAAAGTTACAATATTAGGCCCTGGAAAATCAGAAAATACACAATAGGTCCTTGGGCTAATTTTAAATACAAACCAAACTATACCCTTTTAAATCCAACACCAAACTACAAACCCACCTATTTTTAAAAGCCTGATCCTTTACCCAGGCCCAAAATAATCCAAGGCCCAACTCCCTTAAATAATAAAACCTGGGTTGACTTGCGTTGACCCGTACCCTTCTTCCACCTCCCAACTCCACCTCACTGCAACACTTCCACACTCCACCTCCACCTCTCCACTTGCAAACCAACTCCCCTCCTTGTCAATCCCACAATAAAACCCACCTCCTAGGTTTACCCTAGGAGATGCCACGTGGCAAACCTACATCAACCACCACCCCTACAACTGCCACCACCACTTCTGCCACCCTGACACCACCACACCCCTTATCCCTTCAATTCCACACATCCCAAGACCAATGAATGCACCTTAGCCCTCCCTACTACACGTTACAGTCCCAATTGCTTAAAACCGTTTTTCCCGCCAAAATTGATTAAACGGCTTGGATGTCTTTCAAGGATCCAATGGTGGTGGGAAACCTTCTGTGGGACCCACAAGACATGTGAGATACTATAAAAGGAGCAAGAGGCAGCAGAGGAACAATTATTAGATTAGTAGTAGTTAAAAATAGATTAGCTTAGTTTAGTTAATTTAAGTAGTTTAGTTAATTTACACAGTATGTTTTCTTCATTTTCAGTGTAACTCAAGTAATTTCAAGTATCAATTACAAGTCTACTTTATTAATTCAGTTTTAGCAAAATTAAGTAAATTTGACAAACTTACTTAAATTCTGTATAAACCTGTTACATCCTATTTCATTCAGTTACTTAAGTTAATTTATAAGTCTTTAAAAGAGTTCAAAGTTTAAAATAAGTTTAAATCAGTTTAGATAAGAAAAATCAAAAATCATCAAAAATACAAATAAATACATATAAAATTAAAAATCAGTCCACAAGAATAAAGAAGCAAATAAGCATGCTGGATTATGGATGGGCTTTGGTTGTAGTTCCTCATGGGAGATTTTAGGAGTGTACTTGGTTAATGGTACTTGGTTTCCAGCTGAACACCATTTGTAAGCTCATTCCTAAATTTTTGTATATTTATTGTAAAAGTATTTAATTGTTGTTTATCTAGTTTTTCTGTGTTTATTAGATATAATTGAAGTGGAATACTTATTGTTTGTTATTAATTGTTCATCAGTTTTAATAGTTAAGCTCATCTTTAAATTAAACAGTCATATATAGCATAATATAGGTTCTTAGGTTTTTGTTGTTTTTCCCTGTGTTTTTATACTTTTATAAACTTATTGCATCATACCAGAACCTATGGAACTGAAATAAGGGTCTAAATCATTGAATAGCTTTGAAAATCACATTTTCAGTGTATTAAAGGGGTGTTTGGCATTGATGTACTTTGCATGTTCTAGTATGTTTTTGTTGGTATTAATGGTTGTAATAACTCACATAGGGTCTAACTAGTTCTTGTAAGTCATAAAATTTAGTAGTATTTAACAGAAAGTCAAAATCACAAGTTAAACTCCCTCACAGTTAACTGTGAGGAGTTTGTGTCTTCAAATCTATCACAATAGTTACTAAAGTTGTTAATTTAGCCTAAACTAGTCTTAGATTAGTATAATACAATCAAATCAGTCATCTAGTAGTCATTTAAATTGAGCAAAGTCAAAGTAGTTCATAATTTCAAAAGTCAAAATTGTAGTTGTTCAGTTTTTTCCAAAAACTCAAGGAATTATTGTGATTTTTCTGTGGAGATCTAGACCTTGTGCTTTTTAGGTTTAGTAGTCTCCCACCTCAACTTCAAGGTCTCAATATCATCCTATTTTTGTGAATTTTCTGCTGGGCCCCACTTTGCCCCAAACACAACTGCAGGGAGAAAACCTCCCCTGTGCAGCAGGTATCACACCCACACCACCACCTTTGGTGGTGATTTGTGACCACCTCAGTGGGCCCCACCTGTCATACTTGGTTCCTTTGGACCCCCCTCCTACTAGGCTCTTAGTATTGACCATAGGTTTGACCTGAAACCCTGTGGACCCCACTTGAAATAAGCAATCAAGTCTGTCCCATTTTCAGTTGAATAACAAGTTACGAAGTGCTATTTAACTGCTTATAAGCTTATTCCAAGGGCTTATCTGGCCAAATCTAGCTCAAACTTGTTTACTTAACCTATTGGAACTAGATTTTACCATAGTGGGTCCCACACAAGCTCAGTTGAGCTTATTTGCTTGTTTGGTCAACAAAGGTCAACTGTGGAGGTAACAAGCCCCCACAGTGCTTATTATTAGCTTATAAAAAAGTTGTTTTTATTAAAGTTGTCTATTTTTAGATATAATATAGTTTTGTAAAAGAAAATTCAAGAAAAACCAATATAAAAATAAGTGATAGTTTCTATTTAATATAATTTAATTTTCATTTTCATTTTTAGATTTTTATTAAGTAAGTTGAATTTTTATATTTTTTTTAATTTCCTCTTATATTAAAGTATTTTTAGTAATTTTATTAGATTTTTATATTATCATTTAGTATTTATTAGATTTAATATTAGTTTAATTAATAATTAGTTAATAATTAAGTTTTAAATAGCATAATTAATTTTTATAAGGTAACACCTAGTTTTTATATTTTTCCTAGCTTTTAAATGTTATAAAATAGTTTTATAAATTTTTCCATAATTTTCTAAGTTAATTTAGTATTATTTGTAATTTAAATTAGTTTAAATAGTTTAATTAAGTTAAATAGTTTTTAATTAATAAAAAATCCATAAAAAGACAAAAATAGTTATTTTTAATTTTTATACTTTCTTCAAGTTCATTTTAAGTTTTATAAATTATTTTTGTAAGTTTTTAGTTTAATTTGTAGTATTTAGATTAATTTAAATTAGTTCTAATTAAATAGTTAAATAGTTTTTAATTAAATAATTAATAATAAATAATAAAATAATCAAAAAAAAATTTTCTTTTTACTTTAATTTTCTTTTAAGTTTAAGTTTATAAAATTTTCATTTTTAACCCCTGTAGTTTATTTTTCTTAGAACTCACCTTTTTCTCAGCACGCAATCGCGTCTGATTTTTAATTTGGTTTACGTTTATACGTTTTTAGATATCTAGGTTTCACGTAATCATTCTAATAGTTTATTTAAATTATAAAACCCTAGTGTAATCACTCACACACACTTTTATCCTTTCCTGTTCATATTCACTCGATCACAGACTCGTTTTTAATACCATCCCAACCTCGTTGGGACATTACGACCCGGGGAAACACTGTATTCCACGGAAGCATTTGTTTTAGACGTTTGACTTGGTTGACCATTACCTGGTAAACTTAGTTGACTGTTTGAGACGAATCAGGGGGTAAAAGACCCAGCACCAAGAATAACCCACCAAGTGTTGATGATCCTAAAGTTGCTCCCTACACCACACAGTTGCCTATCACAGAAGAAGAAATGGTTCAAATGGCTACTGCTAAAAGTTTGAAGGATGTGTACATGCCACCTGTGCCTCCAGTCAGTGGTGTCAGCATCAGAGAACCTGTGTCAGACAAGACATCACAACTCCAGCATGTGGTAGGAAAAAGGCAAGGATGTTGCCAAGGAAGAACTGGCTGCACAGACTTTGTTGAAAATATCATCTCCTGCCTCCAAATCGACCAGATCTAAGTATATCCTCAAAAGAAGATCACAAACATCCTCATCTGCCAAAATGTCCCCTGACAAAGCTTCATCACCAAGTCTTGGGCAACCTGCTAACAACAGTGGATCGGAGACTGATACCAGCTCAGCTCTCAAGGGTGATGACTTCAACTTGGCTACACAAGATGTCACCAGTAACCAACCTGTAACACCAATTGACCCACTCGACGACGAATTTGTATCCACTGCTTATCCCGATCTACAAGGTAATTTCAAACTGAAGACTGATGATCCTAAGCTCGTCGTGGAACTTGACAGCTCTACTGGAACCCTGGCATCGTATAAGAATCTTGATACTTTTGGAGATCAATTCCTCGTGGATAAGCCGGATGATGCTGAAGGTGACAAGTCTGGTGATGAGCGAGAAGAAGTTGTTTCGATGGTTGATGTGCCTATTGAGCAAGACAATTCCACCATTCCTACCAGGTCTGTACCAACTCCTACTGCAGCTCCTGATAACACTAACACCCCACAAGCTGCTACAACTCAAGAGAAATTGACTGAATCTGCCACTCCTGCTACCACTGAGAAGAAACTGGATCTGAATACATTAGCTGGCATCACAGCTGATATTGTTCAAGATAATCTTACCATCCATGAGAAGTTGGATAAGCATGCCTCAGTAATACAAAAATTAGTAAATCTCGATCTGCCGAAAACGATTACTAATCACGGCAGCAGATTGTACAAGTTAGAGCATCTAGATCTTGAACAACAAGTATCTTAGGCAATCAACGAATAGGTAGCTGAAGCTGTCAGCATTACTCTTGAAGCTCCCCTCCGATCCAGATTCAAAGACCTTCCCATCAATGATATGAAAGTAATCTTGCAGCACAGCATGTATGAAAAAGGTCAACATACAGGACATGAAGCACATGTCAAATTGTATGAAACATTAGAAGCATCCATCAGACAAGATGACGCTGAGGAACATGCCAGAGACATGGAAAATGAAAGAAAAAGAAAACAGAGGCGTCAAGGTCATCCCAGGCCACCATTTGGATCACCTCCTCAACCTCCTCCAGCTGCTGGGGCATCTGGTCCATCAGGTACTCCTTCACTACCTGGTGGTTCTCATGTTCCTACTAGGCCATCACAACCCACCTCATCACCATCACAAAAACAACAAACTGACAAGTCATCCAAGTCAGCACCTTCCAAACAGGCCAAGCAAGTTAAGTATGTTGCGTGGACCACCATTGACGTTGGTGCAACCTCTATTGCATCTCATGTCAATGATGATCTTGTCTTCAATGAAGCATCTGCCATTCCACAGCATACCGATTCTTCCGATGACGATGAAGATGATGCCTCTACGACTCATATCCCGGGAAGACAGTGGTGGAAATCATTCACCAGGATTGACTCTAATGATCCACCGTCTGTTCTCTTAACAAAAGCAGACAAAGAGACATGGTGGAAACCCGATGACAAGTAATCACAATCACCTGAGCCTGACTGGACAATTCCTTCCTCTGATCAGCCAACCAACAACAACAACTGGATCAATGCTATCACCACCAGCTTCGTTCCTCCTACTGAAGACTCTCTGCTTTCACAAACAGGTGATATGGGGACGTTCATCACATGGTTTTGTAAGAAGCGTGGTCTATCAAGGCTTACTCAGAAAGACCTGGAAGGACCGGCATTCAACATTGTCAAAGCCTTTCATCGGGATGTAAATCATCTACAATATCAAATGGAAGAATGCCACAAGATGTTCAACGGTATTGTGGATGAAGGTATCATGAAGTATAACTACAACAATCCACTTCCTTTAGGTGGAAATCCTGGAAATGTTACTATCCAAGCATAGTTCTTCTTCAACAAAGACCTCGAATATCTTAAGCTTGGTAGTAGACAATGCAAGTCGGCCTTGTCCATTACCAAGATGAAAGCTGCCCAATATTCAGATGTCGGGTTGGAACAGCTTGTCCCTGACAGCATGTGGATTGCTCAAGAATGTGACTACGACATCTCTGCATCTCTGGGTATTTCTCACTGGTGGCTAAAGAAGCAGCAATTTTACATTGATCGATTTCAAGCTCAAAGTGACCGAAAGTCTATTCGATCACCACTTCAGATCATCAGTGTGGTTAAGATACAGATTCATCCTATCCATGGATATGACTACCTTAAGAGTGTAACACTCCGTCGAGCTGACTTCAAAGACTATATCATATCCCAAGGTGACTTCAAACATCTTCGCCCTAATGATTTCGAAGATTTGTATTTGCTCCACCTTCAAGGAAAGCTGCATCACCTGCCATCTCGTGAAAAGAAATCTCTTGTGTTTGCCGTACTTCATTGGATCAGGGGTATCGTCACTAGAAAACGGGTCGAAGATTTCCAGCTTGGCATAGAAAGCTAGCAATCTCAACTCAATCTCACGCGACCTCTATGGGATGTCAATAGTCTGGAACCAGTTGCTGATTTTACAGTCATAGAATCTCCTCTGGCTGTCATTGAAGAATATGAACTTTCTACTTATGATCGTCACGAATTGAATTATAATCAAATTGCTTTGGGTCGATTACCAATGTCAGTAATTGACGATTACACAATTCGAACAATTTTAAATTTGCCTGAAATAAAAACTTAATAACTCATTTTGATCTAAAAGAATGAGGCTTTTTATTTGGTGAATAACTAGAATTTTATTAATATATTCATAATTATATTGATTATATTGATTAGGAGACGAGAATCATGTTTTAATTTATATTAAATAGATTTCTATGACTATATTGAGGATTTGCAAATATATAGATTTAAATTACTCTTTCGAGAGAACGTTCCTATGGTTCTGTGCTTCAATGAAATACACAAGTTCAGCGATGGTACTTTACAAATGGTTGAAGAGGCTCTGGACTTCAAAGTGAAAGAATACCATGTTTATGACTATGGATCTAGACGATATACCAACCACTGGACTGACCATGACATGACACGGAACAAGAAATTTTTGGCTGGTATCCGCAAGAGATTGAAACTGAGAAGAATATTTCGTAGTTTGGAGTACTACGTGGGTGGCAGAGTTCGAGCTGGTGACTACCGTCTTCTACAACGCACTGAATGATGTGTTCGGTGGTGGGGTTCTGTGTAATTTGTGTATTTTGGTTGATGTGATTACTTTGTAACTTGTACTGTATAAAGTTTGTGGCCTACTTCTTGTATCCTTATAACTCTTACAGTTCTCATACGTATCTCCTATCACTTATATTGTATATATATATATATATATATATATATATATATATATATATATATATATATATATATATATATATATATATATATATATATATATATATATATATATATATATATATATATTATACTAACTTGTATTTAGAAAAATATAAAACCTATAAAAAAATCTGAAAAAATCATGTAAAATACAAAAATATTCTTCTCACGACATGTCTCTTGTGTAATCAATATTATGTACGATTCTAGAAATCTCATTCATTAATGACACGGAATCATACATATGCTTGAGCAAGAGTTTTTCAGTTTCAAATAAAGGTTTTTTAAAACATGTCGTTCCTCAAAATATTCTTAAAATTATGGCTTGCAGTCATTTCAGGCTGTAACCCGGACTTAAAATTATGGCTTGTAGTCATTTTAGGCTACAACCCGGACTTCAAAAATATGGTTTGCTATTACTTCAGATAGCAACCCGGTTTTCAAAATGGGGAAAACACGTCGCCAAAAAGACGGTTGTTCCTTTTACCGGGTGAAATTCATCCGGGCATGGATTACTTTACATCCGTGCACCCTCGATCTAATGTACGCTTCAGTGCATTATTTCTTGATAAAGAAGAGAAATCTTCTTTTTATCGCCAAATACTTTTCCTTCTATGATTTTTACGGAAAGTATTTGTACAAAACTTGGTGGTACCATGAGATTTTTATTGAAAATCAAATTGAATTTAAATTTTGATAAAATTTCTCACTCAATCAACGACTTTAATATTTTATGAAAATATTTCAGTTTTAACATCCTTCATTGATTGAGGGGGAGAGTGATTTCTCAAAATTTTATGTATCATCAAAACTCCCCACACTTTGTACAAATCTATGCAACAAAACGATTTGTGATGGTTATGTGTCAGAATGAGTTCATTTTCAAAGAGTTTTGTTAAAACTTCAAATCTTTTGGAAACTCATCGAATCTGACACATAACAACCTCCCTCACAGATTGAGGGGGAGCATGTAAAAGGTTCCGTTTATCAGACAATATTAAAACTGACCGCATTTCTCTCCCAAAAGCTTTCTAACTTATTTAAATCAATTGAGATCAAAAATCTTGAAAGGTTTGAAATTTTTGATCGGGGGAGAGAATGTGATTTAAATATGAAATCTGATATCAAATGTGATCTTTTGGACTCAATAATAGGCTCCCACATATGTGTTAAACACTTTCGAATATCGATGCACATATTGAGGGGGAGCAAAAGGCGTTTGTGGAAGTAATACCAAAGACCGACCATTTATCTCTATGCATGGAGTTATAAGGATGGATAAGGTTAGGTATGAGTTCCCATGATCCACCAGAACCGGAAGGATCTTCCCAGGGACAATCCTCTAGATAGATTAGAATTCCTTATGAATGATTGAAAAAAGGAGTAAAGTGAGAAAGGGAAGAGTGCGGACTGAGATAGAGCTAGGAATGGAACAAACCCAACAAGGTTCTAGTGGTGAAGTCTCGGTAAGCACTGAAGGGGTTGAAGAATTAAAAAGAATTGAAATGAGAAAGGGTGAAAAGAAATAGCCCTCCAAATATTCAACCTTAGGGCAGAAACCGGGTTCAATTCATAATCTACTGGTGGTTACTAAGGTAACACCGGTATCGAAGACAAGACGTCATGGACCCAGTGACGCATTGCACTAAACTTCCCAACCACTCAAGTTCTCTTAAAAGAGCTTGTTTCATTCTCACGGGGAACCCTGTGTAATATATCGACCGCTCATTGCGAGCTATGTTCATACCTAAACAGGAGACGCCTCCCCAGTCTCTAGGAGCGGATCAAAACGCACTATTGAGTCTAGAGCCATGAGATCATCCATAAATCTCGATAGGACACATTCCAAATATGCTTATTGTTTCTGATGAGTGCTCAAACACTCATCATTTTTGTCGAATTTAAACTGCCAAAACATACAAAAACAATCAAAAAGTTATCAAAATACTTAAATTATCCCAGGGATTGTATTTTATGTGTTTTAGATGCAAAATGAGCAAAAACAAATGAAAAACGATCAAAGTTTGCAATATTGGCAGTTTCAGTCCCCCAAGTTTCAACACTTGTCAAAAATAGTCCCTATGCGTTTATTTTGAAAGGAAAAGTCAACCCAAGCTTTTGAAAGTCAAAATTTATAAAATATGATACTTGGGTCAAAAATTACAAAATTTACATGTTAGGTCCCTCGATTGGTCCCAAAACAGTCAGTTATTATTGACCAAGGTCAATAAGTCAAAGACAGCCTCGTTCCAATTCTCCGGTGATAGTATAGTGTGTCCCTGGGTCGTTAAGTCCCAGCGAGATTGAAATGGTGCTTTGGAAATCGTTTAGGAATGAGTGGCACTAAGGACAGTAGCCAAGATGATTTGGAATTGATTTTGCTACTGATATTTTGGTAATTACACAATGATATAATATTCACAAATAACAGATGTACAGATATATGCACAAACTCACAATCAGGTAACAGACAAAAAAGTGGGTTTTGATAAATTACAAACTACAGGGGGTGCAAGTGAACTTTTGAAAACTTAAAATTAAAAGAAAAATTAAAATGAAAATGAAATTATAAAAATGATTATTTTAATATTTAAATATTACTTAATTAATTAAAACTATTTAAAATCTAATTTAAACCTAATTTAAATTAACTAATAATTATAAAGATTACAAATTAAACTAAAAATTTGTAAAACTAATTTCTAAACTTAAAAATGAACTTGAAGAAAGTATAAAAAATAAAAATAAATATTTTTATCTTTTTATGAGTTTTTTATTAATTAAAAACTAATTATATTAATTAAACTAGTTAAATTATTTTAAATTACTAATAATACTAAATTAACTTAGAAAATTATGGAAAAATTTATAAAACTATTTAACCATCACAGGAATCCTACAAAATTATAAAAACTTCTAAAAATTAAATTTAGGCTATTCCACTAATTATTTACCTTTTAATTAACTTAAATCTAATTTAAATAATTAAAATAAGAAAAATGGAAAATGAACAGTAAAAACTAAAAATATATTTTCTAAAAGTCTTAACTAATTTATAAAACTTAGAAAAATTATAAAAACCTACTGTTATTTATTAAAATTAAAAAAAAAAACTAATTAATTACTAATTTTACCTGATTAATTATTTAAACTACTTTTAAATCTAATAAATAGTAAACTGATTAGGAAAAATCTAAGAAAATTATTTTAAATACTTAAAGGTACTAGAAAATTAAGAAAATTATAAAAATGGAAAAGTGCTTATAAATAAGCTGAAATAAAAAATGAAAAAGATAGAATATATTAAATAGAAGCTATCACTAATTTTATTTTTGCTTTTTTGGTGTTTTTCTTTTTGACAACTAAAAATATGATGAAAGTAAGAAACTTTTGTGAAGCAAATTTTTATATAGCTTAAAAATAAGCTGTGTGCACCCCTTGACCAAGACAGTTTGACTTTCTTTGACCAATTAGCAAATTAAGCACAAATGACTATATGTGGGGTCCACAATGATGAAACTTGATTCACTTAAGCAAAAGGGACTTAAATAAGCGAAAAACAACAAGCTATGAGCACGGATAAGCTAATTGGAACCAAATAAGCACTTTGACACTTTAAGCTAAGCTCAGAAATGGGACAAACTTTAGCAGTGATTCCAGGTGGGGTCCATTAAGCCTAAGGTCAAACAAATGGTCAAGGATTGTAGCCTGGTAGGAGGGGGGTTGGGAAAACCTAAATTGGATCACTGGGACCCACTGAGGTGGCCTACAACAGCCACCAAAGGTGGTGGTGTTGTGGTGGTCTGCTGATGCAGGGGAGGTGTTCTTCCCTGCAGGTGAGTTTGGAGGTGTGTGGAGCCCACACAAAAATTCACAAAAATAAAGTGATTGTGGGATCTTATAGATGAGCTGAGATATTACAAGTCCTAAAAAGCACAAAGTCTAGATCCTTACCCTAAAGTCACAAATATTCTTCCCAATTTGGCAAAATCTGACAATTGCAAATTTGACTTTTTATCTTTTGATGAAGAGTTGACTTTGGTGAACTTTAGTGCTAATTTACTTACTGATTAAGTGATGTTAAGCTAATAAGTGGTGAAAATAAGCTAGGTAATCAACTTTCAAATCAATATGAAGATTATGGAACCAAAACTTGGAACAGATTAACAAGTGAGATGCAAATCAAGTTGATTTTGACTTTGGACCAAAACACTACTAGTTTTTATGCTCAAAATGATACACTCAATACTTATTGATGCTGCATGAACCAATTTGGACCAACAAAACACAGAGATCAATGGTGGACTGCTCTAATCCAAACACCCCTATATTTGTTATCTGTTTGAGTTTTTCAAAGAATGTGAGGGTTTAGACCATAATCAACACTCAGTGAACATGTATTATCACTAAACAACACCCAATTAACTGAAATCAACAACAAATAGCAACTAGTATCAGCAGATTCCTAAGTTTACAATCTTTTGCTAATATAGAAAGAAAAACACATAGATTCAATACTTAAGACAATAAACTGAGATCAATCACACTACAAATCACTAAACCTACTTAGATAAAGACTAAGCATAAGCCAAACAAAGATATACTAGACAAACAGACCACAAACTAATGATTTAGAGGAAAATCAAAATTAAGCCAAACTTACAAACTACCCTTAGCATGAACAAAGGGTTTTCCACAGAAGCCTATCTTTAAAATAGGCTTATCCACTTCCAAGCTTGCCCTTCAATGCCTTAGAATACCTGAAATCAAATTCAAAACAAACACAGTTGACTTATGTTGACTTATTTTATGTTTTTGATTCTTTTCTACTAGTACTGAGTTTTATTGTCTCTACAAGCTTTAACAAGCTTAAGGGAGCCTAAGTGACCCTAAATAAGTCCATGATCATTGATACAAGTGATTACTAAGGTTATTGAGAAATTCAGAAATAAAAGTAAATTGCTTTCACAAAGATGGAACCGAAACTTGACTTTTTATTACTAAGAAACTTTAAAGATACAATAAAAACAGAAACTACACTGATTGAAAGCTAAGTTACACGAAGATAATTTGAAAACAACTTATACGACCTAAATTATTGAAACTAAGCTAACACTCCTTCTCTTGGACTTCTCTTCCTTTTATACTTGAGGATTAGGGCTTCTTATGCCTCTCTGATCATTTCCCACTCAATCCAAGCCCTTGAATCTTCTGAATTTGATCCTGGCCTTTGATCTTAATTTTGGCGGGAAAATGGGTGTGTGGGATTTGGACTGTTATAGGCAAGGGGGTGGCAGCATTTAATGCTGAGGTGAAGGGAGGTGTATAGTGGATTGGGCGGTGGAGATGGGATGGAGATGGTGGGGTGAGGTAACCTGCAAGTTGGGGAAGGAAAGGGGTAGGGGTGGTGTTTGTTTGACGGTTTGACCAAGGGGTCAAACGTTGACCCCGTTTTAATATAAAAGGGTTGTTTGGGCTGGAGTGGAGTGGGCCAAGAATAAGGGTGGGCTTTTGAGGTTTTGTGGATTGGACTAGGATTTGGTTTGGGGTAATAATATTAAGGTCCGGTTTGGTTTTAGTTACACAAGGACCAAATTTGTAATTTGCCGAAAGCTTGAGGGCGTAACTTGGCATCTTTCCAAAGTTTCCTCAAGGGTGTTTCTTGCCAAGTTATGAATAGTACATGGGCCTTGTATGATTTTTCTATTTAATTTCACCAGGGACTATTTCTGCCAAACTTTGAAACTTCAGGGACCTGTTGTGTAATTTCACCAAACTTTTTCACCAAGGACCAATCCTGCCATATATGAGAAGTACAAGGACAAAATTTGTTTTTCTCAAAGTTTTAATATCCCAGGGACCATTTTTGTCATTTTTCAAAGTTCAGGGACTAAACTTGCAATTTTGTGAAACTTTGCGCCAAAGGACTAATTGTGTAACTTTTTGATTCAAAAGGACCTTTGGTGACTTTTTCAAGTTTTTAGAACAACCAGGGACTAGTTTTGACAAATTTTGAAAGTTGAGGGGCTGAAACTGCCAATTTTGCAAACTTTGTACGTTTTTCATCTGTTTTTGATTGTTTTGCATTTGAAACATATAAAACACATTCCTGGGATATTTTCAATATTTTGATACAATATTGAGTGTTTTTAGATGTTTTGGCAGCTCAGAAATGGTAAAAATGATGAGTATTTACACACTCATCAATCCCCCACACTAAAACATTGCTAGTCCCTAGCAATCTTTTGAGAAAAACCTGATGAATTTGAAAAACTCTTTACCAAAAGCCATCACTTCTGGAGTAGCCAGGTGTGAGAATTGTGGTACACCTGATAACCGTGTGATTTTGAGCAAACCACCAGCTGTAAACGGATTTGATTAGTCTTTACCAAAAGCCGTTTGCTTCTGGACTAGCCAACTCTTGATGGACTAAGTCAACATCTTGGTGAGCTGATTACCAATTATGCATTTTCCACGGCCTTTACCACAAGCCATAATCTTGTGGGCTAGCCAACTCATTTGCTTTATGGGATATGGCGAGTTGATTTACTATACAATTTTTGGCAAATTGCAAGCCATCAACGGGTTTAAGATGTCTCTACCAAGAGCCGTTTGCTCCTGTACTAGCCAATCCATTTGTCACTTAGACTTGGCGGACTGATTACCACAAAAATTTTGAAATAAAGTGAAAAATTTTTGAAAAATTTAGGCCAAAATGGGGGTACTTATAAAGTATTTTGTGATAAAATTCGCAAGAATTCCCCCCCCCCCCCCCCCCCCCACACTAGAATTGAAGATTGTCCTCAATATTCAAAGTCCTGGCTATTATGCCGAATCTCTGAACGGAAAAAGCTAATATTCGAAACTAACTGTGGAAATATCGATTTTATTTTTCACTTTATTTATCTGTACATATAAACATTTTTCATTTTTTTCATATATATATATATATATATATATATATATATATATTAAAGAGATTTATATACATATTTACTTTTCAAAAAGGTGGGGGACGGCCACTCCCCCACACTAGAGTGGTAGAAAGTAGAAAGAAGTCAGAAATACGGGTGAAAAGCCATATATTTTGCTAATTTTTGTTCACCGAGTCACTAGCTTGACTCGATCCCCGAATTCATTGGTTCATGGGGAAAGTTTGAGATCCGGGACAACCATGGGTGGTATGTCCTCTCCAAAATAGTGTTTCAAACGATGACCATTCACTTTGAAGCTGGGACCTTCGGGTTGAGATAATTCAACAGTCCCGTATGGATATACTTTAGCAACAGTGAATGGTCCAGTCCATTGGGTTTTTAATTTCCCCGAGAAGATCTTTAACCTTGAGTTGAAAAGAAGGACTCTGTCACCGACGTTGAAAACGTGGTTCTTAATCTTGGAGTTGTGAATCTTCTTTGTCTTTTCTTTGTAGATCAAAGAGTTCTCATAGGCTTGATCACGAAGTTCGTTTAATTCATTGAGGTGAACCTTACGGTGATCACCCGCTTTATGAAGGTCGTAGTTTGCATGTTTCAAGGCCCAGTAGGCTTTGTGATCGAGCTCGATCGGTAAATGACACGCCTTCCCGTATACAAGCTAGTTTATCCGACCAGAGTGCATCATCTAGTTTATCCGACCAGGAAGCACGGTTTTCACCTACGATCCTCTCAAGAATCCGTTTAATACCACTATTTGAAACCTCCACCTGCCCACTTGTTTGTGGGTGATACGCGGTAGAAAGACGATGAGTAACACCATACTTAAGCATGACTTTTGCGAATTCATCATTGCAAAAGTGTGTACCGCGATCACTAATGATGGCACGTAGAGTTCCAAAACGAGCAAAAAGGGATTTCAAAATTTTCACAACAACTCGGGCATCGTTAGTGGGTAAGGCCTTAGCCTCAACCCATTTTGACAAGTAGTCAATAGCCACGAGAATGTATTTGTTTCTACGAGAAGATGAGAATGGCCCCATAAAATCAATGCCCTAGATGTCAAAGATTTTACAAACTTGAATGGCATTTTGTGGCATTTCGTTCTTTTGTGAAATATTTCCGTGACGCTGACAAGCATCACAAGCTTTAACTAACTCGTGGGCATCCTTATAGATCGTGGGCCAATAGAAACCGGAATCAAACACCTTTTTGGCGGTGTAGTTAGGACTATGGTGGCCTTCGGTGGGTCCAGCATGGCAAGCCTTGAGAATATCAGCGGCTTCCTGTCTGTATACACATCACCTGATGACTTGATCGGCACAGATTTTGAAGAGAAAAGGGTCGTACCAGAAGTAATGTTTAACATCTTTGAAGAATTTGTTCTTCTGTTGGGATGTCAACCCCTTCACGATGAAGTTACCCGCATGGTAATTTGCAAAGTCGGCAAACCATGGGGTAGTAGAGTCACCACAAAAAGCAACCGCATTGAGTGTCTCGAGAGGAAATGTTTCATTTATTTCCTTTTTCTCGGACACATCCTGATGAGGGTTTTCTAATCATGAGAGATGATCCACAGCAAGGTTCTCGGCTCCTTTTTTATCACGGATAATGATATCAAATTCTTGGAGGAGGAGAACCCAACGGAGTAGTCTCGGCTTTGCATCTTGCTTTACAAATAGGTACTTCAAAGCCGAATGATCCGTATACACTACGCATTTTGTCAGGATTAAGTATGGCCGGAATTTTTCAAAGGCATACACCACAGCTAGGAGTTCTTTTTCAGTGGTGGTGTAATGACATTGAGCCTCGGTCATAGTTTTGCTTGCGTAGTGTATAGGCTGAAAGTATTTTGCTTTTCGTTGCCCCAAGACCGCACCTATGGCAAAATCACTAGCATCGCACATAAGCTCAAAAGGTAGGTCCCAATCGGGGGCAACAAGAATCGGTGCCTCGGTAAGCTTTTTCTTTAATGTTTCAAAAGCTTCGATGCACTCAGGAGAGAAGATGAAAGGAGCATCCTTCTCGGGGAGATGGGTCATAGGCCGGGCAATCTTAGAGAAATCTTGGATAAACCTACGGTAGAAGCCGGCATGACCCAAAAAGCTCCTGACACCTTTAACGGTGGTGGGATGAGGTAATTTAGCAATGACATCGATTTTGGCTTTGTCAACCTCAATCCCGTTCTTTGAAATTTTATGGCCGAGGACAATGCCCTCTTTAACCATAAAATGGCTCTTCTCCCAGTTGAGACTTAAATTCGTTTCTTAGCAACATTTAAGCATCTGTTCCAAGTGGGAGAGACAAGACTGGAATGAATCCCCGTTGACTGAAAAGTCATCCCTGAATACCTCCATTGTTTTCCCGATCATTTCGGAAAAGATAGACATCATGCACCTCTGGAACGTGCCTGGTGCATTACATAAGCCGAAAGGCATACGTCTGTAAGCAAAAGTTCCGTAGGGGCATGTGAAGGTAGTTTTCTCTTGATCCTGTGGATCAATGGGGATTTGGAAGTAACCCGAAAAACCATCGAGGAAGCAGTAGCATTCATTCCCCGCAAGTCTTTCGAGCATCTGGTCCATAAAAGGTAGAGGAAAATGGTCTTTACGGGTGGCTTCATTCAACTTTTGATAGTCAATACATACTCGCCAACCCGTGACCAAACGAGTTGGAATCAACTCGTTTTCCTCATTGGTGACAACGGTTATGCCACCCTTTTTAGGAACACAATGAATTGGGCTAACCCAAGGACTGTCAGATATAGGATAAATCAATCCCGCATCAAGAAGTTTAAGAACCTCTTGTTTGATAACTTCATGGATTTTGGGATTTACCCTTATCTGTTGTTGCACTGCTGGCTTAAAGTCATCCTCCATTAAGATTTTGTGTGTACAAAAGTCCGGGCTTATGCCCTTAATGTCGGAGAGTTTCCAAGCAATTGCTTGCTTGTTTGCCTTAAGAACCTTTAGGAGTGCAGCCTTTTACTCATCTTTTAAGTCTTTAGCAATAATGACGGGAAATTTATTATCAGCCTCCAGAAATGCATATTCTAGATGAGGAGGCAAGTCCTTGAGCTCAACCTCGGGAAAGTCTTCAGTTATTTCAACATTTTTGACTTCCGCTTTATGAAGTATTTTTGGAGACGGAGAGGGTAAAGGATCATCAACCCCATTTGGGATTGAACTATCCTGAGCAAGAAAAGCCTCGACCTCTTCCAGAAGAAAGTCACTTCCCTCAAATGGAGTGAGAGAAGGGGAAGAGTCGGAAATGATTGGATCAGTTGAAAGAGTGGTACTGCCACTTGCTGAGAAACCAAGGACTTCTTGAGAATACTCCTCATACGCAACATCGATGATGTCGATTCGGTTAACCGTTTCAGCGTCATAGTTGGAGGAGTATCTTGAAGTCGGATCAAGACTGAATGTGATGGCTTCACCACCAACACGTAGAGTGATTTCTTCTTCGAATACATCAATTAAAGCACAACCCGTTCTTAAGAATCCCCTCCCGAGAATGAGAGGAACTCTTGGGTCAGCATCGAAATCAACAATCACGAAATATGCCGGAAAATGGAACTTTCCTACTTTCACGAAGATATCTTCGGCAATGCCGAGAGGACGGGATATAGTACGGTCTGCAAGCTCGAGAGTCATGCAGGTAGGAGTGAGAGCAGGAAGAGAGAGTCTTTTCCAGACTGTGTAAGGCATCAGGTTAATGCTTGCACCGAGATCGGCCAAGGCAAAGCATTTAACCATCCCCGGGAAAATACAAGGAATGAGAAATTTCCCGGGATCTCCAAGCTTTTCGGGAAGCTTCTTCAAGAGCACTGCTGAGCAATGCTCATTAAGTGGAGTTTTTGCCATCTCACAGAGTTTTTCTTTGTTGCTTATCATATTTTTAATTGTTGAAACAAACTTAGGCATGAGAAGAAGAGCATCCGCGAAGCTAATATCGAAGTGTAACTCTTGGAAATTTTGATAAAATTTTTCCATTTGATGGTTAGCTTTTTCGCGGTTCTTTTGATCATTCATACGTGAAGGATATGGAATTGAAGGCTTAGGATCATTCTTTGGAATTTCATCAGAACTCACAGGAGGATCAAATACAACTTTCGGCTTACGAGCCGGGACCGAGACAACTTGAGGGTGGACGTTGTTGATACCTCTGTTATTAGTAGGAAGTACCGTGTCAGTGGTAACCTCAGGTTCACGTTCCGCTACCTTAGTAGGAGGAGAAGAAGAGGTAGAGGGAATCGCGGGTCCATTGTATGATACCCCACTTCGGGTAGTGATCGCTTTGACATCGCCCCTCGGGTTAGCGATCGTGTTGCTTGGTAGTGTACCCGGGCCAGAGGTTCGATCATTTAAAGACTTCTGAAGCTCAGAGATCTTGCTGATCAATAACCGATTCGTTTCCTCTTGTGCTTTCATGAATTGTTTTAGCACTTCATCGGAGGAAGACGAGGGTGGAACAACATTTTGATTTTGATTAGGAGGATTTTGAACACGGTTGTTTTGAAAATTCCCTTGATTTTGATTGTTGTTACCCTGAAAATTGTTTTTCTCATTGAAATTACCCTGATTGTAATTTCTTTGATTTTGGTTTCTTTGAAAATTTCCTTGAAAACCTTGATTTTGATTGCCATTTTGAAAATTGTTTTGATTAAAATGACCTTGATTTTGGTTCGGGTTTTGGAAATTTGAGTTTTGACCTTGGTTAAAATTTTGATTCGAGTTACGGTTTTGATTTTGGTTAAAACCGGGAGGTCCGAGAAAATTGTTGGAACGATAGCTTAAGAGATTTCGGTCCCCTTGTGGTTGGTAAGAATTACCCCCCGTGTTGTAGGAACCGTGAGCAGCATAAACGTTCTCTTAAGGAAAGCCAGTAGTAGCTGGACACTCGGAATAAAGATGTGGGCCCCCACAAGTTTCACAACTTCGGGCCACGGCTTTCACTTGTTGATTTTGAACCTGATTTTGCATCGTTTGGTTCATTCTCAACACAGCCGTAGAGATATCATCCATCTTTTTAGTGAGAGCAAATATTTCAGGAGATGATGATGAAGGAATGATTGATTTGCATGACTCATCCCTCTCCGCAGAGGAATCCCAAAAGTTATGGTGGGCAGTCATGTTCTCAATCAAATCATAGTATTCTTCGGGACGTCTTTTCATAAAGGTCCCACCAGCAGCAGCATTGAGAATATCCCGGTGCCTCAATGTCAGACCATTATAGAAGGTATCTATGATGGTAACTTGTAACATATTATGGTTAGGGCACCGATCAATAGCTAGCTTATAACGTTCCCAAGCCTCAAAAAGAGACTCATCGGGATGTTGCCGGAAGTTGCTGATATCATTTCGTAACTTGGTAACCATGGAAGGTGGAAAATATTTTGCTAAAAACTTGGTTACCATTTCATCAAAGGTACGAATAGAATTCTTTGGGAGTCGGTCAAACCATGAAGTGGCATGATGAGTGAGAGAATAGGGGAAGAGATACAGCCGGAGGGCATCATCGGTGACACCATGCTGTTTCATGCTTTGGGTGACGGTAAGGTATTTATCAAGATGCTTGTTAGCATCGTCACCCGGTAATCCGTGAAATTGACACGAATTCTGGACTTGTTGGATCATGTGGTGCTTGAGGCCAAAGTCCATAGCCTCAATAGTGAGTGGTGCAATAGGCCCGCTCCTCCCTTGCATGGTAGGCTGGCACAGCTCCTCCATCGTTCGGAGATCGGGAGCTGGCTCATCCCTGGGAGGGTCAGGGGGTGGTAATGGTGGTGGTGGCCCAGCGGCCATTTTGGTTTTTGGTTCTTCTGTAACAGTACGTAGCTCGGGTACATTTTTCTGATGTTTACGCTTTGTTTGTGACCGAGTGCGCATGCACTAAAAACAATTTTTCAAAACAAGATCGAGGCAAAACCACAATGAACTTAAACCAATTATCACAAGTGAATGGCCTCTTTAAAAAAGGTACACCACTCACAGGGATATAAATGCAAGTTTTAATCTTAAGTTTGGGAACTTATTATGTCCACACCCCCAGTTGGTAGGTGTTCAGCCTTGGTTTGCGGTGGTAAGATTTTATGTATTTATTAATTTGAAAAACTGTTTTAGGCTTATGGGTGTGTGTGCAGAAAACTTTGGGAATTATATTTTTGGAACTGATTCGTTAACCGAAATCGTTCTTTTAAGATTACTCGCAGACTGGCGGGAGGAAGTAAATAGGTTTCCTCTTCAATTCACAATTTAATGTCAGAACTTACCTTAAACCAACTGTTTCAGGTTGTAATCTTAAAGAAAACGAAGTAATTTAACTTCACAGTTTGTTTTGTTGTTTTTGATTTTTTTGGTGTTGTTAACACTTCAGGAAAAGTGTTAATGAACTTTTTTGATATGATTATATTTTTACAAAAACCTTTTTTACAAATTTGTGTGAAATTTGTACAGGGAGGGTTTTGAAAAACCACTAAACTTAAAACGATTTTTAAAACACGCAACAACGTCCTCGGCAGCGGCGCCAAATTTTGATTGGTCCCAAAACATTCAGATATTATTGACCAAGGTCAATAAGTCAAAGACAGCCTCGTTCCAATTCTCCGGTGATAGTATAGTGTGTCCCCGGGTCGTTAAGTCCCAGCGAGATTGAAATGGTGCTTTGGAAATCGTTTAGGAATGAGTGGCACTGAGGACAGTAGCCAAGATGATTTGAAATTGATTTTGCTACCGATATTTTGGTAATTACACAATGATATAACATTCACAAATAACAGATGTACAAATATATGCACAAATTCACAATCAGGTAACAGACAAAAAAGTGGGTTTTGATAAATTACAAACTACAGGGGGTGCAAGTGAACTTTTGAAAACTTAAAATTAAAAGAAAATTTAAAATGAAAATGAAATTATAAAAATGATTATTTTAATATTTAAATATTACTTAATTAATTAAAACTATTTAAAATCTAATTTAAACCTAATTTAAATTAACTAATAATTATAAAGATTACAAATTAAACTAAAAATTTGCAAAACTAATTTCTAAACTTAAAAATGAACTTGAAGAAAGTATAAAAAATAAAAATAAATATTTTTGTCTTTTTATGAGTTTTTTATTAATTAAAAACTAATTATATTAATTAAACTAGTTAAACTATTTTAAATTACTAATAATACTAAATTAACTTAAAAAATTATGGAAAAATTTACAAAAATATTTAACCATCACAGGAATCCTACAAAATTATAAAAACTTCTAAAACTTAAATTTAGGCTATTTCACTAATTATTTACCTTTTAATTAACTTAAATCTAATTTAAATAATTAAAATAAGAAAAATGGAAAATGAGCAGTAGAAACTAAAAATATATATTCTAAAAGTCTTAACTAATTTATAAAACTTAGAAAAATTATAAAAACCTACTGTTATTAATTAACATTTAAGAAAACTAATTAATTACTAATTTTACCTAATTAATTATTTAAACTACTTTTAAATCTAATAAGTAGTAAACTGATTAGGAAAAATCTAAGAAAATTATTTTAAATACTTAAAGGTACTAGAAAATTAAGAAAATTATAAAAATGGAAAAGTGCTTATAAATAAGCTGAAATAAAAAATGAAAAAGATAGAATCTATTAAATAGAAGCTATCACTAATTTTATGTTTGCTTTTTTGGTGTTTTTATTTTTGACAGCTAAAAATATGATGAAAATAAGAAACTTTTGTGAAGCAAATTTTTATATAGCTTAAAAATAAACTGTGTGCACCCCCTTGACCAAGACAGTTTGACTTTCTTTGACCAATTAGCAAATTAAGCACAAATGACTATATGTGGGGTCCACAATGATGAAACTTGATTCACTTAAGCAAAAGGGACTTAAATAAGCTAAAAACAACAAGCTATGAGCACTGATAAGCTAATTGGAACCAAATAAGCACTTTGACACTTTAAGCTAAGCTCAGAAATGGAAAAAACTTTAGCAGTGATTCCAGGTGGGGTCCACTAAGCCTAAGGTCAAACAAATGGTCAAGGCTTGTAGCCTGGTAGGAGGGGGGTTGGGAAAACCTAAATTGGATCACTGGGACCCACTGAGGTGGCCTACAACAGCCACCAAAGGTGGTGGTGTTGTGGTGGTCTACTGATGCAGGGGAGGTGTTCTTCCCTGCAGGTGAGTTTGGAGGTGTGTGGAGCCCACACAAAAATAAAGTGATTGTGGGATCTTATAGATGAGCTGAGATATTACAAGTCCTAAAAAGCACAAAGTCTAGATCCTTACCCTAAAGTCACAAATATTCTTCCCAATTTGGCAAAATCTGACAATTGCAAATTTGACTTTTTATCTTTTGATGAAGAGTTGACTTTGGTGAACTTTAGTGCTAATTTACTTACTGATTAAGTGATGTTAAGCTAATAAGTGGTGAAAATAAGCTAGGTAATCAACTTTCAAATCAATATGAAGATTATGGAACCAAAACTTGGAACACATTAACAAGTGAGATGCAAATCAAGTTGATTTTGACTTTGGACCAAAACACTACTAGTTTTTATGCTCAAAATGATACACTCAATACTTATTGATGCTGCATGAACCAATTTGGACCAACAAAACACAGAGATCAATGGTGAACTGCACTAATCCAAACACCCCTATATTTGTTATCTGTTTGAGTTTTTCAAAGAATGTGAGGGTTTAGACCATAATCAACACTCAGTGAACATGTATTATCACTAAACAACACCCAATTAACTGAAATCAACAACAAATAGCAACTAGTATCAGCAGATTCCTAAGTTTACAATCTTTTGCTAATATAGAAAGAAAAACACACAGATTCAATACTTAAGACAATAAATTGAGATCAATCACACTACAAATCACTAAACCTACTCAGATAAAGACTAAGCATAAGCCAAACAAAGATATACTAGACAAACAGACCACACACTAATGATTTAGAGGAAAATCAAAATTAAGCCAAACTTACAAACTACCCTTAGCATGAACAAAGGGTTTTCCACAGAAGCCTATCTTTAAAATAGGCTTATCCACTTCCAAGCTTGCCCTTCAATGCCTTAGAATACCTGAAATCAAACTCAAAATAAACACAGTTGACTTATGTTGACTTATTTTATGTTTTTGATTCTTTTCTACTAGTACTGAGTTTTATTGTCTCTACAAGCTTTAACAAGCTTAAGGGAGCCTAAGTGACCCTAAATAAGTCCATGATAATTGATACAAGTGATTACTAAGGTTATTGAGAAATTCAGAAACAAAAGTAAATTGCTTTCACAAAGATGGAACTGAAACTTGACTTTTTATTACTAAGAAACTTTAAAGATACAATAAAAACAGAAACTACACTGATTGAAAGCTAAGTTACACAAAGATAATTTGAAAACAACTTATACGACCTAAATTATTGAAATTAAGCTAACACTCCTTCTCTTGGACTTCTCTTCCTTTTATACTTGAGGATTAGGGCTTCTTATGCCTCTCTGATCATTTCCCACTCAATTCAAGCCCTTGAATCTTCTGAATTTGATCCTGGCCTTTGATCTCAATTTTGGCGGGAAAATTGGTGTGTGGGATTTGGACTGTTATAGGCAAGGGGGTGGCAGCATTTAATGCTGAGGTGAAGGGAGGTGTGTAGTGGATTGGGCGGTGGAGATGGGATGGAGATGGTGGGGTGAGGTGACCTGCAAGTTGGGGAGGGAAAGGGGTAGGGGTGGTGTTTGTTTGACAGTTTAACCAAGGGGTCAAACGTTGACCCCGTTTTAATATAAAAGGGTTGTTTTGCTGGAGTGAAGTGGGCCAAGAATAAGGGTGGGCTTTTGAGGTTTTGTGGATTGGACTAGGATTTGGTTTGGGGTAATAATATTAAGGTCCGGTTTGGTTTTAGTTTCACAAGGACCAAATTTGTAATTTGCCAAAAGTTTGAGGGCGTAACTTGGCATCTTTCCAAAGTTTCCTCAAGGGTGTTTCTTGCCAAGTTATGAATAGTACATGGTCCTTGTATGATTTTTCCATTTAATTTCACCAGGGACTATTTCTGCCAAACTTTAAAACTTCAGGGACCTGTTGTGAAATTTCACCAAAATTTTCCACCAAGGACCAATCCTGCCATATATGAGAAGTACAAGGACAAAATTTGTTTTTCTCAAAGTTTTAATATCCCAGGGACCATTTTTGTCATTTTTCAAAGTTCAGGGACTAAACTTGCAATTTTGTGAAACTTTGCACCAAAGGACTAATTGTGTAACTTTTTGATTCCAAAGGACCTTTGGTGACTTTTTCAAGTTTTTAGAACAACCAGGGACTAGTTTTGACAATTTTTGAATGTTAAGGGGCTGAAACTGCCAATTTTGCAAACTTTGTACGTTTTTCATCTGTTTTTGATTGTTTTACATTTGAAACATATAAAACACATTCGTGGGATATTTTCACTATTTTGATACAATATTGAGTGTTTTTAGATGTTTTGGCAGCTCAAAATTTTTAAAAATGATGAGTATTTACACAATCATCATCCCTGTACTTTCAAAAATGGCAAATTAAGTCCCTGGGAAATTTTGAAATATGGAAAATGGCAAAAATGGTTCTTGGACTTTGGAATTGTGGCAATATTGGTCCTCATAAGCAAATTGGAGAAACTACATTTTCAGTCCCTCAGATTTTGTAAATTACAAAATTGGTCCTTGTGATAACTAAAAACCAAACGGACCCTTTTTATTTATATAAACCAAACCAAACAAACCCAATCCAAACTCAAGCCCAAAACCATGCCAAGCCCACTCCACTCCCAGGCCCACTTCCTAGTTTATTAATAAAACCCACCCCAGGGTCAAAGGCAGTCAACAACTTCTTCCCCAAACAAACTCCCCTCTTTCCCTCTCCCTGCTCCCCCTCCTCCTCCTTAACATTTTCACCAACTTAACCCCCCACAATTAATACCCCTCACCAACCTAACCAACCCCCACCACCACATTAAATGCCTCGCCAAACTCCACTCAGTATTGCCATATTAATCTTTTGGCGGGAAAATGCAATCAAGGGCTAGGATGGGTCTAAGATGAAATTGATGGTGAGGATTTGGTCTTTGGTCAACAAAGAGGCTATGGGGACTCCAAACTTGCAACAAGAAGCCATGTGAAGAAAGAAAGGGTCTAATTTTTATCACGATATATATATATATATATATATATATATATATATATATATATATATATATATATATATATATATATATATATATATATATATATATATATATGCTCATATGAGCTTTAGTTGTAGTGTGTAGTATGTAATTTAGTTTTGTAATATTTCTTTTATCATTTGTACTCTATTCTCAGTCAATGCAATTCAAAGTTTTAAGTTTAATATCAATTTCAATTTTCAAGTCTTAAGTTTGAATTTCAAATGTGTTGTTTACATTTCATCAAGTGTTCTGAAGTTTTAATATAGTTTCATAAGCTTAAATTACAAGTTTTTAGAAGCTGTATAAGCTTCTGTGTTAATCAAGAATAGGTTTTTAGAAAAATAGCAAAAATTCAGAAAAATAAAAATAAAATAAAAAATTGTGAAAAAGAAAAAGACAAGCAAGGAGCACAGTAAATAATGGAAGGCTGTGGGTTAGTGGTTTATGGAAACCATTAGGAAATGATTAATTGGTCCTTGGTCCTTGACATATAGCTTGGAAAGCTTTTGTAAGATTCTATATTTTGATTTTTGCCTTCTTAATGTTTTAGTGTTTTTAGTTGCTTGTCTGTGTTCACTTTGCTTAATTGTTGCTCAGTAGATAAGTTATTGTCATTGAATTGTGATTTGGAAGCTTGTTACTCTAGTTTTTTTTTTTTTTTTTTTTTTTTTTTTTTTTTTTTTTTTTTTAATTTGTGTTGATTAGGGGTGTTTGGATTGAACTGTTTGGGGTATTGTGGTTGTTCTCAGAGGTTGTTGATTGTTTACTTAGCTCACTTAAAGTATAAATACACCAAACCAAGTCCCTTTTTAGTAGATACTAACACAGAAGTCAAAATCACAAACAAAATCATCACCACAGTTAACTGTGGTAACATTTAGATCTAAAATTTCATAAAATCAGTGCATAAATGTGATTTGTAGCTTAATTTGGTCCTTTTGTGTCACACCCTCGCCGAAGGCGGAAACACGAGGTGCAACGAATCAATATACATTGCCAAAGAGAAATAGAACAATTCCATAATTTACATTAAAGGAAAAGTATATCATTACAACATTGTTATAGCCGACCTTGGCAATTTAAAACATAAAGTTTGGTTTCCAAAAGATAGAATTTTAGTACATAATGATCCGTAGTGACATGTGAAAACTTCATTATGTAAAGACCTTGAAGAAAAGCTTACTGACGATCACCTGAAATGCATGAGAGGAAACGGGTCAACTATGAAAATAGTTGGTGAGCACACACGTTTTATATAATATGAGAAACCATTAGAGAAAGTTCACAAGCCAAAGGCGTTGTCAAATATTATGTCTTGTAGTCAAGCACCCGCGGTCATAATAAGTCACAATATAAGCACCACATATATAATAATGTATGCCATGCAAAGCCCCTAATTAAATAATATGCGTCCCGTAACATAGTGGACGAGAGGTTGGCCGACCTCTAATAGCGCTATCCATATTACTAATAGGTGACGAACAATGCGAATGT
Organism: Artemisia argyi; assembly: GCA_030686995.1. Classification (NCBI taxonomy): domain Eukaryota; kingdom Viridiplantae; phylum Streptophyta; class Magnoliopsida; order Asterales; family Asteraceae; genus Artemisia; species Artemisia argyi. The sequence continues at coordinate 50,144,741 of CM060692.1, forward strand.
ACGAACAGTACATCATACAACTATTATATACGATTAAGAACGCTCCAAACGTGGGAGACTTAGCACACTCCACCAATAAGGTGAGACTTTAGGTCAAGAATGCTCCACCAATAAGGTGAGACTTTGCACGCTCCACCAAAAATGGCGAGACTTTAGGGTTAAGAACGCTCCACCAAAAATGGCGAGACTTTAGGTCATTTTACGTATGGTACATTAAGTTCAAAAGTTCAAGTCAAGTTCAAGAGTTCAAAACAAGTTATAAGGTCAAGACAAGTCAAAATAGTTCATAATAATCAAAGGGTTCAAAACAATGTTCAAAGTGTTCAAGTAATAATTCATGCATCCACCCAAAAGCGATTAAAATAGTTAGAAAAAGGGGTTCGTGAATACTCACCTTATGCAACAGATACAAAAGGCTAGTGATTGAACATAAATAGGCTCGATTCCCTAACAGCAACTAGTTGGATGATGAGGTTAAAAAGATCAAGGTACTTAATAACTTCTTAGTTTTTATTTCAAAACTTGAAAGAGAAGTAATCTAGGGTTATAAATATGCTTGAATCTTGAAAAGTTAGATCTCCTTCCCTTGTTTTCTTTTTGGCCGAACCTTGGATGCACAAGAGAGTGTTTTCTTTTGTTTTATTTTGTTAAAAAATGATGTTATGAAAATGAAATGAAAGGTTTACTTGAACTTTTTGCAAAATATCTAAAAATTATGGCAATTTGGTAAATTAATAGTCAAATAAAAGTAAAAATATCTACACATGCTCTAGCATGTGTCGACCAAGGGTTATTAGTAGAAGATGTTTGGTGTTTTGTGTTATAGTATATGTTTTGGGTACCGGGTTAGCTAGAAATCAATTTTAATGGAACCATATGAAATATATTAAAGTCGTAAAAATTATAAAATGACATTTCTCACAAGTATCGGGTGAATAAATAGTTGTCGTGTTGGAATTACAGAAAACCGTCGTAGTTATAAACGTTTAACGATACGTATATCAAATAAATTCAAAACGTCGGGTAAATTAATAATATAACTTTTATATCATTATAACGAGTATAAAAATATGTTAGGACCATAGTCGGGATTGTCGAATCAATTATTCAAAATAATAGCTCATAGGATAACGTTTATTAGATAGATAATCGTACGTATACAGAAATGATGCAACTCACGCATGAATGACAAACTTTCTCCGGGAGTGAATAGTGTTTCGTGAATAGTAAATTTTTTGAAAAACATCTCAATATCACTAACCGACTCCAAAAACGATGAATAGTGTTTGGTGAATAGTAACCGATGAATAGTAAATTTGAAAAGTTCAGGAAATAAATGAAGACATGGAAAATTACGGGTTGTTACATTCTACCAGCCTTAAAAGGAATCTCATCCTCGAGATTCAGTTCGTTCATTCTATAGATGTATGTGATCGTGGTCAAATTTGATGAGGCAACTAAGGTCGAAAATGCTAGGTCTCGGATTATATCAATGTCGTGAACTTGGTAAGAAACGGAAATAAGTCATGCACTTAAGATTAAGGGGTAGTGAAGTGAGGAGGTCGTTCAAGAGAATGTACCTGGTATGTTGTCATGGTTCTGCGGGGTTAAATGATTCCCTAGGAAGTAAGTTCTACCACGTGCAGGGGGAATCTCAATGTTCTGATCTTGAGGGCCTTCAACTGCCAACGCCAGGTTTGGACGATTCTGTCCTTGGTTGGGAGTTCTTTTCAACTTTGGACAGGTATTCCTGAGATGATCCAAGCTTCCACACTCGTAACATGCTGGCCTTGGTCCTTGGTTCACAGTCCTGTTTGAGCAATTTCGCATGAAGTGGCCCGACTGTCCGCATTTGGTGCATCTTGGGCAGTCTCCTGAGTGGTGGTAGTTACATCGAGTGCACATAGGATGTGGACCGGCATATCTTCTGGGCCCTTGAGTTGTTTCTCCGTAGTTTCCCATTACTCGTTGTCTCTTGTCCTGTTGGTCTTGATCACGGCTTCTTTGCTGATCTTCCTGTCTCTTTCGTCCTCCATCGTTTCCTTTCGTTAGTCCACCAGACCTGATCACATCATTTGTCAAGCGGTATGCCATGCCCACAGCAGCTTGCAGAGTGGTTGGGTTTGATGAAGTGACATCCCTCCTGATTTCAGGGATCAACCCCCAAACATATCGATCAATCAGCTTCTCCACAGTGGAGACCATATGAGGAACCATCCTAGTCAGCTCGTGGAAACGGGCCGTGTACTTGTCAACTTCTACTCCTACCATCAAGTGGTTCCAAAATTATGCTTCCAGCTTCTGCACTTCATCTTTTCTGCAGTACTCGTCAGTTAGTAATTTCTTGAACGCTTCCCAAGATAATCCATTTGCAGCTTCCCTTCCTCTGGTCTGTAGCTGGTTGTTCCACCAAGTCAATGCTCGACTCTGCAGTAGACCCGCAGAGAATTCAACCTTATCCCCTTCAGCACATTTCGTGATACTAAGTTTCGACTCAACATTCTCGAACCATGATAGCAGTCCAATGGTGCCCTCGTTGCCATGAAATTCCATTGGCTTGCATGTCATGAAAGTCTTATAGCTGCATCCCTGACCGTTGTTCGTGGTACCTGCTCCATTATTAGTCCGTCCAGTATCAATGTGCGCAACAATCTGAGTGAGGAGGTCTGCTAATCCAGCAGCAGTGTCATTCGGGCCTTCATTCATTGCGGCCATGGTTCTATAATAGGCCAAAACATTGGGTTGAGTAAGGGATATATGATCGAAGAAAGATGACGTACAGTTACAAAGACAGTCGTGACATAGAGATCGGGATATGAAGAGAACAAAGACATGCTTAATCTAATGAGGCGTAAGGTAGCAAAGAGAGATCATATACATAAATGCATATATAAGGTACGGTAACACAAACTGAAACATATAAACAGGTTATCCATACCCACCCGACCAATGCAATTTTAGGTGACCAAACTCTCTAGACCCGACCAGACATGATCTTTGACTACTACTCCCATCATCGCATGATTCTTCCTAAATTATACATAGGTGATCAGGCTATGCATACTTGAGGATTAATAATGCAATGCTAAGACTAGTCGACTCGTATGATTTTTGGTATTTAAGAAAAACATTATTTTGGTTATAGTTGCGATTTTTATTTTAGAAAAATCGGCATTCTCTATAACCTCTGGCTCTGATGCCAATCTGTCACACCCTCGCCGAAGGCGGAAACACGAGGTGCAACGAATCAATATACATTGCCAAAGAGAAATAGAACAATACCATAATTTACATTAAAGGAAAAGTATATCATTACAACATTGTTATAGCCGACCTTGGCAATTTAAAACATAAAGTTTGGTTTCCAAAAGATAGAATTTTAGTACATAATGATCCGTAGTGACATGTGAAAACTTCATTATGTAAAGACCTTGAAGAAAAGCTTACTGACGATCACCTGAAATGCATGAGAGGAAACGGGTCAACTATGAAAATAGTTGGTGAGCACACACGTTTTATATAATATGAGAAACCATTAGAGAAAGTTCACAAGCCAAAGGCGTTGTCAAATATTATGTCTTGTAGTCAAGCACCCGCGGTCATAATAAGTCACAATATAAGCACCACATATATAATAATGTATGCCATGCAAAGCCCCTAATTAAATAATATGCGTCCCGTAACATAGTGGACGAGAGGTTGGCCGACCTCTAATAGCGCTATCCATATTACTAATAGGTGACGAACAATGCGAATGTACGAACAGTACATCATACAACTATTATATACGATTAAGAACGCTCCAAACGTGGGAGACTTAGCACACTCCACCAATAAGGTGAGACTTTAGGTCAAGAATGCTCCACCAATAAGGTGAGACTTTGCACGCTCCACCAAAAATGGCGAGACTTTAGGGTTAAGAACGCTCCACCAAAAATGGCGAGACTTTAGGTCATAGTACGTATGGTACATTAAGTTCAAAAGTTCAAGTCAAGTTCAAGAGTTCAAAACAAGTTATAAGGTCAAGACAAGTCAAAAGAGTTCATAATAATCAAAGGGTTCAAAACAATGTTCAAAGTGTTCAAGTAATAATTCATGCATCCACCCAAAAGCGATTAAAATAGTTAGAAAAAGGGGTTCGTGAATACTCACCTTATGCAACAGATACAAAAGGCTAGTGATTGAACAGAAATAGGCTCGATTCCCTAACAGCAACTAGTTGGATGATGAGGTTAAAAAGATCAAGGTACTTAATAACTTCTTAGTTTTTATTTCAAAACTTGAAAGAGAAGTAATCTAGGGTTATAAATATGCTTGAATCTTGAAAAGTTAGATCTCCTTCCCTTGTTTTCTTTTTGGCCGAACCTTGGATGCACAAGAGAGTGTTTTCTTTTGTTTTATTTTGTTAAAAAATGATGTTATGAAAATGAAATGAAAGGTTTACTTGAACTTTTTGCAAAATATCTAAAAATTATGGCAATTTGGTAAATTAATAGTCAAATAAAAGTAAAAATATCAACACATGCTCTAGCATGTGTCCACCAAGGGTTATTAGTAGAAGATATTTGGTGTTTTGTGTTATATTATATGTTTTGGGTACCGGGTTAGCTAGAAATCAATTTTAATGGAACCATATGAAATATATTAAAGTCGTAAAAATTATAAAATTACATTTCTCACAAGTATCGGGTGAATAAATAGTTGTCGTGTTGGAATTACAGAAAACCGTCGTAGTTATAAACGTTTAACGATACGTATATCAAATAAATTCAAAACGTCGGGTAAATTAATAATATAACTTTTATATCATTATAACGAGTATAAAAATATGTTAGGACCATAGTCGGGATTGTCGAATCAATTATTCAAAATAATAGCTCCTAGGATAACGTTTATTAGATAGATAATCGTACGTATACAGAAATGATGCAACTCACGCATGAATGACAAACTTTCTCCGGGAGTGAATAGTGTTTCGTGAATAGTAAATTTTTTGAAAAACATCTCAATATCACTAACCGACTCCAAAAACGATGAATAGTGAAATGATAAATAGTGTTTGGTGAATAGTAACCGATGAATAGTAAATTTGAAAAGTTCAGGAAATAAATGAAGACATGGAAAATTACGGGTTGTTACATTTTGTAGCTTAATATAACAGATTAAATAAACAAAAGTGATTTGAAGTTCATAAAAGTCAAATACTCAAGTTTTGTAAAAAGTCAAAAGTGCATTGAGCAGAAAAACCCATTCCTTGCAAGAATTATCTAGATTTTTGTACTAGGGTTTAGACCTTGAAATTTGTTGTGGTGATAGTATATCAGCAGAGCTACAAGACCCCGTGTTTGTCTTATTTTAGTGATTTTTTCTCAAGCTTGTGCATAAGCTCAAAGTGAGCTGCAGGGGAATCACCTCCCCTGTGCACAGACTCAGTTTCACTCACCCAACTTGAGTGGACCCCACAGGCCTACTCAGTGGGCCACAGACCTAGATTTTTAGCTTAATGGAAAGCTAATAAGCTAGGCTTTAATACCCTGAGCTTATTTTGTAGTTTAGAAGCCATTTAGTAGGGTTGCAAGTGCCTTGTAGTTTGACCATCATCTGAGTAAAGCTGAGTTATCAGCTTTTGCACCCAACTTTCAACCCTCCCCCTGACCACATCTGTGGGACCCAGAGGGTGTGCCTTAGCTTTTTAGATAGCTTATCACCCCAGCTTGTTGGCTTATTATTTTGTTTGGACTTCCAGAGTCCCTAGTGGACCCCACAAGCCTCAAAAAGTGACCCTTTGAACCTGATTGTGCACTGTTTGGTGTTGGATTGCTTATTGCTTTTTCTAGTGCTTATTTCTTGTGCTTATTTGCTTAGCTTGGTTTGTTTTAAGTGGTTGCACATCTGTTTATAGCTTATTTGTGTTTTAAATATCATTTGGAAGCTTTTGCTAATCAATCAAGTCCTAATAAGCTTTAAAAGCTCAACTGCTCTCAAATAAGCTCATCAAATAGCTTATTCTTGGTCCTCACACAAACTCACTTCACAAAAGTTGTCTAAAAACATCCAATAAGCAAGTTTGAATCAGAAAAATCCCAAAAAGCTCAACTTATTAGAAGTGATAGCTTCTATTTAAGCCAATTGGCTTATCACTTCAGCTTATTTATAAGCTGATTCCATTTTTATATTTTTCCTAGGCTTCTGGTATATAAAAATAATTTTTGTAAATTTCTCAGATTTTTCTTGCATCATTTAGTATTTTTCTTAATTTAAATTAGTTTTTAATAATTATTAAATAGTTAATAATTAATAATAATTAATTAGAAAATCAGAAAAATATAAATTAAATTTTAAAATTAGTTCTTAGTTATTTTTAATTTTTCAAAATTTTATTTTCTATTTTCTAGTGTAATTTCATAATTAATTAGAATTTAGGTTAATTTAAATTATTAAAAAGTAATTAATAATTAGTTAATAATTAGTAATAATTAATTAAAAAGTCTTAAAAATATATTTTCATTTCTAAAATTAGTTTTATAGTATTTTAGATTTTTCTAAGTTTAAATTTTATTTTTCTAGGTTAATTGCATAATTAATTAGAATTTAGGTTAATTTAATTAATTAAAAGTAATTAGGAAATTAGTATTTAATTAATAGTAATTATAAAAATAGTGTAAAAATTAATTTTAATTTTCCAAAAATTTTCTTTAATCATTAGGTTTGTAAAAATACCATTTTCATACCAGTAGCCTTTTCAGATCACCTCACTCACTTTTATTTTACGTACGTTTGTTCACTTTTTCAGCAAACGTACGGTTTTTAGGTTTTAGGTAATTTCATCTCAATCTTAGTTCCAGTAATTAATCACATAGCTTTCCTAAGCTATTTCTGTTAATAAATTCCAAATAATTCTCATAACAACCCTTTTCTGTGAATAATCACCCGATCACAAAGCACGCTCAGTTACAATTCACACCTTGTCGGGACTTAACGACCTGGTGATACCTTATATTACCCGGAGATTGACTCTAGGCTATTTGACTTTGTTGACCATTCCTTGGTCAATATAAGTTGACGGTTTAGGGCAAATCAATTTTTGGCGCTGCTGCCGGGGAGGTGTGCGCGTTTCTGCAGCGTCTTTTGAGATTAGTGTTATCTCACCATCATCACTGTACAAATACCACCACTTTTGTAAATTTCAAATCAAAACATAAAAAGTCATTAACACTTTTCCTAAAGTGTTAAAACACCAAAAAAAAATTAATAACAACAAAACAGATCGTAACGTTTTCTGAATCGGTTTTCTTTTAAGGTGATTCTGAAAGAAAAACGATTTTAGATTACGAGACGATACCAAAAATATTGTCCAAAAGTTTTTCACCCATACACAAGACACAAAAACATCCGTCTTTTCTTGTGAATAATAAATACATAAAAACCAACCGTCGCAAACCAAGACAGAACACCTACCAACTGGGGGTATGAACATAATAAGTTCCCAAACCTAAGATTTAAAACTTGCCTTTGTATCCCTGTGAGTGGTGTACCTTTCTTAAAGAAGCCACTTGCTTGTGATTATTGGTTCAAGTTCACTGTGGATTTGCCTCGATTTTGTTTTGATTGGTTTTTATCCCTAGTGCATGCGCATTCGTTCTTCAAGGTCCACTAGCCCATTACGTGACCTTGTCCGGAAACCTCGAAGACCTCGTAGACGTTCTGCACTAACAGTCAGATCTGAGATCCGTACTGTTGTCACACCCACTGTCACCATGGCGGAAGACCGCCCCATGTGTGAGCTTCTCCAAGCACCCATCGAGGGTTACGGAGATTGATGAGTGTGTAAATACTCATCATTTTTAGTCAAATCTGAGCTGTAAAACGATCAAAAACACTCAAAAACGCACCAAAATACAAAGGAAATCCCAAAGATCGCATTTTATATGTTTCTGATGCAAAACGAGTGAAAACAAACAAAAAACGAACAAAATTTACATAATTGGCAGTTTCAGTCCCCCAACTTTCAAAGTTTTACAAAACTAGTCCCTGGTCAGTCATTTCAAAGAAAAGTCAACCCTTGCTCTTTAAAAGTCAAAATAAATCTTAAACGGTCTTTGGGTGAAAAGTTTTCAATAATTTACAAGATTGGTCCCTTAACTTTGAGTTTTTGGCAGATTTGGTCCCTGGGCATTTTAAATGGATAAATCATAAATCATGATCCTTGGGAATATATAAGATAGCAATTTTGGTCCTAGGTTGAAGTTTGAAAACTTGGCAGAATTGGACCTCAAAAATCAGAATAATACAACATTGGTCCTCATGATTCTTTACTACTAAACTAAATGGAGTAATGGACCCTTAAAGTTAAAACCAAATCCAGTCCACCCCATCTTCCCTTGGGCTTTTAACAACTCCAAAGCCCAACTCCCTCACCACCAGCCCACTCCCACACAAAATATTTACCCCGTTTTATCCGACCATTAGTCAAAATTGGTCAAACCATCTTCTTCCCAATTACCCCCCGTGACCTGCAACAATACAAACCCCCCATCACCATCTCAACCATCAACATCCCCCTTGTCCTCAATACCATTCCCCAATCCCACTAATCCCCCCCCCCCAAACCATACCTAACACCTAAAGCCAGTCACACATTGACAAGCTGGCAATCCACACCAAGTTTGGGCGCCAAAGATGGATTAAAGGGCTAGGATCATTGGAGCTTTAATCAAAGGTTAAGATTTATTCAAAGAATGCACAAGAGTAATGGTTTGTTGGTTTATACTCAGAAAAAAAGCACACCGAAGATGAAGACAAGAGCTTAATGTGTACCTACCTCTAGGGTTTTAGAATAAATAGATAGCTTGTTGTAAGCCTTTGGGCATCTCATCATCTTATCTTCTTTTGTACTTTCTATTTTCAAAGTTCAGTTTTTCAGTTGTAATTTAAAAAGTTTAAGTTTAATGAAAGTTGCATTTTAGTTTATTCAAATCTCTATTTAAGCTTTTTACTCTTTATAAATCCAATTCTGTTTTATTGCTTATAAAAAGTCTAGTATAGCTGTAGTTTAAAGAAATTAAACTCAGAAAATTCAGAAAAACAAAAAATGGTGGAAAGAAAAATAAAGAAAGCAGTAGCAGAAATGGAATGAAGTGGTTTAGAGCTCATTAGGTGGTCCTTGAATCTCTGGTTCTCTGAAACATCATTGCTTGGATGACAAGTAGGCTTTATATTTTTATGATAACTTGAATGAGTCTGAATTTGTTGCTTTTAGTTGTTAGTCTTTGCTTATTTGCTTTAGTCTAGTCATTGTAGAGTTAAACTTGATATAATTGCTCATCAGTTAGTGTTTTGCTTTGAAATTCTTGAAACTAGTAGAAGTAGGGGTGTTTGGAATTGATAGCTTGAACATGTTGTGACTATCATGAGAGGGCATGAACTTATTAGACAACTAAATTAGGACCTAAATCACTCTAATGAACACCTATTTTGGTCAATTGAACACAAAAAGTCAAAAACTCATGCTATCACCACCAACAGCCTAACTGTTGGTGCTTGAGGATTCCAACCTCTTGAAATAGGTTTAGATTCAGTAAATCTAGCTTAGGAAAGTTGTATTTAGGTTAAACATAACACCTGTAATCACCAAAGATCAGTAGAACTTCACAAAAGTCAAATTGGCAAGTTACCTTGAAAACTCAAATTAATTTTTAGGTAGGAAAATCAGTTATTGCAAGAATTTTTATGAATTTAGGAGTGAGGATTAGGGTCTGAAATTTTTTGCACAAGTAGTCTTACAGCTCAACTTTAGAATCCCATAGGTGTGTTATTTTTGTGATTTTTTTAGTGGGTCCCACACCCAGCCAAACAGACCTTCAGGGAAGGTTTTACCCCTGCACTCAGTTCTAGCAAAGAATTGAATTGAAGTTAAGTTACTGGTTGTAGTTGTTAGGACTCCATTATTGTTGATTTTGAAGCCCCTTAGGTGGTGATTAGGATTCAGGACTCAGTAGCCCCATAACTGCTTATCAAGTGCTTATTGATAAGCTCACTTTTAGCCAAGTTTACCACTGTTGCTGCTGTTGTTCTTAGCTTGTTTGAGCCTGTTGATTGATTCTGTTATTGTTGATTGTTGTTGTTAAATTGAGTTATTAGGCTACTGCTTATACTTGCTTGTTTAAGCTTATTAGGTTTGTTGGTTTATTTGATTAGTATCATGTGGTGTTAATAATCTCAAGGAAAAGAAAAAGCTCAGTTCAAATTTACAAGCTTGAAACTGTTGTGATTTTCAGCTTCACATAAGCTATTTAAAAAGCTTTTCAGAAAAACTCTCTTCATAAAAGATTGTTAATTTCGTTGGTTGAATCAGTTGCAAAAGGAGAAGTAAAAAAAATTTGTAAAAAGTGCAAGAGGTGGGATTCGAACCCTGGACCTCTTGCACCCCAACAGACACAAGCAACACACCAATGACCACTGCCCTAGGGACTTTTCTCAGTTATACTTCCCCTTCGTTTATATTTAACCCACTTTTGTCCTTTTAAGCTTATTTGTGTTTTTCAGCTTATTCAGCTTATTCTTACACTAGACCCTAGCTTTTTATATTTTTCATAAATTAATATTAACTTGCAGTATTTTCTAAAAAAGTTTCAGATTTTTCGGATTTGTAATTTATTTATTAGAATTTAATTAGTGTTTATTAGTAATTAATTCATAGTAAATAGAATTTTTATTGAAAAATTAATTTTCTTTTTTTCAAAAATTTTCTTTTGTCTTCTAGTACGTAGGAAAATTAATTGTAAACCCGTAGGACCTTCGTAGCTTAAAATTCACGTTTTATCTCGCGCACTCGCATAATTTTTAATTAAAACGTCACGTTTCTAATTAGTTTAACGTTTTAGGATTCCCGATACCTAATTATGTTTTCCCGTAGTTTTTAGGTATTTCTTAGATTGTTAGTTGCCTTAGGTAAATTTACTTTTACATTCGTTTGTTAATTTTCAAATTCGTCAATTTAACGTATCGCAAAACCAAATAACCTTTCCAATCATACAAGATTTTAATCCCAATCTCATTCGAAGCTTTCCATTCACACCTCGTTGGGGTACGACCCGGGAAATCACTTCCCGGTCTCACAATTTGATATCACTTTCACAAGTTTTGCGAGGTAATCGTTTTCCTAAACGGTTTACTCGTGTTACTTCATGTTTATTTGTCTCACGACAAATTAAACTTCATGTTTGTTGATATTTTGATAAATTGTTGTTTACACACACCAAAACACAACGAATCAGAGATGCCATTGTTGTTCCAGCCATCGTGGCTGACAATTTCGAGCTCAAAACTGGGTTACTCAATCTTGTAACCTCAAGTCAATTCTACGGTTTTGAGAGGGACGATCCTCATGCTCACATTCGATGGTTCAATAAAATCACATCGACCATCAAGTACAAGAATGTCCCTTGTGTAGCAATCAAACTTCTTCTCTTCCCATTCTCCCTGGAGGGACAAGCCCGGATTTGGCTTGAAAAACAACCTCCTAGATTTATTGAGACATGGGAAGATCTTGTGAAAAAATTTGTGAATGAATTCTTCCCACCTTCCAAGACCACGAGTCTTAAGAACGAAATCACCAAGTTCACTCAAAATTATGATGAATCTTTTGGTGAAGCGTGGGATCGTTTCAAAGAATTACTTTGCAAGTGTCCACATCATGGTTTCTCAGAGTTGATGCAACTCGATACTTTCTACAATGGCGTGAGCCAAGCTGATCAGGATTCTCTCAATGCCTCCGCGGGAGGTAATTTCTTGAGTAGAACCACAAAAGAAGCTTTACAGATCATAGAAAACAAGTCCAAGGTCCGCTCTACACGAAGCAAACCGATTGTTTCTCAAATCAATGCGGGTCCTTCCACTTCATCTTCTGTGGGTCAATCTAGCATGGATGCTAAGATTGACAAGCTCACTGAAGCGATCCAAGCTTTGGTTCTCGCCCAAACAAAGAAAGTTTCATTTCCACAACATCCTCCCCCTGCTGAGGTTAAAAAAGTGGAAGTCTGTGTGACTTGTGGTGGGCCGCATGCCTACTATAATTGCACAGCTACTGATGGTACTCCATATGAAGCTCATGCTGTTTTTGGGTCCCAAAATCAAGGAGGCAATCAATACCGCCCTCCTATGGACCCGAACTATCGTCCTCATCATTATCCTGGACCTCCTGGTTTTAATCAAAACCAAAATGTCCAAAACCGTGGCCAGAATGAAAATAGAGTGAACCACGGTTTTCAAAACCAAGGTAACTTCAATCAGGGGCACGGTTTCCAAAATCAAAACCAAGGTTTCCAAAATCAAGGAAACTTTAACCGGAACCAAGGTCAGGGTAATTTCAATCATGGGAACTTTCATGGAAACAATCACCAGAATCAAGGGAATTTCCATCATCAAAACCAAGGAAATTTCAACCAAGGTCCCAATCCGAACAATCGAGCTCAAAATCTTCCTAATCTGAATCAAGCCATTGTTCCAACCGGGCCTTCATCTGATGAGTTGTTAAAGCAATTCATGAAGTCCCAAGAAGAGTTGAACAAGTTGCAGGTCAGCCAGATTTCTGATATCAAGAAGTCTTTAAATGATCGACCCTCGGGCTCAAGTACTACTTTATCGAGCAACACGATCGCTAACCCGAGGGGTGATGCTAAGGCGAACACAACACGAAGTGGTGCTTCATATGATGAACCCGCGATTCCTACTACCTCTTCTCCTTCTCCTCCAAAGGTAGTGGAACGTGAACCTGAGGTAACAAAGGACAAGGTGCAAATTCCTAGCCCACGAAGTACAGCAAACGTCCAACCTCAGGTTATTCCAGAAACCAGATGTAAGCCTGGAGTTGTCTTTGAACCACCAGAAACTCCAGTGGACAAATCCAAAACTTCTATTCCTTATCCATCACCTCTCAATGAACAAAAGCTCCGCGAAAAAGCTAATCACCAAATGGATAAATTTTTCCAAATCTTCCAAGATTTGCACTTTGATATTAGCTTCGCGGACGCTATTCTCTTGATGCCCAAGTTTGCATCAACAATCAAGAATTTGTTAAGTAATAAGGAAAAACTCTTCGAGATGGCAAGAACTCCTCTGAATGAGCACTGCTCAGCAGTTCTCTTGAAAAAGCTTTCTGAAAAGCTAGGAGACCCCGGGAAATTTCTAATTCCTTGTACTTTCCCGGGTATGGTTGAATGCTTCGACTTAGCCGATCTAGGTGCTAGCATTAACCTGATGCCATATTCTGTGTGGAAGAAACTTTCTCTTCCCGAAATCACTCCCACGTGCATGACTTTAGAGCTTGCCGATCGTTCGATTTCTCGTCCCCTTGGCATCGCCGAGGACGTATTCGTTAAAGTGGGAAAGTTCCATTTTCCGGCAGATTTTGTGATTGTTGACTTTGATGCCGATTCTAGGGTCCCTCTCATTCTTGGAAGGGGATTCCTCAGAATTGGGCACGCTCTTATCGATGTATTTGAGCATGAGATCACATTGCGTGTTGGAACGGAAGCCATTACCTTCAACCTAAATCAAACTTCGAGATACTCCTCCAATTATGACTGTGAATCGGTGAACCAAATAGATGTCATCGATGTTGCTGCTGAGGAGTATGCTTAAGAGATTTTAGGTTTTATTGATGATTCTTCGAGTGAAAACCTCACTCATTCTTCTCATCCCATCATTTCCAATTCTTCTCCTTCCCTCACTCCGTTTGAGGGAAGTGACTTCATCTTAGAAGAAATTGAGGCCTTTCTCAAAAGTGATTCGATTCCTGATGGAATCGATAACCAAGAGATTGACCCCGATAGGGATATTCTCCTGCTTGAGAAGTTATTAAATGAAGATCCCTCTCCTCTTCCTGTTCTACCACCACAACTTCATAAAGAGGAAGTCAAAAATGTTAAGAAAACTGATGACTTTCCCGAGGTTGAACTTAAGGACTTGCCGCCTCATCTTGAATATGCATTTCTGGAGGGTGATGATAAATTACCCGTCATAATTGCCAAAGATTTAACGTTGAGGAAAAGGCTGCTCTCATAAAAGTTTTGAAGTCACATAAACAAGCAATTGCTTGGCGACTCTCCGACATCAAGGGCATTGACCCTGAGTTTTGTACTCACAAGATTCTAATGGAGGACGACTTCAAACCTGCAGTCCAACAACAAAGAAGGGTGAATCCAAAAATTCATGAGGTAATCAAACAAGAAGTTTTAAAACTTCTCGATGCCGGATTGATTTACCCTATCTCGGATAGTCCTTGGGTTAGCCCAATTCATTGTGTTCCAAAAAAGGGTGGCATTACTGTTGTCACAAATGAGGAGAATGAGTTGATTCCAACTCGTTTGGTTACGGGTTGGCGCGTCTGCATTGACTATCGTAAGTTAAATGACGCCACCCGTAAAGATCATTTTCCTCTACCCTTTATGGATCAGATGCTCGAGAGATTAGTGGGGAATGAGTACTATTGCTTCCTCGATGGTTTCTCGGGTTACTTCCAGATTCCCATTGATCCGCAAGATCAGGAAAAGACAACTTTTACGTGCCCCTATGGAACTTTTGCATATAAACGTATGCCATTTGGCTTATGTAATGCTCCGGGCACGTTTCAAAGATGTATGATGGCCATATTTTCCGACATGATCGGGAAAACTATGGAGGTCTTTATGGACGATTTTTCGGTCATTGGGGATTCGTTCCAATCATGTCTCTCCCATTTAGACAGCATGCTAAAACGTTGTGAAGACACAAAGTTATGTCTAAATTGGGAGAAGAGTCACTTTATGGTCAAAGAGGGCATTGTCCTCGGCCATAAAATTTCAAAAAACGGGATTGAGGTTGACAGAGCCAAAGTGGACGTCATTGCAAAATTGCCTCATCCCACAACCGTAAAAGGTGTTAGGAGCTTTTTGGGTCATGCCAGTTTCTATCGTAGGTTTATTCAAGATTTTCCTAAAATCGCCCGGCCTATGACCCATCTCCTCGAAAAGGATGCTCCTTTTATCTTCTCCCCCGAGTGCATCGAAGCTTTTGAAACATTAAAGAAAATGCTTACTGAGGCACCGATTCTTGTTGCCCCCGATTGGGACTTGCCCTTCGAGCTCATGTGTGATGCTAGTGATTATGCGATAGGGGCAGTTTTGGGGCAACGAAAAACAAAACATTTTCAGCCTATACACTATGCTAGCAAAACTATGACTGAAGCTCAAAGTCATTACACCACCACTGAAAAAGAATTATTAGATGTGGTGTATGCTTTCGAAAAATTCCGGCCATACTTGATACTGACCAAAAGCATAGTGTATACGGATCACTCGGCTTTGAAGTACCTCTTTGCAAAACAAGATGCAAAGCCGAGACTACTCCGTTGGGTTCTCCTCCTACAGGAATTTGATATCATTATACGTGATAAAAAAGGAGCTGAGAACCTAGCTGCTGATCATCTCTCCCGATTGGAAAACCCCCACCAAGATGTCTTCGAGAGGAAAGAAATTAATGAAACATTCCCTCTCGAGACACTCAATGCGATTACCTTTCGTAGAGATTCTATTACCCCATGGTTTGCCCATTTTGCAAACTACCTTGCGGGTAACTTTATTGTGAAAGGATGTCGTCCCAAAAAAAAATTCTTCAAGGATGTCAAACATTATTTCTGGGACGACCCCTATCTTTTCAAAATTTGCGCGGATCAAGTCATCCGGCGGTGTGTGTATGGTCAGGAAGCCACGAAAACTTTAAAGGCTTGCCATGCTGGTCCCACGGGGGGCCACCACAATCCCAACTACACCGCCAAAAAGGTGTTTGATTCCCGATTTTATTGGCCCACGATCTACAAGGATGCCCAAGAACTGGTCAAGTCCTGTGACGCTTGTCAACGTCACGGGAACATTTCACAAAAGAACGAAATGCCTCAAAATGCAATTCAAGTTTGTGAAATTGACATCTGGGGCATCGACTTTATGGGGCCATTTCCGTCTTTTCATGGCAACAAATACATACTCGTGGTTGTTGACTATTTGTCAAAATGGGTTGAAGCGAAAGCTTTACCCACAAATGATGCCCGAGTAGTTGTGAAATTCTTAAAAGCTCTTTTTGCCCGATTCGGAACTCCGCGTGCTATTATTAGTGATCGTGGTACGCACTTCTGTAATGACAAATTCGACAAAGTCATGCAAAAGTGTGGTGTGGTTCACCGTCTTTCTACTGCGTACCACCCTCAAACAAGTGGACAAGTCGAAATTTCCAATCGGGGCATTAAAAGAATTTTAGAAAGAACCGTAGGTGAAAATCGTGCATCGTGGTAGGATAAATTAGATGATGCACTTTGGGCTTTCCGTACGGCTTACAAAACACCCATTGGGTGTACGCCTTACAAACTTGTGTACGGGAAAGCGTGCCATCTTCCGATCGAGCTTGAGCACAAAGCCTATTGGGCTCTCAAGCATGCCAATTTTGACCTCAAAACTGCGGGTGATCATAGAAAAGTTCAACTGAATGAGTTAAATGAACTTCGTGATCAAGCTTACGAGAACTCTTTGATCTATAAAGAAAAGACAAAGAAGATTCATGACTCAAAAATCAAGAACCGCATTTTCAACGTTGGTGATCGAGTCCTTCTTTTCAACTCTAGGCTCAAGATCTTCTTGGGAAAGCTCAAAACCCGATGGACTGGTCCATTCACTATCGCTAAGGTTTATCCTTATGGCACCGTCGAATTATCTCAAAATGACGGTCCAAATTTCAAAGTGAATGGACATCGGTTGAAGCATTACTTTGGAGAGGACATACCATCCATGGTTGTCCCGGATCTCCAAACTTTCCCCAAGGACAATTGAATTCGGGGATCGAGTCAAGCTAGCGACTCAATGAACAAAAACAATAGCACAATACGGGTTTTCACCCGTATCTCTGATTTCTTTCTACTTTCTACCACCTAGTGTGGGGGAATGGCCAACCCCCCGCTGTTTGAAAATGTATATATGTATATAAGTTTAATATCAAAAAAAAAAGTGTATATATATAGAAATAAAGTGAAATATGGTGTTTCCACAGTTAGATTCGAATATTGGCTTCTTCCGTTCAAAGAGTCGGCATAATAGCGGGGACTTTGAATATTGAGGACAATATTCATTTCTAGGTGTTGGGGGGGGGGGGGGAATTCTAGCGAATTTTATCACAATATATCTTCTAGTACCCCCGTTTTTTGCCAAAATTTTCAAAAATTTTTCACTTTATTTCAAATTTTTTGTGGTAATCAATCCGCCATGTCTAACCGACAAAGGAATTGGCTAATCCAGGAGCAAACGGCTCTTGGTAAAGATAACTCAAATCCGTTGACGGCTTGCGATTTGCCCAAAATTGTATGGTAAATCAACTCGCCATATCCCATAAAGTGAATGAGTTGGCTAGCCCGCAAGATTATGGCTTGTGGTAAAGGCAGTGGAAAAACCATAATTGGTAATCAGCTCACCAAGATGTCGACTGTGTCCATCAAGAGTTGGCTAGTCCAGGAGCAAACGGCTCTTGGTAAAGACTAATCAAAACCGTTGAAGGCTGGTGGTTTTCTAAAAATCACATGGTTATCAAGTGGACCATAGTTCTTATTTGAATCAAAACATTTGGCTACTCCAGAAGTGATGGCTTTTGGTAAAGAGTTTTCAAATCCATCAAGTTTTCTAAAAAGATTGCTAGGGACTAGCAATAGTTTAGTGTGGGGCATTGATGAGTGCTCAAACACTCATCATTTTTGTCGTATTTAAACTGCCAAAACATACAAAAACAATCAAAAAGTTATCAAAATACTTAAATTATCCCAGAGATTGTATTTTATGTGTTTTAGATGCAAAATGAGCAAAAACAAATGAAAAACGATCAAAGTTTGCAATATTGGCAGTTTCAGTCCCCCAAGTTTCAAAACTTGTCAAAAATAGTCCCTACGCATTTATTTTGAAAGGAAAAGTCAACCCAAGCTTTTGAAAGTCAAAACTTACAAAATATGATACTTGGGTCAAAAATTACAAAATTTACATGTTAGGTCCCTGTACTTTCAAAAATGGCAAATTAAGTCCCTTGGAAATTTTGAAATATGGAAAATGGCAAAAGTGGTTCTTGGACTTTGGAATTGTGGCAATATTGGTCCTCATAAGCAAATTGGAGAAACTACATTTTCAGTCCCTCAGATTTTGTAAATTACAAAATTGGTCCTTGTGATAACTAAAAACCAAACGGACCCTTTTTATTTATATAAACAAAACCAAACAAACCCAATCCAAACTCAAGCCCAAAACCATGCCAAGCCCACTCCACTCCCAGGCCCACTTCCCATTTTATTAATAAAACCCACCCCAGGGTCAAAGGCAGTCAACACCTTCTTCCCCAAACAAACTCCCCTCTTTCCCGCTCCCTGCTCCCCCTCCTCCTCAACCTTTTCACCAACTTAACCCCCCATAATTAATACCCCTCACCAACCTAACCAACCCCCACCACCACATTAAATGCCTCGCCAAACTCCACTCAGTATTGCCATATTAATCTTTTGGCGGGAAAATGCAATCAAGGGCTAGGATGGGTCTAAGATGAAATTGATGTTGAGGATTTGGTCTTTGGTCAACAAAGAGGCTATGGGGACTCCAAACTTGCAACAGGAAGCCATGTGAAGAAAGAAAGGGTCTAATTTTTATCTCGATATATATATATATATATATATATGCTCATATGAGCTTTAGTTGTAGTGTGTAGTATGTAATTTAGTTTTGTAATATTTCTTTTATCATTTGTACTCTATTCTCAGTCAATGCAATTCAAAGTTTTAAGTTTAATCTCAATTTCAATTTTCAAGTCTTAAGTTTGAATTTCAAGTGTGTTGTTTACATTTCATCAAGTGTTCTAAAGTTTTAATATAGTTTCATAAGCATAAATAACAAGTTTTTAGAAGCTGTATAAGCTTCTGTGTTAATCAAGAATAGGTTTTTAGAAAAATAGCAAAAATTCAGAAAAATAAAAATAAAATAAAAAAATTGTGAAAAAGAGAAAGACAAGTAAGGAGCACAGTAAATAATGGAAGGCTGTGGGTTAGTGGTTTATGGAAACCATTAGGAAATGATAAATTGGTCCTTGGTCCTTGACAGATAGCTTGGAAAGCTTTTGTAAGATTCTATATTTTGATTTTTGCCTTCTCAGTGTTTTAGTGTTTTTAGTTGCTTGTATGTGTTCACTTTGCTTAATTGTTGCTCAGTAGATAAGTTATTGTCATTGAATTGTGATTTGGAAGCTTGTTACTCTAGTTTTTTTTATAATATGTGTTGATTAGGGGTGTTTGGATTGAACTGTTTGGGGTATTGTGGTTGTTCTCAGAGGTTGTTGATTGTTTACTTAGCTCACTTAAAGTATAAATACACCAAACCAAGTCCCTTTTTAGTAGTTACAAACACAGAAGTCAAAATCACAAACAAAATCATCACCACAGTTAACTGTGGTGACATTTAGATCTAAAATTTCATAAAATCAGTGCATAAGTGTGAGTTGTAGCTTAATTTGGTCCTTTTGTAACTTAATATAACAGATTAAATAAACAAAAGTGATTTGAAGTTCATAAAAGTCAAATACTCAAGTTTTGTAAAAAGTCAAAAGTGCATTGAGCAGAAAAACCCATTTCTTACAAGAATTATCTAGATTTTTGTACTAGGGTTTAGACCTTGAAATTTGTTGTGGTGATAGTGTATCAGCAGAGCTACAAGACCCCACGTTTGTCTTATTTTAGTGATTTTTTTTTAAGCTTGTGCATAAGCTCAAAGTGAGCTGCAGGGGAATCACCTCCCCTGTGCACAGACTCAGTTTCACTCACCCAACTTGAGTGGACCCCAAAGGCCTACTCAGTGGGCCACAGACCTAGATTTTTAGCTTAATGGAAAGCCAATAAGCTAGGCTTTAATACCCTGAGCTTATTTTGTAGTTTAGAAGCCATTTAGTAGGGCTGCAAGTGCCTTGTAGTTTGACCATCATCTGAGTAAAGCTGAGTTATCAGCTTTTGCACCCAACTTTCAACCCTCCCCCTGACCTCATTTGTGGGACCCAGAGGTTGTGCCTTTGCTTGTTAGATAGCTTATCACCCTAGCTTATTGGCTTATTATTTTGTTTGGACTTCCAGAGTCCCTAGTGGACCCCATAAGCCTCAAAAAGTGACCCTTTAAACCTAATTGTGCACTGTTTGGTGTTGGATTGCTTATTGATTTTTCTAGTGCTTATTTCTTGTGCTTATTTGCTCAGCTTGGCTTGTTTTAAGTGGTTGCACATCTGTTTATAGCTTATTTGTGCTTTAAATATCATTTGGAAGCTTTTGCTAATCAATCAAGTCCTAATAAGCTTTAAAAGCTCAACTGCTCTCAAATAAGCTCATCAAATAGCTTATTCTTTGTCCTCACACAAACTCACTTCACAAAAGTTGTCTAAAAACACCCAATAAGCAAGTTTGAATCAGAAACATCCCAAAAAGCTCAACTTATTAGAAGTGATAACTTCTATTTAAGCCAATTGGCTTATCACTTCAGCTTATTTATAAGTTGATTCCATTTTTATATTTTTCCTAGGCTTCTGGTATATAAAAATAATTTTTGTAATTTTCTCAGATTTTTCTTGCATCATTTTGTATTTTTCTTAATTTAAATTAGTTTTTAATAATTATTAAATAGTTAATAATTAATTAAAAAATCAGAAAAATATAAATTAAATTTTAAAATTAGTTTTTAGTTATTTTTAATTTTTCCAAGTTTTATTTTCAATTTTCTAGTGTAATTTCATAATTAATTAGAATTTAGGTTAATTTAAATAATTAAAAATTAATTAATAATTAGTTATTAATTAGTAATAATTAATTAAAAAGTCCTAAAAATATATTTTTTTATTTCTAAAATTAGTTTTATAGTATTTTAGATTTTTCTAAGTTTAAATTTTATTTTTCTAGGTTAATTTCATAATTAATTAGAATTTAGGTTAATTTAATTAATTAAAAGTAATTAGGAAATTAGTATTTAATTAATAGTAATTATAAAAATAGTGTAAAAATTAATTTTAATTTTCCAAAAATTTTCTTTAATTATTAGGTTTGTAAAAATACCATTTTCATACCAGTAGCCTTTTTAGATCACCTCACTCACTTTTATTTTACATACGTTTGTTCACGTTTTCAGCAAACGTACGGTTTTTAGGTTTTAGGTAATTTCTTCTCAATCTAAGTTCCAGTAATTAATCACATAGCTTTCCTAAGCTATTTCTGTTAATAAATTCCAAATAATTCTCATAACAACCCTTTTCTGTGAATAATCACCCGATCACAAAGCACGCTCAGTTACAATTCACACCTTGTCGGGACTTGACGACCTGGTGATACCTTATATTACCTGGAGATTGACTCTAGGCTATTTGACTTTGTTGACCATTCCTTGGTCAATATAAGTTGACGGTTTAGGGCAAATCAGTTTCACACAATGTGGCAAGTAAGATAAAATATTTAGAGTCCTACGCATTATCCTTGTGGTATTGCCAGAACATCCGAGTGATATGAAAATATTCACAATGAAGATGGAAATCTTTCTAGAGCGAACTTCACTAAATGCTTTTTCTATCAAATCTAAAGGCGAACCTCACATATTTGGGTGGAAAATTTTTCTGAATATACGGTTATGTGCTAGTCATACAATCTCCTATCCATGAGACGCTTGCTATGGCTAAAGTTTCACTCCTAAATGTTGTAAAAAAATTTAAATTTGGCGCTAAAATTGCACTAACAAGTATTTCTCATAGTTTTATTACACATCTACCATTAAACAAAACAAACTCAAGCGAAAGTGCATATGTAAGGTATCATCTTTTTACCCTCCCCTTACACTTAAGATGAACATTGTCCCCAATGTTCAAGTAAAGAATGTAAAAGTGAAAAAGTAAAGAGAATGAAATCAAATACTCCCCTGATTCGCTCGGTATGGATAATAAGGTGGCCAGGTTAAATCTTCCTCCAAGAAAATGAACAATCAAAGCTTCCCTTCCAGAATGTAAATCACCTTCTTGTCATACGTAACCTGTAAAACCTAAGAAAATAGACAAGACAACCTCGCGTAAAATCGGCGGCATCCTATATAAGTTACCAAATCCTAGAAAACAAGATAAGATATAATGCTTGTGGAATGAAGTTTGCAGATCTCCTGGAGATTATAAAACTTAATAATTCACAAAAACCATAAGACTCCGTTAGAAAAACAAAACCGGTAAAATTTCCAGATTTTTACACTTGATGCCGTCAAGAGTAAACTCCTGACGCCGTCAGAATTGACCTGCAGAAATTCTTATGTTAAGTTTTCGGAAAATTTCTGGAAAAACTTGGTCCTACTTCCTGGAAAATCCTGCAAAACTTCATCATGACTCAATACAAGCATTTGACTCTAACAAATACGAATATACATGTTCATTTAATATTGTGGAGAATCATGATCGGTTTGTTTCTTAAAAACATATTTGGGGTTTCCCCTTACACTTATCTTTTGCAAAAATACTTTTAGGTGGAGTTAAGACTAGGCTAAACAACAAAGTAAAGTATTTCCACTATTTAGTTTAGAAACATGATCTACCAACAATAAAAATAAAGCATGCATACGAAAGCAAATAACAAACAAACAAATAAAATCACACAAAACATGGGTTGCCTCCCAAGAAGCGCTTTTCTTTATTTACGAGTCTTGTAGCTAGACTCAAGGTCGTGGGTTACTACGTGACCTCATCATTTGAAATGATATATCCCATGTAGTTGCGATCATTACTGTTATGGTGGTAGTGCCTCAATCTGTCGATATTCGCAATCACCATCCCACCTAATTTGCTTCTCAAGTTAGCTACCCCATCTTTGCTCACACCTTCGATTGTGAATGGCCCATACCACCAAGGACTTGGTTTATCGGGTGGTATTGTTGTTTCCAAGTGCCTCAAGAGTACCAAGTTCCCTTCCTCAAATGGTATATGATTTTCTGCGGGGCGAGTATGTTCGAGTTCGACCTGAACCTTATTGCTTTTTCTTCTTTCATTTTTGGCTTTCTTATAGCTTTTGATTCTTGCCTCCCATGCAAGAATTTTATTCTGAACACGAATGGGTGTCGTGCCAATGTTGTTTTTGATCTTTCTCCAACTCAAATTCTCATGCTCACTTCGCGGGGTCATGGGGAAGCTAATCTTTCTTTTTCCAGATTTAAGTTCAATCTTCCTACCTTCATACTTAATGACAGCCCTAGCGGTGGCGAGGAATGGTGCCCCAAGGATTATTGGCATGCATCCATCTCCTTTATCATCGAGGATCATAAAATCAGTGGGGTACATGAATCCTGCGACATTAACTAATACATCTTCTGCGATTCCTAGGGGGTATACGTACGAGTGTCCAACAAGAGATAACCTAACACGAGTAGGTGCTGGCATTTTTGATGTTAGTTGGATGTAAATGGTTAGGGGCATAAGATTTACTTCCGATCCTTGGTCGGCGAAAGCATTAAGATATTTCAAGTCCCCGATGCTCGTTGGTATCTCAAAGTTCCCACATGCCAACTGCTTAGTAGCCACTTTTTGCACCAATAGCTTCTCGAATACTGATCCTCCAGGAAGCATATCATACTCATCTTTCACATCTTCCTCTTTCTCAGAAACCTGTCTGGAAGGTTGGTTACGCCCATCACCCTTAATCCAATTTGTTATGGTGTTTTTATTTACATCATGTTTTAGGTAGTAGCTCAAAGGTTGGGATTCTGGTGGTTTTTCTAAGGTCTGTTTAGCAGGAGTTTCTACCTTCTCGTTATCCTTTTGGATAATGGTGATGGAGTTAACAAATTGGGTAGTGGGAGTGGCATTTTCATTCCTTAGTAGTATTCTTTCGGGGGTTTTCTGGTTGGCATACTCCTCTAACAGACTCATCATCTCATTCATTTTCTCCTGCATCTCCTCTCTTTGCTTATAAACTGCTTCCTCGAATCTAGCAAGCCGGTCTGAGTGAGTTGCCATATATTCTCTCATCCTAGCTTCAAACTCCGAGCTAAGTTCCTTGGGAGGGGAACAAGGTGGGGCATAGTTCTGGAAAGCCTCAACATTTTCTCTAGAGAGCGACTCAGATAATGGTGCCGAAGTTGGTTTTGAGACAGAATTGACAGTGGCTCGTTTAGGGCTTAAAGGCCTCCTTTGCCTTTCCTCAAAATAGTCAACTTTGGCCTCGAGTTTGCATAGGAGTTCATCGGGGATTTCGGTAGTTCCTCCAGATGTTGAGACTGCATTGATAGCCGCTTTTACAGTATGATTAAACTCCCACATCTCCTGATTATCAGTGGCGAGCTCCTCGATAACTGCCCAAGACTCCTCGGCGTTCTTATCACGCAGTTTACCTCCCGCGGCCCTATCAATTGTGCGCTTAGTGTGATAGTCAACATGGTCGTAGAAAATCTGGACTAATAACCAACGGTTTATACCATGATGAGGGACCTTATGGAGGAGATCCTTAAAACGGGCCCAAGCTTCGTAAAAAGTTTCACCCTGCTGCTATTCAAACATCAGGATGTCATTTCTAAGCATTGCAGTCTTCCCCGGTAGGAAGAATTGAGTAAGGAAGCGATTGGTGAGGTTATCCCATGTGGTGATGGATCCCGCGGGTAAACGCTCAAGCCATTGACTAGCTTGATCCCGTAGAGAGAATTGGAATAGGCGTAATCGGGTTGTCTCTCTAGTTTCAACATCTAGGTCTATGGAATCTGTAATTTTGAGGAAGTCCTTAAGATGTTGGTTTGGATCTTCGGAACGAAGTCCATGGAATGCACATCCGCTTTGCACCAACCGGATGGTGTCGGATCGCAAGGGGGGTCACATTGGCTCCGGTGAGCTCAATGGTGTTTCGGTAGCCTTGGTGGCTAGGTCGTGAATACTCTCCTAAGGTTCGGGGCCTAAGGGGTTCTAGTGGTGGGTTTTGTTGTGGTGGGATGACGGGTTCAAAGATGTTCCCGTTGTCCATGATGTTGGGTGGTTACGAACAAAGGCACAAAGAAATGAGATAGACTAAAGAAAACCTAAAAATAAAAATAAAATCTTACTAGAAAGGAATCTAGCAAGTAGACCTAATACAAAGAAATTCTAACCTAGACAATAACTATTCCCCAGGCTGCGGCGCCAAAAATTTGATATGTGAGAATCGCACCAGGCTTTACCTCTCAAGGGATCTTGAGAAGCTTACAACCCCCACCAGGCAGTGTACCTGATCGTTGTAGTATAGTATAGTGACAAGTACCGGGGGATTGATCGTTCAGCTAGGAATAGTGTCGCTAGGATTAGAAAACCTAAATACTAGTTCTAAAGGTGAAGGAAGATTATTTTTGTATTTTTATAATTTTTTGAAAGCAATTTAAAATCTCGGGTTTGAAGGGTTTGGGCGGAATTAGTTGCTATTCAACTAACCCAATGCTAAGATGCAATCAAAATAAAATACTAAAAATGAAAATAAACTAATTTATACTAAAGTTGTGAGCAGTAATTGGAGAAAATGTGTTTACTTAGATTTCACTACTCCCTAGACATCTTTTACACATTAATTACTTGTTATAATTGCATGGATGACGGATCGTATTCCTTAATACCATTCATGGGGTGGCACACTTAACTCCCCAATTCTATGAGCTCTTATCTCCTCCTACACCATGCCCAGCACAACTATAGGGATTGTAAACAGTGGCTCATGCATTAAATACAACCAATAAAGACCTAGTGCGCGTCGGTTCATGTTTCTTAAGACGTTCAAGCATGTTACCAATTGGAGATCTGCCAGTTTTCTTAAGCCTAACATATAAATCATTCATCCAAGACAAGAATAAACAAGTAATCAACACATAATCAACATCTAGGTTTCATTAGATCTAAGCAAACACAAGATAGATCTAGCCTAGCATGATGGAATTAAGACAAGAACAAAATATAGACAACCAACACATAGACATATTGATTGAATTAAAAGAACACTTATCTTGATTACACATGAAAGGTATCAAGGGGTTGGAACCCTTGAAAAACCTGTAAAGTTACACCAAAATCGTACTTAGGGTTTCTCCCAAAACTTCTCTCTTTAAATGTGAAAAATTAGAAAACTATATATAGGAAAAGGGGTCTGACGGCGTCAAGACAAACATTGTGACGCCGTCACCTCACCGCCAAAACTCTTCTCGGACTGCCTTGATCTACATTTGACGCCGTCAAGACTTAATCATTTCCAGGCCGTCATGACTTTTACTCTTGACGCCCTACCTTCATGACGCCGTCAAATCTCTACTGGACCGTCATGGAATTTTGCTCTTGACGCCGTCAGGAAATTACTCTTGACGCCGTCACCTCCTGTTCCCAGCATGGAAAATTAAGACTTTGGCGTTTTCTTCACTTTTATGCTCCAAAAACGTCCGAATTACTTCCTTTTCCAGATTTCACTCCCAAAGTACCTAAAATCACAAAAGGAGCGATTTAGGGCAATATTTGATCAAATAAATTCGAATTCGGGCTTAAATGACCCCCTAAAAACGGATCATTTTTCGCCTCATCACCCCTCTCCACATGTGGAGAGGGTTGGACCTTCATTTCACCTTAATCTAATCTTTCTATTTCTCTCTCGAGGTTCCACTCTTTCTTTCTCTCTAATAATTCCAACGCCACACTTACCACATGGATTCATGTTTCCAACTTTTTTAGTATTCTACACGGAGGTTCACCCGTTGCGAGTTGTCGAATGGCAGATGTGCATCTTTGTAGCGCCGTGAAACTTTTTTTTCCCCTCGCATATTGCCCATCTTGAAACCATTTAAATCTCGCTTCAACATCACCAACAATTTTTAAATACAAGGTTTTATCCATACGAAACCTATCACGAAATGTACCTTCGGAAAACTTTGATCGTTCGACAAAATAGTCATTCATTAGAGTTTGTAGAGCTTTTTCACGAAAACGGGTGACACTCTCCCGAGTTTCGGTAGAGGTTGCCGTGTCTTCAATGGCATCGCACGTGGCCAAATACGTTTCGTATGTAGTATCGGATAACCATAGGTCAGAAGAATCACTGGCCGGAATAAATAACTCGCCGGATGAAAAGGATGAATACATTATTTTTGTGAAAATATATGAATTGTGTGTGTGAAATGTGTGAATTATTTATGTGAAATAAAGTGAATTTATAAATGAATTTTTTTTTATTATTATTTAAATGGCCAACGGCCAAATTTATTTTGAAAATGGGTAATCATTAATGTACCAACGGATATATTTGCATTGTTCCTAGCCATACCGAATCGGCAATTATTGCCGCAAAGATCATAACCGCAGCCATGCCGCGGAGGAGGCTGCGGTGTTACCGCTCGGCATGGCTGAAACCGCTGATGTAACCGCTCCATTGCCAGTACCCTTAGATGCCTTGTAATAGCTAGACAATGAGATGCATTGAGGTGCTAATAAATGTTATTTGGTTGCTACTTTACATACACAATAACACCATAATAACTATACTATTTCAAGTTTAAAAAATAATAATAATAATAACAATAACAATAATAATAATAATAATAATAATAATAATATACTTTTTCCAAGAATAATTGTTGTTGGTAAATGTAGGTCCCATAGCACATAAACAAAAATATCTCTCACTCAAAATAATAATAATAATAATAATAATAATAATAATAATAATAATAATCTTTTAAATAATAAAACAAAACCCCTATCGGGAATTTTTCATTTAAAAAAAATGAACTCATACCTTATTTAGTAATAATTTTATTTAAAAAAAAGATTATTTTCTTATTAGGTAATATTTTATATTTATCCATAACACAAGTAGAAGATAAATACAAAAAATATAGATAAGATACAATTAACAATAGGATTAAAATATTTAAATAATTATCTTTAATAATAAAAAATTATAATTAAACATCATAAATCAAATGAAACAAAGATAAAATTATTTGTTTTTTAATAAATAAAAATGTATGATTCAAAAAATTAAAAAAAAAAACCTGCACGTGCGCGAGCATTATAACTAGTAATAACAATAATAAAATGGCGGTAGTGAATTGCCCAACAAAGAGAACACCAAGTCACCAACCATAGTGCACTATGGCATGCCATTGGTAAAAACAAATTCTAATAAATGTTATTCCTTTTGTGATCATGAAGGTTCACTTGCACGTACTCCGAGCTATTCAAAAATGTTTTGTGATATAGAGTTAAATATATAAACATGTTAAGTTGCCTGGTTGAATGCATATCTTTTTGTGTTCGTGTTTTCTGCACGCATAGGTTTGTATACGTAGCAGCACATCGAATCACCATGTTGATAAAAATGAATTAGGACATTAGTAGTTTCACAATTTACAATCAAAACATAAAAGGAAACCGATCACATAAGGTTGGAGGGTGTGGTTGGGAGTTTTCTTTTATCACATCTGCTCCATATCATCAAAAAATACTTCTTTTATTATTTCCTTCGGCAGTTGCAACACATTTCTTCTCTTCCCTTCAACTTTTTCTACTTTTTATTATTAAAAATACCCCTAAATCACAAATGTCCACACAACACAACCAATAAAACACAATCTCTCGCTTCAAAAATCACTTTTCTCTCTCCCCTAAGCTTCGTCATTCAATTCCCGCAAAAGTACTGCGCGTGCGCGGGCATTACAACTAGTAATAATAATAAAATGGCGGTAGTGAATTTCCAAACAAAGAGGGCCAATAACACCAAGTCACCAACCATGATGCACTATGGCATGCCATTGGTAAAAACAAATTCTAATAAATGTTATTTCTTTTGTGATCATGAAGGTTCACTTGCACGTACTCCGAGCTATTCAAAAATGTTTTGTGATATAGAGTTAAATATATAAACATGTTAAGTTGCCTGGTTGAATGCATATCTTTTTGTGTTCGTGTTTTCTGCAAAAATAGGTTTGTATACGTAGCAGCACATCGAATCACCATGTTGATAAAAATGAATTAGGACATTACATTTACAATCAAAACATAAAAGGAAACCGATCACATAAGGTTGGAGGGTGTGGTTGGGAGTTTTCTTTCGTCACATCTGCTCCATATCATCAAAAAAATACTTCTTTTATTATTTCCTTCGGCTGTTGCAACACATTTCTTCTCTTCCCTTCAACTTTTTCTACTTTTTACTATTAAAAATACTCCCAAATCACAAATGTCCACACAACCAATAAAACACAATCTCTCTCTTCAAAAATCACTTTACTCTCTTCAAAAATCATTTTTGCCGCAATACGAGGGGTTGTAGTCAATGTTTTGAAAACCGGGTTCGAAATCGACCCGGTTGAGTCACCGGGCACCGGATCAACCGGTTCGACCTCTGGGTCAACCTGGTTTTCAATTTTTTTATTTTTTTATTTTTTATTTTTTGATCGGGTCAACCGATTCGACCACCGGGTCAACCTAGATTTTATTAAAAATTTTTGAAAAAACAAAACCCGGCCGTGTTTCGAGAACCGGGTTGACTCAGGTCACTCAAAACCTGGCGGGTCTTACCAGTTTGTTAATACAAATATCGCCTAAAAACGTTATTTATATTTTACGATCTTTGCTAAGTTTTGTTAACGACAAAGTGTAAACTTTATTTTCTAGTAAAACAAAATTTTAGTTTAAAAGACTTGCATAATTAGACATTTACTACATTTACATTTCATATAAAACACAACACTTTTTATATTTCTTAAAATATAAAAACAATACATTTACATATTTCTCAATATTGTAAATGTTAACATCACATCATACATTTATGGTAAGTTTGTATGTTTGACTCACCATAAGTTTTCTTACACAAGTAAGTGTTTGACTATAATTAAGTTGATGTGACTTTGGTTGGTTTGGAAAGATTTATTGCAAAACCTTCTGTCAGCCTGGCGGAACCTTGGAGGTACACGGGCGGAACCCATATGAGGGTTCTGCCGTATCCGCCAGACCTGCTGAAGGTCTTGCTATAAATACTAAGCCATTTGTTAGAATTTAGCTTTTATCACTTCTCATTACATTTTACACACACACACATTCATATCATTCATCTAACCCTTTAACATTTCATTTTGTGTGAAGTTTCATTTGTAGCAAAGAAGTTCACAAGTTCATATAAAATTACAAGTATTCAACACAACGTTGCAAGACTTGTTAGCTTAGCATCGTGTAGACTTTGTGTAGTTTACACTTCATTTGATTGTGTGTTTTCAGTTGTGATCGGTTAGTATTTTAGGCCTTAAAATACATAGTGTAACGGGATTTGTTGTACCCTTGTAAAAGAACTAACGGGAGTGGTTGTACCCTTGTAAAAACGTTATTTATATTTTACGATCTTTGCTAAGTTTTGTTAACGACAAAGTGTAAACTTTATTTTCTAGTAAAACATAATTTTAGTTTAAAAGACTTGCATAATTAGACATTTACTACATTTACATTTCATATAAAACACAACACTTTTTATATTTCTTAAAATATAAAAACATTACATTTACATATTTCTCAATATTGTAAATGTTAACATCACATCATACATTTATGGTAAGTTTGTGTGTTTGACTCACCATAAGTTTTCTTGCACAAGTAAGTGTTTGACTATAATTAAGTTGATGTGACTTTGGTTGGTTTGGAAAGATTTATTGCAAAACCTTCTGTCAGCCTGGCGGAACCTTGGAGGTACACGGGCGGAACCCATATGAGGGTTTCGCCGTATCCGCCAGACCTGCTGAAGGTCTTGCTATAAATACCAAGCCATTTGTTAGAATTTAGCTTTTATCACTTCTCATTACATTTTACACACACACACATTCATATCATTCATCTAACCCTTTAACATTTCATTTTGTGTGAAGTTTCTTTTGTAGCAAAGAAGTTCACAAGTTCATATAAAATTACAAGTATTCAACACAACGTTGCAAGACTTGTTAGCTTAGCATCGTGTAGACTTTGTGTAGTTTACACTTCATTTGATTGTGTGTTTTCAGTTGTGATCGGTTAGTATTTTAGGCCTTAAAATACATAGTGTAACGGGAGTTGTTGTACCCTTGTAAAAGAACTAACGGGAGTGGTTGTACCCTTGTAAAAGAACTCGACATCTAGCTTAGTGTCGGTAATCGTGTAAGCGACGTGTAAGGTTTTCTCCGCCGGTGAAAGGAGCTTGTTGACTAGTGAAAGAAACTCTCGAGTTCGATACTCGGGGCGTGGACGTAAGGCAATAAAAAAGAGTCCTTGTAGACGAACCACGATAAATACTCGTGTTGTGGTTTGATCGTTTATTTTTTATACTTGCATGTTATATATATTGTCTTTGTGTTCATATCTTTGATTAAACGGAAAGTTTCAAAAGATAATTAAACGAAAACCGGTAAAACTATTCAACCCTCCCCCCCCCCCCCCTTTAGTTTTTCACAATTGGCATCAAGAGCTACGTTACTCAAGCTTTTAAAATATATTGTGTTTTAAAACTTGAAACGATCCATGGATTTTGAAAATTACAAAGAAGGGTAATCTATGCAAAGACCACCACTTTTTGAAGCAAATGGTTTTATATATTGGAAAAAACGATTTGAAACTTACATGAAATCTAAAGATATAGATTTATGGTATATAATCATTGATGGTGATAATATAGTTACAAATAGTAAAGATGAAGATCAAAAGAAATTAATTGCTAAAAATAATGAAGCTAAAATGATGCTTTACAATGCTTTGCCTAAGAAAGAATATGAAAGAGTCTTTATGTGTAAAACCGCCAAAGAAATTTGGCAATCTTTAATAGTCACTCATCAAGGAAACTCACAAGTTAAGGATAAAAAAATTGATCTTCTTGTTCAACAATATGAACAATTTGCTATTCCCGAAGATGAGATTATTGATAGTGCATTTGCTAGGTTTAACACTATTATTACTTCACTTAAAGCACTTGATGAATCTTTTTGTAGCAAGAATTTTGTCAGGAAATTCCTTAGAGCACTCCATCCGAAGTGGAGAGCAAAAGTGACGACAATTGAAGAATCCAAGGATCTTTCAAGCATGTCACTTGACGAGCTAATTGGAAACCTAAAAGTTCATGAAATGGTAATGGAAAAAGATTCAGAAATAGTTAAAGGCAAGAAAGAAAAGGTTAAATCCATTGCCTTGAAAGCTAGAGTCCAATCAAGTGATGATGAAGAATCTAGTTCGGATAGTGATGATTAAGAATATGCCATGGCCGTTAGAGACTTCAAGAAGTTCTTTCGTAGACGAGGGAAGTTTGTAACGCAACCTAAAGATGACAAGAAAACCTTCCGAAAAGATCGTGATGATAGGAAAGGAAAGGTTGAAAGGAAATGCTTTAGGTGTGGAGACACAAGTCATCTCATAAGAGAATGTCCAAAACCACCCAAATGCAAGTCTCAACAAGCTTTTGTGGGTGGTGCTTGGAGTGACTATGAAGAAGATGATGATGAGCCGAAGAATGATGAAATTGCTCTCATGGCTCATGACTCAAATGAGGTACTCTCTGACTCATCTTACTCTTCTATTGATGATGACACCTTACAAAAAAAAATATAACAAACTTTGTGAAGAGCTTAAACTCAAAATTGAGAAACTTAGAATTACTCAAGATAATCTAATAAAACAAACCACAAAGTTTAAGAAGTTCGATAAAAGTATTTCTTGTGCGGATGAAATTATGAAACTTCAAAAGTCACCATTTGATAAAACAGTACTAGGTTTCATGAAACTAGAAACTTCGAAGAGTCAAACGAAACAAGAAAAGAAAACACAAGAAACTAACAAAACTGCTACAGCAGCCCGCGGAACAGACGGAACCCAAAATAGGGTTCCGCCCGTTGAACCCAAAGGTTCCGCCAGCTCTGCAGCAGCAGTGACAGCTTCCACGTCGGATCGTTCAAAATTTGTTAAAGTCACATATAAAAATGAAACAATACCTGCTATTAAAACTGGAGTAGGACTTAGTAAAAACGAATTTAGAACTAGAACTACTCAACCGAGACCTAAGACTCCTATTCTCAAACGCCCATTTCCAAAGAGTAACTACAACACACGACCAAACTACCAACATGTTTGGAACCAAAACACTCCTGGACATTACCAAACTCCAAAATACATGTCATGGAACCCTTATATTTTATTTTCATACTTGGATCAAGTTAATGGTATGTTTAACCAAAATGGACCCATGAAAAATTGGGGACCAAATGTTTGAGTGTTTTTCATAAAATAGGTGTGCCTCAAAGTATGTTTGGAACCGGATGAATGGATTAAAGATAGCGGTTGTTCAAGGCACATGACGGGTAACAAAAGCCTCTTCTCAACTTATCACAAATGTGATGGAGGTAACGTTACGTTTGGTAGTAAAGCTAAGAGCAAAATCATCCCGAAAATGTACAATCTCTCATGAATCTCTTTTTATAGATGATGTAGCTCATGTTGATAACTTAGGTTTTAATCTCCTTGGTATTAGTCAACTTTGTCGTAATAAGTATAACGTCCTTTTTAGTGAAAATGGAAGTAAAATACTTAAAGATGGTATAACCATAGCCAAAGGTGTTCTTAAGAACAATGTGTATGTCATGAAGATGGATCAAACATCTAGAGACAAACTTTGTCTTACTCCATTAGATGAATCTTCAACTTTATGGCATAGACGTTTAGGACACGCTAACATGAGACTTATACAAAACCTCTCCTCCAAAGACCTAGTTCGAAACCTACCTAAGTTGAAATATGACCAACACTTTTGTGACGCTTGCAAAGTCGGTAAACAAGTCCATAGTAGCCATAAGGCTAAAAACTTGGTTTCTACATCCAGGTGTCTAGAACTTTTGCATATGGATTTGTTCGGTCCATCCGCTATACAAAGTTATGGAGGTAACTTCTATAATTTGGTCATAGTAGATGATTACTCAAGATATACTTGGACAAAATTTTTGAAAATTAAAAATGAAGCTTTTGATAAATTTGAGATTCTAAGTAAGAAAATTCAAAATCAAGTAGGGTCTAGTATTGTGTCAATTAGAACGGATCACGGTCGTGAATTTGATAATTAATTTCAATTTGGAAACTTTTGTGATAAAAATGGTATTACTCATAACTTTTCGGCTCCACGCACTCCTCAATCTAATGGTGTAGTAGAACGTAAAAACCGGACTTTGCAAGAGATGAGTAGAACAATGCTTAATGAACAAAACATTCCACAAAAGTTTTGGTATAACGTCGTTGACACATCAACGTACATTTTAAATCGAGTCTTAATTAGACCATTTTTGAATAAAACTCCTTATGAATTATATAAAGGTAAAAAGCCTACATTAGGATACTTTAGAGTGTTTGGGAGTAAATGCTTTATTCTTAACACCAAGGACTATCTCACCAAATTTGACCCAAAGTCTTATGAAGGTGTATTTCTTGGATATTCACAAAATAGTAAAGCTTATATTGTTTTAAATAAAGAAACCTTAAGAGTCGAGGAATCGTTGAACGTAACATTCGACGAGAGTCCACCTCCCTCTAAGACATCACCTTTGGTAGATGATGACTTAGTTGAAAATCAAGCTATTGAAAATCAAGTGATCTTAGAAAATGACAAGGAAGATGAACCATTAAGCAAAGAAATTTTTAATGTTAAACAATCCAAAATTCATCCATTAGATAATGTCATAGGAAAAATTAATGAGAGAACACTAAGATCTAAAGCCCAAAATCAAAGTAACAACTTCTGTTTCGTGTCAACTATTGAACCGAAAAACATTAACGAAGCCATAAATGATGAGTCTTGGGTAATAGCCATGCAAGAAGAGTTAAACCAATTTGTTAGGAATGATGTATGGACATTAGTTCCTCAACCAAGGAGTCAAACAACAATTGGAATAAAATGGTTTTTCATAATAAAACAGATGAAAATGGAATTGTCTCTAGAAACAAAGCTAGGCTAGTAGCACAAGGATATAATCAACAAGAAGGCATTGACTATGATGAAACTTTTGCTCCGATTGCTAGGCTCGAGTCAATTAGAATCTTACTTGCATATGCATGTGCACATAATTTTAAATTCTTTCAAATGGACGTCAAAAGTGCATTCTTAAACGGGGTTATAAATGAAGAAGTGTATGTTGCTCAACCACCGGGCTTCATCGATTTTGAAAAACCTAATCATGTTTACAAACTTAAAAAGGCTTTATACGGACTTAAGCAAGCTCCAAAAGCATGGTATGATCGACTTAAAACCTTCCTAGTTGACCATAAGTATACCATGGGCTTAGTTGATAATACTCTCTTCACTAAGAAGAAAGGTTCACATATTATCATAGTCCAAATCTATGTTGATGACATTATATTCGGATCAAATTGTCAAGAATTATGCGTAGATTTCTCAAAAATCATGCATGACGAGTTTGAAATGAGTATGATGGGAGAACTCAACTTTTTCCTAGGACTCCAAATTAAACAACTAGAAGATGGTATCTTCTTTAACCAATCTAAATATATTAAGGACATGCTTAAGAAATTTGGATTAGAAGATTCTAAACCAATCAAAACGCCTATGTCCACGGAAACAAAACTCACCAAGGATGAGGAAAGTGAATACGTAGATAGCACTAAATATAGAGGTATGATTGGAAGTCTACTTTACCTAACGGCTAGTAGACCCGACATTATGTTTAGTGTTTGTCTATGTGCTCGTTTTCAAGAAGATCCTAAGGCAACTCATCTTGAAGCCATTAAAAGGATTTTTAGATATATTAAGGGCACTACACATTTAGGTTTATGGTATCCCAAAGGAACGGGAATAGACACCATAGTGTATGTCGACTCGTATCATGCCGGTGACTATGTTGATAGAAAAAGCACAAGTGGTATTTGTACTTTTGTTGGACATTGTCTCACCTCATGGTTCTCTAAGAAGCAAACGGCTATCGCTATCTCAACAACGGAAGCCGAATACGTTTCGGCCGGAAAGGCATGTCAACAAGATCTTTGGATGAAGCAAGCTCTTGTCGACTACGGAATTCAACTTAACGACATCACCATTCTTTGTGACAACAAAGGAGCCATTGATCTTAGCAAAAATCCAGTTCAACATGCTCGTACCAAACATATTGAAATCCGTCATCATTTCCTTCGTGATAACATTCAAAAAGGAAACATCTCAATTGAGAAAGTTTCTTCCGAAGACAACATAGCCGACATTCTCACAAAACCTCTTAAACGAGAACCTTTTAACCTTCTTAGGCTAGGCTTAGGACTCATGAAACCTACATTGTAGTTCTAGACATTAGACAAAAATCACAAAAATCAAAACAAATCAATAAGTCTTTTTCTCAGCAGAGTCGGCGGAACCCTCAGCCATAACGGGCGGAACCCTCTTTTTAGTTCCTCCGTATCCGCCGACCTGCAGAACTTTTTCTTAGTTTATATTAAACCAAACACCCATTATCTCATACCACCACTTCTAAACTACTACTATTCACTTCACCACTCATCCACAACTACGAATTTTTGGTCCTTCCTTCATTCATATTGCTCATCAATCATCATTGTAAGTATTCTAAACATGATTACACTCCTGATCTGAGTCTAGGAATTTTATTTTTGCACAAAAACAAAAACTTGGGGTTATTCTTTAACTTAAGAAACTCATGCATAAAATTAGGTGCTTGACAAAACTAATCATGTTTCCCATAGTTAGGAATTGTATTATTATAAGTTATTAACATGTTTACTAAAACACCCCATGTCAAATTCTTGCAAAAATTTCTCACAAATAGGACAAATATTTTTTCGTCTCACATTGTGAATACAAAATCAAAACGTTATGTTCAAAAACATCACTTGCATAATGTCTCTTGAATGCTAAAGGGAATACATAACCAATATGTATTTTTGGGTACATTCAAACGAAGCTACATTGAACTAGGAGCGCTTGGGTTATCTTTTGTGGTATAACAAAACTTGCATTCTAAAACGTTTTGAGCATCAAAATGAGTCAAGATAACCGCACCTCCACATTGTTTTCATATAGGCACACACTAGAACATTCACACTACAATAGTCGTTTTCTTAGACTAAAATGTGAAATTTTGTTTTTCTAGGAATCATCATGCCTCCTCTAACCCATTACGACCATAAGGACACCATTAAATACCTACCCAAACACCACAAAACCAAAGGTCTTACTCCAACTCAAATCGACGTTTTCAAAGCCCTAGAAAAGCATTATGTCCACAAAGGTAGAACCATTGACCCATCCTTCATAGAAGGTACAAACCTACCTACGGAACTTGCAACCATCAACTTTGATTGTCTATTAGAAATCACTGAGCCTATTTGTCCTAGGTTTATTTTAGATTTCTATGCATCCATCACTCTCTCCACGGATGAGTATGGTCGCATGTCTATTAACTTTAGGGCTAGCAGTCATCAATACTCCTTCACTCTCGAGGAATTTGCTCAAATCCTAGGTGTCCCAAACTGGGGTACTTGCATCTACTCCGACAAGCATTCCCTCTCAACTCTTGACACACTCATTGACCGAATCCATCCCTATGATACCCCTCTTGTGTCCAAGGATGAACTCCGTGACCACCTCTTCATTAGGACCACCAACACTAGGAGAACCCGTACCGGAAATGAGGTCAACAAGGACCCATATGGTATGGAACTCAATGAACTCAAGCCCCAATTCAAGAAATGGGAAGAACTCCTTAGAGCCAATGTCATTTGCACCATAGGAAACCAGGATCATATCAATGTTTGCCTTTGCTACATGCTCTACTCCTTGTCCGTTAGGCAACCCTTCAATCTTGCCTACTACATGGCCAAGAGAATGGCTGACATGCCCGTGCAAGGCACAACGGCTATGTCGTATGGAATGCTCTTGACCCGTCTCTTTAGGTTCATCTCTCCCATTCCACCAACTCCTAGAGGTCTTCGCCTAGACTACTCTCTCATTCCACACACTTTTGTCCCACTAAGTGATAAGAGAGTCTACAAAGCCCAAGGAAAACGTCCTCATCCTCCTACCTCCTCATCATCATCCTCAATGAGTGAAGATGAGACTTTGCCCAACTCTAGGCTCCCGCCTCTAGAATACCTTTCCCAACTTCCGGATATTCCAAATGAGTCGGCGGAGTTCAAGCAAACAAAGGGGATGTTCAAAAATCTCGGGAGATTCCTTGGAAAGCTCAAGAAGAAGATTGACCGTCAATGAGAGCGGGTGTGTAGGAGTGTTTGGCACAAGGTGCTATTTGAACAATTTAGTCGTTTAAACAATGTGTGTTATGAATTTGTGTGTTGGTAGGTTATTTGGTACAATTTGGAACATGTATGAACTAACTATGATGCATGACGACAACATTTGACATGTTGTCAAATTTTCAAGTTTATGAAAATTTCACTAAGTATAGTGAAATTCGCTAGCCCCCGGTCAAAGTCCAATGGTATGCGTGTTTACATGTCCAATTTTTGCATTTCCTAACCAGATATGAATTATATTTTTGTTTTTAGGAGTTTTCGGAAAATTTGAAAATCGTCTCACGGGTCAAAACGGTGGACTGCCTTGTTTTTCAGGCCTGGCGGAACTGGCGGCACCATAAAATGGGTTCCGCCAGTGTATTTTTCTGGAATTCCATAATTGGCCCAACGGATCAGACGGAACCCTCAGGAGGGTTCCGCCTGTGTAGTCTCAGGGTTCCGCCAGTAAACCTGCAAAAAAAAAAATTATTCTTGACATTTCAACTTCCACTCAACAACAAATCATCTTTTTTAGATAGAAACCCATTCCCTACTATTTGTTAAGCACATTAGGGCCTTTCTCATCCCCTATAACTCATAGAAAACCATTTCCCGCCAAATCTCAAACTTAACTATAACCACCTCAAGGAACCTTCAACCATAAAGGAAGGAACCCTTCCAAAGGTTCCTTGCAATCCGTGAAACATATAACTTCAACCAATTTGCCAAAACCACTAAGCATTTAGTGCAAATTTTTGTCTTCTTCCTTCACCATTTTCATTGGATTGACTTCCAATGATTTGACAACCCTCATTAATCTTCTAAATCATTAGCAACCTCCATTTTTGTATGGTTAAACATCAAATCCAAACACTCATTCCCATACTTCTTCACCTCTATAAATTTAACCATCTTAGAACACCCTCAAATCACACTATCACCATCATAATCTCTGATCCTAAACCTCTAATCAACCATTTTTACAATGACAAAGTCAACAATAACCTCTCAACCATCTCGACCCATTCGGAGAACCGCACGAATAAGTGTCAAACCACTTTGGTCAAACCACACAATCAACTTAAGTTCCTTATCCTCGGATGAATTCTCCTCACCCATAAAAAATGAACATTTTCTAAACCTTGCATCTCCATCTCCATCACCCAAAGGACCTAATGAGCTCACTACTCCACCACCAACAAAATCACCCATTGACCGAACTCCACCAAGTGCACCAATCCAAACATCCAAAACTCCATCACCATCAACACTACCTAAACTTGAACCAATGGAGTTATTTGGGTCTCCTCCAACATCACCACATCCTTTTGTACAAGATCTCAATGATCTTCCACCAAGATCAACAAATTCACCACCTTTGACAAATCAAAACCTAAGGCCATTGCTTGACCAAAATGAGCCTTTTGTTCACAACCAACCACCACAACAAGAGTACCACCACCCAAAACCATTATTGTTTCACTCTATATTCAAAGACATCCATGGTCCTCTATATGGAGAACCTAACTTTGAACAAAATGATCACCCAACACCACCATATTCCCAATTACAATTCTTTGAGTCTCTCTTTCCTTCCTATGAGGAAATTCAAAGTATGGTCGAAAATCACCTCCATCACGCAATGGAATTTCAAACGACCTTGCTTGACTCCATACCAAACCCATCCTCCACTCAAGAAACCAACAACAACCCACCACCACCACCATCATCAAACGACCCGTTTTCACCCACTCATCACCATGTTTGCTCACAATATGAGCAAATGCTCAAAATAGGTGAAAGCATCAAGATGTTGCTTCACCAATTTCAAGATGAAACCCTTTTTGCTATACAACACATCATCGAGCGTTTAGATGCTCTTTCCCACCCAAACAAATCCTAGACCAAGTTTGGAGGCCATTTGCCCCATTTAGGAAATGTGTTGAATGACTCTACTTATAGAAGTAGGATTTTTTTTTCTTTTATTTCTTGGTTATTTTTTATCTTTTATTTTTATTTTTAGAAGTAGGAGGATATTTTTCATTTCTTGTCTTTGACTTTTATAAAGTCAAATTTTACTTGAAATGACATCTTTTACTACTATCTTATTTGCATTGTTGGTTGATCATATATGACTTGTGATTGTGGTTGCTTATTGATGTGTGCTTTTTCACACATTCTTTTTAGCCTTAAATCAGACCAAATACACCAAATATTAACCAAATATGCCAAGATAATGTATGTTTTTGTATTGATGTATGTGCAGGTACGGATATGTGATAAATGAACAAAAACAAAGCAAAACCGACAAAAACGAGCACGAGAATGGAAAAAGGTCAAAAGCCGGAGTCGGGGAAGCAAAATGATCAAGAAAAGCTCAAAGAGTCATTAGAAGTCCTCAGAGATTCATTAAAGTACAAATTTAGTCCTTGATCAAAGTTTGGAAAGATTGTCAAATTTAGTCCCTCACTTATATTCTCATATAGTATAGTAACTACAAGCTTGATTATGTGTCATTATCACCAACTAACCATTTTTTTGTAGGTTCAAAATCCATGCTTCTCATCTCGGCACTCCTTTTAGGGGGAGTATCGACCAAGGGGGAGCACGTGCTTAGTTCCGCTTCGCTACTCTTCTTTTTGTTTCAACAAAAAGGGGGAGAATGATATATAAACTTATAAACTTAAAATGATTTTCATCACTTAAGTAAAACAAGTTTAATATAACATTTTTTTTAAGTCTTAAACACTAAAATTTTGTGAGTTACTTAAAAACAAAGTTTATGTTTTGTCATCAACAAAAAGGGGGAGATTGTTAATACAAATATCGCCTAAAAACGTTATTTATATTTTACGATCTTTGCTAAGTTTTGTTAACGACAAAGTGTAAACTTTAGTTTCTAGTAAAACATAATTTTAGTTTAAAGACTTGCATAATTAGACATTTGCTACATTTACATTTCATATAAAACACAACACTTTTTATATTTCTTAAAATAGAAAAACATTACATTTACATATTTCTCAATATTGTAAATGTTAACATCACATCATACATTTATGGTAAGTTTGTGTGTTTGAGTCACCATAAGTTTTCTTACACAAGTAAGTGTTTGACTAGAATTAAGTTGACGTGACTTTGGTTGGTTTGGAAAGATTTATTGCAAAACCTTCTGTCAGCCTGGCGGAACCTTGGAGGTACACGGGCGGAACCCATCTGAGGGTTCCGCCAGACCTGCTGAAGGTCTTACTATAAATACCAAGCCATTTGTTAGAATTTAGCTTTTATCCTTCTCATTACATTTTACACACACACATTCATATCATTCATCTAACCCTTTAACATTTCATTTTGTGTGAGGTTTCTTTTGTAGCAAAGAAGTTCACAAGTTCATATAAAAGTACAAGTATTCAACACAACGTTGCAAGACTTGTTAGCTTAGCATTGTGTAGACTTTGTGTAGTTTACACTTTATTTGATTGTGTGTTTTCAGTTGTGATCGGTTAGTATTTTAGGCCTTAAAATACATAGTGTAACGGGAGTTGTTGTACCCTTGTGAAAGAACTAACGGGAGTGGTTGTACCCTTGTAAAAGAACTCGACATCTAGCTTAGTGTCGGTAATCGTGTAAGCGACGTGTAAGGTTTTCTCCGCCGGTGAAAGGAGCTTGTTGACTAGTGAAAGAAACTCTCGAGTTGGATACTCAGGGCGTGGACGTAGGGCAAGGAAAAAGAGTCCTTGTAGCCGAACCACGATAAATACTCGTGTTGTGGTTTGATCGTTTCTTTCTTTATACTTGCATGTTATATATATTGTCTTTGTGTTCATATCTTTGATTAAACGGAAAATTTCAAAAGATAATTAAACGAAAAACCGGTAAAACTATTCAACCCCCCTTCTAGTTTTCCACACAATTAACCTGGGTTTTTTTACCCCTTTTTTTTGCCGGAACTTGTCGAACCAGTTATCCCAGCCGGGTTAACCCGGGTTTCAAAACACTGATTCTAGTTCCGGCAAGAAAGAGAAAAAAACATAGGGTATAGTGGATTCCATTTTACCACACCCTATACACTAATGAATCTCATTAACCAATCACACGAATAATACATAGAAGTGAGTGATGTTTTGTTTACAAACTATGATTTTCTTATATCTCTTTTGTGTCATAGATCACACATTATATACATTGTAAAATTTATATCACATTTACATGTTATCTAGACATATTAATAGGGGTGGACCGAGGGGTTTCTGGGACACCCGTGATTCATTGAACCATAAGAACTTTTTTCATAGTGTAAAATCGTGTTTACAAACTATGATTTTCTTATATCTCTTTTGTGTCATATATCACACATTACATACATTGTAAAATTTATCACATTTACATGTTATCTTGACTTATTAATAGGGGTGGACCGAGGGGTTTCTAGGACACCACTGATTCGCTGAACCATAAGAACTTTTTTCATAGTGTAAAATCGTGTTAAAATTTTCTCTCTTTTTTTTTATTATTTTTTATTTATTTATTTATTTATTTTGAAAATTCACCTTGTCTAAGATATACGTGTTACAAATCTTCCATAGTTTTAAAATAATGCACTTGATAAATGTTTGCAATAAATACGTCAACAAACATCTATATCTATACCATTTATAGCACATATAAAGCACGAAATCTATTGTTGAATTTTTAAACATTCAAGATAATATAATTGGTAAAGTACACTTCATAATGAGTTGAATTATTAAGCATTGATAAATTATTGAAACGCCTTTCATTAAAAGAAGTTGATTTGCACACTCTCTAAATTGATTGACATATTCTAATTTAGAGTGTGTTGACATTTATAACATCACATCACTTTAACACATTTTTACCCTATAAATATATAAATGTCAAGACACTCAAAATTAGAGTGTGTCAATCAATTCAAAAAATGTGCAAAGCATCTCCTTTCAATAAATATAGCATATTTGACAAACCATTTGATTTTTTATATATATAATAATTACCATTTCTATATTTAAGTAGTTTACCACAAATATAATTTTCATAATCAAATTATATAAGGAGATTTTCCAGCACAAAACTAACAAAAAATTCAAAAAAATGGTCCTTTGGGTTATTAATCCGTTACACCGTCACGCCCTTGCGCTTAGCGAAGGGTCACAATGAAAATCAATAATTTTTTATTCAAATATCCCGCGGCGAAGCGTGGGACTTCACACCTCATAAACTATATTAACAAAATAAATGATTGAATCTACACTAAATTCAACTTTTTACAATACACTACCTTCAAACTTTTTTGAAATGTATAAATATAATTAACAATTACAATAAGAATAAGAATAATTGCCCATCCAAATAACACTATTTAAATAGGAGTTAGAGTGTCATTTCACGCATAATACAATTAAAAATAACAAATACAACATCTTCTTTGCATAAATATCACCACGAAAATTTTAGCAACATCATCAACAAAGTTATTGTCACAAGAAATGTATAAAACAAAAATATTACTCGTAGAAAAATTAGTTACAGGGGTACCCACCGCGATAAACGTGAATACCTGACTAGTATATTTAAGTGTAAATTAACATTATATTTATTGGTTAAAAAAATTACAATCGAACCCATAAACTTTTAAGAAAAATACTAGATCCACTCAATATTTACAAAATTTCTTCCACACGCTGATGTGGCAGAGAGATGATTGGTTGGTTTTCTGTGGCACAGAAAACCAACCAATCATCTCTCTGCCACATCAGCGTGTGGAAGAAATTTTGTAAATATTGAGT
The DNA here is from genome assembly GCA_030686995.1 of Artemisia argyi. NCBI lineage: Eukaryota > Viridiplantae > Streptophyta > Magnoliopsida > Asterales > Asteraceae > Artemisia > Artemisia argyi. Next base: position 50,188,882 of record CM060692.1, read on the forward strand.
GGGTGTAGCACACCTCAACTTTTAAAGTGAGAGAATGAGGTGTTTGGGGTATACATGGTTAATATATAACACATATAATTCAAATGAAAACATGTATATTTAATGAAAAGAGATTAAATAGTGTCATGTTATAATCTCACTGTAATAATGCACACAATAGAATTTATTAAAACTTTACAAAATACATAATACAGGTTATTAATAGTTCGTTTGTAAAATAAGAAGAAAAAAAAAAGTTTGATACACACAAAATAACATGATGATTAGTTAGATACACTTAAAAATGATTATCTCTTTATAAAATTACAAAAAGGATTCCATAAGATAAAGTTCGTATACTTGCTATTAGTATTGATAGCCCGATACGCGTATTGATAAAGGGACCAAATGTAGCTAGAAACGGCTTAATATTACCTTTTGTAGTGTATTCCAATGTCATTTTGTTTGTTCTTTGTCATTGTTTAGCACTTTTGCATGATTAAGGTACAATCATATCAAAATGTTTATAAATCTGGTTTCTGAAAGCATCAGTACCGCATTGATTGTGAGATCATCTACTTGCATCTTTCGAAGAAATTTTTCTTCGTGTGGATCATTTGTCAAGATGTATAACCAAACAACTCGTAACCAATAATATCTACATTTTTTCCCTGAAGATATTTACCAAAGTACTCATAAACAAAGATGTTGGTGTATATGTCCGAAGGGCACATGCCAGGAGACAGATGCCCCCGAGTCCATCCGAGAACTCACTAACCGAACGCCTAAAGAAGGAAAACACTCTTTTACCCAAGAAGATCTCTTTTACCCAACAGTCCGTACCAAGGACATACTTGAGCCGCCTAACCCCGATATTGCGGGATATTGTCTCCCGCGTGGACTAACGCCTGGCACCTAAGCCAGGCATAGCTCGACTCGCTTCATCCCCATGTGGACAGGTTCAGTATTTGGGGTAGTATAAATACTCCGACCTCATTCAATGTTCAACCTAATTAATTTACCACACATTTACTCTCGCATTTATTACTTAGTCTTTCGACCTAATACCATTACTTACTCTAACGTTGTAGCTTGGTCTTGGGATCAAACTTAAGACGAGGCTAACACGTGCATTTCATATGTGTAGGTGCTCGAAGTACGCTATTTATCCGGTCAAAAAAACCTAAAAGTGCTCAAGCAGAGGAACATTTATTTCCTTTTACAAAAGACAAACTACCATTTAAAAATCCAAAAGTTCAAATAGACAATGAAGGACCAGAACTAAAGAAATAAAACACGAATATAAACTTTCTAACTTACAAATTAACAAAGTTAATACGGTCAAGCATGAAATCTAAGCTTATCATATCCAAAACACTTGTGAAAATGAGTCGTATCCGATTTTCAAATAAGAAAACTTTTTCATTTCACGTAAAGCCATGTTCTACAAACTTATGGCATTAACTATATGAATATGTTTAAAAATGAGTAATGCTACACTAAAAAAAACATTAATAAAATGATCCACAAAATAAGATGTCATTTTCTATCTCTTCTCTCTGATTCAACCAATCACTCTCTAATACATTATTTTCTGGCTGATTTTGTTGATTTGTTTTTGTAAGTGTAAATTTTTTTTAAATAAATTATGAAGAAGCGTAAACATTTGTAAACCACTTCGAACATCCATTTCAAATTTGTGTGCAATGAAAAAAATCTAAAATATTGAACATTTTCATAATTTAACGCGTTTGAATTATATCGTTTGAATTATATGAGATGTTTATAAAACTTAAAAAGATTTATATATAGTGGGAATAAATTTATAAAATAAAAATGTTTATAAATTAATGTCACCACACAATTGTAAATTTTTACAAAGGTTTATCATAGTGGATGCTAAAGATGTGCCAAAACAATATATGTACTAAATTTTGTCAGAAGTAGCATATGAAGAGATATGATCTAAACAGTCAGGCCATAGTCGAATGTATATCTATAAATAAAACATTTTTGCAATTACAAAAGTAATTAAAAACAGCCCTCTTGTCAAAAACCTCTATTTATTTTCCTTTTCCTTTTTCAACATCTTATTAATCCGACACCAATATAAAAGATCTCAAAATTCCAAAACACAGTCACTATTTAAAATCAATACTATAATTACAGTTTGTTGTTGTTATTATTATCCATAGGCTATCTACCATCTATCTTCCTCTGATCTGTGAACAAAGTCTGTCACAATCAAATCTATATGGGCTTTTACAGCTAAGGCTGTTGTTAATATTTGACACATTAGGAAGGTCCACAAGAAATTAAGGAGGAGGGTTCAAGGCACTACTAGTATACACTCTTCCATATTCTTTGAACTTATTTTATCAACCCAATAATTTTATAAAATCTTTATTGTCTTTTAAGGGACATTGATTAGTTTTTTACTAGTTTTGACCCATACCCACTTGGTTTTGATTGTGTTTTATGGGCTCTTTTTTGTTGGGTCTTATATATTTTCAAGAATCTTGGATGTTTTTTGATGTTTAAGATTGTTTGGGGTTTAGTGTTTTGTTAAAGTTTTAATCTTGATCATATTGGTTTTATATGTTTAAGGTTATTTGGGCTTAAGGGTTTTGATAAAGTTTGAATCTTGATTATTGATATCTAGTGAATTTAGGTTAAGGGTTTGTAATCTTGATTCTTGACTATTGATCTTGATGAATTTGAGTTAGTTTTGATGAATATTGTGGATGATATATATATGATGTTGTCTGGGAATAATTACTTAAATATGGTCAAACCATGTTGGAAGCCATCAGTAGAAGGTGATGGAGATTGTGCAAGGAAATCGGGTGATC